>JAYDZK010000001.1:85400737-85503507 GCA_034509185.1 Euphonia xanthogaster
ACCTGTCTTTTTAAGGTTTTGATAAATTTCAGCAACACAAGTGGCTTTGTGATATTCCCTGTTTATTGGGAATAAACAGGGAATATCACAAGGTTAGCTGAAAAGTTTGGGTTGTGTTTTTCTTGCAAGAGCTCTTGGTTTAAAGCTCCAGTAATTGTGTGACAGTTACTGTATGTGTTACGATAATAATTAAGTGCAAAAGACTAGATTTATTTCAGTAAACATTTCACCTAGTAAAATTTTATAGCTTTTTCTTTAAAGGCTATTCCTTTTTCTCCTGTGCAGATTGTGCACCCAGCAGCAGTACAGTGTTTCCCTGAGAGATGTGTTTATAACCTGACGTTGAGATGCTGCTCTTTCCAAGATGCAGACAGGGTTGTTCCAAAGATGCTCAGTCCTGAGTGTCTTTGCAAGGCAGAGATTGAGTTTGCCTCTGCTGTGCTGGATTTTGTGGGTTTCTTTTAATAGTGACTATGGACAGCTTTGAAAGATGATAAAAACAACATGCTGAAATGACTAAATCACAGCCGTCAGCAAAACCACCTCGTTTCGGGAACAGTTCTGCGTGATGGCAGAAAGTCTTGTGAGCACCCGAGCCAAACTTCTCTTCAACAAATATGAGATTTCATGGTTTGAATGTTTTGAGGGAAATGTTCTGAACATCTTTGCTGTCTTAGGCCAGCAGGAATGCACACCTTAACAGATTATGACACCACCTGTATGCTCATGATTTAAGAGATGTAAATGTCATTTGAGAGATAACGAAGTGTGGTGGTATAAGAGCATGATAGAAGCAAATCCCTGTGCAGAGTTGAGGTGTATATTGGTTTAGCTTAAAATACTTTTGTAAAGCTAGGAGTACTTTGACTCTCCAGGAACAGACCCTGTCTGCTGAAGTCAGAGGAAGTAAACTGAGTGTCAGCCTGGCTCTGGAGCTTGTGGTTAGAGCTGTGTGGGCAAAGGCTGGCACATTTTTGGTTTGAGACAATGTTCACTTGTCAGACTTGTGAGAAAGAAGTATTCTTTCTAGAAATAACACTTCTTGGAAGTGTCTCAGGTCCTTAACTTCTTTGATTTATTCTTTAGTATTTTCTTGTATAATAAATTTTGTAATTTTGCTCTTTCTCTTAGTGATGGCAGGTTTCTCTCTCTTTGTGTGGTTTGTTTTGTCCTTGCTGTCTTCCTTCATACTCATCTGATGTGGGTGAATTCCTCCAGCTAATCTCCCTTCCTCTAAACTCTATACTCATCATCTTCTGCATTTCTTCCTCTAGGCTTGTCTGAGGCTTTATATTTTTGTCTAAAAGTAGCTAACAAATAGAAAGGATATGGTTAAATCCACATGACCTCTGGTATATAGGCTGTAGTTCTGTCGAGATGAATGAGTTATATTTGTTTTTACATTAATGTGTTGCTCCACATGCATTCTGTACCTTCTTTAATTTTTTTTTTTTTTTTGTGGTCTCTTTTTACCCTGGGTTTCTGAAGGAATGAAGCTTTGTTCACTTCATTTTGTCCTCAAGACTTTTTCAACCTCAGGGTGGACTTCACCTGAGTTTTGATTTGGGTCATGGGTCTGAAATCCTTACAAGTTTCATGAAAAAATAGATGAGTATTTAGATAGATGGGAGTGAGAGAGCCTGTTTGCTCTTCTCCCCCTTGCTTCTCAGTTAAACCCCCTTATTATTGGTCATTGGGATGGTGTGTACCCAAGCTTCAGGTTACCCCTGCTTGCAGATCTGTCTTCTGCTCCAATGGGGCATTTTTTTTACCCTGGTCTTTCAGAGGAAAAGGCTGGTGCCATTTTCTGAAGTTTGGGTGTTCCATCCCGCATCGGTCAGAGGAGCTCTGAGGGGAGAGGGTGCACTCTGCTCTCTCTCAGGGCTTCTGTCTCCGCTGGGATTGAAGATGTGAGATCTGGATATGCTCACTAAAGTGTGTTGAAAGTCTTTGTCTAGACAAGGCATGCTGCCCTTGACACATGCTAAGTTGGTGTGGTTTAAAGTCGCGGGTACTTAGTGTGTGCTAACCTCAGGAGGTAAATCCGGGGCTAGACAAGCCCCCTAAGGAGGTGGTGGACAAGGTGGAGATTTCTTTGCATTTATTGTGACTTCAGCTGGTGCCTGAATGCAAAACTAGTAGTAAACAGTCATAAACCCTGGATGCTTATTGTCTTGTCAGCTCCTGTCTGAATAGGGGCTTTTTCATGACACATGCTTGTTTGCTCATGTTTTTCTCTTTTAAGGAAAGCAGTTAAACTAGGCAATAACCACCAGTAATTCAGTGCTCTGTTAAGCATGTAATAAACCAAGCCCCAGATCTCTCTCTGGAGCCATTAGAGACTGCCACCCTTTGTTTCTCTCTTGGTGGGGAGGAGGGAAGAAATGAGGCACGACCAGCTTTTGGTGTGGGAAGGACAAAAGGGCCCCGATCAGGGGAGAGGTGTGGTGGTGCTCCCAGGAGAGGCACCACCATCCTGCCCCAAGAGCGCAGGGTCAAACCCCAGCCCCTGCTCTCTGCCTGTGGTGGCAAAATATTGTGAAGTCTGTTTCAAATTTGTTCAAAGAGGAGTTGCAGCCCCTTGTGATTGGTGCCAATTTGATGGGTCTCGGCTCATCCTTCTGATGCAGGCACCTCTCCTTGACTACAAGGCTTGGTATCAAATTCTGACCTTTGTTTAATCCAAGAGCAGCCCACCTGTGGGCTAGCCAGTAGCTGATTCTATTCTGCTCTGCTTGCAGTCATTGATACAGCCTTCTTCTAAGTTATCAAATGGACGTCGTTAGAATTTTTTTTTTTTAATAAAACTAGTCCATGCAGGTGTTGGTACAGAGTAGAAACAAAGGAAAGGCTTTAACCAATGTGTGGATACATATTTAGGACACGTGTATTACAGAGTTCTGGGAACCTCTTGCTGTAAAAACCAAAATTGAAGTACCATCTCATCTCTAAACTGCCCCTTTAAGCCTAAAACACAGCCTCTGAAAATCAGTTTGCTCTTTAACAAAGAGAATGGCTTCATACTCTTTCTCTCTATGATCCTGCAAAAAGCATTTCCAGAGGGTACCTTTCTTATACTTATGCAGAACAAATTTTAGCAAAGCATTTCACTTTCTTCTCTCTTCAGATTTATGAAAATGAACTCCATCATGACTTTTCAAAGTGTGGGTTTAAGCAGAAACTCTCAAGGCATTTCAGTGCTGGTTCTGATGCAGCTGTTAGTTTAAGAAATCTCTTTTTAAACTGGGGGTGGCTGTTAATTTTATTCAGGAGAGGAAAATGCAGTGTTGAGCTGAATAAATCGTAGTTTAGCTGATCCTTATTTTGAGATTGGGTGTGGCAGGTAAAAAGACATTCTGTCAGAAACACGAAAGAAGAAAGACTGGTTTCAATTTTGTTACAACGATTTTTTAACAACCTTTCCTAAAATTTTCTCCTGCAAGGCAAATTACCAGCCCTGCCATCCGGAGAGCACTGTCACCCCCTGACATCCTGCTTTGACTTCTTTGTTGCAACACTTCTGCCTTTTCAAAATGTATTGCTCCTTCACTGTAGGACATTTGATATACTTGAACTTTTGTTTCTTCCTCCTCTAGGTGTAAGGAGGTGCCCAGTGGCTCTGTAACTGCTGAATGGCAGTGTAAAAGACAATAGGTGCTAGGCAGCTGTTAAAGAGGAAATGGGGGAAGTGAGGGAGGAAAGCAGGTTGTCTCTGTGGGTCTGCCTTCTTTAGCTTGGCTTGAAGCTTCCACGTGGACCGTCACCACATCCTGTCTCTGGCTCTGTGGGTTAGCCCGTGTGATTGTCCCCCTGAGACTGTGTGGGCATCATGGCCTTAAGAAATGGTCCATTTAATTTGTCTAGATGATAATAGCATTTGATGGGGGGAGCTTTAAATGTGGGCTTACTGGCTTTGGAGCCTGGAGCCTAGTCACAGTTTTCCTTGCTGGTTGTGCTTCTCTTCCCCAGATGTGTTTGGGTGTTCTGCTCCATGCAGAGGAGCAATGCTCCTTGGGAGCCGTTCACCCCTTTGCATCGATTCAGATTGTGCTCCCCAGGAGCTGCTTTTCCTGTCCTTCCTGGGTGTGGAGTGGAAGGGAGAGCAGGGACACACAGTAGGCTTATTATACTGTTTCCCAGCCTGCCAGGTTTACCAGATGAAGTGAAATTTGTTGTCTATTCAGAGCTTTTTCACCTCATGGATGAATTGAGAAGTGTGTCAGGGTGTCTATGGCCTTGTGCCATACAGGAGCAGTGAAGGATGAAGAAGCTGCTGTAGGTCTTGTCTCCAGCCTTCCACATGCTGATTGCTCCTGTATCCCCAATTCGATCTTTCCCATGCTGGATAGTAATGCAGTGGTCTTTCTGGTAGCAGCAGGCAACAAATTATAAAGATCAGAACTCTGTCACTTGGATATCTCCAGTTTTGAATGTACTTACATAGCCTCTTTTCCCCAGGAAAACCATAATTGCATCTATTTTTTAAGATCCACTCCTCTTTGCCCCCCTCCTCCCACCCCCGCCCCCAGTCCCCCTTGATCTCCAAGGAGGTGACAATTGTGGAAGGATTGAGCCAAGTCTGTTTTTTTAGGTATTAGGAGGTACTTAGCACAGTTTCTGCTGAGACTGCCATCTGGACAAAGATTCATTTACTGAGGAGCTGCAGTGGTTCCAGGGTAGGACTGTTCACGTGGGGTGTGTGTGGTACCAGCAGGCGGAAAAGGCAGTAAGGGAAGATATAGGCTGCTCTATGGCTACTTTAGGACACTGTGTTTCTTGAAGTTTTTACTGGATTAAAAAAAGCAAATAGTCATTGCAGATGGGCTTGGTGCTGACCAAGTAATGTACTGGGTAGGCAAAGGACTCTAATAATTGTTAATTGCTCCTGTATGGCAAATTCACTAATAATATTGGTGGTCAGGTACTTGAGAATCACTTTTTCCTTCCAGTGATCTGGTCCTGTACCGGTCCCATACAGGAATTGCTGAAAACAGCTTAGGTTCTTGGGAAGAGTTTAAAATGCAGTGCATTTCCAGCTTGACCCCTTGAAGTGTTTGGCTCTTGCCCTCGGACACGAGTCTTGTTCGTCCTGCTCTGCTGAATTTAACTGGCTGTGTTTCATGCTCTCTGTGCTGGAATTGATTAAAGATTAGAGCTGTGTGGACACACCACACATGTCCCACTCTGGGAGCATTGGACTGGTGGGGCTTCACATTTGCGCACCAGAAGGATTAAAGGGCATGCTTTGGAAAGATACCACTTCATCATGCTGATAAGAGGCACTGAGCACACAGGAGGGAGAGGGGGTTAATGCCCTTTTTACCCAGGGTCTGTTTAAAGAAAGGCAGTAATTTAACTAAAATATACATCCACAGTTCCTTTCTGTTTAAACTGAAATTACTGAGTAAAGAAATGCATCCTGGGAGCAGATGAAGCTGTGTGCTGGGAAAGGAGCACATTTCTCTCAAGCTCAGTTGACAGCAATACACTTTAGGGTTTTCTGTATTAAATATTTGATAAATCTCTAGTAGACTTGAATTCTGTGTGGTTTTAATTACTTTTGATTTAAGTCTGTAGGATTCTGACATCTTTTTTTTCATCGTGATCCGTCATCATGAAATGAGTACTTGGGTATAATTGTTCATAGCCACATCCTGGTGATGGGCAGACTGATCCCTGTGGAGCTGGCCATAACGCTACATTTTCAACTCTGGGAGGTCCAGAAAGCTCTGGTCTTGAAATTTGTTGCTTCAGAAATATTTGGTTAAATTTTTTGTATTATCATAAGGTTGGTTTTATTGCTATTTCCTATACTTTATTAAAAATGTATTATTAAAAGTGCAAGCATATGTATTTCCTTGTAATGAACCTTTTCTTTTCCTGCTGTTGGCAGCAGTTTGCTATAGGATTGTTAGCAGCCAGTGCTTCCAGGCATGGCAAGAGGAGTAGTGTTCCTCCTAATTATTTTTAATATTTTATTTTATCAGAAAATATTTAGGGTTTTTTGTTTGTTTTGTTTGGTTTTGTTTCCTTGTATTTTTTTTTTTTTTTTTGAGCTGGAGAGAGGTCAATTCTCCCTGTGCATTCTAGAGCAGGAGTCTGGATCTTCCTCTCTTGTTGAGTTATATTTGGGGTGGTTATATTTTTTGCCCATCTGTGTGCTGTAAGTATGTAGGTGCCACTGGCCTCTGTGCCTGTTTGCCTTCTTCCCCCCACTCCCAGCTGGACCCAGCCCAGACTTTTCTCCTGCTCCCTGCATTGTATTCCCAGCCTTTGGATGAACTTGTCTTGTGAGGGAGCCATGGGCACAGGTGATTTCTGCTGAGTAGATGCACCTGCATTGTGTCCCTGTGTAATTTTTATGAGCCAGTGCAGTGGTGTTCTCAAAACTCTGAATGGAGTGGGAGGTCAAGGGGAAAAGAACTCAAGCAACCCAGCCTTGAGCAGTTGCTTGTAGCTGTTTCAGGCAGCCTTGCTGCTGCTTTATCATACATGTGCTTGGGGCCTGCAGAGGATAAGAAAAAAAAATATAAATCCCCTCCAGAGAGAACTTGATTTGCTTTTTCACAGTACAGATATGTTTCCTAGCAAGAGCACAGTTTTTTTTTTTTAATGAAAAAGTGCTGATTCTGTGTGAGCAATTGTGATGTTTTGTTGTGAGTAATGATGAATACATTCCTTTGCAAAGCAGGACTGTTAAAAAGTTCTTTCACCCAGCGTGGGGTGCAGGGTGGTGTTTGGTGGTCTTTCCCCATTTCTCCTTATGTTAACCAGGTCTGCAGCTATTTGTCTTTTGAGAGATCCTTTCTGGAGATGTTTGCTGTGAGTTAATTTTCCCTCCTCTCCAATGGTGTTTTCTTGGTTTCTCAGTTTGCATTTTCCATCCTTCAGAATATTTAGTACTTGAGACATTAGTCTTTTTTCAGTCTGTTTTCCATAAGGTTATAGGTATGTAAGAAATGCTGGAGAGAGCTAAAACAAAAGACCTTCCCAGACAAGAAATATAATACAAGTCATCTGAGTACCTTGGTCTTGTCTAGCTGCCTGCTAGCAACCCTGCTTTATTTCTCTCAGTCTCGGGGCCTCCATGAAGTCTCTCCCCATCAGATTTGCCAGGTGCTTGGTTGCCTGTTAATCACTGTAATAAAAAGCATGTTTAAGATCAGGTGAATGTCTCGGGACTCTTGTCAAGACTCTGTGTCTCCTCAGTCTGTGCAGCTTTTTCCAGCAGTGAGTGTGGATGGAGTGACTCAGACCCCCGAAGTGCAGCTGAGCCAGCAGCTTGCCTATGGCTACAGGCTTGGCCATTTCCCTCTTACCCCCTGCTTTGCACAGAGACAGGCATCAGGCAGATCCTCATTTTTCAGGAGACATCAGGGAGGTTGTGTTGTGTATGGCTGGGTAGAGGATGGTTGGTGTGTGCACAGCACTAGTGAAACTTCTGCTGGAGGGCTGCAGCTCACCCTGCTCCTTACTCTGAGACCAGATGTGTTTGTTCTATTACTATGGACAGCCATGGAAAGCTGCTCTCAGCATGGATGTGGGTCGTAGGGTCATGGTCACATAGCTGATGAGGGCTGGTCTGTCAGGGCTTGTGTTAGCCATGGATGAGCCTCTGGCTGCCTGCAGGTTTGAAAGCTCGAGCTCAGGTGGGAGAGCCTGTTGGTGCTGTCTTCGTCCATCCCCTGCCTCGGCCGATGCTCGTCAGCACCTTGGTGTTGCCCAATGCCGGTTCAACTCCTTGTCAATTCATCTCTGTTATACAAGTCATTTGCTGACAAAACAAAGATCTGGGTCACTGCTCTTAAAATAGATTCAGCATTAGGCAAATTGCTCAAGCAAGCTCTCCTTTCCTCTGAGAAGGCAATGTCAACTCAACCTCATAAGGATACCCCTAAGAAGCACAGCATCCTGCCACAGAGACCCTGTCAATTTAGCACACTTGCCTAATACACTTTCAAAATACAATGCCCAGCTGTTTGCTCAACATTGGACTTACACCTTAGGTAGTAAGGGTTTTTTTCTTTACAATAATGCAGCTATATGCATCAATATGAATTGTTTGAGGTTTTTTTGTTTGGTTTGGTTTTTTTTTTTTGGTTTTGTGGGGGTTTTTTTTGTGGTGGTCCTTGTGAATAGTTCCTTTCTTTGTGCTTTCGTGCCTGGAAGTGTGATCGGTACGTTTAACTTTCATCTGTAACAGCCATAATAAATGATAACTGTATAAGGTGATTGTTGCCTTTGCTTATAGGCAGAGTCTGGTGGTGCCACTTTCATCTTGATAACAGTGATCCTGTAACTGCTTTGGGCATGCTGTGCCAAGTTCACGTGTGGGTGCTCAACTGGTC
Organism: Euphonia xanthogaster; assembly: GCA_034509185.1. Classification (NCBI taxonomy): domain Eukaryota; kingdom Metazoa; phylum Chordata; class Aves; order Passeriformes; family Fringillidae; genus Euphonia; species Euphonia xanthogaster. The sequence continues at coordinate 85,409,086 of JAYDZK010000001.1, forward strand.
AAGGTTGAATTAGTAATGAAAAAAATTTTTAAGGTCACAGCCAGGCTTCTGTGGACTGTGATCCTGAGTTTATAGCATGTTTTGCTGTACCACGTGCCCTGCTCCCAGAGTTCTGTGGGCTTCCTGGGCCTGGGCTGCAAAACTTGCTGCCTGGCAGTTTCTACTGCTTGTGCAGGGGATTTCTTCCACTTTGAAGAGGGCTGCTGTTCCTGGGAGTGGGACTGGAAAACACAGATCAGAAAAGGGGAACTGGAAAGCAGGATATTGGTTCTTCTTGCTCATCAGAGTTCACCTCTCCGTGTCTATTGACGTTAACGTGGGCATGGAAAGCGTAGTAGCCATTGGTTTGAGGAACTGTGAAGTCTAGGTTGGAATTTCCCAACTGAAGAGCAGTGATGTGAGTGCTCACCAAATACAGGGAATGCTCACAATTCCGTAGTTTCTTAGCAAGAGCATTTGGCAAGTAGGGAGCTGGGATGCAAGCTCTTCCTTCGAGATGTGATCTCTTATCTTCTTCCCCCTACTTCAGCTGCTGTGATGTAGGAAAGTCTTGATAGATTTGATCCTGCTCTCTTTCTGAAGTTTCAATACTTGTGTGAATAAAGTCTGATTGGTTTGGGAAGGAGGTGATACAATGCATATGGCTTTGTGTGATACATCATCGTGTGGAGTGTCTCCTCAAAAGTTCCGTGTCTGCACATCTAACAAGGCTGAAGTACTGTTCAGGTGAAGAGAGGATGGTGGGTTGGTTGTTGCTGACGGTTCTTCCACTTGGAAGAGGAGAGGTGAGGATGCTGTTACCTACTTCAGCCCCCTCCCAGCAGTGTACTTTCAGGAAAAGCAGAGTGCCTCAGTACTGCTGAGGGGTAGCAGGGCAGGGCAGGCTGCCATGAGGAGTGGTTGTTGGTAGGTAGCAGTTTTACCCCCAGTGACGAACTGAGGAACAGAGGGAGTCAAATACTTCTGTCGAAACTGTCCTTGATGGGAGCAGAAAGCTCCCTCACTTATCAGGCCTGTGGGGCCCAGTGGTTTGTAAATCCAAACTTTGTTGTGTCAGCTAAGGAAAAATCATTTCTTCTCACAGATTAGGGGGAAAATCGAGGATCACCATGGTGACTTTTAATTAGGTTTATCTACTTTCCTTGTGTTGAAATGTTACTTTGTTTCTTTTTTCCTTAATGAGGAAGCTGAAATACTAGTCAGTGATTTTTAACAGCCTGCTCCAAAGGACATTGCTACTTTAGAAACTAACTTATTTATTTTGCAGTGTTGCATTGAGGTTAATCCTGACCTGGAGCCTAGCATTTGCCTTTTCATTTTGGATTCTTCCCACTCCCAAATCACAGATCTAATCAACTTAAACAGAAATGAAAGATGGCAAACTGGGAGAAGGCTTTGTAACTGTTTTCCTGGAGAGGCTGGTGCTTGTCCTGGTGGAGCCTTTTTCAGTGATGCTTTGGGAGCAGAAAATACTTGTTTGCCCCAAATCATTAAGTCAGGAAGATGGACTGAAGGAGGATCAAAAATTGTTTCAGGTTGTTGTCACTCTTTTTATTTCATCTGCTCTCAAGTTTTGCTGCACTGACCCCAGCACTAAAGCTGAGTGACGTTTAGCTGCTGTTATATCTTCATTTGGGAGCTGAGATCTGGGCTTGATTTTTTGCTTAAATGTTTTATTTAGAAAGGTGAGGACTGGAACAGAGAGCTGTTTGCTGGCACATGGGTGTGCTTATGAGATCAGGCCCAGAGTCATTCATGTGATAGTACTCAAGTACTGTGATGCACAGAGGGGAATTTTTCAGCAGAGTGATGCTGTGCTTCTGTACATGTCAGATTCTTGCTGTATCTTTAAAAAATAGTTAACCTATCTCTCTATGTCTGTTCAGCAATTTTGTTTTTACAAAATTACAGAAATTACCCCAGGAATGGTTGTGTTGTTTTTTATTTTCTTCTTTTCCAAATTCAGATGGGCTAGAGAAATAGCAAAAAGCAAATAGAAGCTTGCTGGAATGGTCCTGGGGCTTGTGTTCTGTTTTTAGGTATTATTCTCTTTGCTGAAAACGTTGAGCTAAATCTTAACTAGGGTTTCAATGTTGAAATCACATGAGGTGCTAATTTTGGCTCAAGAGGTAAGACAACAAAAGGAAGATGAAGAGAAGCGTGGACATAATGCAGAGATGTTGAATAAGTGTGTTAAAGCCACACACAGCATATTCCTATTCAGGCATTTCATGCAGCTGCTGAGAGCTCTCACTACCATGTTGTTGCTTGGTCTCCTCTGTGTCATTACCATGAATTTTTCAGTGTATGAGAGAACTGTGTGTGTACTGCACATCAGAATAATATAAATCATGCATGTTAACATACAAAAGGGATAACGCTAACTGCTCTGTCAGGCTGATAGTGTCTTTATAATCAGGACTTCTAAATCAATGTCCTGCCCTCAAAGTATGGAGCTATGACAGCTGTCCCTTGGACATTCGTCTCTGTGTGTTCATTTTTAGTTCCTGTATCAATCACTAGCTTTATGCAAGGCTTGATCAGGTTGATAAAAGACAAAAAAGGATTCATCTAACACAGCTTAACAGTGAAAGTGGCACAGTAAGTTCCTCCTGCATGAACAGCAGTCCCCTGATATATCAAGGAGACCTGGTTATACAACAGGACTAATCAGCTCTGGATGCTGCCATGAATTATGGGTTGGCTTAAGTGCTGTGATACACATTTCTGCCTTAAATTATGTCAGAATCAAAACAGAAAACCAGAGCAGAAAGCCTAAATGTCGACAAGGCTTATCTTCTTTAGGTCTCTATCATGGTTAAGGAAGAGGTTTCTTAATGTAATTATAACCTGTCTCTTCTATCCAGGCTAGCAAAAATAAACCAGGTTATACTGGAGCTTCACTACATAATGTTACACAACCATGCTTATTTAAACATAGCTATTTTTGTAATATGTATTGTCCCTTCATGGGAGTCACAGGTAAAGTGCATTGACCCACTGAAACAGCTTAATATAGAGGTACAACATTTATGGAAGTTACAGTGAACCCAGTATATTTGCACTTAGGGCAGAAAAAAGGTGGAAAATAATGAATGTGTTAAAAAAAAAACCTGCCTGTTGTAACTATATGCTTTTTCATTCTTTTGAGAGCAAATGAGTTGTTCCTCCCCCCTCCCCTCCCTTCTTTGTCTGTTTTCCATTTTTATTTTGCTATTTACAGTGGTGTGATTTTGGCACCTTATGCATACAGCCTCCTCAGTTTTTTCATTTCAGACACCTCCAGTTAATGTCTAAGGCTTACCTGTTTACTCAGACTTAGTTGCATCTGTGGTTAGAGAGATGAGTGGGTGCTTGCAGGTGATTCATCTGACCTGTCTTAGACCCTGATGAAAAGGTGACTAGCTGAAACTAGAAGTTAGGTGCCCTGGATTGGGACAGATGTGTTCCCTCTCTCCACCTGCATGATATCCCCAGCTCAGGTCACTCTGTGAAGAGGATGAGGAGGGTGACCTTGGTCTATTCCTGGTAATTTCCAACGTGGTCCACAGCTGTTAGGTGAGTTTTGGGGGTAAGTGTGCTTGGGAGGTGGTGATTCAGACCAAGGGGCTTTCAGAGATAGATCATGATGCTGGCTGTGGAGAACTCAGCTGTTTCTTAGATATGCAAATCCACCCGCTCTGATTTGGCTGGGAGAACTGGGTGTCTGTGTCTCCTCATGATGAGATTGTTTGTTTGTTTGTTTATCTGTATGGGATTTTCAACATCATAAATTCTGAGTGTAATTATAATAATAGATGGCATGGTTATTTCACAAACATGTGCCCTCTGCTGTGATCAGCTACTGCATTCAGGAGCCTATGTGCCCATCTACAGCTTCGTACCCTCTTGCCACGTCTGTATTCTGGTTGTTCCAGGTTTCCCATCCTTGAGAGTAGCAGCAGTTTCCAAGCATTAAGAAAAAATAATAAAGGAATGATATGAACATTTTTGGTGTTGTCCTGTCCAGAGGCAGGAGTTGGAGTCAGTGGTTCTTGTGGGTCATTTCTAACTCTGGATATTCTGTTTCTGTGATTCTAACATGATTTAGGAAGGAGGAAATTACAAATGGATTGGTAAGAACAGCACTCTGTTGCCTTATTTTTGTGCAGGCTGGGAGTAGCGAGGGACGCAGCCCTGTGACGTGCAAGGTGTGTCGGTGGAGGAAAGCTGGCACCTACCTTGCAAATAATTACAGTCTAAGCAAGCTTGGAAAAGGGGTGGAGTTCAGGGAATAATTCAATCTGTGAGGGATTTGTTGTACAGTGGGGTTGGCTTCTCTTGGTTCTCATTCGATTTTCTTCTAGGGTCTTACCCCCTTGGAGGGTTCAAGTGACAGAGTGAGGGCATTCTGTTAGTCACATGCTTCTCTTTGGAGGGGACTCTCAGTTTAGGATTCCCTAAATTTAAACCTGGACGTTTCTCCAGCATTTCTTTCAGCAGACTTGTCAGCTGGGAGAGCTCAGCCCTTCCCCTCCACCATCTCTTTGGCCGAGCTGGTACAGCCCTGGCAGCAGCTGAATTTCAGTCCCTGTCCAGCTGCACAAAGTAGCTCCAGGTGGCAGAGCAGTGGGAAGGGAGGAGGGGGAGGAAAAGGAGGAGGAGGAGGGATGCTGGGCTTGGCTGTGCTGTCGAAACAAGAGCTTGTGGTTGAAGGCTGTCAGTTTGTGTAAGCTGGTTTTAGGGCTTTTTAATACTGGATCAGAAGCGTTCTCATCAGATCTGAATCTTTGCTGTGCAAACTCAGCTGGTTCAAATCTGTTAGCATTTATTTATTTATTTAGTTTAAACAGGTTAGCTTCCCACTGATGGGGCTTTGTGCTGATTTGGGGATCCTCCTGCAGCCAGTGGAAAGCTGGCAGGGTGTCCAGGCTTTGGCTAGTGCAAGAGTCATGTGGCTGGCTGGCTGCTGGCTTCTTGCTGGCATTTTGGGGTGGGGCTGCAGCCTTGCTTGCCCCACGGGTGCCTGCTGGCTGGCGCTGGCAGCTGCTGGGGAGAGTCCGGACGGTTCCCTGCTGGCACCGGCGCGCTGGCAAAGCCGTGGCAGTGTGGCGCTTCATGCTGGGCTTGCCTGGCCCAGGGACAGCCACCATGGCATGTGCCCAGCCAAAGGAGGGTTCCACCCGCCTCTCTGAGTGCGTTGTGGGCACAGTGTGCCCGGCTGGATGCCCTGGCAAGGTGCTCCCTCTGCAGAGGAGGTCCCCTACCACCCTTGCTGGGGTGCGGTGTCAGCTGGAAACTGTTAGCTTGGGAGTCAGAGCACATGCAAAAACATAAAACAGATTGAAAATGTTGGGCTGGAGCGCTGACAGGAGATCCCTCAAGTCTCACCTGTGCTGTGAAGACAGCCATCCAGGCTTCTTTCCCCAGGGTGCAGCACAGCCTGAGTAAATGGTTCTTAACAGTGCTGAGGAGGATCACCCCACAGCTTGTCTCCATCGAAGTGGCCACAGGGCTTGCAGATGCTTTCAGCTTTGTTTTGAACAGTTTCGCCTGTATGCTGCTGATTCTGAGTGAACATCACATGGGGCCTGTTGAAATTAGGCAAAATCTTATTTACTTGCTATCCTCTCCTGCCCCAAAGAGAGGTAGGAAAACCTGTGCCTCTTCTTGTCCCTCCTCCTCCCAGTCCCTGCGGGGCAGAGGATGTACTGGCCAGTGCAATACCCAGTTCATTCTTTTTGGTTTATTGTTGTTTCTTGGTGGGAGATTAAATCAAGATGCAAATACAACATCAGAAAATAGAGTGATAGAACATTTAGTTTTACCCAGAAGTTGTAGTAAGGGTGTGCGACTTTCTTGCTAAGTTTTTCCTTGAAATTGTATTTTGGCTGTGCAGCCCTTACCAAGAGTTTGAACCAAGAGTGCTCCCTCCTTATGTTTACTGCTTTTTCCTTTTGCAAGTCAAACATCCCTCAGGTGTGCAGCTGAGCCAGATTGGGTGGGTGGGACTGAAGGCAAGAGGAGGACAAGCATATGCAGGAAGAGACATATTCTGGATTCCTGCTGTGGAGATGAGTAATCGCTGGTGGTTAAGGCAAAACAGGCAAGTTACAAATAGAGTTTTGTCTGTTCCTTACATCTCTTTTTCCTACTGGAGAGCTTTTTTGTGACTAAGGTCTAAACATCTGAGCCCCAGGGTTGCAGAAAAAGATAAGGCTATGTTTTTTGTTAGTATTGGACAAAACTTGAGAATTACCTTTTTATTTTTCTCTTCTTATTGTGAACTTTGAAAAGATGATCTATAGCTACATGCCAAATACCAGATAATCTGTGAAAGGGATTGTTACACAGGAGGTGCTTGTGTACTGTCTGGGTATGAGGATATAAACAAATCCTAGTTTGTGTTTTTAGGACTAGGTTTGGCTATATAGTACATTGGGGAAGACAAGACAGAGCTGGAGCCTACTGACATATTTGCCCAGCCTGGCATTTGTAAAGGTTTTGTGTATGAGGCCATGAACAATGGCTTAGAATGTGATGGTATTGATTTTTTTTCCCTGCAGTGTTTCATAAACGCTGTGCAGTTTAACTCGGCTTTTAACCTTGTGTGCAGTTTGGAGTGTGAGGCTTCTCACCCGGTGTCAGATGGCTCACTCGGTGGAAAAAAAGGCAGCCACCCTACAGCTCAAATCCCATCAGTACGTGGAAACGTGCCCGTTCTGCTGTCCGATTCCCAGCAAATGCGCCTGGGTGGTGGCAGCCCTCCGGGGTGGTCCCTGGGAGGTCTTGCACAGCTCACAGAAAGAAGCGTGAGCACTGTAGGCTCCATACTGCCCCGGGCCTGGAGCCTCAGGCTTCAGTCTTAGATGCCTTTGTTTCCTGCCTGGATTGCTATAGCATCTGTTTGGGACTAGCAGGGCTGTGTAGAACAGTGTAACTCTGCTTGCTGAGTTTTATACTGCATGTGGTACTCAGCACTTGCTGTAGAGCACTCTCAAAAGACATCTTACAGCTAACTGGGACTTGTTTTTAAACAGTTACTATTTCACTGAATAGTGCATTGCATATTCATTTAAAAAAACGCCAAAACATAAAACACTCCAGTGGGGGAGCTTTATACTTTCTCAGTGTTTTTATAACGTTCCCATTTTTCTGCGTGTGCAGGTGTCTCATTTACATTCCTAGAAACACAGCCTTCATGTTTCCTTTAAAGTCAAGGTTTCTGATCTGTTGTACTTAGTTAGCTTAAGGCATCCTTGGCACCACTCAGGAACACCTTTGAGAGGGGATTGTTTCGCAACACAGTACCTGCAGGTGGTGATGTCATGGCAACACGAGCAAAAGAAAAACTATTAGAAGCGTTTCGGTGTGAGTTGGGTTCCTCCTGTGCTGTGTCACCCAAGGATGTGTCTTCTTGTGTGTTGAATTTCTGTCACAGCACTTGTGCCTGTGTGTTGTGGTATGCCTCTCATACAGCCAACCCTTTGTACAGGTTATTGTGGGGTTTCAGCTCCAAATTGCACAGATCTGGATTTAGGTAGCGTTACACTTGCCTATCTGACTTATTGCTGTTTCACATGGTGGATCAGTAAATACTGCTGAAAGACATGCTTGATATAGCTGTATTAGGAGAAAAGCCAAAGCTGATCTTGTCTGTAGGTGGAGTGAATGACTACCCCTCATAAATGAGATGATTAACGCACATGCACACACCAGAAAAAACCCCAACCAACCAACTAACCAAAAAAAAAAAAGGCCTTGAAATGTTCACTTTTTCCTTTAGACATCACTCTTGACTTGCTCAGGGCGATGACCCTGTGTCGTGAGTCTCAGGCGGGTGATTCAGAGGGAGTGCTGCTGACAAAACATCTGCTTGGAGTTTCTGGTTATGAGAGGAGATCCCATTTCTGCTGCTCTGTGCCTTGCCTGCTTGGCCATGTGGCAGCTGGAGACATTGTCTGTGTCTGTATTAGGAAATGCTCTGAAAATGAATTATATGCTGGACAAACACTGGAAATGTCAACATAGGTTTTATTTCCTGGAGTAGCCCTCTTCAAACATAGGTGAAACAGAAAAGGGACTGGAGGCTCTGACAGAGCTTGTACAGGGAAGGCTTTGCTGGTAGGATCAGCTAAAGGTGAAAAGGTCTGAGCCGTAGCTGGATGAAATAAATGTATTGGCTAAAGTTAATGGCTGGAGTTTTCCTTTGCTATTTTTGTTAATAAGTTCCCCCAGTGCAGCACTGGAAGTGTTCATGTTTTTTTGAAGAAAAGTTTTGGGTTGCTGAATCCTCAACAAATCTTAACTAGAGGTATCTCAGGATAGTACGAATCCAAGTGCTGTGTGTGCCTAGGAAGTTGAGACATCGAATGTGTGTGCTCTGCCACTGGACCCCACATAAAACTAAAAAAAAGCTCACAATGTGCAATTTTGTATTTTTGTGTTTTACACCCTTAAGTTTATACCTCTGCTTAAACTCAAGTTGTCAATGAAAGTGTATAATTGCAAGTTTTGCTGAAAGATATTGATACTGAATGCAGCTTTTAATATTGAACACCTTTGGAAACCAAATTCTGTTATTTTATCATGGAATAATTTTAAACAAGGGCAAATGCTAGGTACCTCTGTGTCATTTTTTTTGGTGGAGGGGCTAATGTTTAAAAAAAAATAAATTTGCACTGTGTTAAGTTGGTTGCAGCTGTCAGGATCCTGATATGTCACTCCTGTGCTTCCAGGCAGTGTAGCCATGATGTAGCCATCGCACTTGAATTCTTTTCATTCTGACAGCACTTGCAGTTTAGCTGTTGGGATCTTTTGGAGTGCAGAAATCCCCACAGTGGGACGGCATGCACATGGGCTCTCTGCTGAGAAATCATTCGATTGACACCCCCCTCCCCCCATGGAAAAGTACAAGCATGTGCATGTACTTTTGAAAGCTATTTATTTGCCTTGCAGAGGGTCAGCTGTAAAACCCTTTCTGAAAATATGCTCCTTGAAAGCCTCCTAAAGAATGGTGGGCTCAAGCCAGAAAGGTCTTGTTTTACAGCCCCGCTGTCATGAAAGAAATCTAAGTGTGGAAAAACATACAGCTTAAATACCTCAGATATTTATTTTGTCCTTGCTTCTCTCCCTCCCTGGGCTGGGAGGTCAGGGCATGTGTGTGTGGCTGTGCTTTCAGGGGGAACCCTGCTGCATAGGCACTTGTGGGTCTGCTCTAGCCCTCTTATTGTTTTAATAACTAATCTTTCACCCATTTATAATTCAAAACACTAATAAATACACCCTTCTCTCCCCAAATTCTCAGGAATTTCTGCAGTCTCCTGATTGATTGTGTATCTCCAAGCTTGCACAAATAAGTCCTTCAGTGTTTTCTGCCAAATGAAACCTCGAAGGGTTGTTTGACCTTGGTTTGTGCAGTGACTGTACCTTACCCACTTGTCCTGAAGACAGAAAATAATGTTGACATTCACAATGTGAAAATAAATGTTTGAAGATAGGTTTTGGTTGTCACCATGAAGAAAAATCCTTCTCTTGTTAGTGTGTTAAGGGTCTGTATAGTAACCTTCACAATACTATGCTGTATAATCCAAAATCCCTTCATAGGAGGCATTTTTAATTGGAAGTTAAAACCAGAAGATAAACCAGAAGTGAAACTCCTGCACTCCTATGATGGCTTGTATTCCTTTCTTATTCTTAAATTCAGTATGGATCTTTTCCTTTTATGTTTTTGCATATTCTCACAGCAAATGATATGTTTGCTACCCCACTAGGAAGCTCAAGCTGCTGCCTAGCCCTTGCTTTCATAGGACGCTTTAATTTGGAAGAAAATTTGAGCATTTCTATGAGCTGCCAAGAAAAATTGGAAGAACTTGTTTCACATTAGAGCTCCCACCTTCGTTCTTAGCTGTGGAAATAAATGAAAAACTTGTTTGGATGACCTGGCATATTTGCCTGAATGCCTTCCTTGTCACTGATGGATGGAGGGACAGGCTTGTAGTTCTGGGTCCAGTTCTTCCCAATGGGCCAGGGAACACTGCTTCCCAGGACAGGAATGAAGGCCTAAATACCTACTTTCAATTCCATGTGTGTGCATCTGCTCCAGGAAACTTTCAGATGGAAAAAATGTAAGATTCAAGGCTACCTGGTTGGTAGCTTTGTTCATACATGATCCTATGTGTGGATCCTCTCCTTTCTCTCTATTGTTGAAAAAGTGTAAGCCCTTCTTTTAGGCTATTCCCTTTCCATTAGGACCTCCTAAGAAAGTAAGGAGTGACATGTTGAATTTGGAGTGGACCAGATTTGTTTGCCTGAGGCCAAACAAGAAACTGTGCAGTGGGCTCTAGACAAGTTATCTCTTGCAAAAAAAATGATTCTTCAAAGGGTGGTGGTGCTCGTTTCCTAAAGTGGAGCTCACGTGAGATGAGGATGTCCATACCACTGAGGTGGTGTGGTGGCTCTTTGGTGTCCTGAGAGAGATGTGCCTGTGGGCATGGGCTCCTACTGATGGAGATTTGACAGTGTGTCACAAAATTCTTCACCTACTACTGCAAAATTTCTCCTGGAGTTTTGCTATGAAGACTGATGGAAACCAGAAGCATTTGGCATTGAGTCAAAATGCTGAGATTCTTATTCTCCTACTTGCTGTGCTTTTATACTTTTAAAGCCAAGGTGAGAGTAGTAGCAGTCTCTAGTATGTGTTCACTTGATTTTGAGATACTTCTAGTGCTAGTGTGCCTGCTAAGACTGTTTCAATGCATCAGGATTTATTTAGTTGCAGAGAAATCTGTAGAAGAACGATTGTCGACATCAATTTCTGCGCTGAGAGTTCACCAGCAGTCTGTGATGCGTGTGAGGACTAGATCTGGTTTTGATCTGATTAGCTTGTTTATAGCTTGAGTTAGAAGAGCTGAAAGTCACTTTGCCATCCTTTGTTTTCCCTGACTGTTGTTTTTTCTTGGAGTTTTTCCTCCTCCTTGGGTAGTCTTTCCTACCCAGTTTAAAAGGGACTGCTGTGTTTAGTGCAGTATTTGTAGAAAATCTAATGCTGACAGGCAGTAATATATTTAAACAACTTTCCTTGAAACCTTTTTGTCATGGTTGGACTGTCTGGCAGGCTGATTGTATTGTGCAGAGCAAGGGCATGGAGTCAGGTTTCATGTTTTGGTTAATTTGCAGGTCATTTAGAGCTCAGGGTATTGCAGGGAGAAGGCAGCAGAGCTGTGTGAAAAACATGGGGTTTATCACTTAGCTCAGTCTGGGGTTTTTTTTTGTTTGTTTATTTTTTTTTTAATCATGTTCAGAGGAATTAGTTTTCCTGCTTTTCCTGCCTTTCCAGTTCATGGCCTAAAAATCACTGAACTTTCAATGAAGATGTAAACTTGAAGTCAGCCTGTTGGCTTCCTTGTTTATGTTGATTTGGTTTGAAGGAAAGTTTTTTAAAGCTTAAGACGGGAAGTCTGACTAACCCTTGGTGGCAGTGGTGCTTGAGCTCTTCACTGGTGGCCTTTGCATGGTGGTGTTCCTCCTCGAAGGTGGTGTCCTGATGGGACTGAGGCCTTGGCAATGATTCTTAAGATGGTGAAAGCTTTGTGTAGGGCTACATCTGTCCTATAGTTTTTATGGCCTCTGCTCTAGCTCTGTTCTGCCAATAGTAAGTGAGAAATGCGATTCTTGATGGTGTGAGAGGTCAAAGATGGCACCAGCTACTTTCTGTTCAGAATACAGATCATCCAGCTCTTGAGGCATGCACACCTTTAGCCACACTTTGTGTTTTTGCTTATTCTTCTTCTCACTATGGAGGGGAAAGTAAGGTACAAAAACTAAAAAAGCATGTAAAATTAGAGTTGTGAGCCAGGAGAGGTTCTCTGTCCTTTCCCATGCAATATTAACCTTGTAATTGTCTTAGGGATAAACAAGTGCTGGTAACAGTTCATGAGTCTGAAGTCTGGTCACTTTGCTTTGCTCTGGTCACTCTGTCTGGTGACAGACAAGAGGACAGAGCTGGGGCTTGCTAAGCTGCTTTGCTTTCCTAGACACCTGGTTGAGCTGTCACTGCTGCGGGGTGCCTGGCTGTCCCCCAGTGGGACTGCAAACAGGGTGCAATGAGTTTGGGCCCAAAAGCAGGAAGGGTCTGAGGCAGAAGAAGTCCCTGCTTGGTGCAGGCAGCTTCTGAGACAGTGACATCAGGGTGTCAGGGCCTGCTCAGAGCCATCCGGGTTGGTACCTTACTGTGCTAGAGGCAGCTGTTAAGGAAAGGCTGACCAGTTTGATATGAATCACCCAATATGGGGAAAAAAACCCTCTTTAACTAACAGAGAGAGAAGCAACTGGTTCTGAACTGTGTCCATGGTGTTGAACTTTTCTCAGGCACCATCAGCTTAGCCCGCTGGCACTGGGAGATAGCGTCTTGCTTCCACACTGGTGGGGTGCAACCTGTTTCCCTACTGCTCTGAGAGGTTTTCTCTGTTGGTGTGACAGGCAGAACCTGGGAGAAGTTCAAGACCGGTTGTTGGCTGTGGTAGTTTGACCTTGGCTGGATGCCAGGTGCCCACCAAAGTCACTTTATCATTCCCCTCCCCAAATGGACAGGGCAGAGAAAATACGACAAAAGGCTTGTGGGTCAAGATAAGGACAGGAAGAGATAACTCACCAGTTACCATCACAGGCAAAACAGATTCAGCTTAGGAAAATTAATTGTATTTATTACCAATCAAATCAGAGTAGGATAATGAGTAGTAAAACACAAAACCACCAAATTCTAAAGCCACATTCCTGACAGTGCTCTCTCCTTCCCAGGCCTAACTTTATTAGTTATTTTCTACCTCCTCAGCGCAGCAGTGTAGGGAGATGGACAATGGGAGCTGTGGTCAGTTCATCATTGGTTGATTCCACCACTGCTTCCTCCTCAGGGTGAGGAGAAAGTCCTCCACAAACTCCTCCAATGCGAGTTCTTCCCATGGGTTGCAGTTCTTCATGAACTGCTTCAGCGTGAGTCCCTTCAGTGGGCCCCAGTCCTTCAGGACCAGGCTGGGTCCACCACAGGGTCACAGGTTCTGCCCTCAAACCCACTCCACCGTGGGCTCCTCACTCCACAGGTCCTCCATGCCAGGAGCCTGCTCCAGTGTGGGATTCTCCGCAGGGTCACAGCCTCTTCGGGGCATCCATCTGCTCCAGTGTGGGGTCTGCAGGAGCTGCAGGTGGATGTCTACTCCACCATGGACCTCCAAGGACTGCAGGGGCACAGCTGCCTCACTATGGTCTTCACCATGGTCTGCAGGGGAGTCTTTCCCAGCACCTGGAGTACTTTTTCCCTTTCCTTCACTGACCTGTTGGTGTCTGGAGAGTTATTTCTCTTACACATTCTTCCTTCTTGATTCTCTGGCCACAATTACTTCCACACAATAATTTTTTCCCTTTAAATGTGTTATCCCGGAGTCATTACTAACATTTCTGCTGGGCTGAGCCTTGGCCAGCAGCAGGTCTGTTTTGGAGCTGACCGGTGTTGGCTGTGTCAGACAGGGGAAGCTTCTGGCAGCTTCCCAGAGAAGAAACCCCTATAACCCCCTGGCTATCAGTGCCTTGCCACCCAAACCCAATAGTTTGGCCTGTGAGTTCTTACTGGTGCCATTTGTTCTGGGGGCTTTCATCTGCATGGGTCCTGGGTCTTGGGTTAGGCCTGGGAAAAACAATTTAGCCTGTGGGTCATTTCAGGCACTTTTGTGTGTGCTTCTAATTTCGTTTACTGGAAGAATAAGCATTTGACCTTCCCCCCCCCCCCCTTTAGAATAGTGATGGCCTGAGTTTCCCAGAACTAGTCCACTGAGAGGATGGAAAAAAAAACCACCAAAAGTGTTTAGGCAAATGAAGGATTCAGCAGCTTAGTGCTTGTCTACATGGGGAAGTTAGTGCGCAGTAAGCTAGGGTGTGAATTTACAGCACGCTAGCTGCTCTGCACTAACTCCCCCTGTGGATGCTGAGTGTGCACTAAGAGCGCCTGTTGGGCAGGTTAATTTAGTCTGCTGAAAGAAAGTGTGCTGAAAATTCACACTGCCACTTCCTTTGCCCTGACTTTCCCATGTAGACAAGCCCTTAGTAAGGCCAGAGTAAAAAGTCTTTGTTCAGAGGTCTGGCTTAAATTCTTTCTGCTTTGTTATTTCTTCATCGTTCTTTCCTCTCTCTCTTCTTTCCTAGTTCTCCCTTTGTTTTTTCTCCCTCATCTTTCCTCTACATTTTCTCTCCTCCTTTTCTCACTTCAGTGCAGATTAAATGTAACTGAAGCTTTGTCGTCCTGGTGAAGACTCTCTGTACACGTAAATTTGGGGACAATGAGGGAATGACTTCAGAGGGAGGCCTGAAGGTGTGTCATGTGCAAGTGTAAAATGCTGTTTTACCAGATGCAGAAAGGGGCATGTCCTCCAAAGCATAAGGTGTGCTTGACTCGCCTTAAACAGCATAACCAAAAGCTAGAAAAGCACAGTCATTTGGAGAAAAGTACTTCCCCTTGCTTAGAAGATGAGAGGCTATTTATACATGAAACTGTATGTTTTGTAGACAGAGCATTAGGTTTGTTTAATTTGCAACAATTAGGGGTCCCATAAAAAGCCCTTCTTCGAACAAGTACAGATAGTAATTGTCTTACTGATTCCTGAGGTATCAGGGCAGATTAGTGTTGTGGAAATTATAGAAACAAATTAATTTTTTAATAGGTTATACTCACTGATGGTTATTACTCTCAGCACATTTCACTGCCTATTATCTCCATTTATTTCCTCTTGGGAGGTAGGAAATGTGAGAAGGGAAATTGTATGTTCTAGTACAGAATGCAGAGCCGTCAGTCCTTTTTGTTTTTGAGATGGTTTAGCGTATGAAATTTTGGCTGTCTCATACTGATCTTTTCTATCTAGATTTCCGAGAAATAGGTTGTTTTGCTGACTTAAATTATGGAAGGAAAATTTGCATTTCTTCTTCTTAATTGGGAGGGTGAGAAGGTGTGGTTACCTACATGTGTGAAAACAAACTCTTCTGCAGCTCATCTCACTGTGCTAAAATAAGCCCAGTCAGATGGGTGAAATAGGTCAGGTACAATGTTGCGCCATACTGGCTTTTCACTTATCCTGGTTTGTGGTGGAGTTTCTCAGAGAGCTTTTCCAACCTGCCTGCCCCAGCCCTGATGAAGAGGGAGATACAGACTCTTCCCCCCTCCCTCTCTCCAGTGTGCATGTGCTCACACACTGTTCATTTGTGTGTGGTTATGCTGGATGCAGTCCATTTCATCCAGTGTTTCCAAATGCAAAGGAGGGCAAGGGATTAGGAGGTAAAAGAGAAGCTCTAGGGCTGTCTTTGATATAGAGAGCTTGTTATAAGGATTTGCACTCAATGAAGTACAGAAAACAGGCTGTGTTCAGAGCTTCCTTTGGTTTTATAGATCCTCCCCATCTACACTGTCTTCATGGTCCACACTTGTAATGACTTAGAGGTACTGTCACAGAGCTTGGAAGCAATTTTATCATCCTTCTCTTTTCAAGAGAATGTGTATTTTTGTTATGTAGTTTGTTTATAAAGTACAGAGATTATGGTGGTGGCTTCTGCTTGGTATCCTGGTTCATGTGGCAGTGAGTTAGTGAAGTGGACTTGGGCCTCCTGTAGAAGAGGTCATGAGCAGTAAACACAGATATGCCGCTGTGTCGGGATGTTTTGACTTAATTCTTCTGTACCACTGTTTCTTGTCTGCTTCAGTGTATCAGCTGGTACTTTGTCAGCCTGTAAACATATATTTATTTTATAGAGAGTTTATAAAACACAGGAATAAGTTCCTGTAGTGTTTGAGAAGAATAAATAAACCCCCAATGTATATCTGCAAAGGAGCAGGAGTTGTTCTTTGTATAATAATTGTAACATATTGTTGATGGATGTCTTTTATATAAACAAGCCTGGGAAAAAAAAAAAGCGATGTGGCTGGTGCTCCTACTGCAGTTTCCCTTCCAAATTAAACTGATCTATGCCCTTTTTTTCTTGCCTGGTGTAACCTCACATAAATTGTTTTGAGCAATTTTTTTTTCTTTTTAATCTGTCTTGTCATTTCCTTTCTTTTCTGGCATCTGTGGTGGGAATATGTCTCTGTTTAGCTGCTCCTCCCCTCCTTTCCATTTTTGGGAGACCCTTCTCCTATAAATGTTCCCAGTGCCAGCTTCCCTGGGCCGCTGCTCTGGACCATGCCAAGGAGTGAACAAAGCTGAACTTTAGCAGTCTCTTGGCTTTCCAGGCGCCTGCCTGCTTCTGAATAGCAGCTGGGGAGACTGATGAGGCACTGTTTGCCTCCTGCTTTGCTGTGCTTAGGCAGGCGAGGCTGGCTGCTGGGACTATGCCCTTGCAGGCTTATGAAGACATTACTCACCTTCTCTTTGCCCAAGTTTGGGTTTGAGTGACTTTCTTCATAGCTAGCGGGGCACAGAGGTGGGATTGTGCCTCAAAGCTTGGGCTCTGCTGAGGTTGGGGAACCTGTGCTGGAGTTCTTCCTGTGTTCTATGGGTGAGAAGAGTCATTCAGAGTATTACTTTTGCCATTCGAGCATCAAACTCCTGAACACAATTAGGCAGGGCAAGAAAGAGAAGGGAGAAGGGACTCTCTACTTCCCCAGTTTTCCTCCCTGGAGCTGGGAGGTGCAGGGGACACTGTCCTGCAGCAGGAGCCATGGCAAAGCCTCATTGTGTGTGGGGCAGCTAGAGCTGCACACCAGCTGGCAGCCTGGGAGGGACTTGAAGGTGACAGAGATAAGGCTTGGATCCTAGTAACCCGACTAATAAAAGACTTATTCCAGCCTTAATAAGCTCCTTGGACAGATGGATTCTGTTGGACAGATGGATTTAATCTGGGAAAATGATTACACGGCTTTTGTACTCATTAGTATTTTTGGTCTTGGCATTTATGCATTAATATTCTTGTGGTAGGCTGGTGAAAATATGTCTCTGTAAACCTGCACTGCTCCTGCTCACAGCAGTGGGGCAGGATGCCTTTGTGCTTCCCTTCCCAGCCAGGTTTATGGTGTACGTGTGTGCCTCTCTATATTTTGTAGACATATGTCTATACGTGTACATACAGGTATGTAGATATGTATAAAGACATATGTCCATGTGTCTATAATGTACATGTAGACTGTGTATTCCCACAATTCTTGCATGACTGAGTTGAAGACTTCCATTTTGGTAGGGCTTGCAGCCCTATGTTCCATGAAGATGCAGCTCAGGGTGATTTTCTAAGCTGAAATAGTCATTTCTCAGTTTGTGCGCAGCCACGTTTTTGAAGGAGACGTGGCAGCTCTTCAAGATAATGAGGGAGATCAAAGTTGAGACTTTGGGATGTCCTTATGTCCCCAGTAACATATTAGACAGCAAGGTGACCAGAGAGTAACTAAACAGATTCATGGTCTTCATACAGCAGAGGAGAGCTCTTGGAGTGGAGTGGGCGCATACTTAGGTGATGGTTTGGGAATAATTAATGCTAGAGCAGAGGATGCTAATAAGCACCATCTCTCCCCAAGGTTCATTCAAAGCAAGAAGCTACAGAAACATAGAGTGAGAAAGAACATGCCAAACATTTTGTGATTGGACTTTATATTTTCATTGCCTTAAGTGAGAGGTACTTAATTTTAAGCACTTAATTTTCCCATTATTGATGGGTGTCATTTGCAGCTCTGGACTGGCTGGGGATTTTTGAAATAGCTGGAGCATGATGAAGTTTAAATGAAGTCAGAAACCGAAACTTACAGTGGAAACTTTCTTAATATTTAATTTATTACCTCCAGAGCTAGTGGAAAAGGGCTGGGGGCAGAGGGAAAGGTAAGAATGATATTCATGAATTGTTCCGTGAATATGTGAGTGGGTGTTTTAACGGAACAAAAAAAACCATATTTAATTTCATAAGATTTATGAACTTACTTTGCTATAAACAGCAGAGGTGTTTGCCAAATATTTTTCTTCCTTGGCACTTCATTTTCCTATAGGTGCTTTACCAATGCTACCTGTCACGGGGGATTAGCTTGGTAGTTTCACATGCTTTGGAGGAATAGCCATTTGCAGTGGGGACTGACAAGTTTTGCGACCTGCCCTGGAAGTCTGGGCTACCTTGCTGGCACTGTGAAGGTGCAGGGTCAGGTGGCTCCTACCCTGTCACCTCCCTGATGCTGGGTTACCCTGCAGGATAGGCAGCTCCCCATTCCTGGGACTGCCCCCAAGGAATCCTTTTTGAAATACCTTTTACTCTGTAGGCGCCTGCACTTTGGGTTTTCATAGGGAGTGCACTAAAGTGAAAGTATTAGTGTTCCAAATGTTTCAGTGTTTTCTCAGGTACAGTGTGTGCATTATCTTCTCCCGTAGGTAGGCGTGAATAGGTTAGCTGTTTTCTGCTTCTGGAGGGGTGTCAGAGGTCCCTCATCAAGTGCTTACCTTGTGCTCCCTGTAAGCCACAAGGTGCACAGCCGGGGCCCTGGTCGTAGCAGGTGTGTGACCCAGCAGAACCAGGTGCTCTGGAACTGAGGCACACAGTGCAGATTGTGCTGTTGTTGTGAGGCTTCTCTGCCCCTCTAATTGTCATACTAATATGGATTAGTATTGAAATATTTGGGTGGAAAGTGTTCATATTTATTTTGTGATATTTTATTTTTTTCATGTGTGTGGGTCTGTGATGACTTATTCAGTCCTTACATGTCTAGAGTTCCTTGATTCTGGAAAGAAAGAACCTGAGTAGAAGACCCCAAAAATGGTGTGCTTGTGTTTCAGGGAGCTCAGTGATGTTATGGTGAGGTCCTCAAGACCTGGTGGCTGTGAAAGGGGGGTGAGGTTGTCAAGCAAAGAGCAATTAAAGAGTTCTTCAGGGAACAGATTATCCCAGCTGTGTAATTAAAAGTAGTGGTCTGCTGCTGTCATTGCTGTTTTGGTTTGCAGTTAGAAGCAGAGCCAAGAAGGACAGCAGGCAGCTGCCCCTCCCACAGTGTGGCTGCAGGATGCAAAGGCTGTCTGCTCAATCATTCTTCCCCCTGGTACCTGCTTTCCCCCTGCTTTTCAAGCACACCCACAGGAAGCCCCACCCCAGTGAGCGGAGTGAAGCCTGTGCATGCTCTGGGGTGCTTGTTACTGCACAGCCTGCTTCAAAGCACCAGGCATCCCTGTACACAGAAGAGCCTCTCGCTGTGTTCAACTAGATGTGCTTCATGGGTTTCTCTGAAGAAAGTGCTAACACAAGTCTTTAGTTACAAACAAAAAACAACAGAAGAACAACTGCTCTGAAGCTGCATCATTTACGCTGGCTGGCAGCGAGTTGTAGAAATTTATTTTCCCCCAAGTTACAAAGTTTACTGTTCTTTTTTGCCTTTTTTTTTTGTTTTCCAGTTAGGTGTATTGCACTATTTATTTTATGATAAAGTCCCTCTTAGATGAATCCCTTTATTTAGGGGAATATCCCCTCAGCTTCTCTCCTTTATCTTTCTTAATGATGGCTTTGATCTGCTTTCTGACTGGTGCTGTGAATCATGTGTGTGTTAATAGATCTCTGTTGAGGTCTGCTTGCTCACAGAATTCAGAAGGGGAGCAAATGATGGGGTGTCTTGTAGAAAGGGGAGCAAATGATGGGGTGTCTTGTCGATGCAGAACTGCTGTAGCCATATTATAGGTTGAAAAACAAAGAAACCCCAAACCTGCTAGCATGAGGTAATTTTTCTGTGAGGAAAGGTGATTTAAAAAAACAGTAGAAAAGCAAGTCTGGCATAACTGTGGCCCTACAATTCTTTCAAGTCCTGCCCAGCTGTGTAAAGGAGTGCAGATGGCACTGGATTTTTGATCACCCTTTTCTTTGCTTGCTTGTTATGGTTCTTCAAGGATATTTGCATGCTTTGCCTGCAGCAAACCAGAATTTGCTTTTATGGTGAGATTTGAGTGACTCAAGGGAATTTCTGCTGTAGTTTTATTTAAATTCAAAACATGCTTTGATTAATCACATGAAGAGGGGTCAGTGTCCTCTGTTTTGCTTGGAAAGTTATTATGCTTCCCATATTCAGCTTGCAAAGAGTAGTTGCTGGTGTGTTCAGTTGCTAGTACTCAGCTGGGATGGATGATTCAGGGTTCTAGGATAAAGACCTTTGGACTCCTAACTAAATTCCTGCGCTCAGCTTTTTGGCAAAGCAACTAACTGAGCTAGCATTCGTGATTCTCTTTTCAATTCATTTGTGGTACACAAGGAAACTGAACTATGGGGGACAGCCAGGCACCTCCTTGAGTGCTTGCAGGCGAGCCATGGGGGGTGGGTGGCGTGCTGCTGGAAGTGTGTCCTTGGTGGCAGCCAGGAAGAGGGGAAGGAGTGCCTGCCCCAGAGTTTTAGTATCACACAGCTGTGGACACAGGTAGCTGGAGCTCTGATGCCTCTTGAATTTAGAGCAGGCAAAAAGCACGTAGGTGGATTTCAGTGGATGAATTTGGCTGCAGAGGCAGGGATTGATGGTAGACACCTGGAATGAGGAGGACCTTCAGCAAGCAATGTCTCGCCAGCCAGAGCTCTTCTGTCTCGGGTCTGTGAGTAAGTGTGTTTTGGTAACATTGATGGAAATGAGAAGTTATCTTCCACCCCACAAAAATATCCAAAACCTAAGTTAGTATGTTGGATTTCTTTGCTCAGAAGTTGGGAATCAGTAGGTGTGCAGTTATTCTTGCAGCAGTTCCCTTTTTACAGTGTAGCCTAAAACATGGGCAGGTAGAGTGTGGTGGCACTTTATTGTAATGTCAGTTTGTAGGAAAACTGAACGGAAGCTTGTGTGGATAAAAGAATAGTCCCAGCCGGTACAAAATTTGGATCTGAAGATTGGATAACTTCAGCACAAAGGAAAAGGTTTCTACTGTAGGCTTAAGTAGAGAATGGTGGGGACTTTTCATTTTTCAGTGATTGAAGAGTACTGGTTTTTGACAGTATAGCTGTCACACACTTTTTCTTTTAGTATTAATGATTCCTTAGGCTAATCTTGCTCTGAAGTAAGATTATACATTTGCTGTTCAACTCTGCTCTGGCCCATGCTGGCCAAATCCCAAATAATCCCCAACATTTAGTGAGATGAGAATTCCATCTCTGGCATTGGGCAGAGTGTTACAGGTCATGTGTCCGTGTATATTGTATGGAGTGGGAAGCTGTTCCTTTGGAGATGCCTGTTCTTAACAGGGGTAGTCTTTGTCCCCTGAACCCTGTTCGCAGTTCTCGGGATGGCTGTACTTTATTGCTCTCCTTGGAGATTATTTACTGGGCTTTAAGCTATGCTGATTGCCAGGAGGTTGAAGCTGGCAGTATTATTTGGGTTGCCTTTGTAGCCTAAAAGTAAATATTTTTATCGTAGCCTGTATTCTTGGGAATTGCATGCACATGTTAACCACTCCTTGCAAACACCTTACTGTGGAAAGCACTACTGAGAAAATGCTATAAACTTTGTTAAAGTGGGAATTTTGATCTCTTATTCCTTCTCGCTTAAATTTCTCCTCCTGATGCTTGTTCACCTTGATTGCTTGGGAACATGCCTTTTCCTGGTGTATGTAGGAGGCTGCTGTATGAAGAGTTATCTTTAGTTTTGGATGGATGTTCTAGGGCATGGATACTGAAGAAGATACAAACGTGCTCTCAGATTTACATTCACAAATAATTCCATTGATTAGGGGCCTAAGGGGCCCTAAAGGGCAAATGATTTAAATTTATTCATTACATTTTTGTAACCCTAGATTTGAAGACTTTCCTGTTTTAATTAGATGCATGGGAGAAGCCTGTATCTAGTTTATTCTGTGTACTGAAGAACTAGAAACAGTTGGGTTTGGATTAATTAGAGCTAACAGTAATAAATTGTTTTACCCATAACTCTCAGACTTTGTCTTGAAAAGCAGATTCGTCACTGTGATTGAAGGTGACATGAGGACTGAGTCATATACTCAGCCCTATCCAACACTGGCATATAATAAGTTTTAATTAATTTTAAATTTGGAATAAAACCCCAATGACGATCTTTATTTTTATGCAAAGAGCGTGATTTGTGTTTTTATAGTAAGACTGCATTTTGAGTGATCGCTGCATGGCATTTTAAGATAGCTTTTAATGGGGAATTTTTTTCTGTAGAAGCTTTGCTTTGTTTTTTTATTTAAAAAAATACTGTCTTTTACTTGGAGGCATTAAGGAATATTAAACTGAGAGATAATTTACTTTGTCTTTTTTATGCAATGTTCTTGTTCCCTATCGTGATTTTGAACAATGATACCTTTGGGTACACGATGAAGGTGATGACAAGCTGATGAAGTATGACAACAAAGTGAGGCTTAATTTTAGTATATTTTGTACTTGGAAAGTTCACTAAGTTCTTTTACAGTTTGATTTAAGTGCATCTGTTAGTTGCTTAACCCATGATTGAAGTGGAAGGACAAATTCTGAGCGGGCAGAGCATGTAATCATGAAAACTGAATAACAGCTTGTGATTATGGAATTGAAACTACTTGTGAGAATTTTTATAGTGGCATGTAGTTTATATAACTAACCAAATTAAAATTTAACCATATGTGAATATCTTTCCTCTTATGGAATACGTTTACTGAAAAAAAAAAAAAAAAAAGAAAACAAACCCCAAAGGAATTCAGCAATTACAGGGAGTGCATTGCATTTGATCTCTTACCAGTCTTTTGCTAATAGTATTTTAAAGTATGAATTTAATTTTAATGCATACATAATTCTCTCCTATTTCCACTGGTTTGATTTGGACTGCGAGAACGGAGCAACAGCTAATATCTGTGTTTATCAATATCTGCTTCCACATCACCACCTCTTCAGGGGAGTTCAGAGCAGTGTTTCAAAAGCACTTTTCTACGCTCAGAGTTGAGCTCTTCTCCCTGAATCTGGCAGGACAGCTGGTTTTGAGGGCCATGGAGGGCTGTTTCAATTTACCTGCTGCTTCTTCATAAGGAAGAAAATGTCTGAAAAGAGGAGGGGACTAGAGGTGAAAAACTTTGCTTTTTCCCTAGAGCTGTGCAACTCCTCTTAGCCAATCTGATATTAAATCCTGATAAAGAGAGAACAGGAACTTTTCTCCTTTGCTTAGTTGTTTTATGTCAGCATTACACCTTCCAAACTGCACTTAGGGCTGATTCCTACTTTTTAAGATGCCGGCATGCTGCCACTCTTGATGTAAAAGCCTGTTTCCAAGAACTTAAGCTTTTTCTACACAAAAATCTAAGTGTACTTGGAAAGCCTGAGAGCTTCCTGCAGCCTGTGGAATCAGGCTGCAGATCTGTACTGCCTAGGCTGCTGTCTTTAGTACTTGTCAGTGTTTGAGAAAAGGATTAAAAATACGTATACAGACAAAAACAGAGACTTCCCATATTACCAACCCTTGGCAGCTGATGCTGGGGGTTTGCTCTGGGTGCTTGGTGTTTTTTTTTTTTTGTTTGTTTGTTTTGTTTCTTTTTTTTTTTTTTTATTTAATTTTTTTTTTAATCTTTTTTGACTGGGGTTGCATCTAGTTCATCCATACTTAATAATCCTTATGATGTAAAGCATGTTTCCACCTTTGGCTTCAGTGGCATCCAGTGGGAAGGAGTCTGGCTGTGTGAAAAAGGACTGGTTGAACTTGCTACTCAGTAAACAGTGGTAGGAGCACCATGGTGTGACTCTTCAGAGCAGAGGAGCACTCAAGAGCCGTCTGCAGCTGGCACAGCCTCATCTTTCCTGCCATTCTTCTCCCCTCATTTCGAGATAGCAAAGTTGCACCTCAGCAGCTTGATGACCTGTGGGTTGTGTTGCATGGATTCGCAGCCCACTTCCATCTGCTGGACATAATTAATGATCCGTGTGTATCCATCTATTACGGTATCGGGCTAGTGTAAACAGTCATTTTTCCTTTGGAAGCACGGCTGCTCAAAAGCATGCTATCACCAAACTGGTATTTGTTTTAATCTACAAGTTGGAAAAATACGTTTTTCTGATTTATTAGGCTGTCATGAGGGCTCCCTAAGTCAGGCCTGAATCTTGCTGTCTACTGCAATCCCAACTGGGACTCCCTTCCAAAGCTGCTATGAATCCTATTTTTGCTGAAACAGTTTCATATGTTCTGCTGTGAGAAAAAAAACACTTGAGATGAAAATTAGTCTCTTAACAGAAAATTTTGGTCTTAAGCCTAAGATTCTTTTTAGCCATGAAAGAGCTCTTATTCCTGAATTTATGCAGTTCCTTTGCTTCTCAGCAAAGTACAGGATGAGTTTTATGAAGAATCAAAGCAAATTTTAGGTGTGGCTTGCTACATGGTGTTTATTTGGTATAGTTTCTCAACTGTAGGGTTATCTGATGTGATTTTCTAATTTGGCTCTCCAGCCTGTATTCTAAGTGTATGGATTTCTTTTGTGCTTCAAACTGTTTTTACCCTTTGTGGAAGGAGGGAAGAAAAAAGCAAAAAAGGCACATATAAATGTTTCATGGTATATTCTTATGTATGCATGGTATATTCTCATGTATGCATGGTATATTCTCATGTATGCATGGCATACTGTCATGTATGCTTGATATATTCCTGTGAACTCAGGTGTTCATCAGATCAGTAGGGAGGAGAGTTTTTTTCTAGAATTGGTGTCCACCAGGAAGTAGAAAATTTGAATATCCCAGGAAGATGGGAACAAAAGGATGTGACTCCTGCTGCATATGTCTGTCAGAAAGACCAATGAAACTCTGAAGAAAGGCTGAATTTCTGTATATGTTGTTTTTGGCATCTGGTTGGTGTGCAAAATACTTCAATTTTTATTAGGAAGAATGCTTTTGGCTATTTGCTTCCATCTTCTGAACATTTTCAGCAGCTTCAGAGACCAACATTTTGCAGAAATAAGATTCGGGTTATTACTTCTTCGCTCTTTGTTAGTAAAGAGTGAGAATTATGATTTTCTGTAATAAATGTTTCCAGGATATAGTAATCTGCAATGAAGTATGGCATGCACTAAGGTTTCCCAAGATATGGAATACATTTTTTGTATTTTTCAGAGAGTGCGTAATCTTATTTTTTTTCCAGGATGGAGTTGATTTAAAAAAGGTTGTTGTTTTTTTTTCCACACCAGCAGTTGGTGACATAGTTTGCCGAGCATGCAGTATATAAACAGATGAAAGCTATTTTTGATGTGTCATTGTCTCAGCAAGATGGGAATTGGCAGCACCGATGAAATGACAAGTTCTTGGCGCTGTCGACTTTACCACATGGCTGTCAGTCTAGCGATTAAAAAGAACTGGCAGGCTAGGGCTGCTGTGGTTTTAAGTGGAGGAGCTGATTTTCTGCTGTAGAGCCTGATTCTGCACATTTTGACTCATTTTGAGGTGCTGAAATCAGGTGACTTGGCTCAAGTGAGGTACGGGATGCTGGAACATCCTGCAGGATTGTGTGCTCAGGAGCAGGTCTGGTGCTCTGCAGGCCCCCCTGTTGTGGCACAGGGCTTGCTAGCACACGGGCACACAGGGATGTCCAGACACATGGACACGCAGGACACACGGACAGACTGCACACAAGCACACTCAGGTCGCCGCCTTGTGAGCCAGAAGGATTCGAGCCTTGGGCACAAATCCTCTGAGTCTCCGAACTCTGGGCTGGAGTTGCATTTGCTGGAGTTGCATTGCTTCTAGTTCGTGTTGGAAATGAGGATAAGTTGTTTTATACGGCTTTCTCTGGAATGGGGGTCTAAAATAACTGTCCTCTTTAAGGTACTGTGCAGGAGTGATTTCATCTTTTAAATTAGAAAGTTAGATGAACACCATTAATGAAGAGCTTGATCTGTTGATAGATACAAGGAGGGCAGAAAGCATGCCTAAATTTAGGAATTTTCTCTGCCGGTGGGTGGGAGATGTATATGCCCCAGCAATGCCACTTTCTGTGGTGAAGGGGTAACATTGTTGCATAAAAGGGTTTTCTTTATTTATTTTAGTGGCGCAGTTTAAAGGCTAATTGGAAGGGTACTCTTGGGCTGTGCTGAAGTGCTTAAAGGGCTCCTTGTGGCTGGGTGAGCAAAGGGCCTTTGTTCCTTGTGCAGGCTCACGTGATGGCAGCGAGGGGATAAATAGCCACAAGACATGTGCACAGCCAAGCCTGACTTATCTCTGCAGCCCCCCTCCCTGCCATCTCCACCCTCCCACCCTGCTGCAGGCTCTCGGGGGATTTTTATTTTTTTTTTTAATATGATCCCGTTTTTTTGTCCTGTAGTTAAATTGGGGGTGAGCAGAGGAAGGGGGGGAGTGCACAGGGCAATCTCCATCCCGGTTAAGAGGAACTTGCCAACGACTTTCTAATGCTGTAGAAAGGGCAATTCTTCAGGCGTCTTTAGGATTTTAATGAGTGTAGCTGATGGCTTGCTTAGGGCTTTTCTTTCCTTTTATGACAGATTGCTGATACCCGTCCAGGAAACCTAAATGCAAAAGTCATTTGTGGCTGCACGGTTGTTCTCCGGTCCAGGCGTGCTCGCCGGGGCAGCAGCCGTGGGTGGGGATGGTGGGAGCTGGGTGTTCTGTCCTGGCAAGGTGCTGCACATGGTCCTGGTCACAGCCCCTCTGGTTTGTCTGTGGGCATCTTCCTCTGCCAGCAGATATGTGGGTGATGGGTGCTGGTGCCCAGGTTTGAGGAGCACACTCCTACCCACCCTCCAAATGAACCATCTGTCTTCAGTGACCTTTCTAGTAGGAGTTGGGCAGTTTTGGGGTTTTTTTTTAAATTTTTTTTTCCTCCCTCTCAGTCAGGAAATTTTTCAGTATTGTCCCTGGTGGTTTCATGTTACAAATCCTCTCATCTGGCTTCTCATTTTTTTGGCCATTTTTCTTACCACCTTGTACTGGCTGTAGGGAAAGGGGGGTGGGAAGCTACCCTCGGGATCTGAGGCTTGACTGCTGCCCCTGTATTTTTACCTTTTTCTGCCACTTCTGTTTTTCAGAAGGCGCTCAGTTTTAAGTCACAGTTGCCAAATGTTTGAAACATGGCTAGGCCTATTCAACGCTGAACTCACTTCAATATTTTAAACTTAGCAGGAGTGTGTTAAGGGATTCAAAGTTGCATGGCCATTTCAGAAGTGCAGCAGGTATTATTTCCCTGAGCTCCATCATTTATCTTTATGGAGAGAGCTGGACCATTGCACACTTTTTACCTACATTTATGTGATGAAAGGAAGAGGGCATGAAATGCAAAGCCTCAGTTGTTTAGTTCTGGTTTTGTTCCGCCCCCCCACTTTGTTTTGTGAGGGCATCAAGAAAGAAATGTGGGGGTGGGTGTGTCAGAGTTACCTGAAGCTTTCGACAGTTGACAGGAATAATAAAAATACAAAGGGAGGGCGAATTCTTGCCATCAGTGGTCTCAGGCTGGTGATCCGCAGAGCTTACAGCAGCTTCAAAAAGCTGTGAAAATACTTTCTTTAGGTTATGCACGGCTTTTGGATTTTGGTTTTTGTTTTAAATTCTTTATTTAGGAGTTCAGAACACAACGTTTCTTTGTTTTAAGGGAGAAGTGAGTAGCCATCAGTGATTAGCCTTTCCTGTATTGCATTCTTAACCAGATACTATGTAAAGCTCCTAGCTACTGTTTTTTTATTCAAACACAAGATCCAGCTCTGGCCATGTTTTCCACACCTTTGAAATGTAGCACTATTTCAGGTACAAGTGACTGATGGCTCTGCTCCCTCATGGAGTATTGGTGTTGTTCAGCTCAGCACATCCATTTTCTGTGGTTGCCTCGGCTTTAGGGAGGTCCTGACTTGGCAGCACTGCAGATTCTCACAACAGGTTAGTTCTGCCACGAGTTATGAAGATAACAGGCTCTTTTCACAGCTTTTAATACTAAAATTTAGTCAGAACTTCTTGCAACTTAGGCTTTCACCACTCTTGGTTCTTATGGGAAGGTTTATGTTTGGGGGAAAAAAAACAGGCTATTGACCCTGGATATTTTAGAAGAGAAGAGAAAATTATCTTTTCATTAGCATTGGCATTGCCAGTTGTTACAAGTATAATATTACATGTCATTGTCCCTTGGTGACCTGTAGTGGTTACTGGAAGTGTCTCTGTATGGTTCGTGGGAGTCTTGAAGTAGCTCCTGGTGATCATTTCTTCCCCCACCCTCCATCTATTGCCCTTGTGGAGCTGTTGGCATTTTACCTGTCTCCAGAGTAGCCCTGGAGAGGGGACTGTTTGGGGCTGCACCCTGATGGATAGGAGTAACCTGTGGCTTCTCTTCCTTTGGCTGCCCCAAGCCAGCATTAGGGAAGCCTTAGCTTTCATTATGGGTAAATTGGATTGAGTGTGCTTGCTTGATTGCTGCCCGTGTTGTTAAGAGTGCATTTATGCCAGATAAAATACCTGGGTTTGGAGGGGTGTTGAGGACACAGGCTGAAGGAATGGTTTTATTTTGTGCATGTGGCTTGGACAAGAAGTCTTTGAATCTCTCCTGTAGTTTCTAAATTAATTCCCAGGGAGCGTGGGGCCTGCAGCTCAAACTCTTAGACGTGACAAGTGTGACTACTCATGTGCCTTCAGTTTTTGATAAGGCTTAAAGAAACTTGTCTTTTTGGAATGTCTTCTAAAAATCACTGACTGCTTCTTTTTCTTTTTTTTTTTTTTAATTACCTTTGAAGTCACATTAAGTGTTACCATTTAATCTTTCTTATGCTGCTGATGAAAAAAATGCCATTGCTAGTGTGATAGCATTTCAGAGGCAGTGAGGTTTTAGAGAGTGCCTGACTAAAAGCAGCAGGTGGTGTTTTTGGTTTCCCTCCCTTCCTGCTGTGCTCTTGCTGGGGAACATGACTTGTTCCCTCCTGCCACAGAGAAGGCTCTTTGATCCAGGCCCTTGGGGATAAAGCTGGTGGAGATATTGGGGGTGCCCTGCAGGGCAGCAGAAGCCCAGGAGGGTAGTTAGCTCAAAGAAGGCACGCACAGTTTGTGTCTGGTTACCAACCTGGTAGTCCCTGGGCCCTTGTGTCCTGTGATGCACTGGCATCGCTGCTGGCAAGGTTGCTGATGGTCCTGTTGTATCAACACATCTCCCATTGCTCTCCCAGTCACTGCTCTGGAAAATACCAGACTTTCTCTCCTGACTTGAGCAAATGTCAGGTCTTGTTACTAATCAGTTTTTTCCTTCTTTTCCCCACTGTTCTTCCTGTGAGAAGTCCCTGTGCTAGCCTTAAGAAGGGGATCAGTGCTCGAATTTTCATCCCTGTAAACACAGTACTCCCCTGTTCTGACTTACAAATCCCATTGAAACGTCTTATGCTGCTGTTTGGTTTTTGAAGTATTTCAGATAGGCTCTCATTGTCTGTAGCTGCATACTTGTTTCTTTGCTTACTTATCCGGGTGCCCTTTGGTCGGCTGGAGGGCTTCAGTCCTTTTTGGTTGCACTTTGGTAGATCTTTTTAGTGTGGTTAGCAAGCATGCTTAAGCATGGTTTAAGATTCTTATGGCTGAACAAAATTACAACACGCTTTTGCCAGCATTGTGGTGGGAGCAAATGGTGTCAGAACTGTCTGAAAAAGCTTTGAAACGATGGAGAGTCTTCTGTGCCATGGATAGCTGCCTTGTCTCCTTTTAGGGACAAGGAGGCTTTGGAGATGAGACAGGACTTGGTACAGGTTGATGGAGCAGAGAAAGGAGGAAGGAGCAGAGGGGCTTTGGCATCGAAGATTGATTCACTAACATTGGGTGTTAGTCGGGAAAATCATCTGTATTCATCTGTGTCATCCTGAGCTTTCAGCAGGCACTTTCCATAATTGTTTTTGTAATAGTAGGCTAACCTTTCTGAGGGGAAAGATTGCCAACAGGTTTAAGAATAAAAGTCTGACTATTGTAAAGGAAAATATGTTCTTAGCACAAATGGGTAATTATCTCCCAGAGCTTGTCTTACCTATTCTCTGTTCTCAAAGGATCTGATGATACCATCTCAGTGGCATTTCCTCAGGAAAGTTTGTAGCTCAGATCCCCTACACCACCCTGGCCCTGCTGAGCCACTGGGAAGCAGGGGTGTGGGGAGGGGGGGAGGGAAGACCATATGGACTGATGTTTTCTGAGGGAGACAAGAAGCAAAACAGGATTCATTGCCCCCTTCACCTCCACTTTTCTCCATTGAGTTCCCCATTGAGGGCGCATTGGGCATGAGGGGGTGTCAGCAGAGGTTTGTGGCACAAGGTTTGTCCCCCTTGGCACCTTTGCCTGGGCCATTGTGTTCATGTCTGCAGTGTGCTAATCTCCTGCATGTGATCGCTCTCCTTTCCGTGGCTGGCCTAAGTTACTTAACAACCAGCAGATTAACTTTAGGAAGATTTCCTCTGGTTTGAGGGGGAAGCCTGTTCTTTTCTTACTGAATGTGGTATTCGAACCTTATGTAAAGGGCCAAAGATGTTGACTGCAGTCCCTGGATATGAGATGCATGGCAATGTCTTGTGTTACTGGGACTTCTTTGTAGTGTAGGTTGTTTGAAGGGAGTGTGGACTTCTATTCTCCTCCCAGCCAAGATTGGTGAGCTGGAAACTGTATTAAGGAACTTATGTATGCCATCTTTTCTTGCTCCAGAATAGATAATTTGTGTGTACGTGTTTGTGTGTATATATATATACAGAGAGAGAGAGAGATATGTGTGTGTATGTGTACGTGTATGCGTGTACAGATAAAGAATCCATTCATGGAAAAGAATCTCAGGAGATCATCCAGTCCTGTGCCCCAAGACTGGAGAGCTTTGGTCTGTTAGGCTGTTCCTCATGGCTCATTTGTGTAGCCTCTGCTCTCATGGTACTGCATCCTCAGGCAGTCTGTTTCTGCAGGTGACCATCATCGATAAGGAGGACCCTGTAGTATGTAGCAGCATGCCCCCTGATTTCTGGCTGATAAATGAAAATCATCAGGAGTTTGTGTCTTATCCTCAAGAGACATGCAGGTTTTAGTAGGAATGCTGCAACCTTCACCACATCCGTTCCTCCTTGTCAGGAATCCTTGACCCTGTCTAATTGTTTGCTGGCTGCAGGTGCTCAGCCTCGTGGCTCAGCACCACTGGTTTTGTCTCTGAGTTGTGGATGTTTGTTTTCCTTTTCTTCCCCCTCTCCTTGACAAAGAAGCAATGGGAGTTTTGTGCCAGTCTGGCTTTCTGGCAGTGGCTGCTGCTGTGCCTGAGGCCAGGGGCTGGAGGTGCAGGGAGGGGAGCTGCCATAGGCCTGCTCCTGGTGGAGGTAGCTCACCCTTAGATGGGTTTTTAGCTGAATCCCCAAGTCACACCCACAGACATCTGCTCAGGTCTGGTCTGAGTGAGGCTGAACTGCTGGTGCCCTGGTGATGGGGCGAAATGTGGCTCTAAGCTGTGACTCTCAGCACTAAGGTCTGCTCAGGATAGATGGGCTTAATTTGACAGTGAGGGACTCAGGAAGAGTAGTTGCACATACATGGGCTTCCCATCCTGCTGCTTTGACACCCTGCTTTCTGCTTACATTCTCAGATGCTTTCTTACCCTTGGCTTTTGCCCATTTTTTGCCTGTTTGATCTTGCACATAGCGGCTTCCCTGCTTTGCTTCTTTACCTCCAGACAGGGACAGGAACTAACTTCTTGCAGTTTGGCTGAAGCTGAAAACAAAACAACTTTCTCTTAAACACCCACTTGGTTTTGGTGGGCAAGGTGGTAAATCTCTATGAAGGAACATTTGCACCACTCTTGCTTTCTTCTTTTGGGATCAATACTTCTTTTTTCAGATATGGTAATTAGTGAAAGTGATCAAGTCACCCATGAACACAAGTGATCCTGTACTTTAAGAGAAGTAACTTCTGGCAAACTAGACCTTTTCATTTCCTTTGGCATCAAAAAAAAGGTGACTTACTCTACCCATAAACACTGTTTCCCTGGCTTTAGCTGAAAGAACGTCCTGAATAGTTCCTGCATTCATCTGGCTGCTGTGAGAGAGCCTGCTTTCGTGGAGGCATGTTTTGAAAAGGCTTAAGTTACAGTTATGTTGTCCTCAAAAAACCAGAATTTGTTTTCATAGCTGAGGACAGAATAAATGGATTTCTTTAAATGACAGTATTTTTAGTAAAATTGTGGGGAGTAGAGTAGTAATAAAATTGTCTACAGCTGAGATAACATTTTATTTTATTTACTTATCTGTTTTTTTTCCCCCTGGTTGAGAGCTAGCACAAGGCATTGTCATTGCATGAGCACGGCAGAAAGGTCCAGTGCTAATTTCTGTTCTTCAAGAAAGGGACAAGAGCTGGAGGAACTCCACTCTGCTGTTGAGCTCCTGATCTTTGTTAGCAGCCTGCAATCTAATCTGCTTGTTCTTCTTAACGTGGGTTTCTTCCTTTTCACTGTGTTCTAAGCTGAACGCACATCCATCCATCCATCCATCCATCCATCCATCCATCCATCCATCCATCCATCCATCCATCCCATACTTTTGGTAATAGCAGCTAAATACCAGGAGTCTGTCTTAGCATTTCCAAATTACTTCTCAATTCCTTGGCACCTCACTAAATACCCGCCTGAAAAGGGGAACAGTAGATATTTTTCTCCTCCTGACAGGGTTCATCAGAGTTCTGGTCACACAGCACAATGGTAGTTAATTGTAGAGCCATGCTGAAAGTGATGTCCTTGGCAGCAGTAAGTTTTTCTTGTTGGAATTTTGGCATGGAAGTGGCTTTTAGCAACCCAGTACTCATGAACCTACATCCTTAATTTATAAATACTAAATTAGAAGAATTAAATGTCCTCTGATTTTAGTCTTGAAGACAATGAATGAGAAGTAAATCATGGTTATGGATTAACTGCTATGTAAACTTGCTGCTGTAAAATACTCTGCCAAGTAGAATACCATAACAAAGTAAATCCTGTAAGCCTAAAGCTTAATTATTGATTTGATTTAGGCATATATACAAATGCTAAGAAAATACTATAACTTTGGGTTCTAGGGTAAGTTGTAGTTCAAATTGTAAAACAGTTTCCATTATGAGCCTCAGATTGGAGACCCTTTTTTTTTATTATTTTGTTTATTTTTTCTTTCCTGTTTCAGCTGACAGTTTGCATCTGGCTTGTTCTCTCTAGAGGTTGCTTTGAGTGTTTGTCCTCTGTGGTTTTGTTCTGGCCTTGGAAATCAGGAGGGTGACAGGAATTAGTTCCCTCCATCTGACTGAATTCTGTCCTTTCTTTTATAGTGGGTTATAGCGAACGTTCTAAACTAGATGAGAAATTGACATTAGGGAGAACTTGATAGCTCTTGAGATATGGAAATATTTTGGTATTGACAAAGCAGTCTTTTGGTGGAAGAGAGCCCTGAGAGACTGTCTCCATCAGAACTTCACAATATTTTCTCAGAACAAGGACTGTCAATAGTGTCACAAACACTATAGGTTAGAGCTGTTGCAATTCTAACAAAATCACGTTTATGGGGAGACATAGTGTGTTTGATAAACATTGTCAAAATGTGGTCATGGAATACTCCTTTGAGCCCTGCAACAGGAGGAGCAAGCTTCAGGAAGTGATTTTTTTTGTGTTTGGTGTATTTTTGGGGGTGTTTGTGTTTTTTTTTTAATGGATTTTAATACTTTTCTTGTCTCCATGGTTTCCTTTTGAATGCCACAATTGCATTTTGTTCAATTTAGAGAACATTTTACTAATCCTAAACATCCTAAAGTTTTTCCTTCCAGGCTACCAAGTGGCTGGAAACTTGCAGGACCTGAGTGTTGGACTTAAGGCAGCCAGAGGAAAGAGCTGAATTTGCAGCAATGTTTGTTCAGGCCAGGCATTTTCCAGCTGGGCATTTCTGCCCTAGCTGGGACAGGATTAAACTCTTGGAGTCGTTGCTGTCTGGGATAGCTGGACTGCACATGCTTTCCTGAGCGAGGGCACCAGGCTGTGAGCGCTTTGGCCTGAGCGCTTTGCCTGTGTGGGTGGCTGGACGGTGCCTAACACAGTGCTGATTTGGGCATGATTTGGGGCCACTGAGTGGTACTGCAGCGTACATAAGAAATAAATTGATGCTGAGCTGCACTCTCACGCTAAGCCTGTGTAAATCCATTCAGTCCCAACAGCCTGTTGTTCCAGCTTTAATTACTGTTCAGTGCGAGCTTCCCCCAGTACCCAGACCACATTGGTAGCTGGTGGAGAGGCTGCAGCCTTATCTTTTCCCTTCCTTTGCAGAGTTAGCTCTCTGCTTCCCTTGTGCTCCTAATTGAAGAATTCACTTTGAGTTCCCATTGGCTGCGCATCAGTTTGTGCCTCTCTGAGCTCTGGGGGTGCCCCAAACTCCTCTAATCTGCCTGGAGTACAATTCCATAGGGAAGGGCTGCTTTGGCTTCCTGTGCTTCATGCTGGGCTGGATCCTCAGGACGTGGCTGGTGGGGAAGTTGTGTGAGCTGCAGGCTTCCTGCTCACCCCATGTGAGGCATGTCTGCCTCACACTGTCCCTGTGTGGTTTCTTCAACTGTTTCCCGTTGGGAGCTGGTGACATCATTTATATTTTCAGTGATGCAGAAAAACTGCCTGGCAAATCCAGCCTTGTTCATTTATTCCTATGGACATCTTGTACCTTGAAAAATAACCTGCAGAACATCTGCGTGCAGGGGTGTGTTTACTCATGCTATAGATATCCGCTATGAAGTTTCTCCCATCTGTGCTTCTGCCTAGATGGATTAATTTAATTTATAGCTTGCTGCAGCTGCAGAAGTGGGAGTCTGTCTGTTCTACCCGCAGACCCAGGGCAGGCTCTTGCTCAACCTCTGCTCCTTTTTCTAGCATTTTTCTGAGGTTTAGGATCCTCTTTGATCCTTGGCTTGCCTACGAAGGAGTGAACTGTGTAAACCTGAAAGTAATTGGTTGTTCTACTCAATAAAAAAGGCTCTCTTTTTTTTTTTTTCCCTGCAGTAGCTCAATTTTTGCCATGATTTCCCCCCTTGCTTTGCTTTAACTGTTGGTGTTTGGGCATAGTAATATAAAACGGGTAATGTTGGGGGTATAAAACAGTTCTTTATAAATAATGCACATGTAACTTCCACATCCTCCACATCTTCTTGCTGTAAGCTTGGTCTTCTTTTAAAATGCAGGAAACCTGATAGCTTAAGATAAATGGGATAAAGCAGATTGTTGGTATCAAACCCAGCACTAGAAGGAGACAGAGAAGGGGCTCAGGGAGGAATTGCACTTCACATTTGCATGTGATGTGAGGTCAGATATGGCATTTGTGCTGAGTGGTGCTTTGGTGACCTCTGTCATTCTGTTGAATGACTAATCAAATAGATAGTTAAATGGCTTCCAGTCCAAATTGTTAGTCCTCCTTTCTCAACAAAGAGAAGAATAACACAATTTTAGCCCACTGTGCTGTTCCCTACTGTGCTATAGTGTGGTCCTCACAGAGGGCTTTATGTGAAACTCGGCATAGGGAGAAGATAATTAGACTGTTGCTCTTTTTTCTTACTGTTCTGTTAAATTCATGATGCACTTTCCTCTAACCAATGCTCATTATAGGTAATCTTATAAACTGCCCTGCTAACATACCTTAGTAATATTCTAATGATTCAGAGACACAAAAGCACCAGGCAGAGGGTGATCTTAGGACCTGATTAATGATGTCTGCTGCTAGGGGAGGAGGGTGACAAGTCCTTCCTGCTGGGTGCGTGGTGCAGTTTCTTTAAATAGCTGTAACTCTTGCAGCTGAGCGAGGAAGGAGGATGAGGCTGTGTGCCCACTGAAGTGTCACGGGAGGAGTGGGCTACACCTAAGTTCTTGGTGGTCCTCTGTCACAGCGTTGAATGAATCATGACCTGGGGAGCTGAGGATCTTTTGCTTCAGGGCAGCTCCTTAGGGGTCCCAGCTTGCTCTGCAAAAATTGTCATTTTAGAGTAGGATGTAAACCTGCAGCAAATGCTAGGTGAGTTTGGGGTACAGAAGAGGGTCCCTGTGGGTGGAGGGTGCTGCACAACCCCAGGCTGCTCCTTGTTTCTGGAAACTTCTTTCTTGGATTTGCAGAATTTTAAAATAATTTGGCATAGAGTGAGCCATCAGTTGCGAAGTGTGGGAGGAGTTGGCCTGCATTAAAGGCAGTCTTTTCTCACCATCCCTGAAATACAGAGCCTTCGGATCTAGTGACTTTTAATTTTAGAAACAAGAACACCTTAGATCTGAAAGTACACCAGCAGCTCCAGCTCTGAGCCAGGCAAGGTGTAGAAGTGACAGCGCTGAAGCAGTGGAGTTTTGTCTTGAAGGACAAAATGTCTCTGCAGAGAGGGAATTCAGAAATTTATTTCCTTTTGCTTTGCTTTCAGGCATATGGATAAAGATCTGAATTTCGTTAACATCAGCAAATCTTGGATTTACAGCCTCTTGAAGACATCCACATGATGCTGTTAGTATTTGTTAAACAGACCTTCCATTACTAAAAAAGCTTCTTATTTTGCAGACTGTCTTAACCTGCTCATTCCCTTTTGCTGTGCTGAAGGGAAGTGCAAGAATTAAGAATAATCCTTCCCGTAACTCCTTTCTTCCTTTCCATATTTAACGTGGAAAACATTAATACTCAGAAGCTCAAAGTCAGAGTGCATATACTCTTTGAAAAAGCATAACATCTTTTCAGGAATAGGAGGGGGTTTTTTTGTGTGTGTGTGTTTCTTTGGTTTTTTGTTTTGCTTTGTTTTGTTTTGTTTGGGGTTTTTTTGGTGCTTTTTTTTTTTTTTAATATATGGGATCAAGAGTAAGAAATTAAAAGGTGGCAAGATGTCGTCTCACGTGAAGTAGTAGTAATCAGTAGTGCCTTTTTGAATAGGCACTTCTCTTCCTTTTCATCCTGTCTGCCAAACTGCAGCGTTGTTTGCAGCATGCCTTTCTATGAAGGCTGGGAAGCTGTGCCTGCAGTTAAGCTGCTCGTGGGTCCTTTGTTCCAGCCATGTTGAGGCGCTTCCTCGAAGTCAGAGGGATTGATCCCACTTTCAGGGGCCACCACAGCCCAAAAACCAAGGTGCACCCAGCTGGGACACTGCCTTTGAGCTGCTGTACGGGGGGTATTGCTGGTGATGCCATCATACCTCAGGGGCAGTGGGATGGGACCCATGTCCTACTGTCTTCCCCTCCACCCTCTCCCCTCTGCTTCTGTCCAGCAAGGAGAGGTATGCTGGAGCATCCTGTCCCCCAGCATCTGCTCCAAAATGACATAGACCTCTAACATGACTTATGTTCTTTTCTGCTTGCACTGGGATGTCCCACAAGGCATCAATCACCCGTGGTTAGGCTACAGAAATTGAACTGCAGGATGCTGGCAGTCTGGTCTCAGCCTCATGCTGGAGGAAGAGGAAATCTGACTCAGCTTCCTTGGTTTTCCCTCAGCACCCATGATTTTGTCTCTTTGCTTCTGTGGTGTCATCTGCTGTCCTCCGGATCTGGCATGGCACTGAATGTGCCTGATGCTTCTGATGGATGTGTCCGATGCTGTTTCCTGGTCCCAAATGGCCACTCAGTACAGAGAAATTGCAAATACTCCTCTAAGGCCTTAGTCCCGGTAATATTCAGCTGTTCTTTAATATGTGATCTATCTGGAGCAGTTTTCACTCAAGAACATCAAAGCACTTTTTAACTAAACATTAATGAATTACATCTGACAACATAACTATGGAGTTAGTATTTTTATGGATTAAAGGAAAACAACTGAAACAAAACAGAAATTTGAGTTGCATTTTCAAAATTGCACAGGAAATCTACAGCTGAAGTGGAAATGTGTCATCTCCTTCCAGACCTCTATTCTTGACATGCATTGTCCCATCTCCCACTGTCTTGTGGTGACAGACACCCCAGATTTGTATGTGTGTTCATGTGTCTCTTTCAATGTGCCTCAAATTGCTCAAGACAGTAATCCCCTTCTGAATTTATGTCTTGAAGTTTCTGCTAGTTTTCATGGCATGACTGGAAAACTAGAAATGGGAAGGGGTGGGGGGGGTAGGGTGAGAGGATCAAGGTCTGGGGTTTATCCTGGGAGCTCACTCTACTGGATCCTGGCAATGTGCACATCTTCATGTTGTCTTCCAACCCCAGGCCCATTGTTCATGGGACAACCTTTCTGATGCTTCTGTGTTCCCTTGTAAGCCATGTTAGAGCTACCTGCTGGGTTTAACAGGAAGAAGAGATGGTTGGCATGTTTTTCTCTTTCAGTGCAAAGGCAAGGTGCAAATGTGTGCTCTTTGTCTGCTGGATGCTTCACATCTGAGGCAGTGAAAGGTGGTGCAAGAAAATGATTTTTTAAGGTAGCAGATTTGGCAGGATAAGGCTTGAAAAGAGTAGGAAGAAACATTTGTAAACTGAGAATTAGAGGAGGGGGTCACAAGGGTAGAAATGCAGATGCTATTTGGGTTAGACTGTTGCTGCATGCATGAATTGGACAAAAAATGGTAGCAATGCTAAGATCTAAATGTGTATAGAAGTTTCTCCTCAAGTAATTTTATATGTGCAGAGGTCCTCTGGTACAGCTGTTAGTTTCAGAAGTAATTTGGCAGAGAGCTTATGGTCTGCTAGATAATGGATATTTGTTACTTAAGTTTTAAAATTTTTGTTACTAGTACTTTTTCAAAGGCCTTAACTATCTCAGTTTTGTAGACTTGAGAAGCAAGTTTTAGATACTGCAGCAGACAAACAACACAGAAATTTTTTTTTCTTCCCATCTTTGAACATCAGGCCCTATTTTTTGCGCCACTGAATTTGAGGTACCTGTATTTTCATGATGACCTTCCATTGCAGCCAAAGTGGTGGGAAGGACAAGTAGAGTCCAGTCCTGGAAGTGTCTGTGTCTAGCTGTGGTGGAGAGAATCATCGTTAACTCTCATTAATGGCATCATTAAATGGATAAGCCTTCTTTAAATCTAGCTTTGAGGAACCAAATTATCTTACCCTTATATTGGCAATAAGTCACCAACACTCCAGAGGCACTGTTTCTTTTTTCCCCCCATTAGGAATGAAATTTGGTGCTCTAAAGGGAGACTCCCCTGTGCAAAAGGCACATAAGCAGGTCGTGATGGTAGATGGGATTTCTAAATGCTGGCCTTTGCTCATCCTTATAATCTCTTGTGTGCACACTTTTTCCCTGGACTTGTCTGATGTAAGGCCTGCTGTTGTCTCTTGACTTCCTAGCAGTGACTAGGCAGGACCTTTTGTGAGGATTAATGGTGCTGGAAGAAGTCCTCTTTTTCTTCCTCCCTCCTTGCCTTTTCTTTGACTGTTCCTTCTAGCTTTATGGAGGGCGTGCCACCTCCTTTGGCATGGTATATCCATGAGAAAGATTTCTTTGTCCAAGTTTGGATGTTCAAGGAGAACAGAGATGTTAGGAAAGAAGCTCCATTGGCTTGGAGAGTTTTGCCACCCTCCCCTCCCTCAGATGATTTTTAGATTGCTCGGAGTGAGTGTCACATGGGATCCAGTATCAGGTAATCTTGATTGAAGAAAGGAAGGCTTTGCTCATCATTCACGAGGTGATTCTAGCTGGGGGAAATGAAATCCTAACAATACTTTATTTATTAGGTGTTCTGTTCTTGAGATTCTGTTTTCTGAGATGAAGGGAGTCATCATGGCTGGGAGTACTGAAGATATGATGTGGAGGAAGAGATGAAAGATAAGGCTGTGCTTGCACCTACATGCCGTGAATTCAGCTCCCTTGCCATTGACCCATCCACCAGTAAAAACACAGTCTCTTTTTGTTTACAGTTGTTAGCTCCTATCTCCCAGAGTTCTGCCAAAGCTGTAGCTGGCGTGGCTCCCTAGGGTAGCTGTGCCAAGCCAGATTTGCAGACCTCCATCTTGGCTCCTCTCTGGGGCTCATCTGTCCTCTCTGCTGTTTTTGACCCACTCTTTCTCTCGGGTCTCCTCCATAGGGCAGCCTGGAGAAATGTAGCCCAAAG
Source organism: Euphonia xanthogaster (assembly GCA_034509185.1). Classification (NCBI taxonomy): domain Eukaryota; kingdom Metazoa; phylum Chordata; class Aves; order Passeriformes; family Fringillidae; genus Euphonia; species Euphonia xanthogaster. Next base: position 85,448,965 of record JAYDZK010000001.1, read on the forward strand.
GCCTTCTTTTTAAGTGGATTTCCTTGAAGGAATCAGACTTCATTTAAGCATATCATATATCTCTCTAGTTTGTTTGCTTGGAAGGTATTGGCACAGGCTTGCCTATGATTTCTATCCTGAGACAGCTAAAATTTGTCATTAGTAAGGGTGCACTTTTTGCTAAGTGTGTGACACATTCACAGGAATCATTAAAAAAAACCCAAATGAATTTCTGCCTGCAATGAACATGAAAACGAAGACTGGAAAGCTGGAGTGGTCTACTTCGAATACCCACTAGTAGGTTTTTCTGTTAATTTTCAATTGCTTGTACTGTAGCTGAGGATGGTTCTTGAAGACTTTAATGCAGCAGTCAACTAGACTTCGCATTTCTCACTCGCCACCTCTAGTTGAATTTCACTCACTGATTCTAGTGCTAGCTATAGATGCTAGTGGCAAACAGTATAATTAGGTAGATTAAACTTCCCTTAGCTACAGACTTATTCACATAATGGAAAAGTGTTGGGTTTCTTCTATTTTTTCCTTTTGCTCTGGAATAGTGGCTCCTGAAATTCTCAAACTAATGAGCAGTCTAAATGGAAGCCAAGCATTATAGTTTTTAAGTTTCTATAGAAGATAGTTTGTAAACTACTGAAGTGATAGTAAAAATGAAAATAAAAAGCAGAGTCATCAAAATCCATTAACGTAAAACCAAGCACTTGCTATTTTTTTCTTCAATGGAGTGCTGATGTTTGCCAGTAACTTGTATCTGCTTACTTGCTTTGTCCCTATCATAAGTTTTCACACTGAGGAACCCTTGCTCTGTGCTTCTTGTGAATATTTGGATGTTACAGCTCCTCAGTTTTAATTCTTTAGATCTCTGATGATTGTATCTCTGATCTCTTAGCTTTGCCTCTTTCTTGGTTGCACTTAGGGTTTGTGGCAAAAGTCAGAAAAGGAAGTCCTTCTACCTTTCTGCTGGTGGAAGGTACAAGCTCCTTCCCTTCTTTCTGCCATATGGGCATCTTAAATGCTTCCAGCTTTGAATTCTCATGTTTATTTGAACTCAAGCCCAGCATAACATCCAGTTAAGCTTTGGGGGTTTTCTTGATGTTTCAGATGGAAATTCATTGGCAGCTTTGAGCTTTGTTTTGTTTATTTTCTTTCCAGCCATCTCAGTTTGGGATGTATTGTAGCTAGACAATGAGAAAGTGCATAAGATCCCTGAGTTTTTTGCTTGCCTTTTTTTTTTTTTTTTTTTTTTTTTTTTTTTTTTTTTCCCCAAAACAACCTCTCAGGCCCTGATCTGGGTAGAATAAGACCTTTGGGACAGACTTGTGTACCTATGGGGACCTGACTGTCCTCCTTCAGTTTGTATGTACTGGGTGCCCTATAGGTGCCCTTGGGAGGGCAAGAAAGCCCCTGGCTTTCTCTTGGAAAGAGCTGGTTGTGGGAGCCTGCCTCCCTGCCACAGACAAAGTCAGGCAGAGGTGAGAGATGATGGAAAATGTGTTTTGGCATGTACATATATGACTCTTTGTGTGTTTTTTACCTTCAGTGATAGTGGTGATAGTGGAGCAGCATTCCAGTCAGAGTTTAACAACTTTGCCAGAGACAGGTCTCCCAGGGCTGCACGTTGCTGGCTGCATACAGTTCTTCTTTGCTTTGTGCCCTGTAGTTCTGAATGTCAGTAGTTTCCCTGTGTGGTGAAGCAACCTCACCTACTGGGCTGGTGGGTGGCGTGGGATTCTGACTTCTATCAGGGTCTTCTCACTCAGAGTAGGTGAATGTGGATGGTGAAGTGGTCATTGATGCTCAGGGTCAGGTAATGGTACCATAGTCAGCCCTTGGCTTGTCTGTGTGTTTGATGAGGCTGTCCCACTCTTGACTAAATATGCATGTGTCCATTTGTGTGCCCATAACTGACAGCACTTTTTGGCTAAATTTTGTCTTGTATGTGCTCTGCCTGGTGATCCATGGTTCAGTGAAATTGCTTTAAGTGTTAACTATTACTTGTGCTTGTGTTTCGCAAAACAAGTGCTTGAACTTGTTCTGAATTCTACTTTGACAGCAGTTGCAATAGCTGTGCTCTGTATAATTGAGCAATATATTCCAGCATTCCATCTTCATGTTTTCAGTGCAGACACATGATTATAATAAACTGTAATGCTTTTTCAGTAATTAGACAAGTGGCTGTAAATTTATAAGGCAAATTTTGAAAGCATTGGAACTTCTGTAAATCCAGTTTTATTACAAATTTAAAAATAGTTACTTTGTTTTAGCTGTCCTCATAGTGGTGTAATTTGGGACAGGCACGTCTGGGGTGTGTAGACCCCTCCCCAGCATCTTGGAAATCCAGTCCTGCTAGTGATACACCATTCAGACTGGTGGAAAGGACTTTGTTTTCTTTCCCTGATGGGAAAAGGGAGTAGAAGTAGTAGGGCAGCATCACAGCTGATTTAATTTTGTTTTCAGTGTATGACACTTAATTGGAAGATTGCTTAATTCTAGGAACTGCTGTTCTGCACCACCATACCACATAATGTAATTAGGTCATGGCTGCAGTGTTTGGTTGGAGTACCTGATTAACACAACTGTTTTCCAGATTCAGGTGGTGATTTGTTTAAATGATGGGTAGCTTTTCAGGCAGTGTTGCTCAAACTTTGTAGGTAGGTTTCCATATGTCCTAGGAAAGTGACTGATCAGAAACCTTAAAACAAGTGCAAGGCACCTACTCTTAGAAAAAAATATATATTTATTTCCAGTCCCCCCCACCTTCAGTCATTTTTGTAAGGGTGGAAGTGGTGGAATGAAAAGGAAAAGATTAAGTTTGGCTACAGCTTTGGCATTATGTATATCTGTGTGCTTAAAATTTATTAAGGTTTAAATTCTGAGTGGGATTAAGCAGTATTTGCACTTGTGACTTCTAACCAAAAACTTGCTGGAGGTTTCCAGGCTGTTTCCCATGTCTCTGAGCTGCAGTAACTGAGATGACTGGTTATTTTGCAAAGAGCCACACGCAGCAGGAGGCAGTGTGCTGGCTCCAGCTGTGCTGTAGTCCAGATGTGTCTGGGTGCATCCTTCACAGTCAGCTGCATCTGCTCTTGGAGATACCAGTGTATCAGCAGAGACGTCAGATCTTTCATGACTGCCTCTTTGGAAACCACCCAGCTGGGGATGGAAACTTTGGGTGTGTAGGGCTAAATGATTGCTGGAGAAATGTTTTTTTTTTGTTTGCAGGGGGCTGGGACTTTCCAACTGAACTGTTTATAGGTTCCATTTCTGTATTTAGGGGAGATGAGGTGATGGGCCCAGAGATGATCAGCCTGCTGTAGTCATCAGCAGGGCTGGTCCACTGTCTGCTTCCTTTTTGTTGTGCCCTGGCCCTCAGTGGGAAGTGTCCCTGCTGCCTCTTCTGTTTATGTGAGCATGGCTGCCAAGATGTTTGCAGGGCCAGAGGGACAACTTTGTTGCCCATGTGGGTGGAGTGTTCTTCTTTGTCTTTGCCGCCTGAGAAGTGGTGCGGTATTGCCTGGGGTTAGCACGTGTTATGTGGGGTTGGTGGTCAGAGACAGGGACAACACACTCTCAGAGATGCATGTGAGAACAGCAAGTTTTATTGTTTGAACCCAGTTTATGTAGGGGGTTTGAAACACCTCGGTTTAAACTGCTGATTGGTCTGCTTGGAACACTACCCAGCTCTTTGACCAGTGAGGTGTCTGCAGCTTAGGATGGAATGTGATTGGGTGAAGTCTCTGTTTAGGTTTGAATCCAACCTATCCCTGCCTTGTCTGAGGACTCGTTTTGAGAGTCTGATATGACCAGATTTATTTGGCAACTACAGGCTAGCTGCAACAGTGACAGTGCAATATTGCAGAGATTTCATGGATAGTGATGCTGGTCTAAACTGCCTGGCTGTAACTGGCTACAAAAGTATGAGTCACGCCCCTCAGCTGAATTATGATTCTTGCTCCTCTTTTGCAGTCTAGGGCAAGAGTAAGATGTCTTATTTGTTCCAGTTTACCAAATGATTTACAACCAAAAGCTTGGCCTTTCTGACTAGCAATTTTTATATTATATCTAATGGCAGTTGTGGTCCAGAGCAGTGACTTGTGGTTTGCAGGAATGGCTGATGTTGGATCATGAGCTGAATAATAGTTTTGTGTGTGTTGTGCTGTCATGAGAAAAGAGATTTTTATTTTTCCTAAAGTGCAGTTGTTACTAGAATACTAAAAAAGTCTTTAGGATATATCCTACCTACAGCTACAGAAGGTGTGTGTATTGGGGACTAAAACCATAGAATCATAGAATTGTTTAGGTTGAAAAAGACATTTAAGATCAAGTCCAGCCATTAGCCAAGCCCTGCCAAGTCCACCACTAAATTAGGTCCCCAAGTGACACATCTGCATTTCTTTTGAATACCTCCACAGATGGTGACTCCACCACTTCCCTGGGTGTCCTGTTCCAATGCCTAACCACTCTTTCTGCGAAGAAATTATTCCTAGTATCCAGTCTAAACCTCCCTTGGCACAATTCAAATCCATTTCCTTTGGTTCGGTCACTTGTTTGCTTAGGAGAAGGGACTGATCCCCACCTTGCCTACAGCCTCTTTTCAGGTGGTTGTAGAGAACAATGAGGTCTCCCCTGAGCCTTTTTCCCCAGGCCAAACACCCCCAGCTCCCCCAGCTGGTCCTCATGGGACCTGTGCTCCGGACCCTTTGCCAGCTCTGTTGCCCTTCTCTGGGCACACTCCAGCACCTCAATGTCCTTCTTGTAGTGAGGGGCCCAGAACAGATCACAGGATTTGAGGTGTGAACCACCCTATTGCTGATATGGGCCAGGGTGCTGTTGGCTTTCTTGGCACATTCCTGTGTTTCCTGCCCCTTCTTCCAAAGATCATAAATTCCTTTCTTCTCTTAAGTTCCACCCAAAGTGCTTTATTCAGCCAGGCCAGCCTTTTTCCCTGCCAGCTTGTCTTGCATCACATGGGGATGGGCTGCTCCTGTGCTTTTAAAATTTCCTTCTTCTGGAATGTCCAACCTTTCTGGACGCCTTTGCCCCTCAGGGCTACCTTGCAATGGACTTTGTCACCCATTTTCTCAGACAGGCCAAAGTGGCAGTTCTGCTGCCCTCCCCCTTACTTGTTCAAAAGCTGAAAACTCGTTACCATTTTGTGGTTGCTTTGCTCAAGAGTCCTCCAACCATCACATCACCCTCCAGTCCTTCTCTGTTCACAAACAGCAGTCCTACTAGGGCAGCTCTCCTAGCTGCCCACTTTTGACCAGCTGCACCAGGAAGTTACGATCTTCCACACTCTCCAGGACTCACCCGGACTATTTCTTCTCTGCTGTGTTGTATTTCCAGCAGACATCTGCTAAATTAAAGTTCCCCATGAGAGTAAGGGCCAGTGATAACGAGATGGCTTCCAGCTGCTTGTAGAATATTTCATCTGTCTCTTCATCCTGGTTGGGTGGTCTGTAACAGACTCCTACCAGGATATCTGCCTAGGCCTTCCCTCTGATTCTTATCCATAAACACTCCACTCTGTCATCACCATCATTAAACTCTAGGCAGTCAAAACACTCCCTAACCCACCACCTCTCCTTCCTTGCCTGTCTCTTCTGAACAGTTTATAGCCATCCATTGCAGCTCTCCAGTTGTATGAGTTATCGCACCATGTTTCTGTGATGGCAACTCTATAATAGTTTTCCTGCTGTGTGACAACTTCCAGTTACTCCTGTTTGTTGCCCGTGCTGTGTGCACTGATGTAGATGTGCTTCAGTTGGTCTGTTGATTCTGCTACCTTTTCATGGGAAAAAGCCCTGATTTTTGTGGGACCATTCTCAGATACTTCTGTGGTTTCCAAAACACCAGCAACCCATTCTGTCTTTGCTATCATATGAACCTCCATCTGCAGCCTTCACTAAGACAGCAGACTGAAGGACCTTGGTAGCACACTGTCCCTCAACCATTGGCATGGTTCTCCCAGGCTTATCTCTAATGACTCTGGTTTTATCCCTTTCCACTTTCAAACCTAGTTCAAGGCTCTTTCAGTGAGCCCTGTTAACTGCTGTCCAGAGATCCTGTTCTCCATTTGAGAAAGGTGTATCCTGTCTGTTGCCAGCAGGCCTGCTGTCACGTAGACTAACAGATGACCAAAACCCCCAATATTCTGCTGGGGACACCAGGCTCAGAGCCAGGTATCGATCTGCTGACTCTTCCTGTAGAAAGAAACCTAACAAAGCCTTTTGCACCAAAATAACTTTTGCTTAATCTGTGTTTTATTTGTACCCTGAGTTCACAGTGAGGCAGGTAAGGACCAGCTGCAGTGGCAGCAGTACTGCAGCCTTGCTTTGCAAGTTCTCCCAAGGAATTTCTTTCCCTTTTTGTTTGCCACAGCTTGGTCTGTGGAAGCCTGGAGTGTGTTATTTAAGAGTGGTGAACGTGTTTTGACTAGTTTTTGTGAGGCACTTGGTGTGTTCTTGAGTACTTGGTAAAAAATCATTATTGGAGAACACACAGCCTACATTTCCTTAATGCCGTTCTTTTCCGTGGATTAACCTGTGAGCTGAATGTGTTGCATAATGGCTTTTCTGTTGTCTGGCCCTTTCACATAATAAACGTGTCGGCCACAGGCTTTGGGAATGCAACTTTCATACTACCCAGGTAGCAACAGAGAGGAAATGGCATTTATTTTGGTCCTTCTTTTGCTAAATAAGTAAATAAATACATGTATACATGACTCTGTAATTGCTGAGACTGAGGAGTTGTTGTTACTGACTCTGGTATAAAAAGAGCTGTTAGTACAGGCTTGAATTTCTGAGTGAAACTCCTGCTGACAAAGCAGAAATAGTTTGAGGTCTGAAAATACTGCCTGAGTATTTGAAAATAGTTGTGTGGACACAAAGCTGTTTACAGATCACTCGCTGGCCACCAGCCAGTTTCTCAAGGACAAGGTGGTTTGGACTTTTTTTTTCCCTTTAGAATCACAGATGTACTTGGCAGGTTATCAGAAGATAAAAATGCTGTAAATAGTCTCCTGGTGCGAGTCCTCATTTAATTAAAACATAAAACTTTAGGCCAAATGTTGCTTACAAGCAACTTGGTAGAATATTTCTGAATTTGTTCTTATGTACAGGGTTACAGTATAAGGCATGGTCCCCATTCTTTTCAAGAATGCTTCTTACTGTAGTCCTTCTGCAGCATACCTTGTGCTCTACAAGGTGTATTTTGGTTTCAGCAGTTTTTGCCTGGCAAATTCTGGCTTCCTAGTCCATAGTGGCAAGGAGATGTAATTAAAACTGGCACTGATGGTGTTTGTAATGGCTAAAGGAAAGAGAATCTGATAATAGAATATCATGAGTTGGAAGGGACCCACAAGTCTTGATGGAGTGTGTCCCCTCAGTAGGAAAAGCAAAAAGCTCAAAACCATGCAATTCCAGCCCTTTTGGTTGCGTGGGATAGCACTAGAGAAGTATTAACAGTTGGACTGGAACTTTGAAAAAAACCCAAAACATATATATGTATATAAATAAATGTACATTTAAGAGTTCATTAACTTTCCTTCTTTAATGCTAATGCTCCGGATTTTCGTTAAGGCTGCCAATGTGAAATCTCTCATTTCAACCATGTTGAAATAAAATTCATTACACAGCCTGATTGCCTTGCTCTGCTCAGCTGTATTGTTCTGCTGGGAAGGTCTACATGGAAATAGTTCCCCTTTCCCTTGCCTCTCATTAATATTAAGCTAGCACCTCCTCCCCATGTAGTGTGTTTGTTAGCATCTTGTGATGCAGCTAGACAAAAGGTGGCACTCTTGATGGGGACAGCTGTATGGGGCAGTGTGTGTTGAGCTCCTCTGTGCAGCAGCAACCCCAAAAACGTGGTAAAAAGTGAAATAAAAATCAGCAAAGTCAATAGTTCCCCCTTTTCCCTTCCCACTATGTCTTTTGCATTTACAATGAGGTTTTGTGCCTTCCAAAACAATTGCCCCATCCATTTAGCATTCTTGAAGTAAAAGAAAAAGTTGATTTCCATTATTGATTTGATTGATGATTGATTCCATGATTGATTTCCATTATTATTATATTCCATTATTCCATTTTTCCCCTCCTTGCTGCTCTCCAGGAGGCTGCTGGACATTACAGTATGGTGCCTCAGGCAGCAGGACCTGAAGCAGCGTAGCTGGACACTTGCTGTCTGTGACCGCTGGATGCTGCCCAGGGAGGGACACTGACCCCTCGCTGCCTGGCAGTGGCTGTCACCCATTTCTTGCAGTGGGTCTCTTTTGACAGTAGATGGAATGCAGCAAGGCTGGTAGGGTGTGTGTGGGCTTATTTTTCCTTCTGTCATGGTGTGCGACCTCTGACAATGCCTCACCAGAGTGCAGGCTGCTTACAACAGCAGTGGTGCTTGGAGGGGCAGGGACTAACTAGGGTTTGATTATTATTTTTTCTTTCCCCAAAGAAAAGTGTATATTTTGTGGCACTTCTGTGTACTCAGTACCTAAATATTTTAAATTGTCGTGGACATCTCACCCTCTCTTTCTGAAGGGGTGTGCCCAGCAAAGAGGTGTTTTTTGTGCAAGTTGGTGGTGAATGTGCACAAAGTGAAATGGGTGCAGACTTGCCTGGGTATGCAGAGGGCCTTGGTCAAAAGGTGTCACTTGCTCCTTTCAGCTGGAAAGCTCTGCTCCTCCAGGGTGATGATTAGATGTCAATATGAGTTCATTTACAAAGCAGTCAAACAAAGAGAAGCAGCCCCAGGCTTTCTTCATCCAGGCTAAATTTGATGTCACTCTGCAGAAGGGATGGAAAAACTCTGCCTTTTATCTGCCATCTCTCTCAGCTGCAGAAGCACCTGCATTGTTTTAAAGCCCCTGTCCACCCAAGTGGGGACCTTGGCAGGTCACTTTGGGCCCTGCTTGGTCTGAGGTAGGAACCTTGTGTGGTGCTGGACGGCTCTGAAGTGACGCTGGGTGGTTCTGATGCCATGTGGTAGGCACAGATCTTGCTCTGGTCACTTGTGGTGGTTCCCTTCAGCCTGAGTAACACAGTCCCTGTTGCCAGGGACTTGCTATGGCCATGCCACCAAACTGGGCCTGACACTCCTTCAGGCAGTGGCCAAGACTCCGTGGAAAGCGTTTTGTGGTGGAAGTGCCTGTCAAGGTGTAAGATGAGAAATCAGCAGCAGTCTGCATTAACAGACCATGTAATTTTGTATCTACAAGTACATGTTTTTATAATCTTGATCTAAATTATTTTCTTGATGTTCTCCATCTGGCTCATTTTTAATTATAGTTGCCAGAAAGAAATTGTTCTACGTAAAAGAGACCATTGCAGAGCATCCAGAGAGACAAATGGGTGTTAGGAGGGGTGTGTTTAGTGACTGGTAAAGCCATTAAGGTAGGGTGAAGAACTGGTTTGAATGGGGGCCAGCTGATTTTAGCTGATGTTTCCAAGGGAAGCCAAATGTGCTCTAAGCCAACTGTGTCCATGTGGGAGGTATGCCTGTATTCTGATTTAATTATTTTCTTTTGTTTTAGTTAGTTAGGGTTTTTCTGTGTTTTTCAGTAGTGTGCTAATTAAATCATCTAGGAAGGTTTAAAACCAGAAAAAAAATACAAGGATTATTAAAGTCCTTCTGTTTTTGGACAGCTGAGGGTGCAGACTCTAAGACAAAATGAGTGGTGGTGGTTTCAGTAAAGGTCACTCAATGTGGACACAGCATGGTGGTGACTGGAAGAATGGGATGATGGCTTCAAGGATGGCTCTTGAAGAGGGTGTCTTCCAGGCTGGGGTCTCAAGCCAGTTAGCTTAAGTGTCCCTTTAGAAGAAGCATCTGGTGTGGTGCAGGAAGCTGTGGTGGTCACCTGCAGAGCAGCAGGGCTTGATGCAGTGCACGGCTGATGAGTGGGGTGTCTGGCAGAGGGGCAGCACTCAGCACAGCATATCTTTGAAAAAGTGTGTGAAGTGTTTGTGGCCTTGGGTGAAAATGCACAGCGGCCTTGCTGCCAGTGTTGCCAGCAGGCCCCTGTTGGTCAGCCTTTCTTGCTCGGTATTTGAGGAATGAAAAACAGGGAAATCTGTAGCCTTCACGTGGTAAGGGAATGTTCTGTGCCATTTGAGCCAGGAAATGTGCAGTCTTGAAGGGATCCCAGTTGGCTGAATGGACTGCAGTCGACATGACTGGATTAACAAAGGACCATCCATAGTCTTAAACTGCACAGCTGCACTCCTCTTGCCCTCCCCTTTCCCCTGGAACATCCCCTTCTCTTGCTATCTTTTTTAATCTATTGCCAGGTGAAGTGTTTCAGTGGCTGTGAACTGAAACCAGCACGAACGTCAGGCCTCGGGCAAATCTTTCAAAGCTCCTTGGGGAATCGGTGTTGTTTTCCAGGTGAATTGTTGAGAGAACTGCCTGCCTTTGCAGCTCTCTTTCTGTCTTCTCCCATCAGAACAAAGCATCTCCTGCTGGTGGGTGTGACGAGGGAGGTGGGCTGCTGGGCAGTGTGCAGGGAGTCAGCAGAGATGCCTTCTGAGCTCTGTGATTGACCTGTTGTTATCCTGGGAAAGTTAGATTGTGGCTCTCTGCCATGCTTTTCCCACCATCCTTTCTCCCCCCTCCCCTTTCTTTTCTTCCTATTTAGGCAATGAGCTGTTTGGGAGAAGGAAATGCCTCTGATAATGTATATCCAGCATCTTTCACAGTGGGAAAGCTACCACAAAACTAGGAATCAAAGTAAAAAATCAGTGAATAGAACTCTCTTTTTTTCTTCCTAGTGGGAAACATCTTTTCACTCTGTACCCAGAAGAACAAAACCGATAATAACTGTGTATCTTTCTGTGCATTATGTCACAGAATGCAGTACTATGCATGAGTAAATTGTCATTATTATTTCTTCAATAGGCAGCTAGTGAGCCTGTGGATATCAAAAGCAGGATAGAGAGTATGTTATTTTCTGTTTTGCTTTCCAGGCATTTGATGTCAAGATTTAGACAGAAGGAAAACACAAGAGCTCTGTCCTATCTTTGACTTTAACAGTGACAGTCTTTAACAGCTCTGGTTGGTTTGGGTTTAGAAATCATCTAACAAGATGACTTCTTCTTGTGTATTTCTGCAGTGATTTTCCTTGTTTTTGCATTCAGGTTTTTTTGCTCGATTTTATTCTAGAATTACTTTTCATGCCAGATGAACAATATCCTTTTTGTTTACAAATTCATCTGCTTTGCTGGAGCATATGATTATTAGAATGCTCTCTCAGTCGGAATAGCATAATTTTGGCTACAAATGCAGTTAGGTAGACTTTTTGCTTAAGAACACTATTATTTATTTGTTATTTAAATTTTTGGTTTTGACCAGGGAGGTTGTTTTCACTTGTGCCATTCTGTCTTTTTGCCTGTCAAAAATATGTTCTGTTTCCTCCACAAGCACTACTCCCAATGCTTTTCACAGGGTAGACCTGATCTTTTCAGGGAGTGGAAAAAATGCCATGCAGAGTCCAAGTTTTCACAATGCAAAGTTGATCAGTCTTCAGCTTTCTACGTTGCCAAGTGACAGAAAGAGCTGATGGTAAACATGCCTTGGAATAATAAGTTATCATTTATTGCACTGGGGTGTGCAACCCAATAGCAATATTGCTTCATGGCCCGTTGCCTCAGGCTGGTAGGAGTTAAGAGTCAACTGAATGAGAAGTGAAATGGAGAAGTTAAGTTTGCCATGAGGGCATTGTACAGCACTCACTACTAAGAGGTGGTACTGTGGTATTTTCACTTGATGGCATGTCTCAATCTGCTGCTTCTGTGTGCAGTGTGGCAACTGAAATTGGATTAGTAGTTCGTTTGTTTTTTTCAAATCAATTCCTCTTCTTTCTGCAACTGTCAGCATAGAATACTGGGAGCTGGGAGAAGTTTACCAAAGACTTAATTGTGTACAGTGCACAGGATAATCCAAACTTGCAAGTAATGAGTCACAAATGGTGCATTCCTTCCTTAATGTGCGATGTTGCCCCACATGCTGCTTCCATGCCATTCAGCTGGGGAGCAAGCTTCCAGGAACAATCTCCCAGAAGCGTGTTAATACACAGGTCTGAAACTGTGTTAGTAGGAGAATACATTACTGTGACATAAATATCTTGATAATTGGGGGGGGGGGGGTGTGGGGAAAACAGGTAAATTAGTTGATGGAATTTATTTTGCACTTAAATTTCATATTTGTTTGATAACATTAAGGCATCAGAGAAAAAGAGCACCATGAAAAACAGCACATAACACCACTTGGCCTTTGAACCTTTCTAAACTAAAAATTTTACAGTAATAACGTGTGCAAAGGAAGAAAGAGGCAAGAAGTAGGTGTATTAACTGACTTGGAGGGTGTGGGAAGACTTGAAATTTATTATGTTCTGCAGATCTTGGCAGTCTACCACGGATTCCCCTTGCCCCTCTGCTTTTCAACATGCATAAAGCCCACTGAGATGAGAAATAAACACCATATTGCTATCAGACATGACTAGGAATGTGCTTAAGTAGTGGATTCAGTTTAAGATCCAGATAAATGCTGCAGTATTGCTGTGTTGATGAGAAGAACTACAGCTCTATGTATATGAACTTGCAGTCATCTGCATGAGAAGAAAGAGGACAAGATTTGAGGTTAGCAGTCTCGATTCCATTGACTTGCTCATCCCAACAGGCCATTTAAAAATGCAGTGGTACAAGTAGCACTCTTAAAAATATTCTTAGGCTGCTTCCTTGGGAGGGTAAACCAAGTGCTTTAATATGAATAGAAGCACGAAATGAGGGAGAGAAAAGTGGGGAGAATGTGTAAGAAACAAGAAGTAGTTCAGAAATTTTGGTGAATAAAATCTTAATGTGGTCTAAATGAAGGGAATGTGTTGGCAGGCTCATTTCCATGCGGACAAGCTGACAGCGCTGATGTTTTCTTGTGGTTCCCATGCTGAAACCCAGTAAGAGGCAAACTCACTCCCAGGATGACGTAGCCTTTTCTACCTGTTGCTGTGCCACTGTTTCAAGAAATCTCTGCATCTTCCTTAGTCCATTGGCTCTGGAGACAGTCACCGTATGCTTAGCAAGATCCTTCCAGGTTGCTGTCGTCTTCATTGCTCATTTCATATCCACACAACGTTGTGGCTGTTGGACAGTATCTTGTGATCCTCAGCCTCTGATATTTGGCACCTAGCAATATTTTAAGAACCTGCTGTTTTCAGTTAGCATGGGTTGCATTTTGCAACATTGGAGAGCTTTTCAGATATCTAAAAGGTAATGGCTAACAGTTGGCCTGGAGAAACGAAGCTGCAAGAAGCTGTGCCTTGCCATGGGGATGGGGATGCCTGGATGCCCTGAGGGGCCATATGTCCACACTGCACTAAAACAGAGGCCTCATTCTGCATGAAAAATGTTATCCCAGTGGAGAGGTGTTGCTGAGATGTGGTGTCTGGATGGAGCCTTGATGGTTACTGCATTTGTAAAGTGCCCTGTGAGCAGAATTTGAATAAATTTTAATCCCAGGAGATTGAGTTCTGAGGGTTTCTCCCATCTATGATTTCTGCAGTTCTTTCTTCACATTCAACCACATTGCAATTTTATTATTGCTCTTTAACACTGACAAATTTTTCCAAAGCAAAAGCTGGCCGTGAAAAATCTGACGATTGGTTTCCAAAATGGGAATGCTTAGCCATTTCATGTTGCAGGCAAAATTATACCAGCATGCTAATAGTTTGACAGGTCTGTTCTTGAGCAGAGCTGTTAAGCAAATAAACAAACAAACAAATACTCTGCTCATGCTTATATGCTGTGCTTGTGGCGTTCGTTTTTTCCTGCCCTCTGAAAATATTTTTAATGAAAAGAATGTGGCTTCAAATGTCTTTTTTACCTCTCTCATATAAATTAATGTCATGCAGGCCGTCCCTCCTCCTCCCCATATGTTGCAGATTTTTAGAGTATGAGTGCTCCATACATTACAGAAAGGGTATTTGGAGTAATTTTAAACAATATTCTGAAGTGGCCAGGGTTTAAATTTGGTCTGGGATACTGAGCAGACCACACTTCCCACACTCTGCAGTTCCCTTGCTTTCAGTCCCTTAGGAGGGTTATGTAGAAGCTTTTCCTCTCCCAGAAGAAGCAAAGTGAAACATGAGCAGTAGCTGTGTTCTGCTGTAGCTGGCCCCAGATTTCATAGGGACACTCGTGGAGGCACCAGCAGGATCCCGTAAAGCTGCAGGGGAAATGTGGTAGGGCTGGTGCACATTAGTCATCCTGAGTGGGCCAGTCTCACAGGGAGGAACACTGACTTCAGAAAAACTGTGAAGTCAAGCACTGGGAAATTTTAGGGAAAATCTCTCTGGAAATAGCAAGCCCACCAGTAGTTAGTAGATTTAAAAAGACAAACAGAGTAAAAATTCCATGAAAATGGCATCCTGTCCTGCTACTTTGCTCTTCTGCATGCCACATTTTTTGCTTGAGTATATTCTGTCACCATTTTATCACCTCCACTTTGCTGCAGAGTGAATGAGGAACTGTATTTCACTGCTTTTTAAAAAAAGTTTCTCTCCTCAAACCTCCTTAGTGTTGTGAGGGTTTTTTCTTCAGAGATGTCTTTGTTTCTTTGTTATCTTTAGCATATTCTTTTTGTACCTAAAACTGTACTTCCCATGTCCTTGGGCTTTCAAATTCCTTCAACAAAGATGTGGAAAATGGGGGCAGAGCTGAGAGTAGGCATTTTTCCACCTCAGTATAAGCCATTTTCCCCTCTTTCCTTGTGGGATGGTAAGAGGAGAAGACCACAGGCTTTTGTCATTAGGCAGACATCCAGGGTGGGAAACTGGAGTTGGAAATCTCCTGGGCTTGCTCAAAGACTTTGGTTCAAGAAGTAGTAAGGTCAAGGTGAGGTCAGTGTTGGCTACTGCACACGTTACGACCCCTAACATTGTTTCAAAATCAAAACCAGCTTGAGACCAAGCTGTAAAAAGAAGTGCCTGTGGTAAAGGCAGTTTACAGAGCAAGCAAAAGCCCGAGCTCAGTAATGTATTTATAGAAAGCATGTGGATTGGTTAGTGAGGGGGAGAGTGAAGCACAAGAAGAGTTCTGGAAGAAAGCTGAGGCAGTGAATTCTGCAGCATTTCATCCTTTTGAATGCACCAGCAATGCCTGGCCATTACCTCCATGGAGGGCATCATAAGGCGTGAAAGGGTCAGGATTTCTCTAAGGAGAAATCCTAGTGATTTGGGGTGCTTCAGTTCTGGGGTGCCAGTCTCAGAAGACCCTGTAAAGAGGTTGATGTTAGTCCAGGCAGAAAATACACTATTCATGTCCATCATATAGGTTTCTGCCTAGGAAATGCAGAAATTGGTGCAGAGGGAAATAAAGGAACTGTGACTTCAGTTAAATGTTCAGTTGTGTTCTTATCATTATTTGTGATAAAAGTGAAGACATTTAATGGGCATACCTGTTGCTAGGGAGCTTGACTGATGCAGATAAGAACATTTGGAGATGGTGCCTGGGAAAGTGGTTGGGAGCCTGGGCTGTTTGACTGGTTTAGGATAGACTGCTGGGTGTTACACTGCTGAGTGTTAAGTGGAGAGCTGGCAAATACCAATATTGGGACCATTTCTAAGTGCTTGTGGAGGAAAAAAGTACACAACAGCTAATTGATGTCTCTACCTCATGTAAACATACACTGGAGAGAAAAAGGCTTTTGTTAGAAGTCAGCTGAGGCGAGTTACAGCCCACCAGGGCTGGAGGGGACTGCCATGCCGCTTGCCTCCCAGCCCTGTGATCTGCATCCTGCTGGCTCCAGCTCTGTTTTCAGTGCAGAACAAACCCGTTTAATTTCCTGGACTGCAATCCCCTGCCCCACCCCACAGTTTGCTTGTTCTGTGTTAACTTTCTGCCATTTTAGTGATCTCAATCAGCTTATCATATGATACAATGAGTGCCAGAAGGAGCTCAGTGCTCCTGGGAGAAATATGTGACAGGAGGCTGGAAGGAGGCAGAGGAAGGAAGGGTAGGAGCTCCCGGCTGCAGGAGCTGGGATCTATTAACTCAGCTCCAGCTGTACTGAGAAACTGTACCCGTACCGTGGTGTAGCTGAAGGGACACGACGTCTTGTTCTTGTCTAGCCATTGTGAGACAAGCAAAGAGAGCTCTTGCAGCAGGTCTGATGCATCCCTTGCAGAAACCCCACTTTTTTCACTTGGACAGACCAAACCAGTGAGAAATGTCCTAAGCCCTCTTCATGGGCTATCCATGCTTACTAGGTAAAGCATGTGATGTATCACCTAGGTGCTAGGTATTGGTTCATACAGATAAAACGTGCAACACGTGGAATTTATTCTGGCGTGTTAATAAACTGTCATTACTGACGATGAGCTTTGCTAAAATAAACAGAAGGGAAGTAGTGAATATAACCTGTTTGTACTTGATAATCATAATTTTAATGTGGAGAAAAAGAAATGAGTACTAAAATTTGAAGATGAACACTTTATATTTGTTATTGTTGTTTTAGGCATCTAGAGTATTTTGTGGTATTTCCTAGGAAGTATCAGAAAGGTCCAGCATTGCTGGGGAAAACCCAGTGACTGGAACTCTTCTCCAAGTGTTTTGCTCTGTGTAAGCTGAAGGGATGGGTGAGATGCTGGTGCTGACTGTTCTCTCTCTCCCTTTCTCAGGGTCGCCATGTCAAAACGGGTCAGCTGGCAGCCATCAAAGTCATGGACGTTACTGAGGTGAGTAGATGAACCTTCTGCTTCATTAGCAGCGTGTGAAATTTAATCATGAGATGGTATAAGGCTTACATCATACTTCTGTTGAAAGGCATGGTCCTTGCATGTGAATGTTTGCTCTCTGCTTGCAGCACCTGACCTCTCCAGTCCATCTGCCTGAGATTTCTGTGTGCCTGCGTGCTGGGGCATTTGGCCTCCAAAGATTGCATTGTCCAGTCCCAGGGCATATTGGGTGCATGCAGCATTCTCTTTTCAGAAATTTCTTAGAAGAGGGGGAAAAAGTTCAGATTGCTTGCTTCCCACTTGTTTTCTCTGAAAAGTATTGTCTTGCTTTTACCAAAAAAGAAGGTGAGGTGTCTGCTGGGTGTAGAGGACAGTGTTCTCCCTGGTACATCTGCAGCCTACAAAGGGCATATGTTTATTCAAAGGAATGAGTCCCTTGTAGTTCCAAGAAGCCTAAAAGCAGAAACATCTGCAGGAATGATGAGCAGATTGCTAACAGAATTCAGCAATGTAAAGTAGTTATAGTAACTGACCCATGGGGATTTACTGTGGAGCTTTAGATGGGAAAGAGGGGAAATTAACCCAAAGAAATAAAAAATTTATGCCTATATTTGAATCCTTGGGCATCTTGCAGTTTATGCTGTTCAAAAAGCAATCAATTTAAATTAAGTTTTCAAAACAGATGAAGAAAAGCATGGGCTTCTCCTTGTTACTCTATTTGTGGTATGTAGAGTTCCATTCACAAATTAACAGCTTCAAATTTAAAATTGGATGAGATACTCCCATGTGATATCTGCAAAGCTTAACTGATACTGCTCTTCTGGAGAGAGGTTGTGCCTTTTCAAACTGTCATATTCTTCTGAGCTCCTCAGTCTTACACAGGGGGGAATAATTACGTGTATCTTGTACAGAGCAGGGGGTCTTTGGCCAGAATGGTTACAGCAAGCAGACCTTCTGCAAGGATATTGCTGCAGAATATTTTATAGCTTAGTGTGGATATAGGTGCAGCAAGTAAAAATGGCCTTGGACACAAGGTCCTAGATGAGTGGTGGGGTGTAATGGGCAAACAGGCAGGAGAGGAGGAAAACAAGACAGAGTTAGGTCAACTGATAAGGGCTTCAGTCTTATCTCTGGATCTCTAGTGATCGATGGGCAGTGTGACTGTTGCTCTCTAACTTGAGCTGTTGTGTCTGCAAACAGCTAGATATTCCTTTTTTGTCAGATGGCTTGGTAAAGATCAATTTTCAGCTGAAGATTTTCAAAGGCTGCCTTCATGAGGAGGCAATGCCTTTTTTTTGCTGCAGTTAACAAGCAGAGAAACCAAAGAGGAATGAAGGTACATTGACACACAGTGAATGTTCTTTGCACAGCAAATGTTTTCATCTGTGCAGCAGTTTTACAGAGGGTAGCTTGCTGGACTATGCATGACAATAGCTTCTTCCATAATACTAAGATTGGCTGTATTGCACACCCTCTGTTTTTAATAGCATGTATTAATCACAAACAGTTGTAATAGAGAGGTTGCACAGAAAAAAGAAAACAGTTGAAAAATGCTGTCTTTAGTATGTCTTTAATATGGCTAAGTTCATATTGCAGGAGTAAGTTTTGAAACTTACTGTAATTTTTGTCTGGTTTTGAAAAGCAAGTTGTGTATTGGCACTGTCGTTTAGCTCATAAGTGCAATGCTTTTTTAGGGGATGAAGAGTAGTCAGAGGAAGGAGTTTGGAGGCGTTAGCTAGCCCCATGCGGCTTAAAAGCATTGTCATTCCTACCAGTGGAGCTCATGTGTTTTTGCTTCAAAGAAAAGAGCTCACAGAGACTAAAAATGTGTAAATTCTTCCAAGTTGTACTAACTCAGCTCCACTTTTTAACACCAGGCATGGGTGATAGGGTTGCATGTTCGATTTTCTCAGTGGCAGATGTGGCTGCAGGATGTTCTTGTCCAGCCTTGTTGCCGATTCCTTGCCCGTCTCCCAACACTTGTTCCAGTTCAGCTGCCTTGGGGTCAGGTGGTGACCTGGATCATTGAACAGGCTCTGGTTCTGGTTTTGAAATACCCTTACTCCTCTCCTTCCCCTGGTTATTTATAACCTGGATTGGTTCATTGATTGAGTTCAGCACACGATGTTGCAAACTCTGGTGTGGTTGCTATGAAGAAGGTGGCATGAGACTGGAAAAGATCCACTGCTGGCCATCAGGGAGAAGGGGCAGTAGCTCAAATTGATATGTCTGCCAGAGTCAGCCATATCCTCAAGCCATAGCCTCAGTTCCTCAAGGGTTTGTTTCATGAGCACCTCCTTTCCTGGCAAGCAGTGTGGGTCCATCCTGGTCCTGGCTCACCACAACGTATGGGGACAGTGGGAGGAGAGAACAGGGGGACAGGGAGGGCAGTGACTTCCACCCTTTGCACTGTTCCAAAAGAAATGCTGAGGGAACCACAGCCACAGACTCACCTTCTCCGCCTGCTTTAAGAGCTACAGTTAGATGAACTGCTAATGGTCATACCATATCCATGCCCATGGAGAAAGAGGCTTGAGTGGATACTTTCACAAAACTGAAATTGTGGTTTTCTGATGAGTGGTTGCCTGAAGCTGTAGGTGATTTGTGCCTATGTGCGTGTTTTGTTGGCAGTCATATGCCTTTCTGCTTAAATTCAAGCGGTGCCATGGGGGATATCTGATTATTCTGACTAGCCTGACTGAGAACAGACACAAGACTTCCTTTCTTCTGGGATACCTCTGATCCAGTGCTTGTTTTGCCAAATGCTTAACAAATTAGAAAACCTAATGTATTGGCATGCTCTGTGGGCACACCCCACATTTTCAGTTTTCAAGGCCATGATTCTGCAATTCACACATTGCTCAGGATCAGTGAAGTTATGTCAGTTCTGGGCTGTAAAGCTTTGATCATCCACACATGAGGGATGTCAAAGTCAGAGTGAAGGCTTTCCTTAAAATGTTTTGGTTGGCATGAAGAAAATGAGGTATTATAACCTCTGACTCGAGGCATTGGAAGAAATATTACAACTCTGGAGTGCACATGGCACTGTGGAAATGCTCTTTATCCTTCTCAGCTTTTCTTGTGGTTTTCTCTTTAGATTTTAATTTTGAGAAGAATGGTGGCAAGGATGAGAAAAGAGGAGGTGGGCTGAAGCCTATCAGCTTGATCTTTGAATAAATTATGACTAGTTAGTTCTGCTGCCTGAAACGTTGGGGGATGTCCATGTGCATAAAACTTCCCTGCCTCTTCTACTTTCCTCCTTTCTAAACAAATGAGGAAAATACTTAGAAGACTGTATCTTTACCGGTCTTTAGATCTACAGAACTAAAGCAAGCACTAATGGAACTATAAGACCTAAAGATCTGTAGGTATCACTACAGAATGGTGCACAGGTAGGCCTTCTTTTCACTTTCGAAGGGCAAAGCTGCAGTGCACGTAGGCTGAAAAAATTTCACTGGAGTGTAGAGCAAATAAAAGCAAAAACCCCACCGGTTTTCATTGATGGAAAGCTGTTCTTCCTTGTTTCAGTGAGCCCAATGACCGTAAAAGGAGAACAGTGCAAGCTGTCAGCATATGCACGCTTTAAAAATTGTTTTACAAAATCTGCATATGTAGGATGAATCTCACGCTGCATGCTTGTTGTGAGGGAGGCATTCTATGTAGTCTGTCATTAATCTTTCTATTGTAAGGTCTCAGTTCCTTTTATGACATTGGTTTGGAGAAGGTGGTGTTCAGTCCATGTTGATCCCTTCCACTCACTGACCATACTGTTAGGTTTCCATGATCGTAAGATTGCCATGACTCCCATGATTTAGCAGTCCCTGTTTACTTAGAAGAATCTGTTTTCTTGTGAAGCAAATAGCATTTAAAACCCTAGCAAAGCTTACTTGGCAAATCTGCCTGCATCCAAGCTGTTAACTTGCATTACCCCCTAAAGCCTGACTCTGCTTTAACTGCTTTGGAGCCTTTCCTTGCAGCTGCACAGTTGTTTCCAGGGTCGCTCCTGTGTTCCGCTTCCAGCGATGCTTTTCTCTTTGAAAAGTTTAGTAACTGATTTTGAGGGAAAAACACAATTGCTTCTCTTCTGTTTGTTATAACCCCTGACGCTGCTGCTTCTTCCTCCTACCTCTTCCCACATACACTCTTGGCATCCCTTGGGAAAGTTTTCCGCATGCCTTTTTTAATAGCAGCATTTCTCAGCTCTTGTGCCCAGTGTTTCATGACTTGTCCAATCTAGTCTGTGTAAAATTATGCTAAGTAAACAACTGGATGCTGTATCCTGCTGATTTATGAAAGAAGTTGGATTGCTTTTAGAGCTTGCCTGTCTTGCTCTTTCTGTGTGTCCTCTGCAGAAAAATTAACAACCTCAGACCGAAGCCTCCAGGCCTGCAGAGAAACATGGCATGTCTCCCATACCTAGACAGGAAAGGTTCCTTGAGTTACTCATTGCCCATGACATGGCATGTCTCCCATACCTAGACAGGAAAGGTTCCTTGAGTTACTCTGCTGACTGCTTATTTCTGTTGCAATAGGAAAGTCACTTGGATTGTTGTCTGTATCTTACGGCCTACATGGCCATAAGATAAACTACATAAACTACAATAGTGTGGATAATTTGTCTATTTTCCATAAGACATCTTAAAACAGTCTGCAGAAAAACTGCTGTTAAATAAAAATGTGGGTTCCCACATAAAATGACAAGCAGACAAAATGAGGAAAAAATGCCATAATAAGCCAAACCAAAAGTTTGCCATATTATGTTCTTGCTTTCCCCATGAAAACTCAAAGACAATCCATGGATTTGGATCTATTTGAAGAGGGAAAAAATAAAAAAAGTTGATGGCTCACTCTGGAAGATTGGAAAATGCAGATCCTTGTGGCCCTCAGCCTGGAAAAGCTGAATAGGGGCCATCCTTTTAGTGTAGAGATACGAATGCAGTGCTTTACCTGGCTTTATCTGGCTTAGTGCAGCTGCCTGATAAAGTACTTATGTACCAGTTCCATGGCTGTACTTACTGTGAAGTTAACCAAAGCAAACCTAAAGTCACTAGAGTTACCAAAAGTATTTGGCATTCCAGTGTTTCATAGGAGTCACTTCTTCTTAATGTGAATTGGGGAAAATTGATAAGGGACCTAAAAATCCAGACTGTTCCATGGAGAGTACTGGCACTCTGCTTGCTTGTCCCTGAAATGAAAGATTGCTTGCTACTAGTCTGTACAGCATTTTGCAGTCTTTGGTTAAACAGTTATCTGGCAAAATAAAGAATTGTTTTGTGGAAAAGAAAAAAAAAGGAAAGCTATTTACAATCTTGACAGCCCTGATGTCCAGTTCTCCTGAAGCTGATTAACCTCTGATCTCTTCTAGGGATTAGGTTAAGAAAAAAAAAAGTTGCTGAGAATTATATATTACAGTTCAGAGGGAAACAGAGCTGGACAGAGTGGTCCCTTGAGCTGTAACATCTGGTTTTGGAGGAGGTCAAAAAGAGCTACAATAGTCTTGCAGGCAGTAGGGCAGCCTTTGTTGAACTGCAGAGCATTTGTATAATTGACTGTTTCCTTCTTTAATTGAGATCCCTCACCTACCTCTGCTTCATGCCCTTGCCCAGCAGCTTGGCACAGTTCTTTCCCCTGCTTTTCCATGGACCTGATGCCAGGAGGTTCAGCCTGGGTGCTGATGTCTGTGTGGGACTGGGCTCTGCTGCAGCTCCATGCTGCTTTTTTTTTCTGCAAGACTCCTGTTTGGGTCAGGCAGAGGTGGTCCTGTCCATCTTCAGGGCGAGGGCAAGGCATAGAGCCTTGGAGGGGTGCCAGACATGTCACAACACCCCTGCCCTTGGGTGGCTGGGAAATTTCTTGGATTGCCAGCTCATAGTTCTGACAGAGTAGAATGACATTTAACTCTGAAAAGCCTTTTGTCCTTACAAGGAGCAGTGACTTTATCTCCCAGCAAGGCAGACACATCTAACACCTGGTTTAAGTCAGAGCTTCAATTTCTGGACTCAACCCAAGAAATTTCCTAGAGCAGTGCTGGCACCAGTTTGGATAAAGGGCAAACTTCCACACTCTTCATCTGATTATTCAGGGGTTAGCAAGATTGTCAGGCTGGAGAAGCTTATTTAGAAAGGGAAGGATGTCTGGTTTGATGCAGTTGCAAGGGAGCTTCACAGGTGGTTTGAGATCAGGGGAAAAAGCTGTGGCTCTTACCAAGCAGCTTGGGAAATTATACTGCTGGAGAGAGATGTTGAGCACTAAGGCTCTGCATTACTGTGTCCCTGTGAAGAGCAACTTTGCACTGATACTGTGTGAGGGAATAATTGATAAAGGAGAGAGAAGAAAATGGATGTAAAACATTCATACATGCTTGTTTCTCTATGCTTATTTCAACCTATGTTTTCTCCTTATGCAAGATTTCCACCTGAGGGGAATAGTTTGCATGCACAGCCTATCTCAGTTGTCTTTGTGGGCATACCTCTCTGTATTTTAACAAGCTTGGTTTGGAAACCTGACTGTTTCAAGGCTGAAAGAAACAGATACGTTCCTTTTGCCATGGAGATCCTCGAGGGCACCATTGCAGCACCTCTCAACAGCGATAGAGCTTTAGCTGTAAAGGCTCCATGGTGCTCATTTAGTAGGATTCCTGGTGCGTGGCTTTTTCACTTGAGGCCGGGCAGTGGCTTCATGCTCCAAGCTGATTGTGGAATACAGTGTGAATAAAGTGTAAAGAAAGCAGTGTTGCCTCTGCCTTCTCCTCATCTGTATGCTTATGTCTGGTGTGCGGGGTTCTTGTCCTGTCTAGCAGAAAATGTTTTACCAGTGCTCTGTAAATTGAAATGTAGTTTAGATGACACAACGTGAAGTTATGGTTACGTAAAGGTAACTTTGCTGTAGTTTGGAATATAAAAGAATCTCCTTTGTTGTAGGGAGATGGCTTTAAAATTTTGCCTACCTGGCTTTAAGAGAACCAGATAACACTCTGCTGTTGCACAGCAGAGGATGCTCAGGATATGCTCCTCAGCTGTGGCACCGAGATCTGTTATTGCTCATCAGTATGAGAGAGCACATGTTTAATATTGGAGCATGATGGAAATGGCTGCAGCTGACTTCTATAGGCAGAAGGGTAGGATTGCATATTAGGAAGATTTCTCTGCAAGTCTTGAGTTCTTTGGACAAGTCTGGACGTGTTAAAAATTTCTCTGGTCTGCTGGTGCAGCTGCAGTGGCACACTAAGAGAGAGTAAGTCATCTAGGTGAATCGTTAACCGTTACCATCCCTGGGCACTGTCACCTGTCCAGGTGGGCAATACTCACGCATTTAAGCTCTCATACTGTGCTTATTTTTCTTCAGTCATTAGGCTTGATACCTGCAATCATCTGAAGTCCTGCTGTTAGCAGTGACAAAGAGGTCACTAATGACATGTGGTTTCATATGTATACAAATGACTGCTGGCATCAGTCTGTGTCCTGGACTCTGAGCCATCACCACTGTTAGTATTAATGTGGGTAGCATGCAGATGCTTTCACAGTTGAGATATTTTACCTACAGGTCATACCTGCTCTAACATGAATTTGAGAAATAATAACCTGTGCAAATTCTAGTGATGGGCATTTCTTCTGAGCTGAGAGGAGCGTTTGTGCAGGTGGCCTCAGTGCAGGTGATTTGCTGCTGCCTTCCCCAGTGCTGAGCTCTCAGCTGTCTAATGAGTTTTGAGTTCTGATGGGAACCAAATGTTTTGTGTGCAGATAATAGCAAAAGTACGGGGCTGCATTTTTTATCATTTCTATCAGACACAGCACAGCTCAGTTTACCCCCAGTGAGTCAGACATACTGTCTACTCAAGGATAACAAGGCAACCCTGTCAATACAGTGCTAGAGCATGTGTGCTCTTGCCAGTTTGGGCAGAGTGAAACCAATAAGGATTGTGACAGAGCATTGTGCTTTCATTTTAGCAGGTTTCTAGGCTGAGCTCGGGTCTGCTGAATATTCTTCCTGTCTGCATAGGCAACCAAAAGATCCCAGGTCCAGTATAAACTGCTATCTTTCAGAGACAACAGTTTAAAATCTGTCTTGAGCATTAGGATCAAAGTCAGGGGAATTAATTATCTGTTTATATTAAAGGGGATATATCTGCTTGAAATGTAATCTCTCTTGACTGTGTTTAATTGTATTTTTATAAACGGCACCTGCCTGTGGGCTCCTCCTGTTTTTGCTGCAGCACTCCATATTTTTATCTTGGCTTCCTAAGGAAATGAGGCTTCTTGGTGATACTGAGCATGTCCTGCCTTCTTTTCCACCAAATACCATTTGGATCTGCTGGTCGACTTCAGCCAAGTTTAATGAGGAGGAGAAATTCCAGAGATACAAGGTCCTGACAAGTTATGTGAAAACTGGCAGGCTGCATGGAGAAGGGAGGGGCTGACATTTATAGCCTCTGCTTTGAAAATGGTAGGCAGACCTTAGCCACCTTCCATGATCAGTCAGCTGGCCACTGTTTTGCAGTAAATCATGAGGAGAAAGTAGATCACTTTATTTTTATTTAAGGAAAAAGTTCTGTGCAGTGTAGCACATGAAAATTACTTTCAAGCGTTTTTTAAATCTCCTCTGGTTCTTTCTTTAGTTTATGAGTCCACAAATCTAGTACTGTACATTTGAGATTATTCCGTGTGATCTCTCTCCCCTCCTTTCTTAACATGCCTATGTGTATATATAAAGATAAAATGGCAGTGTTATTCTCCAACATTTAATGAGTCAAAAATGTTTTTTCTAAGTCCCTCGACAGTGCTTCTTTTGCAAGGCACAGTTTGAATGATTTTGTATGGAATTGTTGCCTAAAATAGAGTCTTAAAGCCCAGCTCCCGAATCTAGAGATTATGGTAGCAAGTGCTAATGCTCGAGGACCTGGGAATTCATTGTACTCTAAGCTGGTTTGTAACCACAATAAACACTGCCCTAGTGCCTAAAGTGTTCTGCTTCCCCTGTGCCCAATCTCTTAAATATGCAGTGGAAAGCACACAGCTGAGCTAGTGTTGAAAGAGCCTTGAAGATGCTGTGCAAACTAGTTCAGTTGATCAGTGTAGAAGATTCTGTTTGTCTTCGGAGGCCGTGTCTCAAATCCTTTCCAACAAGGCTCCTGTGTACGTTCCTCTAGATAGAAAGTAGTTTCTCTGTCAGAAAACATTAGATAAAGTGCGGAGAGCACTTTAGAGAGAAGTGCCAAGGTGTTGTCTTTAAATTGCAAAGATTGGCGCTTCATAATAAGCACATGGTTTAATCTTGCTCTCTTTTATTAAGACCCTGCTTCAAGCACAATTAGGGTGATGGGAATCAGGCCACAGAGGCATTTTTAAAATTTTTTTTGGGATGTTTACCCGTTGATTTTTTTTTAAATGTCAGGCTTTATTCCTTGAACACTTCATCAGTGTTTCATTCTGAAAGATGAATCTCTGAGGAGTGAACAAGCTAACTATCAGAAGTGCTACTGTTCCTGTGTGGACAGCAAGCACATGGGTGTTGTGTTTTGCCTCACATTCACCAGGTAAAATGGTAGTTTTGTACTTAGCACATCACTGGTGCAAAAGATGGAGGTGGGAGTTCCAATAGCCTGCTCTCTTTTGCACTTCATTCTGTAAGATGATGGATGCCTTCAGAAGTGTCCCTCTCTCTGCCTAGTGGAGGGGCCAGTTCCAGAAGTGAGCTCAGCTTTTGTGTGTTGAAGTGTTTCTGCAGTGTTTCTCTTCAGCAGGAATATTTTCCACTGTAGCACCTTCTTCCTGAACCGAGTTTTAGTGTTTGATTCTAGATGTGGTAAGAGCTAAGTGGAAATCCTAGTGTAAATGCAGCAGCCCAGAGACCTTTGGCTAGCTCTTACTGTTCTGGCTAAGCACCATGGCTCTGCCTGCAAGAAGAAGAAAGGAGAGCATTCATGATCCCTGAAAATAATTTTCTCATGTGGAATATTTTACTGAATGAAAATGTAATTGGGCATAGAGACCAGAGGCA
Source organism: Euphonia xanthogaster (assembly GCA_034509185.1). NCBI lineage: Eukaryota > Metazoa > Chordata > Aves > Passeriformes > Fringillidae > Euphonia > Euphonia xanthogaster. The sequence continues at coordinate 85,475,675 of JAYDZK010000001.1, forward strand.
GCAGGGAGAGAGAGCATCCTGGTGGCTGCTTGGCTCCCCCTGTGCTAACCTGTCCTGGCTGGGGCTGCAGGACAGGCAGCCCTGAGTCACTGCTGTGGAAACATTGATGCAAAGGCAGCATTATTACAGAAGGTTTTAGTTGTCTCTTGCATATTTTACCTCAGCTCCCTTTTCACTAGCATTTATTGCAGTTGCCTCCCTTTGAGCCTGCGGGACAAAAAGATTTTTATCAATGAGTTTGTTGATTTTCATTCTGAATTTGTCTTTCTGCTTCTCTTACTACATCCCTTTGCAGCAGTTTTTAAAATGTGCAGCTTTGCATCGATTATAAAGTAATAGAGTTGCACTGGTTTATAGATCAGAGGGGGCTGCATAGTCAAACAAGTCTGCACTCAAATTTGAGTCCCTGAGGGGAGATATCTGTTCTATGTCAGAATTGCTGCTGCTCCCCAATTCTGATTAAAAAGTCTGGGAAATGTACCAAGCCCTGTCTTGATTTCCAACACAAATTTTAAGAGTTGGCACTGATCATGTAAAAGAGGATGGATCAGCATGTAAATGCAAACTCATCCTCTGTGCTTACAAATGTAAACAAAGTATGTGTAAACTCAGGAAAGGATTTCTCCCACTGGCAGGAAAAAAAGGAGGAATAGTTGCATTTTCTATTTGTAAATGTGCAGCTAGCATCCTGTTGTGTTAACAGTGCTTCCTCCTGACATAGGTGTCTGTGGTCTCCCCATTTCTAGGTACTTCTCCCTAGACATAAGGTTTTACAATATAACAAAAACCATTGGGTGTCTGGATGCTATTGCAGGGACAGCCCTGCCTCTCTTCCCTTCCCTTCCAAGTTCCCCTTACACCAGAATCTATCAGGTCCCATCCTGTGCTTCACTGGTAAGGATATATATATATATATATATATATAGATTAGCTTTCTACTCTTTTTGCCCTTGCTAAAGCTGGCCAGGGGGTGGGTGAGAGGGGCCAGGCAGGACAGGGAGTGGAAGTGACAGCTTCTGGGAGCTGGCCTGCAATCAGCATCTCCACAGGGTTACAGTTGTGAGGCTGGATGAGGAGCCCAGAGCCATGCCTTTGCAGTGCAAATCCAGGAGGAAAGCCGCCTGCAATGCCTTCGTTGCATCTTTCTCAGCCACCTACAGTAACTGCTGAGGGACTGTTTGTAGTGCTTCAACCTGCAGATTTAGGATTAAAGAATGGAGTGTAAAGGTCTTCTGCAGGGATTCCCCTACCCTCTGATTCTTTCCACTGTAACAGGCTATTTTTAGTCTGCATGCTTGCCTTAGAAATTACTTCACTTTCTGCTTTGGATGATTTCCATAACACTCATTGTGATTCTAAATTCCAGTGTTCAAGATAGTAGCAGAGCAAAGAATCGCTGTGTGGCAAGCTCAGTTGCGATGGTGGAGCTGGAAGACCTGTGCTGAGGATGTGTGATGCCAGCTGCCTCTGACCTGGTGACCTGTGGGAGGCTGGCTTAGCTGAACTGCATTGTGGATCATGCCCCATGTTTGCAGGCAAAGAGCCTCGTTAACCCTGAATTGAATGGTGCTTTGGTTAGTGAATGGCAAAGGAAAACAACCCTTTAGTGGACTAATCCAGGTAGCCAAAGTAGATCTACCTCTGAAAGACATCTGTTTGCTTTAAGTCAAGTCCAGAGTCAAATGCCCAGCCTGCCCTTGCTGTGTGTGCTTGGACGGTACCATTGCTAATTTGCCGAATGTCGCTCATTCTTCCTCCACACAGTAGTTAGATATTAATTAAATCGGCATGATTTAAATTTTGTCAGTAAAGTGCTCTTAAGCTATAAGTTGTTAGAGCAGGCCTTGCTGTGGGAAACAGTGCTCTTCTTAACATTGTTGCATTTGCCACTCTGACGTATGAAAAATATCATGAAATCAAAGAATCACCAAGGTTGGAAGAGACCTACAAGGTCATCCAGTCCAACTGCTCACCTGGCACAATCACTGTAACCCCTAAGCCACTCACCCACATCATCCAGCACCAGAGCCACACACCTCCAGGTGATGCCTGACCGCCTGAACAGTGAAATTTTCTTTTTAATATCTAATCTGAATCTCCCCTGTGTCAGCTTAAGGCAATTTCTCTGGTCCTCTCACTGAAGGCACAGCGGAAGGGATTGGCCCCCACCTCACTGCATCTCCTTTCAGGCACTTAGGTAGTGATGAGGTCCCCCCGAGCCTCCTTATCCCCCTCCCTCAGCTGTGTCACACAGGACATGATTTCTAGACCCTTCACAAGCCTTGTTGCCCTTCTCTGGACACACTTCAGCACCTCAGTGTCCTTTTTATATATTTTATGTAGCTAGTTGTGTAATGAGTGAATTTCATACAGCTGGTTGATAAAGCAGGAGAATGCAGTTCAGTGAGTTTGGGCAGCATGTTGCTGTTTCCTAGGAAAGTCCTGCACACTTATAATCCCTGAGGCAGTGCTGGATCCAGAGGGGGATGAAGACTGACTGGCAGCTAATATGAAGTTTTCTTAGATAAAAATGAAGATGTTTCTTCTGCTGGTTTTCTTTGCAGCTTGATAATGTATGGGATGAATATATATACTTGTGGGAATTCATATATTCAGGAGCTGTATATTCAGTGGAGAGCAGAAATTGAGCCTAATGCTACTGGTCAATATAGATAAAAAAGTTGGAATTTCAGTGTTTGAGATTGGGGGGGAAACAGACATTTAGTATCAATCCTATTTTCTTACGAATTTTCCACTTTTTTTTTTTGTGAGTCTTAATCAAGTGCCACTCTGGATAGATTGGTTCCTGTTTGGATTAGAGGTCTAATCCATGATTGTTTACAAAAATACCCATATTCATCAGCCTTTGGAGGACAAATGGCTACTCAGGGCATGGATAAACAGTCACAAGCACTCTGCTTAGTGTGGTTCCATGAGCTGTTCTGTGCTCCTGTGGCATGGCAGATGAGCAGGGATATCTTGTGCAGGTGTTTTTCTGCATTTCTCTCCTGATTGCATTCAAAGCAAATAGATGTGTGATTGCTCTGCTTTTGGCCATCACTAGAGGGCTTCAGAGGGAGAAACCTGCTTGCATCCTACCTGATGTCAGGAGCCAAATGTTTCTTCTGAAACCTGATACACATCATTGTAACAGAGATGTTCTAGTTATGCTAGTTGGAATCTATTGGTATTGGTTCAGCAGTTTTTTTGCATCTTTCGTTCAGGGAGCTTCTTCCATAATTTTTTCCTTTTTAAGCTTCTCTTTTAACTATCTTTACAAGATGAATGGTAAAACAGGTGTGAGGCGAGTAGGGCTGGTGGGCAGCTGACACCACTGAAAGGGTTTTGCAGAGCCCTGCACTTCCCTGAAGGGATGTGGCTGTAACGTGCAGGTTGTTGGTGTGCATGGGCACGTGCCCACTCTCCAGGCCAGCACTGTGGAGAGGTGGCCAAAACTGGGCCATGACTGTGGCATGGATGTGCACTCTGTAGTTCCTCAGGAAGAGCGTCTGCTCACGAACAAGAGGCGTGAGGGAATAAGGGATGCATTGTATGAAAGAGACAACCTTTAGCTGGGTGTCTTACTTTGAAGAGGCTTGCCAGCAAGTTGGAGAGCTGCCCTCAGACAGGCCCACTTTCAGTCAGGAAGTTTTATAGGTCATGCAAACCAGCAATGTCCTTTTCTTTCCATCGTGCCCTGCCTTTATATGCAGCAGCACACATGCACTGCCCTCATCCTTCGTGCTTTGGATCAGTGGCTCAGCCTTAGCCCAGGAAGAGTTGTGAGTGCCTCCAGTTTCTGTGTGGTGTGGGAACACTGAAGCACATAATGGCTGTGATTCAAAGACAAATGCTAGCTCTTTGGTACTGATCACTTTGGCAGAAAGCCCCAGATGCTCAGAGACTACAGATGGAGCTGTTTTGGGGAGAGTTTTTTTGTTAAAGAAAATTAAAAGGCACCCAAAACCTTTGAATTTTCTATTATTATTATTGCCAGTGGTGGTAGTACTAATATTATATTTTTCTGCCTTTATAATAGCCTCCCTATTCTTCCTTTCCTTATTCTGCACCCCCTGAACTTCACTTTCTAATTCATGCCATCCAGAGCACAGCTAAAAGCTTTCTGTAGGTGTGCATCATTTTTTAGTAAACCAGCAAAGACAAGCTTAACCAATTTAACCATCAGTTTCTGTGAGACTTTTCTTTTTGAGTGAACTTTGGGATTTCTACATGTGCCTTTTGAAGGGACTAGGCTGCAGGAAACTGCAGGAGAGGAGCCTTCAGCCATGACGGGCTTTGTCTGGCAGAAGCTGACCTCTGCAACACATGGTCTTTCACTTAGCTGCCTCTCTCCAGCTATTGGAGAGGTCTGATTTGCTGTGTGGGGGATTTCTGCTGCTTCCATGCTGCTTGGTAATGTTTCCAGACCAACCAGGAGCTAGAGGTGGCAGGGTTGTTGTAGCTGTCCCTTTGTGCATGACTTCATGGTCACACAGCTCTGCTCTGAGCAAATACGGTGCCTTCAACCTCATCCTCCTGAATTTTGAAGCTCTGCAAACAATCTAGGTTTCGTCTTTTGGATGTAAATGCCTTCCCTGTCTCCCCCACGCATTTTGGCTGGGCTAATTGCTCTTAGTTTGGTTTCAAATCAAGTGTGATTAAGGGAAGATTTCTTCAGACTGCCACTTAATCATGTTACCAGACTGGCATAGTAAAAAGTTGTAATATCTGTTGGGATGAATACCCTGAGCACAAAATTACAGGCCCTTTCCTGCTCATGAGTCATCTTCCCCTGAGACTCTGTAGTGATAGCATTGCTTTTATTATAGCAGAAAAATCCCTGAGAAGGCGACCAGTTATTTATCTGAACAAGAGAGACCGTGATTCTTGGGGTTTGCTGGATTTTTTTTTTTTTAACTCCAAACTTTTGTATATATCCTTAAGGAAGGCACTGCTTTGGGTGTAGTTCCCATGCAGATGCTGGATGGGCAGGTTGGGGCCATGCTTGGCACAGGGGATGTGGTGGCTGCTGCAGGCTGGAGAAACCAAACCCATGCTTTTTCTGAGGGAGATCAGATTATATTATGTATTGGGGGATTTCAGTAAAACATGTTATGCCTGCTTTTATTTTACAGTCAGGTTGCTGAGTTTCACTTTATACAGGCGCTTGTGCTACAGGAGTGGGTTGTGCCTGTCTGAACTGCCTGCTTGAGAAAAGAGCCTCCAGAGCAGCTCACAGCAGGCTCATAACACACACACAGACACAGACACACACACACACAGCCTTTCTATGTCATTTGCCTCTCTGAACATGTGTGGTGCCCAATGAGCAGAATAACCAGAGCGAGCCCCTGACCACAAGCCTAGGGAGCGGTGTTGCCCATCACTGCCCAGGGAGGGTTGCAGCAGCCCGGATGGAGTGGTGAATGTGCTTCCACCTCTTCCTGGACTATTGCAGGGCTTTTTCTTTCTGGGTGAGAAGGCCTGGCCTCTCCAGTTTCTCTTGCAGGCTTTGTGGTTGATGTAGGGCCTGCCACAGATCAGTTCTGGACTGAGTAAACCTCATTTTCTTCTCATCAGCACCTGAGTGTTGGTGCCTGACTCCCTTGTTCCTGTTCGGACTGCTCGCTGCCTGCTGTGCATGCACACCTGCAGTTTTGAGCAGCTGTCTGACCATTCAGTATTTTGGTCCCTCAGGTCCCTGCTGCTAGTTGTGGTGCAGTTGTGACAGACAAGGCAAGGTTGGCAGGTTAGGGTCTGGCAGGAGCCCCTGCTTTTCAGCATGGGGGCAGCAGGGCAAAGAGCGTCCGAGCCTCACTGGAAGCTGGTGTTGAGGTTGGGAAGTGGACTTCTGTCCCCAAACTCCTGCCCCTGCTCTTAGCATTTCACCTCAAGAGTGAGAGACTTGTGCTGGGATCTGAGCTGTTTGTTTTTAAACTGGAAAGTGAGATGCCATAGCAGCTCTAATTTTTGGAGTGAAATACCTTTTAGTAAATGCTTGCCTGTTCACAGCCCAGCAGCAAAAACAAACATGTACTGTAGCATTAGGACTGGTTTATATTTTTTCCAGTCCTATTTTCTTGGCTGTTAATCAAGGTCTCTTTGTCACCTTCCCAGCTAAGGGTAAATGCATCTGGGGTATAATATTTGCAAGTGTTTTTTGCTTTTATGTATCCTGATGGAGGCAGAAGGGCTTTTCTTCTCAGACAGGTAAATAATTAGCTGGCCATCCACAGCTTCCTTGCTCAGAGAGCAGGAGTAAGGGAGAGAGGGGACTGTGACACCCCATTTAATAGATGGACATGAGCATCTTGTGGCTCTGTTCATTGTTAATTCACTCCTGCAGCACTGCTCAGCTGTGAGGTTTCCAGGCGTGCTTGGCAGCACCACCAACAAAAACATCTGGTCCAAGAATATAGCTCCCTTCTGCTGGCAGCTGCATGGAAGTGATTTTGTACATCGTAGCGTAGCGCCAAATGCACTTAACTTGTACACTAAAGTGCACAGCCTTTATAGAGCTTTGGCAGTGCAGGGCGATTTTAAATGCTGTGCATAAGTCAGCGTTAATCTACCAAAGAAAATCAAAACCTCAGCAGCCAGTTTTATAAAGAGCTCGCTTATCACACGTGCCCAGACGTGGCTGTACCTTTGTACCTGTCTAACAGCTGTTCCTGTCTGAACACAAAGGAAAAGCCTGGTGGTTGCAGCCCTGGTTGTCATCTGTCCTCCGGGAGGGTTTGGCACAGACATGAAGGGAAATTTGCCCCTCTCAGACATCCCTGAATTCCACTCATCAGCAGCTGCATTTGTTACTGATAGAGGTTGTCTGTCTCCTCTCTTGTTTTAGAAAGGACCTGGCAATTGCTGAAGAAAAAATGTTAACTGTGAATCAAATAGTTTGTGTGTCTGCTGGTAAATTGTAATTTGAGTGATTGGATCTGATAATTACAGACATCATCATCTTGTCAGTCAGTTGTAAATCATTTGGTAATGGATTTCCCATTTTGAAAATAGCTGTTTTTTTAAGCAGTAGTGTGTTTTAGAGGTAAAATATCATATCCATATTCCTTCTTGCTTTGAAAACCCTTAGGGTTAATAAACATGGATCTCATTCACATGAACAAGCAAGTTGGAGAGGTCTGCTTCAAGAAAGCTGCTCTCAGCATACATATTTCTAGTTATTTATTTTCTGTATATTCCTGCAGAGTAGCTGAGCATGGTGGTGTTTTTTCACCCTTAAAGCTGCTATTATATTGTAGGTTCTGGGAATGAGGAAGGGCTGGGCGGAGCAGAAATCCTAGTCTAATCTGATATCCATCAGGAGCCTGGGTTTACCCTTTTCAGAAGGAGCCCATTCCTTCCCAAGAAGTAGCAGGTGGTTTAAGGGCTTGGACAGGTTTCAGTAGGTCTGTGCAGGTCCGATGGTGTCACAGCTGCTGACCTGATATTAGTTTTCTGCTCTGTCACCATTATGAGGAGCAGTTCTCACCAAAACAGAGAGGGAAGAGAAGGTGGAGATGGTGATAAAGGGAGTACGAGTGAAAGCTCCTTCCAGCTTTTTAAGCAGTCCTTGCTTGCAATGTTGGTGTAAGAAACCAAAGGGATTTTCTGGAGTATTTTGAAAATTGATTTTGGCAAACCTGTAGGACTTGGTCCAGTCTTCTCCCACGGTATACGCAGACAGTGATTTGCTCAGCCTGTTTCTCAAACACAGGGCGGTGGGCTGGTGTCGCAGCTGTTCTTGCGATCCCTTCTGTCCCTCATCAGGTGAGAGGAGTGGGTCCTCAGTCGGTCCTTTGAACCTCTTGGATCCTCCCTGCTGGTACCTGGCATTTTGGATTTGCAGTCCTTTCTCTGCGTAAGGCAGGGTGAAGGCTGTGAATTACTGACAGAGCCTGAGCTGTGACTAATATTGGACCAGAGGAGCTGAAGTGTTTAAGCTTTAGGCAAAGATTACCTGAAATTAAAACTTGTAAGGACTTGTGCTCTCACGCTGTCATTCAGTCGTGTTTGTAAGACACATGTACAGATCGGATGATTTCTTTTATTCCTGGGCAATTTACATATTTTGGCTGCTGCACAAAAGAAACCTTGTGTTGAATAAGTCAGATCATGATCTCACACCAATCCTTGCTTACAAGAAGATTTTTGGAAGCTGTAGCATAATGCAGAATTTTGAATTTTCCTTTTGTGGGTGTGAAACAGAGCATACATTACTGGCTGCACTAAAAATGGGCATTAGACAAAGGTGCACCACTTTAGAAAAGAAGCGTTAAATCTGTTTCTTCATAGTGGCAGGCTCAATGAAGTGTATGTCACTTTATAGAAGTGGATTGATAGCCTGCAAAGAAAATGCAGTAATTTCAGGTTTGGGCCTTTTCTTAGTACTTATTTTCTGACAAAATACAGGGCTTTGTTAGTGTTGCAGACTGTTTTAATTGTTTGGAAGGAAAAATTGCTGCATTTGCAGCATTTTAATAAGGACAGTTCCCTTAATTAAAGCATTAGTAAACTTAGGGAATGTGGATAGCTGAGGGATTAACAATATGTTACGAAGTTCTTCTTCCACCTACTAGTTGATTTGGGGTCAGAAGACCAAGACGATAATAAAACTTGTAGTCTTCCAGCAGTTGTTCGCTTGCCTTAACCATTGATGCTACCAGTGACCAAAGCCTGGATTCATTCTGTCTGATTTTAGGCACACAGTGGTTGTGCTAAAAGCCTGGAGTGTAAGTGACCTGGGGATTTGCAGTTTGACATGGAGGAAAGGTGTCTGTGAGGGACAGTTTTGTCCACCTGACGTGATATTTGTCCTGTAGAGGGGTAAAGGTCTCTGGTGGGACTGTGTCTCCTGGAATATGAGGTACTTGCTGCATGGCTACCAGGTGCCCACTGCTGGCAACTGTGGTGGTTACTTGTTTGTGCTGCTCTGGATGTTTGTGTTTTGGTGGGTTTGTTTGTTTTGGTTTGTGGGTTTTGTTTGTTTTTGTTTGTAGGAATTTTGTTTGTTTGTTTTTATTTTTATTTTAAATTTTATATCTTAATGTACAGTTGGTTTTGCCAGTCTGCCCCCTCTGCTTTGCAAATCTGTCTGTTTTGCTTTTGGCCTAAATAATATAATATACTGAGCAGTGCCAGGCCCTTCAGGAAAGAAATGGTGGCCTGTGATAGAGTTGCTGAATTTCTCTGGAAAACTACTTCTTCAGCCCCATCTTATTTTGATAAAAGATCCTATGTGAAACAGCCCTGAGGAAAGCCCGAGTGGGATTACTTTTCTGTCTTGTCATTTGTTCTGTTCCTGTTTGGGTGTGCACGGTTATATCTTTTGTATTTGTATCCCAGACTGTTGGAATATTTTATTTGTCTTGTAGCATTCTGGTTTCCTTCAATATGAAGTGAAAGAGGGGTTGTAAATAAATTCCTCTTCCCTGTTCATCGACAAGACTTGTTGGTCAGTGTGGGTGTGAGGCTGTATATTGAAGAAATCTGTCCTTTAAGAAAATTAGTATCTTTGTGTAATGTGTCTTTGTCTTTCACTATGTATGTACTAGAAGAACATTAGTGTTATGCCAGAACTGCTATTTTTAATGTATTTTACTTTCTTAGCTTACATTTCTGCTAATACAATGTCTGTGTGGCATTTGGTGCATAGGAAATCTGCTTTCAGTCATTTCAACCTTTTGTTTCCTCTCTTCTCTCAGATGTTCCCCTTCTGCCTCCCTCTAAGTTTAAAGCTTAGTCTCAAGCCAGAACTTCAGTTTCTTGTTGAATCTCTGCAGCTGCATGAAACCTGCAGCCTTTTACATCTCCCAGGTCCAAACTGCAGCCTGGCAGTGTCTGGACTGCACATGTGGGGAGGGACTGATGTGTTGATCCCTTTGGGAAGGAGATCTGCCCTCCAGGTGGGAGTGGTGGAGCTTCATACTGCCCAGGGCAGAGCAGGGAACAAGCAGTGGGCAAATGCCTTCCCTGGCTCTGTCATCCCCTGAGATGTTGCTTTCCTTGGCATCAAATGCATGCTGAGATTGGAAGTAGAAAAGCCATGCAACATTTTGGCATAGTGCACTAGCCTGCATCTAAATCTCCTCTAATTATCTGAGCATGGGGCTTTGCATAAAGAATATTTCTTTATTTCACACACAGGCTTAATTTTAATATCTGCTTGGAAGGGCTTGTTCCAATCACAAGAAACTAGAGACTGGATGTAGAAAATGTATAGAAATAGGCATTTTTAGTGTAAATAGTAGTGATGAAAGTAGGGGACTAGTCCTTCCCTCTTTTATGAGAGCTCTGAAGATGCCAATATAAGGCTAGCTTGTTGTGTAACTTGTAAGTAATTTAGGCTAGATGGGGATGGACAGTTGAATTGTATAGCTGGGACAAACATGACCAGGAAACTCTTTTAAGTAATCATGACTAGGATCAAGGAATTAACCTTGGAAATCGTTCAAGCAATTTGCCCTAAGGAGGTTTCTCTTCTGGTTGTCTCTGGAAAAGCCTGTGGCATCCCGAGATTTTACTGAGGGAGGTCAGCAGTGGTGTGGTTTCTGTGCCTTCAGAGCAGCTCATTCAGTGACCAGTGAAGGCACCGGAGGCACATCAGGCAAGAAAGAAAATATTGTTGTCACAGTGACTGGCAGAGGAGGTGGTTTAAGGGGGAGACAACAGACAAGTATTGTCTTCACATGGGTTTTGGCTCCTTCCTGCCTGCACGTGATTCCATCTCCTGCGCCTGCACAATGCTGCTACACAGGCTCCTTGGGGAGTGCTGGGACCCTGCTTAGGAGCTAGTCCTTCCTCATGCCTCTTTGTCCAGCTAATTTAATGTTGCTTTATGGCTGCAGCCTCAGTGATGGCACTGTTGTGAACAACTTGGCTCGTTTTCTGTCTTGTTTCAAACAGTGCCTTTAGCATGCAGTAGAGAGGGTGTTGTGCCAAGGCGAGACAAAGCAGCTTCTGTTTTGTGTGTTTGGTGGAAGTGTTTCTCACCTGCTTGATGAAATGTTGCCACTGAAGGTAACTGAATGTGATCATAAGGACAGCACTGTTCTGTCAGCCAGTCCTTGCAAAAGTGTGGTTTTTTTGACCCTTGAGAAAGCTTCCCAGCAGTCTCGTGCAATTACCGTGCCTGAGCAGCATTGCTGCTTTGCTGTTCCTGGCAGCGTGGCTCTGTGCCGGCAGCGGCTCGCAGGCTGGTGGGCAGCTCCCAGTGACAGGATGCCTGGTTTCCAGAAAGCTCACAAATGGTAAAGCCCACGAACGCCTTTCTCTGCATGGGCTGTCATGTGGATGAGGGGCAGAGGCTGAGGCAGCCTCTCCCTAGTGATGGGGGATGCTCAGCACCCGTGCCACTGTTTGCTGGATGGCTTGTGCTCCCTCAGTGTCACTGGGTGTGCGGCATGATGGATGCCTTTCTTAAGGGGGTACAGTCTGAAGGCCTTGGAAGAATCTGTGTTTGGGAAGGACCTGAAGGACAATGCAGAAAAATTAACCTGCTGATGCCAAGGTGGGAAGAGTATGTGGGTAAGGTGTTCATGAAAAAGAGACCTTGCATGTGAAGTGAAAGAGACATAGAGAATGCTGGGAGTGAGAAGGTAAAACAGGAGAGAGACAGATGGGAAATAAACTTACATGAGGTCTTTAGCTTGAGGGTGACAAAGCTCAAAGGCTTGTAAAAAGTTCTCAAGAAGGATGGGGTGTAATAAGAAATTTAAGATTTAGGAGGGATTGTATAAGGACTTGTTAAATATTTATTGCACCTCTTGATTAAAGTCTTTTATTTAAAACAGTTTAGACTTTCCCTCCCAAGAAGCCTGCGTTTGATATTTTTTCTTACAAGCTATTTTATGTCATATTCCCAATTCCAACACTTGGTTGTGGTGTTGGGGAAGATCACGTTTTTCCATGTTGCACTCTCTGCCCTGCAAGCTGCTCTGCTTTCTACAAACTTCCTACCTTGGCAGTCACTGGCAGGGACTTACCCACTCGGAGTATCGTTTCTCTTGTGGTTTGGTTCCTCCTGAAATTACAACCTCCTTCCCGGCTTGGAGGCAGCGCCACAGCTCCCACTTCAAGTACTGTGCTGTGTGCAATTCTGCCCCAGCTTTCCTCGCCAAAACATCTCCCTGGTGTGTGAGAACTTTATTAACGAGTGTATATATTATGGATTCCTGCAGCAAAAAAGGTCACCTATTGTGCTAGGCTCTATTCAGACTTTCTCTGGCCTGGACAGATTCTGCTCCAAATGGATGCCGGCCATGTCTGGAGTGCAAAGAGGAGGGAGGTTGTGACACTCAAACAGAATGGTGGTTTGCAAAAGTTGGTGTTGTGATTTGATTTGTCCAGGAAGATTTTTGTTTGTGGTTTTGGTGTCTTCTAGGACTTTTTTCTTTTCTTTTTTTTTTTTTTTTTTAATGTGAGTGGAAGGCAGAAGTGAAACATGAGAGGAAGCAGAAAGGAAAATAAACTGGGTTTCTTTTGGACCTCTCCTGTTTTTCTTCAATTAGTGTGTCAGGGGCAGATGGTAAAAGAAAGGGAAAGTTGTTATCATTTTGATGCCTGTGAAGGCAGACTGGTTTCCTCTCCACTGCACTGGGAATCCATGGGTTAGCAGTGCCTTTCCACTCCCAGTGCTGGGCTGAGGCTGCTGCCTGCTGCTCTACACAGATCCCAACTCTGCTGTGATCTCAAGATTCCAAAATTTCAGGAGCTGCCACTGGAGCTCATGATCCTCAGGAACTCTGCTTACTCTGAAACCCCAGGCAGAGTATTGCCAGCTGCCATTCTCCAGGCAGGGCAGCTCCATGGGTATAGGCAGGCAGAGCTTTGTGAGCAGTACTGGGAAAGCAAAGGAGAGGAGATTTGAAGGCTTCCCTCACTCTATCCTCTTTTGCTGGTGTTTGATTTTAAATTTTTTGGTAGTGATATTAATTCTAAAAACCCCTTGGTTGTAGCTTGAAATGACTGGATGTAATTTGTGAGGAGAGAGATGAGATTTGTCACTGTCTCATTTCTTAAATCAGAAAGCATAGTTACTGAAAGGACCAATTTGTATTCTGCTTCACACTGATTTAGAGCAGCATATAGATCATCTGGTAGGATAAGTAAGCTTGCTCTCTCCTTTATAACAGAACATTGTCTTGCTTTAACCTTGCTGGACTGTGTTTTCTCATTTGCGTCTCCACTTGCATCATAATACTAGAGTAAATAAAACCTTCGGAAATAATCCCGAGTTTCTCCTCCTTGGGCTGGCAGAATAAATTTCCAGCCAAGAGCAGTAGTCATATCTTCCAGGTGAGAGAGTTTGAATGGAAAGTCACCACTTACATGCCTTGAGACATGTCTTTGCTCTACCTTTGGGAGGTTTGGTTTTTTTTTTATTTTAAAATTCAGCTCCTGAAATATTTTCATTGAGCTATAGAGCTTGGGAAACAGTGTTATTTCCCCCTTACTCCTCCAGGTGTGTTTCTCAGAGACAATTTCTCATAGGAGTCTCATACCAGTTTTAGTGCTGGAACAGGTCAGGACTGCTGTGCTTGGTCTCCTGAGGCATCTGAGCAATGATGTTTAGGGACAGACTTGAAGTGACTTTTCCTTTGATTATGTCCTCCCTGATTCTGACACTTCTAGAGCCTACTTCTTTCCTTTTCCATCCCTCAAAAAATGTCCAGCAAAGTGTTTCTGAATTCCTTGTCTTCTAAAAAATTGTGTAAATATGCAGTGTTTTCTTTCCATAATGTTGCAGGGGGTGCGGTGCTACCTTTGGAAAACAGCTGATAATCTTCCTTACATGGATCTGCACTAGCAGCACTTTTTGACTGCGAGTTTCTCCAGTGGCAACCACGGTCAAATACTTAAATCTTCAGTTACTTAAATCATCACAGTTTTGTAAATGCTGAAGTAATAAAAACAAGTCATTGATTTGCCATCTGCATGCACAAAAACCCATGCTGATATTTAGTGTGCAGTGATGGATGGAAGAACAAAGGATGTTGAGCTTTGTGGTGGAGCAGTAAGCAAGCTGATCAGGTGCTGCTGGGTGGTAGGCTGAGAGGTAACGCACCTGGGTTTATTTTCAGTGTGCTGATTCAAATGGTTAGAAATTATCTGAATATACATAGGTGGATTTCTGTGTGGGAGTCATATGCAGGTTTTAATCTTACAGGCAAGATTATTTTGGTAAAAGAGTGTTGCAGTTAGAAACCCCTAGGGATGCTGGCACGTCCATTTAGTCTCTGAAGGGAAACACATGAAAAGGGAGAGGAAAGCTGCTCCAAGCTTGATTTAACCACGTGAGTCTTGCAAAAGTATAGCTTACTGCAAAAATTACTGGTAATCAGATGTGCTGTCACAAACAGACAGGGCATGTATAAGTATAAAACACTTCCACCAGCTCCATCAGAGGGAAGACAAAGAGGGTTTCAATGGAAGTTTGTATTCACAGATAATGGCTTAAAGTGGTAATTGATGCCAGCTGCATAAAATCACTAGGAGGGGGCTCACCAGCTGCCTCTCTCCTTCAAGAAAAAAGGATGTACTTTTGTATTACTTCATGAGAATGACAGTCTCTTGCCTCAATCAGTTTTAATTTTCTGCTTTTGTGATACCCTTGCCTCTGCAAATGGAGGGATTGTCAGTGGTGGTGTTGCAGTGCATGTGTTGCCTGGAGAAGGTGACAGACCTTCCATCTCTGAGGCTGGCTCACATGTGCAAATCCCAGGAGGGCTGCCAAAGCACCTCGGTCTCCTCAGGAGGATCCCTGCTGCAGGCTGCAGCGTACCCTTCCCGAGGCACGTGTGTCCATAAGGGGATCTGTGCGGAAAGGGCCTTATCCGGTGAGATTTTTGGGTGGGACTCATTTCACCCCGATGCAAGACATCTGCAAGTTTGGTGTCTGGATCTTGGTTAATGACCTCACCCTCCTTTTGTAGTTGGTGGGGAGAAGTAAACACCGGTAGGGTGCACATTGTTTGGCCTCTTTCAGATGTCCACATTGGGATGAAATGACCTGTACCCTGGAAAAAAAAAAAGCTCCTGAATCTGAAACAGAACAATTTTGATCTTGCCAACTTTTTGTTTTTAATTTCCTTTTTTAAAAGTTTTCTACCAACTGCTGTACCCCACTGGTGCTTCAGCCTTTTCTCTGCTGATTAATCCTCATAATAGTTCCTGTTCCCACAGAGTCTTCAGGACTCATTGCCAGGGTGTTATCAATCCACACTAAGTGGATTCTTCCAAAGCCTGGCAAAAATTACTGAATCCATTTATTATTGTAAAGTGCATTTTCTACTCTATTGAACTGTAGGTGAGGAGCTATTTGTGGTCTGGACAAGTGCTCAAAGGCAGCTGAAATACAAATGTAGGATCATTGTTAGCTGTAGTTCAGGAAGATACTTGGGGAGATAGTGCTGCAGGGAGATTCTGCTGCAGGCTTTTGAGCAGGTGCTGTGACACAGACCCAGTGGAGAGCTGAAAGAGCAGTAACTGTCTACAGTCTGCTGGCTCCGTGTGTGCCTTTTTTGTTGTTTGTTCTTCAGGATTTTTATTTTGGGGGGGCGGGGGATGGGATTTTTATTATGTCATTTTTCAGAAATAGATGCTGTTTAAGTATTGTCATTTTGGCTGCTGTTAAAATAAATAAACACAAACAACCTTTAGGACATCCTGCCCATTGTATTGCAAAAGCTATTGTGTTCATGTGCTGAGGGTAGGAAGTAATTTTTATCTAAAAAGTCAGTTCACAATAGCAGATTAATCCAATTATACATATTAACCTATCAGCAATTAAGTCCCAAAGCATCAAGTTTAACAGTGCTCCCGTTTATTTCTTTTTGCCTAAATGCACAGTTCAGAGGTTTGGTGTAATATAAGCCTGTCTTCCTCCTCTCTTTTTTTCCTTTTTGCATATAGTCTGAATCAATAAAAAATCATTCAACAGCAAAGACAACAGAAGCAGCCGAGGAAGCACCAAGTTAGCTTTTGGCTCAAAAAGCTTTTCTGACAACGCTCTCTCCCAGGGCTGCTGTTCACTAGGAACTTTGATTTACAAGGTTTTCTTACTATTTTGTTCAGTCTTCCAGAAATACCCAGTATTTTACTTCAAAGACACATCTTGAGAAGATATAAGACTAGTTTATCCCTGGTGCATTTTGGGAATTCTGTCATAATAATTTACAAGCAAGCATTGCACCCTACTACTAGAGTATTTGAAATGCCTGTAGCATGTACTAATGGTTGTAGTTAGCTTTGTAGCAGAGAGTGGTGTCTGCTGTTCAAGCTGTGTGTGCGGGTGTGTATAAGGAGTTAACACAGAGCTAGTATTAGCATCTGCATGTGTCATGAATAGGATATTTGATTGCTAGTGTGGTACAAATTGTGAGGAAGTTTAAGGCTTAAAATTTTATCATATAATCAGCTTTGACATCACAGAATAATTAGAGTATGTGCTACCGTTCCCATCAGCCAGCAACCCTAGGGAGAAGTTTTGGCTTCTTCCTGGAATCAGTTTAAGGTAGATGTTTTTCTGCTTGGATATAAAATTGTGGAGCTAAAAGGAATATCCACCTGCCTTTTAATTTATTGCCTTGATAGCTGCTTGAAGAAGACTCCTGCTGTCTAGGTGTGGGAAGAGAGAGTTGGGGGTGGGTTGGTGTCCGCTCCTTCTTTTGTATCTGCTGTCTGCCTGCTCACACACCCCCTCAAAGCGTGTGGATCCTGCCATGCAGCATGTCCTACTGTCGCTTCAAAAGCAGGTTGTGGGTCCTCTAAGGAGTGGTTTCATTATGTTACACATTTCAGCTCTTGGGAGGGATGACCTCCCTTCACCTGAGCTGCTCTTTTCTTGGCACCTTGCTGAAGCCGGGCAGGGGGGGAGCCAGGGGAAATCCTTCCTCTGCCTTTGTGTCTCAGCATCCTGTTTACTGCCTGGGCTCCTGGCCCATTCTTCCTGATGCACTTGCTCTTCCTCCACAGAGGCAGATGGAGGAGGAGAAGGAAGCTTGTGCACGAGGCAAATGCCTTTTTCTTGCAAGAAGGGGAATTCCTGATCTCCACCTCTGTTTTCCTGTGCCAGTCCAATGCTGGCACCAAGATGGGAACCTGCTTTGGCAGGTGGTTTCACAAAGCCACTGTCTGACATTTAAATAAAACTGGTTGAAATTTCCAAAATTAAAGGAGAAAAAATGAGGAAGCTGGAAATAATACTCCTCTGTCATAAATTCCCAGCCTGCTAGCTATGGATTTGCTTAAGGTGCTACAAGCATTGGGTTTTTGAAACAGATTATGTCATGTTCCATCACTGGGTCAAATCCATTGCGTCTTTTATTTGTTTCTTTGCACTGCTGAAAACTTGAGAAAGACTTGTTTTAGATCATCTCAATAGACAAGATTTTGATGGCCTGAACATCAGAGGGGTGTACTGAGCATAATGCTGGTGTAAATTGAAGTTCAGAAAAAATCTACTTGTGTGAAAGTGAGGAATAAATCAATAATGCATGTGGTATATTAAACATATGGGGGTTTGTTTTGTTTTTTCCAAAGGATGAAGAAGAAGAAATAAAACTGGAGATTAATATGCTAAAGAAATATTCTCATCATAGAAATATTGCAACTTATTATGGTGCTTTCATTAAGAAAAGTCCTCCAGGACACGATGACCAACTGTGGGTAAGCAGATGTTTTTCAAACATGTTCCTAAGTCTTTCCCTATTGGATATAGATTGATGATGAGAGAAATATCACTTTATGGAAAGGCAAACTAAAGGAGTTTGGTGCTTGCCTGAACTGCTAGATAAGTGAATCACAGAGGATAATCACACATCCTTAAGGGGATGTCTGAACCAAGATTTGCTATAAGCAGTGGATTTGTTCTTTAAGTAACCTTTTTTTCCCTGTTTCCCAGATGGATAGTAACATGTTTCATAGGAACAAGACAGCTGAGCACTAAGAATAGGTGACTGTAAAAAGAAAGCTGCATTTGAGATTGTACCTGTTACATTTTTCATCCCACCTCATCTACACCCTCTAGAGGACTGAAGTTTGGGGTTGGAATGGCAGGGTGCACGCTCTTCCATAAATACATGGAAGTTAAAGGATAAGAAGTGTTGCAGTGATGTGATAAGTTTGATTCCTTCAGCATTGGATGTGCTCTTACTGCTAATGCATTTTGCATAGCTGAGCAAATCCAGATTCCCAGCATTAAATTACAGTGATTAAATCAGTCCTTGAAGATGTGGTAACTAATGTGAGACATATTCCATATATGTCTGACACACATTGAAGACATTTGGTTGAATCCATTTTCCAGGCAGAGATGTAAAATACATTCTCTACTTCACAAGAGCTTCCCAAATTAATGCTGTAACCCGATTATTTTGCTTTGCTGTACAGCTGAGATCTGTGTTTAATGTTGGTTGTACACTGGTATTTGTTTTGCAGCTTGTTATGGAGTTTTGTGGAGCTGGCTCTATCACAGACCTTGTGAAGAACACAAAAGGGAATACCCTGAAAGAAGACTGGATAGCATATATCTCCAGAGAGATTCTCCGGGTAAGGAAAACAGCCTGCCCCACACAGAAACAGTCTGACAGAGATGCAGCCTTGCTTGAGGTTCTGCAAGAAGCTGTTTCTGATCAATCCTATTAGCCATGTCATCACTTGGAGAGTGCGTAGGAGCAGATAGATGTGTGCTCCACATCATTTAACTTGGTGTGAGTTGTACTGTATTGTAGCAGAAGCCTTGCAGAAAATTGCAATTTTTAGTCATGAGAAGCCAATAGAGGAGCCAGTGACCTTGCCTTCTGCAGAAGCTGTGAAACAGTGTCCCTGAGACCTGGGGCTGAAACAGTGTTGTAGCACGGTAGGGCACAGAATGGGCTTTCTGAATATACTTGCAGCTGCCTTTTTCTTTCCTAATCAAGTCCATGGAGGAAGAGCTGTTGGCTCAGGCCAGCAGTCAGGACTTCTGTGCTGTGATGTGCTCTCATCTTGTGTTGTCCCTGCAGTCTGTCTAGAGCAAGCAGCTCTGTCATGTGTGGCTGTGCCCTGTGCCATGCTTGCAGGTGGCGCTACAGAAGTTTTTCAGGAAGAGGTCTGCAGCTTACCAGTTGTTCTAAAATTGCAACTTAAGCTAATTACTCTTAATATTTAATTTCCAGTTGGTACAGTTTAAGTGCTTTTTGAATTGGCATTTGTTTTGCTTCACTAAGTAAATCTGGGATGGTTTTCCTCGTGCTTCTTTGTAAAACAAATTGCCTCCTACCCATACCACTACACAGTGTTTGTTCAATTGCTTAATCATAAATGAAGTTCTGAAGGGCTTTATATTAAAGGAAGTGAGCACTGGCTCTTGCATAAATCAATGCTGCTGTTGTCTGCGTTACACATTTGCTCTGCCTTGGCAATTTTTAAGATGAGGATGGAGGGAGACACAGAGTTCTGGTCTCTTGCTGAAATTTCATATGCTAGAGGACAGTCCAGCTGCTGGTGTTTGATTGGCACATTTTAAGTTGTTTACAAAGGAGAAGTTGTATTTCAAAACAAATGGTTAGCATGCTTTAGTATGAGGAAAGCTAATTTTTTCAGGAGCATCTTACCTTGATTTGAGAGACATGTGGGCTCAGAGGTATTCTATGCTATGTTGCATTCATCCTAGATCCTCCTTAGATAAAGCAGTCAAACACTTGCTGAGAAGAGGAAAAAATATTTACCTCAGGAAAGAGGAAAGCTATTTTCTCATTCCAATGAGAGATTTGCAAAAGGAGTGTTAATTACTGACCATCAGAAGCTGGAATATCTGGAAAAAAGGAATGCTAAACTCCCATTGCAATGAGATTTTTCAAACCGTGGTTCAACACAGGATTTGTCAGAGGTGGAGGAGAGAGGTGGTGTAATACAAAGTTAAAAGGAGCTAAAGTGCCAAAGATCCGTGTAGGTGGAGACAGAGGTGAAGGTCGACCCAGTGAATCCTTGTGTGGTTGGAAAGGTCAGGGGACTGCAGGAAAGTGGGATGTGCCCCTCTGTCGCCTTCCAGGACTTTGCAACTCCAAATGTGTTTTATCAGTAGGGTTAAATGGTACTCTGGAGAGAACAGATGCTTATCTCTCTGGCTGGGTTGGAGTAGCAGAAGGCTTTAAAAAATATCCTGTGTGAAGCTGTAGAAAAGCCTTCATTCTTGTGAAAAATAAGACCACACTTAGCATTAGCAGTCAGTGAAGGGTCTGAGGGACATCAGCCGTTCACTTGATTTGCTTGTGACCTGTGGAAGGGAAGCTGTAGATAGTGCTTTTTAGTCACACTCATTAACTGCTTTAAAAAAAGGAAAACAGCCCAATGGTTATGTAGGAAAACTGGTAAATGATCAGTTAATGAAGAACATGTGTTAAGAAATACTTCTCTACAGCAACCACTACTCTCTTAACCTCTTGCAGCTGTAAAGGTTCTATTCCTTTATTTTTTACAAAACATTAGAAGACTGTGAGGGCAACACGAACAGGCAAGATGATCCCACTGGAGACTACAATTTTCCGAGCAGAAAACTGAGGAGAACCCAAAATACAGGCAGTTGCTAAGAGGGTTGCCTGTTGTTCTCCCAATTACATTAGAGAGTAAAATGCAACATATGTCTTTCTCAGCCCTCCCTCCACATGGCTAATGCTTCGGGGCATGTATCCAGGTGCTGTCTCAACAAAAAGCACCGTATGCCAGGAGGTTTTGTTTCCTTTGGAAAGTATAACGCTTATGCTTTTTTTTTTTTTTTTTCTCTTTTCATTTTTTTTCCTGAGGTACAATTATCTGGCTTCATGTTTATGGAGGCTAGAGAACAGAACTGCACTTTTGCAGTAGAAGATGTCTTTGTCATTTGTCCTCCCTTGCCCTCAAACATGACTGCCAGTCCATCACCCCCCCACCTCCTTCTCGGGGTGCATATATACGTGTGGATGCTGCCTCCTTTCTCCTTCCACTTCCTTCCCAGCTGAATTCTGTGTGACCCTGTGCATGTCAGAAGTCAGTGGCGTACACTGACACTGATGTCATTTAGAATGTAATTACTTGGAGACTTTGTGGGAGCTGAACTTTCTTCACAGGACAGCTGGGAGGTGTTTGCACAGTGCAGATGTTGGGCTGTATTTAGGTACTGTGTGAGTCTGATCTGAGCCTGTGTCTCTGCTCCATCACCAAAAGCTGTGTGGGTGGTGTGCTGCAGGTCCCACTGCAAGAGGGTCCAGTTGCAAGAGGTCAAGGCACAGTCCTGTGACTTTTGGGGCTGCTGGGTATGGGTAGTCTCTTGCTGAGCCAAGAGCCTAACTCTGAACATTCTCTCCTTCCTCTCTTCTCCTTAATGCAGGGGTTGGCACATCTTCATGCCCATCATGTGATTCACAGGGATATCAAAGGGCAAAATGTGTTATTAACAGAGAATGCAGAAGTGAAACTTGGTAAGTAGGCACACATGTCCACTTCCTCATTTGTTCAGCCTTTGGTTTTATGATGTTCCCAAATTATTTCATCCTTTAGGAGCTCTGCAACATGTTTTATAGCATGAGTACTCTGTCAGTGGTTCCATGTGGATTGACAGCCTGTGTATATTTCCTCCTGCTTGGAGAGGATGGAGCACAGGTTGTTGTTGAATTTGGTTAGGAGATGTGGGTTTTCATGCCAGAATCAGTGCACGGATCATTTTGTTTCCCCTACTGAGCTGTGTGTAACTTGAGTCTGTTCTGATTCACTTTATTCTGGACTCGGGAAGTGACAGGAGTCTCTCTTGTATTTAGCTTTAATTAAAATAGCACCTGCTGTTCAGGTTCTGGACACAAAAATATGATCTGGACAGCACTCTCAAGGGAGCTGTGGCATTGAATTCAAAACACAGTTCCAGCTCTGGCATGCCTGCTGAAAATCGTGCTCATCCCTGGCCTCTTCTCTCCTGCCAAGTGGACATACTCTTTTTTTATTTCCTCTCTAATTTGTCTCTTTCAGTTAGTGCATGTCAGCCTTCTGTGTTTGTATCACGCTACACTCGCCACCTTTTTTTCGTTAAATATAGAGCCATGCTGAAGCCCTCCCACCCAGCCCACATCCCTTCTGGTTTGCATTACACCTTCCTGCAGCATGAGGCTTGGGAAGTTGGCTGCTGGAGGAGGAAGCGCTTGGGAGAGCTTTCCTTCATTTGGTTCAGAATGGAGCACAGTAGCTTCCAAACCATTGCTTCCACTGAGCTTGCCTACACCAGTTCCTCAGTGTCACTCAGATGGTGGGTGCAGTGAGGCTGACACAGCCCTCTTAGGGCAGATGCACTTACTGGTATAGAAGGACATACAGCACTGTGGTCATTAGCAGGGCAAAATGAAGGGCAGAAAACACCTTTGTAATGCAATTGCTTTGTAAGGAAATGGGCATCTCTTTCCCAGCCTGTGTGCATGTGTGCCCAAAGTTAGCACTTCCTGAATAATTCTCGCTCATTGATGTTTCTGCTCTGTGCATTAAAGCAGAGAGCAGCCCGCTGAACAACAGGTTATTTTTGTGTCCAGTTTTAGAGCAGAAAAAGTGGTGAGCTGAAAGGGACGTGTTTATGCATGCTATTTTCCCATAGCATGAGAGGTACCTTTGGGAAATGGCTGTTTTTGGAAAAGGCAAAGGTGCTTGGCTTCACCATGTGGGAAGGGTCTAAATAGCCCTTTCTCAGCCTCCCAGGCCGTACTTCTGCAGCTGAGCTCTCCCTCCTGTCCAGGCACACCACTGAGGGGTACAGGAGAGGTGATTGTGTGCTGCTGTGTCCCTTGACACTTGTGCCCAAGCACATTGTGTGTGAACCATGAGGACTCACTTGCCTCAGGATTAATCACCTTATTTCTCTTCAGCATGGTCCTCCCATGTGGGATATCTACAGGGCTTTATTTTCAAATCACTTTGCAAAAGTAATCATTGCGTTGTTTCCCCCCCTTACTTCATTTTACTCTTTTCCCACCCACAGTGGATTTTGGTGTGAGCGCTCAGCTGGACAGGACAGTTGGCAGGAGAAACACTTTCATTGGGACTCCCTACTGGATGGCTCCAGAAGTTATTGCCTGTGATGAGAATCCAGATGCTACGTATGATTACAGAGTAAGAGTCCTGTTCAAAGAAAAAACCCAAAGCATACACTTGCAATATAAATGTCCATGGACTATGGCAGTTTTTGAGACTTCTTATGCTTTGTAGGAGTAATAACTGTTTTGTGTAGTTACATTCTTATTACCAAAGTATAAGGTAAGGATACTATCAAGTTGTGACCTTTAACACTTTCTGCTGCTTGCATTATTGTAGTTTTGAGATGTAAATACAGGACTTGAGGTGCTGTAGGTGCTTAGAGAAGGCAAAAGAGAGTTTACCTGGAAATGCTTGTGTTCTTGATTTGCATAATGGTCGTACTTTAGGTTGTTACACTGTCCCAGTTATTGTGGTAACCCAGAACAATACATTTTAGATGTTGCCTTAAATAGAACCACCGTCTGGAGAGCCACTGAAGTACAGAAGGAACTCTTAAAATTACTTCTGATTTCAGGATACATATACATGATTTTTTTGATAGAAATGTATCCATCACAACATTTCTTAACAAAGATCATTCTTTATGTAACTTGCTGCAAACCAAGGAATTAATTACTGCAAAACCATAATTGGTTTGATGGTATTTGCACTACCCTTAAGAATATTAGGTGTATGTATTTAAAGTTAAATATATCTAGTGAAAGCATACTGTAATCTTGAACATTCCTCTCAGCTGACTTTAATGAGAGCACAAGGAAAGAAACCTTTTTTTGGTTTTTAAGAAACCTTTCCTTGGACTAATGTATTGTTCCATCTTTAACCAAGGGCAACAAGGATATCAAAAAGCCAGAGATTAAGGCCTTACAATGAATTTATAGAGCTGAATATCAATTATATCACTTTGCTGAGACTGATAGTGTTAGCTGTCGGTATATTTGTGTGTGTCTAAATCTTTGTAAAACACCCAGGTTATTTGACATTTTGACTAAGATTGATCAGATTGATCCTATTTCTCTTGATTTAATTCCTTTTTACATTCAGCATCTCATTGTACCTAAGCTAATGTTTTATATCTTTCCAGATAGAGTTGTTATTATTAGTAAGGAAGGTTCACTATTAAATGATTTAATTAAGCAGAAAAACTCCCCGCAATATTTGTTAATGCAGTAGTGATGTGAAAAAGAACTCCTGTCTCCTCTGAAAACACTGTTTATTGTTCCTGGCGGAGCCTGTAGGGTGGTTGTTCGCAAAAAATTATTGTTTGAAAGGTTCTCTAACATCATGGGGATGTGCACTTTAGCTTAGATGGCTGCATTTGACTAAGAGAAGAGTGCCTTGCTGGGTCTGAAAATATGATCTTTAGAAATGCTTCTTTGCTTGTAGTGCATGAAGAGCTTATTTGCTCATTAAAGTAATTTTTAAAAAAATCACAATTATGACCAGTAATGAAGACTGCTTTGCTCAAGAACAGCTCTCTTTCACAGCAGACTTCTCCAATATTTTGCCCATTAAGCTGTGTCACTCTCTGAAGTTGGTTCCTTGCCAGGACTCCTCCATCTCTTGCCTATGTTTGATCTTCCTGGCTCTTGTTTGGTCTCTCCTGAGTCAGAGGTGCTGGCCAGAGGTGGTATCTCGAAAGGCTGCCACTGAAGGGCTCTTTTTCTGTAGTGTTTTAAGCAAAGCTGAGGTGTTAGAGAGAAATGTTGGCTTTGGCTGTGAGTAATGCCTGTGGTAAAGACAGAGGTGTAAATTTTGGGAGTCTGTGGTAAAGGCAGAGGTGTAAGTTTTGGGAACCTCTGCCTTTTCAGTGGTGTTAGTGACTAATTCACCTCTCCTTTCAGTGGGCCTGTATTTTCCTTTTGTTCTTGCTTGTTTGTTTACGTACCTGATGAACCCTTTCTTGCAGTTTTCGGCAAGTCTGGCCACTTTAAAATTGAGCTGAGCTTTTGCTTTTAGAACTGCATCTCTGCACACCCTGGGAATGCCCTTGTTCAGTTCTTTGTTGACAAGGGAATATTAAAAATTCTGTTGTTTCATAGGCTTGGATTTCTGGCAAATGTATTTCCCATTGTCATAATGTGAACGTGTTTTTATGTGCTCTTGGAAAGGGTTGTTTGCTCACTCAGTAAGAATACGTGCGTGTATTTCTGCATATACATACATATTATGTGGAAAGTAGGATTTTATGATACAGTTACAAGATGAAAGAGGCTTATACTATTTAAATAGCCGTGGTATTTGGTTTCAGCCTCACCTACGGGGCCTCTCTAAATAGTGCTCTCTGAGTGTGGGAATGGGTAAATCCACCTACTAACATATGGTGTGTCTGTTTTTCTGCAGAGTGACCTTTGGTCATGCGGCATTACGGCCATAGAGATGGCAGAAGGAGCTCCCCGTAAGTGATCCCTGTGCTTTTCCAGTGGGCTCGTTTTAAGGCTGAAACGTATACTTGGGTGATGCTGGTTGTAATCTAAGCCTGGTTTTGAGGTTTCTGAAAATATCTCCATGTTATTTCTGTTCTCTTTGGTTTTGCCTGCTCTATAAATATGAAATCCCATAAATAGCAATGTTTTTGATAAAGATAGAGTTGTGTTTAAACACTACAGTGCAGACTGCAGTAATTTAATTTCTATAGCAGGAATATTTGGAAGCTAATCGAGTGTCTGACTTCCTTCCTATTGGTAGTATATTGTGTTTTGGAGTTGTGTCCCACTTTGTCTATGGACTGGCCTGGAATACTGAAACCTCAGCTGGGGAGAGGGTCAGTGGGGCCTTGCGGAAACAGATCTTAATGAAAAAAGCATTTGTAGCAGCTATTTCTGGGTTGGCTTTCTGTCGGTCCAGATAATGCTAACATAGCTTCTCCTTTTGTTTCCACTCATCGGTGGGTGGTGTTAATCTTCCTTAGCACTGACATGGCTTAAACTGTAAATCCTTCTTCAGGACAAAGCACTGAACTTACGTATTCTCAAGCAGGGATCATTTTCAGTTAGTTTGGATTTGAGAGGAAAACCTGGAAACCAAAAATGCCCAACTTTTTAATAGGCTTTTTTCCTTTCACATAGTTCTTACAGAATATAAAGGCAAACAGTAGATGTGTGAGGAGGACAGAAACCTTTGAAAAGAAAAAATGTTAGGCATGGTGTTTTGACTTTTAATGATAATTTTTATGAAAGTCCTTATTGATCTTGCAAATATACTTACCCTCACCCTCACCTGGACCTCTGTATTTAAAAAATAAGAGCCTAAGGTACCTAAAAGCAAGTTAATTTTTTTTTGCACATAAAAATCCACCACCACAACACAGCCCAGCTTGAAATGTCTTTGAAATAATCTTGTTGAAATAAAGTATTGATATTTCCCAGGTAAAAATTGGTCATTTCACTGTAGCCACTGCCTAATTTTCTTGTTATTCTTATTGACTTTAATGCAAGACTTAAAAGTCAAATCACAATGGTCATGTGTTAATTCATGTTTTAGGAGGCCTGATAGTTTGGGGTTGTTTTCTTTTTCCTTCCTAATTGCACGTTTGCATGAATGTCCAAGTGAGAGCTGCTCCCAGGACTCTCCAGCCAGCGCTGTATTAAGTGAACTACCTCCTTTTTGCCATACTTATTTGGGCAGTGCATTGGGTTGCCTGTATGGTTTTGTAAGCCTAGAATTGGACGATAATATTTTGTTCATTTCTAAATCAAACAGAGCTTGGCCCTTCTTTGTGTAAAAGCACCAGAGTAGCATTTAAGAAGTTAGCAAAGATCCTTTGTAAGTGCTGAACAGCTCTTGTCCTCTGGTACATGGACTCTACCTCCTCCTCCAGTGGCAGCTGAAGAGTCCATCTCTATGGACTCTTTGGTGGTCTGCAGGGATCCATAGGCATCCAAGGGGCTTCTTTGCCAAGACCGATGCCCCTTATTTTTGAGCCAGAATTCTCTTCCCATCTGTTTCCCCTAAATTTCTGTTGTGTGGTAAAAGTCACCTCATCCTGCAGTGATCACTCAGGCTGAGACTGAGGGTGTAAGAGATCAAATACAGGAAGATGGTTAGAACGTTGCTCCTAGAGACCTTGCTTGGGCTGCCTCTCTCCCTGCTCCCTTGTTTCCCTGTGTTGGCTCTGCCATATTGCTTTGCTGTGGAACAGGAGGAAAAGCTGTCCAACATTGATCCTGGACTCCCACTAAATGTCCACTGAAACAAACAAGACTTCTTTGGACAAAAGTTATGGGTTTGCATTTCAGTTCTGCAGGCAATCCTTTCGAGTGATGCAGACCCTCCCATGCTTCAAAACTGTCATGCCTTGAAGTACAAAAATATCCAGGTCTGGAGAGTAAAAATGAGGCACCCTCAATAATGGGAGAGAAGGGCAGGTAGAGGGAAGATTGTAGGAAACAGTAGCTCTCATTGTTCCCTTCCACCATCATCATCTCCCAGTACTTTATTGACTGGAAAGTAAGTCAGATGACTTGGGGCTAGAGGAGGGCCATGCTCAGATGCTCCCATCTTGGTCAGTTCTGGAAGTTGATCCATGCTTTGACCTCTTTCTCTTTTTGGGCTGCCATTGGCACATTGTTTGGGCTAATTCCATTTAGCTGCGTTGCTGTCTGCACCTGCTGCATGGATGTTTGGGGTGGTGGGAGTGGTTGTGGAAGCTAAGTCATGGCATTGACAGAGAACAGCTAAAGCAGTGTCTCTATGTCTCTGTTTGGTTTTGTTTCTTCTCTTCAGCACTTTGTGACATGCACCCCATGAGGGCACTCTTTCTGATACCCAGGAACCCTCCCCCACGGTTAAAATCCAAGAAATGGTATGTA
>JAYDZK010000001.1:85513151-85561697 GCA_034509185.1 Euphonia xanthogaster
ATTTCTTCTCCACTGTCATGTCAGAATAGATTCCAGAAGATGGAAAGTCTGTTGATATTTCAGTTCCTTCATAGTAATGCAGGAAAATGTTCCAAGCAGAGAAAGCTCATCCCACAAAGTAACACATCAAGTGTAGATTGGCCTTTGCTTTTTCAGTTGAGCACAACTATGAAACTCATACCAGTAACTGGATTTGTGAAGCCAAAGTAAAACTTAGTGTGAGAACTCTTTCGTGCTGGACTATTTGAAGTGCCTTAAGATAGGCAAATCTGTGGCAGCTTTGCTTCAACAGAAATTTGGGATAGTATTAACCTTAACATAAATGTGATAGGGAATAACCAACGTAGGTTTTCATTTTTGTTCTTGGGATTAAATTTGTGCGTGCTATTTTTTGGTTTAAATTTCTTCCATATTTTTTAGTATGTTATAGAAACCTATAAAGAAAGTAAATGTAGTGATATTCCTAGTTGATGGTTGAACAGGAGACAGCTGGGTCTTTTGACACTTAGGCAGTTGTGGGAGGCTGCCTGGGATTTCGAGGTAGGTGGAGTAACTGGATGCTTCTGCTGAAGTGCAGGAAGAATTGGTCACGACTACATGGGCATTTAAAATGTCTTCTCTGAAGTCATATATGGTGCTCCATAGACATAAATGAGTCAGTTCATGCTTTCTAGAGCTGTTTTCCAAGTTTTTTTCAGTCTTGAGCAGACCTAATCAGCGCCTGTTTGTATTTGGGTCATGTGTGGAAGCTTATCTGTCTAAGTGTAAATCTTACTTAGCTGCTTTTCCTCTTTTACATATAGGTGCATTTGATGTTTTGGGAGGAGCTGAGGTGCTGTTGGCCAGTCTTCCTTCTCTCTTAGGCAAAGTTTTGGGCAGTGCATTAAATTGAGCTTGGTTGTTGGGCCAACACTACAAAACTCTCGGCAGACCAACTGTTTTAAGAGACAAGCTACTTACAAAAAGTTCAGATAGTTGGCATTTGAGTTAGCTGATTTAGTAGGGCTGATCACTCCCTTTTGGCAACAAGTAGATTGTTGATGTCAAGAAAGTTGTCATCTCTGAGTTCAGCAGTTGTTTGAGGATTGGGGTTTGTGTTAGCCTTTCTTGAAGAGAGGAGCGAGTTTCCACACCTCGATTGTCATCAGGAATATGGTACATGACATTGTGTGTGTGCATGAAGAAACCAGAGAGTCTAAGTGAGGCTGCTTCTAGGGATAGATATGTGCTGGGTATGAGTTTAGTTTCCTGGTGGAACACTTGCATAAACTGTTTTGTCACTCAGTTGCAGAGCTTGCTAGTCCTGGTAAATCCCGCTCTTCACCATAGAAAACAACCCCACCTCTTTTCTTTGATAACAACAAAAGTAAAACTCTGTGGTTTCTTTTCCCTTTTTGTAGCAACAAAGAAGAGAAAGGGAAGCTCGAAGGCAACAAGAGCGTGAGCAAAGGCGGAGAGAACAGGAGGAAAAAAGACGTCTGGAAGAAATGGAGAGGAGGCGTAAGGAGGAGGAAGAGAGAAGAAGAGCAGAGGAGGAAAAGAGGAGGGTAGAAAGGGAGCAGGTGAGTCCACGATACAGATATATGTGCAATAGGTTTGTTTCTTCTAAGTTCTAATTTAATTTTTAAAAAAATAGTAAGCCTAAATCAGCTTAGAGGCAACGTAACACTAACTCTTTCATCTTTGTTGTTTTTGACAGCAAGTGCACTAACATAGGATTGTAGGGCTCTATGGAAAATTCTGGCAGCCTCAATATTCTCTCAAAAAAAGAAGTCTTGTTGCAGTACTCATTCTAAATTCAGCTCATGCCCCTGGGCTGGACTAAAATCACCAGAATTGGCAAAATCATGGCTGGGGCTGAAAACTGTTTTTAGGCTTGTCTTGCTGGATCAGTGGTTCTTGCAGGACATGCCCCTGATCAGAAGGCCTCGCGAGAGAAGGGCAGCTCTGTTGCGTGTCAGCTTCTGGCACACAGAATTGGTCATTGGCATGAACTTTGAATACTCTGAATTTGAGATGGAATCTTTGAGCTGCACAGGATTTTCCATCCTAAAACTTCAATATGCAATTTCCCTCTCTTACTCTGTTTAAAATCAGTAACGTATGCCCATTCAGGCAACAAGTATATCTTAAGTTATGCCAGTGTGCCCTTAATACATTGAAAGTAAAACTGAGAAACTTGTTAAACTGTGAAATTCAGCTGCTATATTTATGCATGAAATCTGCATGGTTTAAAATCCTTTAATAACTTCAATCAGGGTGATAATCAGAGCAATACTTACTGTGCATGTACTGCAAAATACTGATTGCAAATAAAGGGCCAAAACTTCTGTCCTAGAGGCTCATTGATTGTAAGTTTCCCATTAACTTCAGGAATGCTGGTTTTGGCCTGACATACCTTAATTTTTTCTTACATAAATTCACTGTGTTGAGATCATTGATGATTGTGTTACTGGGAAATTTTATTGTGTTTGTGTATGTTTCAAAGATTCTTGAGTCAAAAGGAGAGAAGACTAACCAATGGGAATAAATATATGGAAAATCTCTAATTACAGCATAGCAATTTGCTTTTGGGCAGACACCGGGTATTCCCCCAGCTGCTTTTTAAACTGTTGAAATGCTAATTACGCACAGTGCCAGTAATGACAAATGGTTAATTGGTGTGGCCAAGCTGAACCACTCTGAATTTTTATTCCTTTTTTTTAGAAGAAAAGACACGTTCCCTCTTAGAATTTTTGTTAACTCAAACTGTGGCTCGGCCAATGTGCGTAACAACAGTATGGTGTATCTCATCAGTCTGTCACAAGACTTTCTATAACTCCCATCACTGTATCACTGATCCATTAATTTCTTTATGCATACACTGTAAATGTGTGCGTGTGCTTGTGTGTGTGCGCATGCACATGTTACATACTTCCATTAATTGCATGATAGGATGTTACCAGCTTGGGTTTGGTGCTTCAGAGTTTGAGTTCGTCTAGGGGGTAGGTGAAGCGAGGGTAAATGTCTTGACCTGTTGAGGCTGCAGGTGAAGAGGTGGCTAGATGGCAAGAGCAAGCGAGTTTGGTCTAATTTCTGTTTCCTGGTGGATGTTTGTTTGTGTCATAACCATCGCATAATTCAGCAAGGCTGGCAGTGTTTGCTCAGGAGAGGCTTCTGGTGAGGGCAGCAGGGGAGACTTGGCAGGGCAGGTCCCAACTGCACTTGGCAGAGCCCGTTTGGGGGAGCTTGCTCCAGCTCTGCCTACACTATGCCTGGCTCTAGCTGTTGCTAACAGTTCATCGCACCAGTGCAACACACTAATGTTTAATACAACTTGCATGTGACTTTGTATTGGCTGTGTTGAGTCAGACTTGCTGTGTTTTAACTTACCAAAACCTTCAAGTGCATTTTGCTGCTTCTTGAAACCACTTCCAAAATACATAAACGAGCACTGGCCTGTGCCGGCAACATTTGCAGGAGTGCACATTTCAGAACAGAAGGGGCCAAAATGTAATGCTCAGGAGGCAGGGCTTCCTAAATTATTCTGCAGGCACTAATCCATCCTGAAGTGAGTTTCTCATTAAAGCTGAACTGGGGAAGTAGCGTGTGGTGTTCCACCCAGGGGGTTCTGATGCATTCCTTTTGAATAAATTTATTGCTGGGTAATTTCTATGTGACAGGAGTATATCAGGCGACAGCTAGAAGAGGAGCAGCGGCACTTGGAAATTCTACAGCAGCAGCTGCTCCAGGAGCAGGCCATGTTACTGGTAAAGCACTGTATCTGTTTTGTTCAGTAGCTATAGGATCCATTTATCCAGCCAGTCCTAGGCTTCCCTCAGTTGGGCACAGCTGCACTGACAGTATGACAACAAAGGAGCTTGATTAAAAGGCCATTTATGCTAGTGTTGTGGGCTGACAGGCACATATGAGAAGTGCTGTATGGTCACACTGCTTTCTGGGCAATAAGAGGAGGCTTTATGTTAAAGTGGAACAGTTCTGGTGTGGTGGTCGAGTTTCTGAACAGACCTTGGCATTCAGTGAAGAACTAGAGTGCTTGTGTTGCAGATCAAAAGCACACATGATATGTAAATCCACCCCAGGATACAATGGCCTAGTGTTGGTCTAAATCATTGTTTTATGAACTTAACACTGGATTTAGTATAAACAACTCTTTTTTTCCCTTTAATAAAAATCAGTTTTGTCATAACTCTCCAATCATGTCAAGCTTAGCAGTACACTCATGACTTTCCCAGCATAAGACACAAGTCATATGGGTCTAACTTAGCTCTTGGTTACACGTTAACAGTGAAACAAACAAACAAACAAAACAGCAACCAGAAAGGTGCATTTTTAATGGGATTGGTAGGGACACATCCACCTTACAGTCAGTGTCATGTGTTGAATTCCTCACCCGTTCTCTCAAAGGAATACAGATGGCGAGAGATGGAGGAGCACCGGCAGGCAGAGCGACTCCAGCGGCAGTTGCAGCAGGAGCAAGCCTACCTCCTGTCGCTGCAGCACGACCACAGGCGGCAGCAGCAGCAGCAGCAACAGCAGCAGCAGCAGCAGCAGCAGCAAGAAAGAAATAAACAAAGCTATCATACCCCTGAGCCAAAATCCCACTATGAGCCTGCTGAAAGAGCACGTGAGGTAAGTCCTGCGAGTGAACAGGCGTCTGCTAACTGCTTCTCTGCCTGCTGCCATCACCATGACTGCAGTTCTGCTACAGCATAGTTGGAGGCCAAAGCACCACTCATAAGGAGCAGGATATTTTAAACTGTTGGTTACTGGTTTTCAAGCCTTAGGGCAACTTCTCAATACTTCTGCTGCAATCACTGGAGTTCAGACTTTTTGAGGTGTAAAAGTTGGAAAGAAGGTCTGGAAGGCTGCCGACTAAGGGGGGCTGGTTTTGGAAGTATCATGTCAGGAAGTTGTATCTGTGCTTCATCAGACGTGTTTTCTTAGGGAGTGTTGGTCCAGTGGTCCGTGTCTCTGGCAAGTATTGGTGATTTGACATTGAGACACAGTTGGAAAGCACAAACCTATGATGAATGTTAACACTCAGCGCATGCGTGCACATTTGGTGTTTTAACTTACACTTTTCAGAATTTCCTTCTCACAAACACAAACCTGAATTTTATTAGTTTAATTTTTGAAATGTTAAGTATTCTTTTCTGAGATCATGTCCCAGTCTTTTGAAACTCTATGGTGCTGCCTTCTTGGACTTCAGGCACTTACAAGTTGATCTGAAGTGCTGTGTCTTTCAGTGAGTCTTCACTGGTCCATGAGTAACATTGGTAAGCAAGTGAACACCTCTTTGATGTATATTTGGCTTTCTTTCAGTGATCTTATTCTTGTGTTTCCCTTGAGCACCATACTGCCCACAAACCACCAGGCTGGGCAATGTTAGTCAAAGCTCTTAATGGCATTCATCAGCTGCTTGTGGGAACTAGGTAAATACATTTTGGAACAAGAACAGAAAATATATTTAGGCCTGCCTAACATGATAAAATAGCTTTTGGTTCAGCTTCATCCAGCAGTGCCTCTTTGTCTTTGAAGTACTATTGTTTGGGCTTGGTGGACACAAACTCATTTTATTCTAGATGCTGTTGTCCAAGTTCTTAATAAACCATATTTGTCCTATCTCATCCATTCTGCTTGATGGTTGAAGTATCTGATGTGTCTTTCTTACTTGGAAGAAGTTCAGACTTGTCTGGTATGATATGGTGCAGGCATGGAGCCAGCCCTCTTGTCCTTGTTGCATGCTCTTGGCCTACCTCAGTGAAAGCATAGCCAGTCTGGCATTTCTGTCCAGCCTGGATGTTGGCTGGGATTTGGAGGGATGCAGAACCGTATCTGCTTCATTTTCCTTTCAGAGCTGAAAAGGAGAGAAAAGGATTCAAGTGTTCCATCCTTTAGGAGAACCATTGACTCAGTTGTTTTTCCTATTGTAGTCTTTCTTTTGTGATTGCTCTAGCCCAAAAGAGCAAAGACAGAAAAATTGGTTAGTAGTGAGATCTTCCCAGAGATAATTGTGTAATAGGCTTTTTAAAAAGTGTGATAGGAGTATAGCCATAAGGTCTTGATACCTGGCAGTGGGAATACCACCATTTAATCCTAGCAGCAGGCATTAACTCTGGCATCATTCTTTACATAAAACAGTGAATTGGAGTCAGTGTTCTGTGCCTCAAAATTTCAGCCATACTGCTCTCCAGAAAAAGTGTCCACCTATAGAGATGCTGACATTGGGATGGTAAGGTAAAGTGGACTGACCTTCCTGACTGGCAAAGTTTATTGGTGATTAGTTTTTTTTTTCCTCATTGCAGTAGCAATGAGTATATAAGGAAAAGGAATTCTAAGATTTGCTTTGGGAAACAGCAGGGAGCTTAGAACTTAATATCACTTCCAGGTCCAGACAGTCAGATGACTCGAATAGGACCTGTTTCTCTCCAGGAATGCACTCTATCTCCTTGCCATTTCTTGTCTGGTTTTGAGGACATGTCGCTCATGCAGTTTATGTGCTTTGTAGAAGAAACTTCCTATCATCTACAGCTAGAGATGTGAAAACCTGTTGCTTAAGACAGAAAGACTTGAGGCTTTTCCTTATTCTATTCATAACAAGGAGTCTGGCCTGTTTTTTAGACTTTAAAGAATGCCTCTATGAAGTTGAACACAGGGTGAAAATGATTGCATGGTGAAGATGCTTGCCTCCATTATTGTTGTACTCTTCCCAAGACATGGTGTGTTTTGTGTAGAGCTTAACAGAAGCTTGTCCGCTTGTTCCTATAGGCAACCTGGTACTATCCTCAAATTTTGGAATGCAGAGGCAGATTGGGTTTGTAGAGGAGCCCACCTGAGGCAAGGAGTCTGGAAACTTGCCTGTCTTCTGGAAGCCAGTCTCTCTAGACCATCATTCCTAGGATTAGAAGCATTAGGAAATCTTTCCAATACTGGTTTGGTGCTCTGGGCACAAGGGTTAAAACAAATTAAATAATCCCAAGCTTCCAGTTTGATCTTCAGTGCTTTGATAAAATACTGGGAGTTTAGCATTCCTCAGAGGCAGCTTACTTGGCACATGCTGCCTTGGTTCTAGCAACAGACTTATGTTTCCTTTCTGCCTGTAGTCTCCCTCCATCTCTTCTCCTTCATACCTCTCACTTTGTTGTCAGTGTTGTGGCCTTGAAAGAGGTGACGTTTCTGCATGGGGACCTTGCTTGACGGTCTTTTGAGGACTGAGCACATTCTGATTTAGTCTTCCCCTCAGCAAGCTCTTGAGGTTAACATAAGATCAATTCTACACCTTCCTGAGAGCAGGAAACAAACTGATGGGACTGCCCTCTACAGCCTTTGAGTTTGTGCTGAGAGTATTTGATAAGAGAGATAAGTTCTACACTTTTGTGCCTAAAGATGAAGAGACTCCAGTATTACCTGGTAGAGAAACGTCTCCTGTCTCTTCTTCTGTTGCTGAAGAGAAAAGCACAGGAAAGCAGATAATCCAAAACCATTGTTTGCATAGGGTGGGCATACTTTTACATTGTAAAGTTGTTTCTGTTTAGGTATATCCTTTTTTATTATCTGTGAGGAAAGTACTGATGGAAAATTAGTCTAGGCAGAAAGAAGGCCCTTATGGTCTTTCATCATACTGTCTCACATGTTGCTACCTCCTGTATCTCCTCTCTTCCTACTGTGGATTAGCCATATTGGCCTACTTGGAGCTTTGGTGTAGTTCACTCAGTGAACTTACAGTGCTGGCAAAAGTGGTAGGGAAAAAATGCTGCCAAACCCCAAATGTATTTGCTTTCTCTGTGGTAAAGAAAAGGTGGTACTCCCCTTTGTATTTCTACTGTAATTGGTTTTACTGACTCGAGGCTTAACCTCCATTTATTTTGGCTTAGGTGGAGGAGAGATTTAGAAAAACTAATCAGGGCTCCCCTGAAGCACAGTCTAAACAGATGGGTAAAGTGTTGGAGCCACCAGTGCCTTCAAGATCAGAGTCCTTTTCCAATGGAAACTCAGAACCTGCTCAGCCTGCCCTGCAGAGGCCAATGGAGCCCCAGGTAAGTGCCCAGGAAAATCTTGGTGAGCCTGCAGGGAATGCAGAAGTCCTAATGTGTTTCCTTCAGATTTGCAGATCTTTGCACTTGAAAAGCCTTTTGTAAAGGGTAGTACTATTACACAAAACAGCTCATTCTGTAGATTTACTCTTTGTCTGTTTTTGCTTATTTTATTGATAAACTGATGGATTTGTGGGTTCGGTGTGGTTTTTTTGGTTTGGGTTTTTTTCATGTTAGAGCTAGACTAGAACTGTTGTATCCCATTGTTATCTGTGCAGCAGTGACACAGTGGGTTAAATGCTGGTGGCAGTTGCAGTGCATTTTGCAATTCAGAATTTGCTCTGTGCAAGGTTTTTACTACTAAAAAGGATGCTCAGGAAAAAAGTGTGCTTGCTTGGTTTTTAAAATTCTTGCAGAAAAAAGCTAACTAAACAAGTGGGTTTAAGCAGTGTGAGCACTGTTTTGAAGAGTTTGCAAAACATGTCTAAGAAAAGCAAGTTTGTTGTTGGTAGCCCCGCAGTTGCTAAATAAAGCTCTCTACCACCCCTGGGAAATCAAGAAGAGGTTGAAACCACTGAGCTGCATTGTTCTGTTGTTTTCTAACCAAGAGCCTCCAGATCTTGACACCTGATCTCATAGGAGTTATGGCATGAATTGAAAAAGTAACCTTTGTCTAAAAGTTAGACATAGCCCATGAATTCTGAGCAGTTTAGGTATGCTAAATTAAACTGTAGAGTTCTGCATTTAGTTCCTCTGTTTCCATGCAGAATTTTCATAAAGTCTGTTGATGACAGTGCAAGCTAAAACCATCCCTGATTGTGACTAGGTATTGCCACTCTTTTGGATAACAGGAGAGTTTGAACAGACGGAAGAGTGGGAGAAATCAGGACAGAACATCATCTCTTGCTCATTATTTCCTGGCTTTTATTCAAACCTCCATGACTATTTCAAAATATTGGACTTGTATCTTCATACTCTGTGCCAGTTACTTTTAAAGTCTGTGTCTTTCACTCTTATTAAGGATAATCAGGCTCTTCAACAGCTGTGTGTATTAAAATTGAGGAAATAATAATAACATAAAAACAAATACAGCCAGCCTACTGAAACTGGGATTGAAAGCAAAGTTTTGCTTAATCATTAGGAGTGAAAACAGCATGTTCCTCAGTTGTGACTTTTCCTCTTCCTTAGTTTCTGAGTTTAACTCTGAAACACAGGCTTATACACAAAGAGGAAGTAGGCTGAAGGGAATATGGATTTCACTGGAAACCCTAATGGAGTTTTAACTCCTTAGTCACTGTTACGCCTTCGTAGTATGTGTAATTGAATATGTGTAAATGTGTGTGTGTACTTTGTGTATAAATATGTATATATGTACAGTATACAGTACATATATGGTGTAAGTATAATATGCATTGTACATATATATACTATATACAATATATATTATGTTTTTTTATATATATTGCAATAACTGTAAAGGAATAAAGGCTTTGTGTTATGGTCTTTCTCCAAAAGTTTCAAGCTGTATCCAGTCCCTGAATTTGTTAGGAAACATAAATGTCTGTTGGTTTACCCAATTTACAGCATTCTTTAATTTTGTACATTGCTCCAATTGGATGTCCACTTTAAATTTCCCAGCCCACCATGAGACCTGGCCAAAGCCCACTGAAGACCAGAGAACAGAAGGTGACTTCTGTCTTGAGTGGCCTTTGAACTCAGGCTCATGGTGCAGATACTGGATCCCCTTTCCCTCTGGGCACCAGTGTAGGTGTGTGTGGAGAGCGCATCACACAGAAATTGCGTATGTGCTGTATTTTCAGTCTGTTACGTTCCTTGGGCGCTTGCCTTGCTTTTAAGTGCATTGATTCCACCGCCACGCTTACCTAATGCCATAACCAATTTGTCTCTGCCTGCCCCACCTGCCTTTATTCTGTGTTAATTGGAAAGCCGGTTATACTGAGCGCATTGAATGTTTTATGTTTTGTTTTCTTGTAAGGTACAGTGGTCCCATCTGGCATCTCTCAAGAACAATGTTTCCCCTGTCTCGCGATCCCATTCCTTCAGTGACCCTTCTCCCAAATTTGCTCATCACCATCTTCGTTCCCAGGACCCATATCCACCTTCACGCAGTGAAGTGCTTAATCAGAGTTCTGACTCTAAGTCGGAGGTACCCGACCCCACCCAAAAGGCTTGGGCTAGATCAGACAGTGACGAGGTGCCTCCAAGGGTAAGGAGTAGAAGGACAGATGTGTGCTATTTTTTTATTATTAATTACAGTTTTCTCAAGGATGTGATACCCTGGGCACTGGGAAGACCATGCCCTTGTGCCAGCACTGGTAACAGTATTTTGGAAGGCAGATCATAATGTAGGTATTCAGTCAATGGGTTAATGATAATCAACCTGAAATACAATACTGAAGCTTCATATAAAATTGGTAATCATTTATAGAATGCAGCTATTTCAGAGAAACAATTTATTACGCAAAGTTAACAAATAATTACCATATTCAGGAAAGAATTCAAAATATCCCTGAGGTTATTGCTCAGAGTTAATATTCCTCTTCATTGGTTTGTAACCCAAACTATGAATCATACACTTACTTAAAATTGAGATGGATCTGAACAAAAAGGAAACATTCAATATATTTCCTCCTTGTCTCCCCCTTCCATCCCCCCTCCCATCAACTGGGATTTGCTTCTTCTGAGTATATTCTTGCTCCCCCCCCACCAGTCTTTGCCTTCTGCTGATCCATTCCCGGGCATTTGTTTGGTTCTCTTGAGCTTATTCTCCTAATTCTCATGCTGTTTCAGCAAATTGCTTTGTGCCTCCCCTGCTTCAGTCAAAATGCCATATTCCTTTCAAATGTCTCCGTAGTTGGGAGGGTAGCGGGGCGTGTACGTGTTTGTGTGATAACCATTAAACGCTATTTAATGTTAAGACTAAACATGGAGTTCTATTCAAATTCTGAACAGCATCACAGCTAAGGCTTTTGGCTTTGTGGGTGTTTGTTTACTGCTTTTGGTCATTGATGCTAGCTTGTACTTAGAACATGTTGTTAAGATCTTAAGCATGTGTTCTGTGGCAGGAGAAGTTTTATCTTCCTGTCCTGTCTGTCCTCTTCATGGGTTTAACACAACCTTTTTTCTCCCAAGGTACCCGTGAGAACAACGTCCCGATCACCAGTCCTGTCCCGCCGTGATTCCCCACTGCAGGGCAGTGGGCAGCAAAATAACCAAGCAGGTCAAAGGAATTCCACGAGGTTTGTAAGCTTATGTGTCCTTGCTTTTCTTGAATTGGAAGGAAGAGGCATATGGGAAGCCAGGCATTTCCAGACAGCTTTTGGCAACGACTGTAGGATGTGAAAGGAAGATGGTGTTGGATCCCTTTTCAGTAATGATTAATTTCTCTTGATGTGGCGCACGTGTCAACAAATGCTGACAAAATTTCTTCTTTCCTCTTCTCATTTGAGTTGCCTACCCTGTAATTTTTGCAATAATTTCAAATATCCTTCAAATTTTGGAACAAATGTGGCTGTTTATGAATATCTTGCCTTTTGGTGCAACAGGTCAGCTTGGGTATACTGTGGGGATTACTGGCAACAGGAGGGCTTGTAACATCTGAAGTGAAGGGAGCTCAGAAATTTTATGGCCTCTTAGCCAGAACCAGATTTTAAGAGGGGGAAGAAGCCTCCCTGGGCTGTGACACAGAGCACCCAAGGTCAGGAAGGGGGAGGAGAGAGCTGGCTCCTGAGCTCAACAGAGAACATGGGCAGGTCATCATGGAATTAGCTCACTTGATAGGGATGATGGTATTCTGGTGTTCTTTTTGGTTTGTGTTTAGTGCCTTGGACACTTCTGAACCAATTTTAAACCTGCTGCATGCAGGCTGAGAGAATTGTCCACTTCAGGTGATATACATAAGAATGGCAGGTAGATAATTCCAAATAAAAGGAGTAGCTTATACCCACCTAAACTTTTTTTTGATCATCATAAATACGGTAATAGTTATTTCAAAGGGTTGTGAAGCATTACTGATGCCCTGATCTCAGCATTAAAGTGTTCTTTCAGCTGAGTTATTAGCAAAACACTGAGAGAGAGTGATGTTTCAGTTTAGAGCTGGGAATCTGGGACTGAAGCGTGTGTGACAAAGAGTTTCTTTCCTCCCTTGATACAGCAATATAGAGCCTCGTCTGCTGTGGGAAAGGGTGGAGAAGCTTGTACCAAGGCCAGGCAGTGGCAGTTCTTCTGGCTCAAGCAACTCTGGCTCACAACCTGGCTCCCACCCCGGCTCTCAGAGCGGGTCTGGAGAGCGGTTCAGGATGAGATGTAAGTCCTTCTCCTATCCTCTGTAACACTGTGTTTCTAATTTTATTAAGCTGTGAAGCACTCGGTAATTACAGATGATAATCCTCACAAGGAACAATCTTTGAGCATGCAGTGTCAGAGATGGGTTGGCTTCCTGTCCCCTCTTGGCTATATGTCCTTGCTTGGGAAAGGCAGCAGGCACAGAACTCATTGTCAAACTGTTTGTTTCATTGCTCTTGAATGAACCTCCAGGCACTGCTGCACTTTCCTATGTGCAAACGGCCCGGTCTCCGTGCCCTCACAGCTCCCTTCCTTCCTCATGTGTGCAAGGGCACATTTTGATACTTGTTGCCTGTCGCCTTGGTGGTTGTTGACAGTGTGCAGACTGCCATGGATGGGTCTCAACTGGGCTACATTGGATGATGATGGAGGTTTTCCAGCTTGTGGCTTTCCACTTGGCTCTTTGATATACAACTGTTGTGACCATTTACTTTGGCTTCAGATGTAGGTCAGTTGCACCTATACAAATCACAGCTTATGGTGGTTTTTGTATAGTCCTTCAGGGACAAAGTAGTAGTGAACCAGTGAAACTTAGGTCTTGTGGTCAGACACCCTAATAGTCATCTCCCATGTCTTCCTCACGCCAGAGTGAAGTAAGAAAACATATTTTAGCTCCCCACTTAATTTGCTTTGTTCTGTGTTCCTTTTGGTGTCTTGGCACGTGCAGCATCATCCAAATCAGAGGGTTCGCCATCACAGCGCCATGAAAGTGCACCTAAAAAGCCTGAAGAGAAAAAGGAAGTCTTCAGACCTATCAAGCCTGCTGTAAGTTGCATCCACCTCCCCTATCCTCCTTCTCTTTTAGGCAGATTCACAAAAAGTACACTGAGAGCTTCATTCAGTCCCATTGGGGTGAACATCAGCTGGAGTTTATGTTGATCAGCTGGGTCTAGCAGCAGGTTCTGGGCTGTGCAATTGCCTGTGCACATCAGTACTGCAAACATTAGATTTTGCACTGCGTCTGGGATTGATTTCTGCTCTTTGGTCTTCTTCCTTCCTAATCCATGCCTTTCTCTCTTTCAATCTTGCGCTTCCTTCCTGGGGCTGGACCAATGATCGTGCATTTGACCTGAATGTGCCAATGCTGGGCTGAATGGTGCAGGGAGAAGTGGTAAGACCTTACATTTTTCCTACTTTCTGTGAAAGATTTCTGACATTTTCTACATCTGGCTGCTATTACAATTGATGACAGCTCTGTGTGCAGTTGTATCTTGGGAAACTCAACGGGTTTTCACAGTATTTCTGTCTTTCCTTGAAACTTTCTTCAGTAGCCATATCTCTTATGATACTGCAGTTAGTCATAAATCAG
This sequence comes from Euphonia xanthogaster, assembly GCA_034509185.1. Classification (NCBI taxonomy): domain Eukaryota; kingdom Metazoa; phylum Chordata; class Aves; order Passeriformes; family Fringillidae; genus Euphonia; species Euphonia xanthogaster. Next base: position 85,526,862 of record JAYDZK010000001.1, read on the forward strand.
GATAGTTGGGTTTCAGAGTATGCACATTTTTCTATGATATGGCAAGACCCCTTTAGGTTGACTCTTCTGGTGCATGAATTTATGAGAAAGTGAGTTTTGGTAACTGTTAGGAATAAGTCAAAGGAAACAGTACTGCTGGGGCAGTGGAAACATGGAAAGTGAACAAACTTGGGCACTAATCCTGTGGGTTTGTTTTGCAAACTCTTCTTCTCTCTTACTTGCAACATCAGTTTTAACATTTTTTCTTCCCTCTCCCAACAGGATTTAACTGCATTGGCAAAGGAGTTGCGAGCAGTAGAGGATGTGCGACCTCCACATAAAGTAACGGATTACTCATCCTCGAGTGAGGAGTCAGGGACAACAGATGAGGAAGATGATGATATGGAACAAGAAGGAGCAGATGAATCTACTTCTGGACCAGATGATGTCCGAGCAGTGTTAGTCTCTCTAACAGTGTTTTGCATCTGTTTTGCCTTCCAGGGGATTGAAGAAAAAGGACATTAGCAGTTTGGCTTGTATGTTGGTTCTTTCAGCTTGCTACAATCCATGAGCAAGACATAGCAGCCTCATATGTTCATATATTCAAACACTAAGGATAGTCTTCCCAATGTCCTTTCCCTCTTCTCCCTTCATTTGTTACAAAACAAGAAACTGTTTAACAGTATCTTGCCTTTTTTTGATAGAGAGGCTTTTCTAGGCAGTTTATGTAAATATTCCACCCTGGCCACGATACAAATTAATTCTGAGTATGCTTTGATGCAGGGCAGTGACAGCCAGGGCACTAGTGCTGTTATCTCACTCCAGTTATTTCTTGTCTAACAAATAGGTCAACGTTGAACTTGAGCAATGGTGAAACAGAGTCAGTAAAAACCATGATTGTCCATGATGATGTGGAGAGTGAACCTGCCTTGACTCCTTCTAAGGAGGGCACCTTAATTGTTCGACAGGTATTGCTTTTCCTTCCCTGTGCAGTGCTGCACCCTTTCTGTGCTCATTAACCCACTCGCTCATTCACCCATGCTGTTTCTACATTATATTTGTTGTTCGCATTATCAAGACGCAGTTGTAGAGAATTTCAGATGAGCAAGGTGTTTGATGCATGCAAAGAGGAGGGTAGCCCTTCACCCCTTGCTTCTGTTTTGCTTGCTTTCCAGTGACACTCATGGCAGCACCATGCAGAATATCTCAGTCTGTGGGAGAGAAGGGTAGAAAAGCTGCAGGTGTGTGGAGCAAGTACCTGGAGCAAAAACTTAGTTTAGTTTTAGCACAGAACCAAATATGTGTCTCAGGAGTGAGGCTGGGAGGGAGCTGGGGTGGGAGCACTCAAGGTTTTTTAAAATTGTTTTGAACTTGTAGTTTAGGGCATACAGACCACCGAGATGGACATACACACACATGTACATGCAAATTCACACAACGGTTGGTGTGGGGGAGAAGGAAAATAGGTGGTGAGGCAGAGAATGTGGACAGAGTAGAGTGCTGTGTTGTTGCCTTTGATGCTGAAAATATTGTGTTCTTGTGCCTCTGAAACATAATGGTTCCCTGTTTTTAAAAGAGCTTGTGTGTTAATGAGCGTGCTAGCTTATAGGAGTTTCCTCAGTAATCGCATTTCTGACTTTCACAACTGAATGCCAATTTCTTAATTGAGTCCTCATTCGAAAATTAAGATTTCATGGTTATTGTTTTAAATAGTTAGCTGAAGGGATTCTCCAGAAAGTCCAAACTGCTATCTGTATAGGGTCTAAGTTAGTTTTAAACAAAACAATAGGGCAAAAAATCCTCACCCCACCCCCAGAAATGTGCTTGTCCCTGTTGTGGTGTTGGACTTAGCAGTGCAGTTGCTGTTCTCTTAATTGGTGGAACTGGCTGTGCAAGTCGACCACATGAACCAAGCATTTGCCTGCTGGTGGGAATTTCATGAATTCTAGTAGCTCTGCCCACTTTCCCTTTCCATGCAGGCATCAAAGCACAGATTATAAGCTTATTTTAAAAAATAAAAAATAAAAAAGAAAAGTGAAAAGGTAGGAAGTCAGGGAGAGAAGGAGAGAGGTTGTTAGGGATATAGACTTTTAAGCAGCACTTGAGCAAGACAAGTGTGCCTGTTTTTTCTACAGAGTACAGTTGACAAAAAGCGTGCCAGCCATCATGAGAGCAATGGCTTTGCCGGTCGCATTCACCTCTTGCCAGATCTCTTACAGCAAAGCCATTCCTCCTCCACTTCCTCCACCTCCTCCTCCCCATCCTCCAGCCAGCCGACACCCACCATGTCCCCACAGACACCCCAGGACAAGCTAACTACTAATGAGGTATGTCTTACACCACAGCTGGCTGCTTTCATAGGGTTGTAGCAGCGTTGCCTAGTAGCTAGTTTGCAAAGGAACTCCAGCCAATCTCCCCTGCTTTTTTTTCTGTCACCTTTGTTCCCACCTCCCAAATAACACATTTCAGTTCTGTGTAAGAAGCCCTTAACTCTAGAGCAGTCCCACGCCAAACTTGCCAGTTTACTATTTTTGCTTCCTTTTAGTGAGTCATTAATTGCATGGCGTTCGTTTTAAACTAAACTTGACTACTGCATTTTCAAGCCAATACTCTTTTTAATTCTGTTTTATTCCGGGAGCAGGCTAATTGCAAGCAATGTGCCTCTTCAGAATTAGCAGTTAATTTTGGCTTTGTCAGTAAAGGCTGGACTAGTTTCTCCACACATATGAGGAGCTGCTTGTTGAAACTCACCCAATGGGAGAGGAAGTGGCCGTGGAGGGATTTTGCTCACTAAAGCTTGCCATGTGGGCTGGGTGAACAAATCAGGTGTTGCCTGGGAGGGTTGTAGAAGCCTGAGGTATTGTTATTTTGGAATAATGAATGGGGGAAAATAACTGAGGTTTTTTCCAAGTATGTGTGTACTCTGAGAAGCAGCTGTGTAAAAACGACTGTTATCCCCCAGCACTGATTATATCCAGGTGGAGAAGGCTTTACCATGGGGGAAGCTCCCTCTTGCTGTCCTGGGCTGATCCCAGGATGCTGTCTTCCTTTACCGAGTGCGTCGTTCCCGTGTGTTACCCCCTCGCAGCAGAGGAGTTAACACGTGTACAAATGAGCAAGGGGCTGTTTGCTCCTTACCAACCCCAGCAGTGACTGGGGAGCCTTGTACAGTGTCTCCACTCCTGGCTGGGTGGCCAGCCTGGCTTAGGAGAGCCTCAGAAGCAGGGAGTGGTACAGGGCAAGCAAAACTTGGTGAGAAGAACCTGCTGCTTCTCAGGGTAGAGTCCTGCCATGGAGGTGTGCAAGTGTTGTGATGAGGAGAGGTTGCAGTGAGCTGGGTAGGTTTATGGCAATGCACATGCTTACCACATAATCAAAAATGCTTCTTAAACACATAGCAGGTGGGTGGGAGGGAGAGTTTCCTCCTGGAAATTCATTTAGCTATATACATCATTTCCAGCTGTGCTTCATTGTTCTTTGATCTTTCTAAAAGCGCACTCTTGTAGGTTATAGGGATCAGTAGATTGATCCGGAGATACGCTTGCTCATGACTTTGGTCTAAGCAATACGTAAGCAGGGTTCAGTTAACTCAGCTTGGGAAGTGGGGGCTGTGGCAGTGCCTGGTGGAAGGAGCCTTTTGGTGTTGGGCTGTTTAGGGCAGGGATAAACTCCAAAGACCCATTGCTATTTTTTTCTGTAGAGGCTTAGGAAGATTAGAGGTTGAAGATTAGTTGATGCTAAAGAAGTGTCTTGTAACAACGTTTGCATAAAACTGAGCAAAAACCCAGTACTGCTTGGTATAACTTACCACATGCACACTCTTTATATTTACACACAGTTTTTTTTTTTTTTCACTTGTCCCATTCTGCTTCAGTATCATATGTTGTCACTATAATACTAAACTGGCAAGGGTTTTTAAGTTGTTCCATTTCCACTTTTAACAGTTCATTGTTTCACTTGTCTTCTTCCTTTCTTTATGTTTTTTCATGTTTAGACCTCATAACTCAACAAGCACCAGTGATTTTATCCACTCCATATTCATAGTGTCATGTCACTGTTTGCTACACGTTCCACACTAATGAGCCCCTTTGTTCGATACAGGTTTAATATGTTGCTTTGTCAAATAAAGGTGGAAGAATCTGCTGCAGCTTTCTGGCAAGAGGCTCAGGTTAAACAAAATAGGGAGAATGAACAGTAGTGAACATTGAAACGTAGTCCATCATAGAAGTGAATGCTTGATCCCAGATGGTTCTGATTTTGTTGCACAAGCTAAGAGATCAAACTTCATAATTTAATTAAGTCCCTCAATTCAGGAGATGCTTCATAAATTCAAAAATTGTAGGTAGTGGGCAGCTTGCAGATAAAATAGTGTACATACATTTAAGGAGATTTTCAAAAAGAGAGACATTCCCTCGCTTTGTGCCTGATTGTAGTGGTCTGTACTAAAAAGCTTTGCTAGCAGCTGAGGTTCAGGGATGACAATTCAGCTAATTGCATTTTGCTGTAACATGTGCAGTGTGCATATGTATCTAGATCAGGTGTGGTGCCTGCAGTGCATTGTGTATCTGTAAAGGAAGTATAAAAGCTTGGGGAGGCTCTGTAGCATAATTCCATAGTGACTTTAAAATGTTGGTGTTTGTTATCCATGCTTTTTATTGTCATTAATATTAATAAAGTTGAAATTTACATTGCAGACTCAGTCCGCTAGTAACACACTCCAGAAACACAAATCTTCCTCCTCCTTTACACCTTTTATAGACCCCAGATTACTACAGATTTCTCCATCTAGTGGGACAACTGTGACTTCTGTGGGTAAGTAAAGTAGCTGAAGATGACAATTAAAAAAGGGTTAAGTGACTTCAGTGGCTCTTTAAAGTACTTAAGAATGTTACCATCATGCTTTTTATTTATTTTGCAATGGATTGCATAATTTATTTTCTTTTTCCATTTACATTTCTTACAAAAATTAGGACTCTCTCAATGTTCTCAGTTACTGATTTGGTTTGTATGATATAAAACTATGTCCAGAATCCAGCACTTGATGGGTATTACATGCACATTATTTTTTTTTCTTTCAGTAGGATTTTCTAGTGAAGCAATGAGATCAGAGGCAATAAGGCAAGACCCTACACGGAAAGGATCAGTTGTCAATGTGAACCCCACAAATACACGGCCACAGAGCGACACGCCAGAGATTCGCAAATACAAGAAGAGATTCAATTCCGAGATCCTGTGTGCGGCCTTATGGGGTAATGCAAACGTGTTCTTGCCTTGCCATCCCTGAAATGTAATGTGCCAGTAGGAGCTTTCAGCCTTTGATGATGTATCTCCAAAACTGTAGCTGTTTCTCTGCATTTATTCAGTGCTTGTTGATGTCTTTTTTGTTGCAAGACATGATTATTATTGTGTTTTTAACAGTATGTTGCTTCTGCTTTGTTATTTCCCGCTGGTACGTGTATGCTTCTGATGGCACAGTTTAAACTGAGAATCACAGAATCATTAAGGTTGGAAAAGACCTCTGGGATCATCAAGTCCAGCCTTTGACTTAACACCGCTAGATCAGCTAGACCATGGCACTATGTGCCACATCCAGTCATATCTTGAACTCTTGCAGGGATGATGGCTCTTATCACCTCTGTGGGCAGCCTGTTCCAATGCTTAACCATACTTTCAGTGAAAAAGTTCTTCTTGGTATCCAGCCTGAGCTTGTCCTGTCACGCTTGAGGTTGTGTCCTCTTTTCCTGTCACAGGTTGTCTGGGAAAGGCTTCACTCAGTTCATCAGGATGTCCTCTTCAGCCCTTTCTAAACCCTGCCAGTGCATCTCTTGCAGCTTTTGGGAGCTTGTAGTAGTTCTTAGAGTGTACACCTGGTGCACGCAGGGTATTCTTTTGAAAAATAATAATCTTCTTGAGGTTCTTGCTAATGTATTGTTGTAGGGCTTGATTAAGGTGTGTTGTGTAAGATGACTTGTCGCCTCAGTCATTAGTTTATGTAGGAAGTAAGATGGAAAAGAAAAGGATAGAGAAACATTTCCCATTCTGAGACCTAGCTTTGTTAAGAGTGATTACTGCAGAGAGAAGCTGACTATGAAATGTCACCTGACCAAGTCTGTCTGGTCTTCTTGTCACTAGGGATAATTTGTGTTGGTGTCAGACAGTCAGGATCCCACACTTCATCAGGCTTTGAGCAGTGCCTGTTGTTTGCTACGGTGTAGAATCTCTGCTGCAACCCCTAGTGAAGGCTTTTCTGAGTTGTTTGTTTCCTGGCCAGAATCCATGAATTAATTTTTTCATTATCTAAATGTTAATAGTTGATGCTTGTGTATGTTACATACATACCTATCTAGTATCCCTAAACTTGGCAGATCATAAATGCACATGCAGGGCATTAAAAAAACTTAGGAAGAAGAGAATTGGCCACTGCCCTAAGGTATATAATTATTGTAAAGGTAACACAGTCCCCTCTCTTTTTACTTTTTTATAGCTCTTTCCAAGGCTTTAGTTCTCTTTTGGGGTTATGTCCAACATTTCCTGTTTCTCAGGACAGCACTTTTGTCCCAATCTTCTTTCCTGCAAGGCTGTGTCAATGAAATAGCTCTCCCAACACCTTGTCTTCCTATCTGCTGTTTTCTTTATTTCCAGAATTTACTGGTAAGAATTTTTGTCTCAACACTATTTCTGCTTGAATTCCTGTGTAACATTCTCCGATAAAGTTAAGACTTGTGCAAATGTAAACTTTCAGGCTGTGAGACGCCAAAGGCAGAGAGAAATCATGTGGTGTCAGTAAAGATGACTCATAATTTCTCTGATCTGCCTTGTTTTGCCAGTAGCAATTCATGTTAATGGTTTTATATTTCTTTGATCTATATATCTGTCTGTTAGGGTGGTTTAAAGAATAGGTGTAAAATCCTACAGGTGTTTTACGGCTGTAACACAGCCCTTCATTGAACATTTAGGGCCAAACTGATGGTGATAGAAGTTGGTACACATGCTTACTTCTTGATAATGTTTAACTTCCTTCACCCTCAAGAAAATAAAACCATTTCATGGTGATGCTTTCTATTCAAAAAGAGAGGGACTTGCTTTGCTTTGCTTTGCCTTTACCAGTGGTAATGCCAGTAGTATCTGGCAAGCTGCTAATTGCATTAGGTCTCTGATGCTGTTTCTTCTAGCTGTGAGTGGTGAAAGTCAATGTTAATTACATGGATGCAGTAACACACATTCTTGCACCCAGCCTCCACAGACAGCCTGTATTTTTTCAGGAAGCGTTTCCATTTGTTTGAAAAAACCAGAGCTGCTTAATTGTAGGGTGGCAGTAGAAGAGCTCTGCTGTCTATAAGTGAGGAGGGTGTCTGCACTGTAAAATACAAGCCCTGCTTGCCACCAGTGTAATACCTCATTAGTTTCATCTAAAGTGCACACAGCTGAGGGAAGGGGCACAAGTGTGCATGAGAGCTCAAAGCAGGAACAACTGCACCAGAAAGGCAGAGGCAGGAGAGGTGAGGGTGGAAGCAGGAGCAACGGAGTCCTGATGTACAAAGAGGGGAAGGGACCCTGAGGGAGCACTTTGCATGTGGCTTGCTTTGAATTGTGCCCACCCTGGAAAAGGTGCAGAAATGCATGTTGAAGCTTACAGCTTTAGTCAGTGGCTACTGGAGCTGCAGGAAGGAGACCAGCTGCTGGACACTTCCTTGGCTGGTTTGGTGCTGCTTCAGCCCGTGCTAAGCACTGACTTGTGTGTGGCTCGCTCTTCCGGCTTCCTTCTGCCACTTCCCATTTTGAGGATTGTCCCAGTAAGACAGGCAATGTGAAATGGCCATTTCCCATGGAGGCTGTGGGGTGGGATCCAGTGGGTGCAAACCATGTGGGAGATGCAGAGGTGAGAGGTGGGCAGCACAGAGATGAAGGGAGTGTCAGCAGCTGAAGGAGAGCCTGGAGGGTGACAGGCTTTCCAGAAGAAGTATTAGAACAGCAAGTCTAAGCAAAGATGCCTTGGGACTGCTGCAACCTCTGAAGTTTTCTTACTGAAAAGGGTAGGGAGAGGATAATGTAGAGATGCATGATGATTTCTGAACTCACTGTGGGCTACATCTGTTTTTCTTAACCACCAGAGGCTTTTAAGAGCCAGCGCCAGCAGCTCATCCCCCTTCCCATTATTACTGCTTCCCCCTAACACCCTCTCCCCTCTCAGAGACACCTTGTGCCCCCTGGGTCAGGCTTAATGTGCCCTCCTTTTTGCAAGCCTCTCCCATGCCTGGTATCCAGGGGGTGTTTAGGTGAGCAATAATGCCCTTTTCAGTACTCTGAGAAGGCATGTTACTGCTGTAGGTGCACTGAGACACACACAGACACCTGGGCCCTGGGCCCACCTGCTCTATCAGAAAGGAGCCCATTGGCACCAGTGTAGTTGTACGTGGGGGTTAATTGTCTGACTAGGGATTAAGACCATTAAGGAGTGTAGCTATGATCATCTTGTGTGAGTTTTGCTTTTCTTACTTCATTATTTTATTGTGCTAAAGCATGGCAAGTTGTATATTGGGATTGCAGCATGGAAGTCTAATAAAGTGAGTCATACATTTGATGTGATTTCTATTTCCTGTAGTGTACTTGAACTGAAAAAAAGAATAAATTTGTAAACTTCTGGACGTAAACACTATTGAAAATAAATAGTTATGAAATTTAAGAGTATAATATATTAATAGATATTTAAAACTTAGTCCCATATATATCTATTATGTAAAAAAATGTAATTGATTCTAAATACTAAGGTTTTATAGACTCTTGGAGTGTTCCAGTGGACCTTTGGAACTTTGTGTAAAGAAACTGGCCTACTCACTTTTCTCATCTATATTTGCTTGATCTTTAGGAGAAGCCTGTGGAAACACAAGATTACTGTAGTTCCTCTAGTTTTAACATTCAGATGGAAAAGAGTGTTGTGAAGCTGGGAACAAACCTGGTGCCTGTCCTTTAGTGGAAGGGCTGCAACACAACCTGTTTCTCCCAGTGGGAACTGTTTTTATTGCCGTGTCCTTGTCAAGAGCATCCTGCTTACTCCCCCTCTAACAACAGCTGATATGTCTTTGGAATGCAGAGGCTTGCATTCCGCTTTCTGCCTCATCCCTCCTTCCAACATTAGCATGCCTTTTTTTTTTTTTGGAACTGGTGCTCTAGAAAGCTCTCCATGGTCTACCAATTCTCTTGAACACTGTTTGGTGTCCAGTAGTCACTGTGGGCAGGTAGTGTACAGAGCCTCTACATCAGGAGATCTTTTAGGCTACAGGCAATGGAGACCCAAGCAGCAGTGGTTAGACCTGCTTGAAAGAAGACAGTTGCTGTATCAATCATCACTTCCTCAGAATACGTCAGGAAAAGTGCTTACTAACTTGGATCTCTGGTTTTGTTTTTTCTAGGAGTGAACTTGTTGGTGGGCACTGAAAGTGGTCTGATGCTGCTAGACAGAAGTGGGCAGGGGAAGGTTTATCCACTCATCAATCGAAGACGATTCCAGCAAATGGATGTACTTGAAGGGCTGAATGTCTTGGTGACAATTTCTGGTAAGGTTAACTGTTGAATGTCATATTTTACCTCCGTGTGGCATGGTATGGCAGAAGGATTTTCTGGCAGCCTGTGCTTTGAGGGGGAAGTCCTGACTGAAGTCAGTGGGTTTCCCATCTTCATCTCTGAGCCTACAGTTTATTTCTGCAAGTTTCCCACACAACACCCATGCCTGCTTACTCCCTGTCCTTCCTTCTGTGGGGTGACCTTTAAAAATGCTGCATGAGTTTGTGGGAAATGTCTGACTCTGTTTCCTTGTTCAGTATTTGAGAGCTGGAAGTTAATGTTTCGTGAAGTTTGGGAAAATTGCATTCTTTCCCTCTGTCATGGTTGCTTTCTACCCAGCCTCTTTCTAACTAAAACACTGTGTGCTCCTTGGGTTTAAGGACATTTTTCTTGTGTGCTAAAATCTGTAGAATGGGGAAAGCTCTTGCAAAATAGGGAAGTAAGAGCGATGTGCAGTAAAAGTGTGAGAGTGAGTTGGTACAGTGTGTACATGGTGTGGAAATAACCAGAGTGAGAAGGAAGAATGGTGCCTGGTCTCTCACTGGGTGCAGCTTGGGAATGGCAAAGCAATGGGAGATGAAGGGTGGTGGTGATGCTCCTTTTTGTTTTGTGTGTGCTGATGAAAAATGTGCTTTATGAAGCTTGAGGTTCCAGACTCTTTGGCTCCAGAAAGTTACGGCATAAGTTTAACCTGCTGTTAAACAATTTGATGTGGTGCATAGTTGGTCTTTCTTCACAGGTGTTGTTCAGCCAGTTACCTTTTGTTTTGTTTGGTTTGGGAAATCAGCCTTTGCTATGCTGTGTGTGTGTGAATGGGAGGGGATGTTGCATGAGGTTTTTCACAGGATTTGCTGTTGTTCAGACCTACCTAAATTTTTTCGAGGCTCTGGAACCTCTCTAAGTGTGCTGGAGGAGCTCTCTGGTTCTCCCAACACTTGTTCAAAAGGACACACATTAGACAGTTTAGTGGAATTTAGTGCATTGGTGATGTTGTGTTACCACAGATCCAAAGAACCATGCCCATGCTGCTGTCATCAACACGGGATTTGTATCTGTCTGGAACAACTGAATTTTGTTGGCTTGTCACTTGCTACATGCTCAGATACAGCTATGCTGTGAAATCTATAAAAAGAAGAAAGATGAATCAAGAAGCATTTAAAAATACACAACCTGCTGTGTGTCCTTTTGATGTCTAATGCAGTATTTTAAAATATAAGCTGTTTGAAAGGCACTTTTTGATGGAGTTTATTCTATAGCAGACCTTGTCAACAATAATATTGTATAATCCAACTTGTGTGAAATCTGTTGGTTTGAAACATATCCTACACAAATCACAAGTGTCTGTGATTCAGTCTTGTGTATAATTGTTTTAAGTTTATTTATTTTTGCATTAGTCACAATTGGAGTACCCTGACACATCCGTTTTCTTTGTTTCCTTCAAAACTATTGCTTCCTCTGTGGAGGCACGCTACATTAACCCTTAAGAAATCAGCTGCTCTTTGATTGTTCTGTGCCTTTGTGTGTGTGCCATCTCCTGTGTTTTATGGGAGGTTACTGGAGTCTCAGGCAGAAGAGGCATCCTTGCCCAGTGAAAGGCAGGGCTGGGGGAGCACAGTCAGTGAGACCATAATGCTGTTATGGCCAAACTTCCCCTTATAATCTGCTTTTGTCTTCTGTGCTGCACATTTCAGTTCTTTACCCTCATGCTAGACTTCCCTAAGTATCTTTTTATTTGTGATGCATTGCTTCACCTCTCCAGGCAAAATTGGAATGCCGGAGTTGAGGGTATGTTTCTGCAAATGGTGTGTTTTTAGCAGATTAGGGATGGAACTGTATCTGAGCTTTGTCCTAGCACTGCTACAGCTTTGCTGGAAGCATTGTTCTGCTCACTGTGGTGCACTCAGCCGTATGTTCCCCTTAGTTTTTTGGGAAGTCGTGCTGATGGTGGTAGGGTTTGAAAGGTGTCACCACGTTGTGCAAAGAAGTTGCAGTGTGTTAGGATTTTGAGAGGATTGTCACCTAAACTTGCTTTTAATAGACAATCGAGTCTGAAAACATGAAATCAGTTCTTGGCCTAATTTATATTTGAAATGCAGAACTTTCTGACAGCAAAGCTTTTGATACTGAGATACTGAGCCTGCTAGAAACTGTACAAGAGAGCCTCGCAGGTAAAGCAAGAGTAGTTGATTGGTGCTTCAGTTCATGCTGTTGAGGGGCAAAAACATAGTTTCATCTGCTCAGGTGATACCGTGCAGAGTCATGAAAATGCTGAAGGAGAGACCAGCAACGTGCATGCAGAACATGCTCCAGTTGTGGCTCCCTGAGGGTTTTGCCAGCCCAGCTGGCTGATGGTGGCACCAGGAAGGTAGGAAGAGATGACAGAGTGGAAGAACTGGTTGGAATCTGCCTGCTTAATAATTAAAAGCACAGTGACAATCAAAACAAAAAACTCAATATAGGAAAAAGGACTTTGCATTTTAAACTATGTCTGTGGGAGAATCCAAGCTGGGTCTTCTCACAGAATTTGGTGTCTGATTAGTTCATTTGATGGCTGGAGCAGAGTTTTCTTTCTTATTTCATGATCATAAAGATTAGATCCCTGCAAAAAATAAAAAAATATCAGAATTTTGAGGGCTGTTTAAACTGACTTGTAGAGCTGTACAAGGAGAAGGATCTAATCTCCCCCACTCCAAATGTGAACATAACTTGTTAAAATAAATGCACAGCCATGTTTATATAACTAACCGGTTCTGCTCTTTTCATGTCAGGCTGCAGAAAGTCAGAGGAATTTCCTGTCTTGTGACTTTTCCTTGTGGTCTAGACACCAGAAAACAATGGGAACACACTTGAGATATTTCTCAGTTGTTTTGAAAAATATTTCTGGTTGGAGAGAAATACCCTGGTGCATATCATGTGAATCAAAAGGAAAAAAAGGAGCCGCATGCTGGGAAATTCCCATGTGTACTATTTGTCCTGAGTCTTCAAGTTTGACTAAGCTCCTGGGGAACCTACAGCCATGGAAATATCTGAGGCAGAATTTGTCTCCTTGTGGGTAGGGACTCAGCATGGTTTTGAAAGCATTTGGTGTATTGTAGAGACCCTGAGCTCTCTCAGCTCTTTCTTGCCCAGAACTGCAGTGGCTTCTGATCTGAACTATGTTTCCTAGTTTTCACTGTTTTTAAAAGAGCCCTTGTGGCTATCATTTGCAGTGTTTTCATGGAAGAACCTTTTCTTGGTTACATGTGGGACTTTGGAAATACTGTTTCCTGCACTAGTCCTCCAGATCTTGAGAAAGCTACCGGAGTGGTAGGGCTTTACCCCTTTATTGAACATGGCTTTCTAAATATTAAGTCAGGAAGTAAGTCATGGTACTCATTTACTGCCAAATCTATAGTCCCATTTGTAATGGAGATAAACAAAAGATAGTGTTACTTCAGATTTCATTGCACGCCATCAGAACAGAAGGGCTTTTAAAATTGAGTAGCAGATCCAGTATTTACAATTACCTCTCCAATTCCACTTTAAGCTTAGTGAACAGATTTTTGCTTTGAAATTGCCTCCTCTTTTCCTCCTGTCCTTTCCCATCCAAGACATCATAAAAATATCTTTTCGACTGCGTGTCTTTTTAATGCAATGGCTTGTGGTGGTGCTGGAGTCCATGGAGAAGGCTGTTTGCAAGCTGTGCTTCCCCACATTGCTGCCCCAGCCCCTGAGGATGCTTTTCCTGACAAGCCTCGCTCTGTTAGGGGATGCCTTGCTATCAGGGTAGGGGGTCTGTGCCTGCTCCAGCTCCCCAGTGTGGAGCTGGCTGTGCATAGCAGGGTTGTCTCAGTGCTCAGGCCTCTTGTCCTGCTGCAGCCAGTATCCCCTGAGCAGCCCCTTCTGAACTAATCTGTCAGTAGGTATCCTGTTAACGTTTAAATGACAAATTAAAGACGTTTAGCTGAACTCTATATCTGGATCTGGCTGGCAGCCTGCCAGCTGTGTCATCTTGATAGGCAGTGGCTTTTGACAGCACAGACCAGTACGGTGTTTGTTGCTTGGCCAGCCCAGCAGTGACTGCAGTACAGGTCACCTGTCTCCCTCTCACCTCCAATGGCCGAGAAACACTGGAAAGACACATGGTTCCTCATTGTGGCTGGTGCAGCAGAGCATGGAGCTACTCTGCTGAAAAATAGGGTCCCTAAGGGCATCTCCTGTTGCCCTTCCTTTCCAAGAGACCTCATGGAGCCTTATTAAATGGCTACTGGTCAAAGCAGGGATGATCTCCCTTCCTCAGCCACAGCTTAATCTGTAAAACTGTAATGGTTTCAAGCAGCAAAGCAGCTGGAGAAAGGAGGTTGCAAGCTTTGAGTATGTGCATTTAGGGCCATCTTCTCGCTAGCTCAATAAATGCTTTGTAGGCCATTACTTGTTAAAGAATCAATGGTAAAGTTTATCATGAACCTTGCTTTGCATTCTAAGAGGCCTTCTTGTATTGAGAGTTAAAAGTCTGAGCTGTGTTTTGAGGATGTGGCAGATGCGGTGCCAGTTGAGGATAGGGCAGCCTGGGCAGGTAGCTTCTTTCACCTGTGGAGAAGAAACACCTCTCACGGTTTCTGTGTGCAGCCTTGTAAGTGTTGCGCCCCTGCAGCTCAAGGGAAGGGCCACTGACAAAGCAGTCATCAGCTTTTAGCAAGCAGATGAAGTTTCAGGTCTCACATTCCATCCTGCTGCTCTCCTACAGTTTTGTGTCTAAAACAGCCATTCTGATTCAGTTATATATATATTTTTAATCTCAGTGCATGACTCTTTGGTGTTTTTGTTGTGGGAGTTACGTGTTCTAGTGGAAGTTGTCTTGGTCCTAAGAACCAGATAGCTGAAGAATTGTTCCCTTGAGTTTGTCATTTATGCTTGTGTGGTATTACCATGTGTATCTGTCATTGATTAACAGGAAAGCACATGTCTGGGTGGAGTCTGGAGTGAAGCTGTTGTGGATGAAAAACTGAGGGAGATTTCTGTGGTTGCAGCATTTTCTCCGTCATTGTTGGTTTGCTTTGTAGAGCTTTCTGTTTGCCTGGGTAGGGCTTTTTTAAAGTATCTTCCTGTGGAGATAAACCTTTTTTTATTTTCATTTTGTGTTCAGGTAAGAAGAACAAGTTGCGAGTTTACTATTTGTCGTGGTTAAGAAATAAAATCCTTCACAACGATCCCGAGGTAGAAAAGAAACAGGGCTGGACAACGGTGGGCGACTTGGAAGGCTGTGTGCACTATAAAGTTGGTGAGTAGCAAATGCAGTAATCAAATAGTTGGGATAAAGGATGGCTGAGAAAGGGAACTGCAGTGCATGTAGCTATTGGGTTTATGGTTTGGTTGGTTTTATTTCTAGCTGTTTTATCTGTTTCTCAGGGTGAACTTGCTGGCAAAACACCAAAATGGCAAGTTACAGGGTTAAATCGAGGATGAGAGGGGGTTTTGTGGTGGGATGATGGATTGGGAACTGGAGAGTGTGCAAATCCCATCTATCTCCTTCCTGTAAGGGATGCAGCTTCCAGAAGGGTGCTGATATGGGCAGTGAGGGCTGGTAACATTTCACCACCTCTTTAGGTAATAGAGGGATTCTCGTCCCCAGCAACTGTTTCCTTTACTAACAAGTTTCCGATATCTTTTACCATGATGAATTTACGTGTTGGAATAGATTGCAAAAGTCTCTCTCTAATGTAGATTTTAGAGACTGGGAGGGGAAAAAAAAAAAGTGGGAGGAGAAAGAAAGCCCAGGTAGCAGATGAGCTTTGGGGAAGAATCTGGGCACAGAAGCATGCCTGTAACTTCAGGGTGATTCACTGTTTCCTCTTAGCTCCTGAAATTCCCTAATGCCGTCTCAGATGTGCTGCAGTACAGTTACAGAATCAAATGTGTTTTCACCAGGCAGGTGCACTTTGAGTGGTTTTAAGTGATTTAAATGGATTTGGGTATAGAAACTTCCACCAAAGCTGGTGAAAGGACATGTAGCATTCACTGCCACTGGAGTATATTCAGTGAGCCTGCTGCCCTGCAGGTGGGAATGTAAACCAAGAGCTCTTTCTGCTGCTTCAGTTTCACGGTGCATCCTAATGGGCACTGGATGTTACCTCTGATTTGATTTTCTCCCAGGAGCCAGCTCAGTTCCTTTCCAGCTGTGTCAGTCAGTGTGGAGCAGCAGCAATCAAACTGTTCTCAGTCTCCTCCTGTCATGCGTGTGCTCTTGGAAAAACCTGCTAATGGGGCGTAATCAATAACAATGGCAGTAAGTGACTGCTGAACCAGGAATTTGACCCCGAAAACAATTAATAATGCACTCCTCTGGTATCATACCCCAGCGTGTCAGCAGCATAATGAAGTGGCCTGTTAACAATACATCAGCAGCTATTGAAAGGAGGCTTTCCAGCAGGGAAGCGTCTGAGACAAAGAGCATTCTCTTCCTGATGAAGAGGGGTTTGTTAGCCTGGGCTGCAGCCTGGCACTGAACTTCCCTCTGAACCGCAGAAATACAGTAGATTTTTTCAGGTAGTGCGAGGCCTCTTTGACAGCTGCGCTTCAGTTCCCAAGAAGGAGAGCTCTGCCAGTAGCTGGGCTTGCGGTCTGGACGCTGTCACCGAGGCAGCTGGCACTGATCACTTCCTTGTCTCTTTGATGCAACAGGGGTCTCCGATGTCAGGGTGAAGTGGTATTTATGGGTCTCAGTTGCTTCAGGCAACTTTTGGCTCCTCTAAATGAGAAATTGCTCTTTTGAAACTTAAGATTTGGGTGAATTCCCAGATAGCACCCAGAGCAAATAATAAGAATTATCAAATGTCCCCTTTCACAGATGAGGTGGTTTTGTTCAACACCCCCCCTCTTCCCCGTGAAAAAATTCCAGGAAGTCTTGTAAGCTAGACAAGACCGAACAAAAGCTCTGTTTTTAGTCAGTACAGCTGTGGAGGTTGAGAGACCTTTTTTTGTCTGTTGAAGAAGTGTCAAGTCCAGTAACACTTTCAGCTCAGTCTTGCTTTCCTGCAGAGTTCAAAGAGCAACTAGTAGCATGGATCACTAGTACAATGACACTTTATTTCTGATCAATTATGTGAATTTTTTTTTCTTTTTCTCAAATGAGTTATCTCAGAATTTAGGGACAAGAAAAGTGCTCCACTATTAAGCTTGTCTTTTGCTCTTGAAATTGAGTTATGTTGTAATTTTTATTTCTTCCTCCTTTCCTCTGGGTAATTTTTCCATCATCTCAAACTAGCACTGTTGTGACTGGAACTGCCAGTAATGGACTCTTCCATAGTCACGGCCTTCATTTTTTGGAGTGTTTCTGAAAACAGCTTTTCTTGTCTTGGTGACTAAGCACTGTCCAATATGGAAAAAAATAAGTGGAAATAAGTAGTGACTAGTTAATTCTAAAGATGGTAACATGGTCACTTGCTAGTAAGAGTAATGACTTATGTAGCATAAATGTATCAAAGAGCTTAACTACACAGAAGTACCAAGTAAAGTGCAATGATACTAAACTCTCAAAATTACAGTATTTCTTCATGCTTACATAACTTGTCTTCTTTCTTGATGTAACTGGAATGACTTTGGAATTATGCTGAATTCTTATTTTGTTTTCTTTAATTTCAGTAAAATATGAAAGAATCAAGTTCTTGGTAATTGCATTGAAGAGTTCTGTGGAAGTCTATGCATGGGCACCAAAGCCATACCATAAATTTATGGCCTTTAAGGTAACAGTATATTTCAGACATAGGTCAGATTTTCTCATAACCACCTGCAGTTATCCCTTTTACAAAAATGTTCTGACATTGTGTCATGGCCATATTCCAAATTCTTTGATAAATATCCACAAACTTTGTTATATTTTAATTTATTTTAATTTAGGAGGGTTTTTTTTTTTATTCTAAGAGTCAATACATTAAATGGTCTAAATTGAAACTGAGCATAAACTAATAATGACACAACGCCCCAAGTTTTTGTTTGCTCTCTCTATTAATAAAACATGGGACAGAGAGAAGTGGACTGAGTCTAAGCTTCTTTGTCTGAGCAGAGCAAGTAATGAAGTGATACTCAGCAATGCTATGGGACTGTTTTTGGACATTGCTAGAGTGAAATTAGCTGGCTTGGTATAATTGCCAGGCTGGTTTACAGACAGTTACTGTGGGTTGGGCAGATCAAAGTACTAAAAAAGTGCCAAATTACCCTGAACTTTGGGGAGAACAATTCTTAATAAAAAAGCAAATGGACCAAGTAAACCCTATAGAAAATAGCTTAGGTGATTGAAATGCAGCAGTTTGTAGAGTAATCTGTCCATGAGAGACGTGTCAGCCTAATGGGTCTGGTGTCTAGGGACCAGAGGGATGTGGAGGAACAAATCCACAATGTGTGCATGTGAGCATGTTTTTATAAACCCCATTGTTGTTCTAAGCAGTAAAGTAAACCTCACTGATGGTTTTCTCACAGTCATTTGGAGAATTGGTACATAAGCCATTGCTGGTGGATCTAACCGTAGAAGAGGGTCAGAGACTAAAAGTGATCTATGGCTCCTGCGCTGGCTTCCATGCTGTGGATGTGGATTCGGGATCAGTCTATGATATTTATCTACCAACACATGTAAGAGCTGCTGCTGTGTCTGGCTTTTTCTCTTTCTTTCTGGTGGGTCACCCCCTCCCCACCCCCCACCACCTCCAACGCCTTCCTTTCCCCAAATGACCAATGCGTCAGGCTGTCCCTGGAGATCACTGCCAGATGTTTGCAGGGGTCTGAGCAGATATGGCCACATGTGCTGTGTCTCACAGTTTGTGAGAGTTTGTGTCTCACAGTCAGCCCTCACCTCATAGTCAGTATGTCTCTATGGTTTGGAGTTGCCCACTCAGATCTGATGAGGACCAGCGTGACTGTTTCAGGGGCGGCAGCTAAATGCCCGAGTACCCTGCAAATGTCCAGCAGCACAAGTGACATAACAGCCCAAGGGTTGGTTTCTTGCCAACCCAAGAAAGGGTTGGCAAAGACCAGGTGACCTTAGCTACCAAGGTTTCCTGTTGTTCGTTGTACACAGAGGTGTCAGATGGGCCACCCCAAGCACTACTCAACACAGTGCAGAGATTTGAGGTCTGCATCTGCTCTGCTTGCCCCAGGCTCCCTTTCTGCATATGGAAAGAAATGGGGACCCCTCCAGAGAAATTAATCTTTCCTCAGTTTAGATGTCTGCCTTAAGATAAGAGGATTTCTGCTCCAAGGGTTTTCAGGTCTTGGGCACTGTGGTGTCTAGCTTGAGGGCAGCAGATACAGCACTTGTAAAGTGAGTGAATTTGGGACTCGATGATCTTTAAGAGTCCCTTCCATCCCAAACTGTCCTATGATTCTGTGAATCCCTGATGTGTCAGCCAAAACCAAAATCCCCCATCCCTTTCTTCTAGCACAGGCTCTGCAGCATTAAAAGGCTTCCCCTTCTGTCTCTGTAGATCCAGAGTAGTATCCAACCTCACGCAATCATCATCCTTCCAAACACGGATGGGATGGAGCTGCTGGTCTGCTACGAGGATGAAGGAGTTTATGTCAACACATATGGAAGGATAACCAAGGATGTGGTTCTGCAGTGGGGAGAAATGCCAACTTCAGTTGGTAAGTGCCTCTGGTGAGCCCTGTGCCCTTAGGGAGTGTGAGTCTGTGTGCACGTGGGCAGAAGGAGGGAACATTGAGTGTGCTGCTTCTGCATCTGAAGTCAGTGCTCTATTATTTCTGGAAAACAGCTGTGCAAAGTGAAGAGTAATCATATGGATCTGCTTTGTGCTGAAGTTTTTGTGAATAAAACCCAAACAATCAAGTTGAGTTCATGATTGAGAAATTCACCATGACCTGCTGCAGAATTTTTGCTAGACAGCCACAAAGTTGTGGAAGCCTTTCAGTATTAAGGCATCTAAAGTGGCAGATGAGTAAAACACTATGAGCACGTCTATGTAGATAACAAAAGGTGTACCTCGTTTGGTGTCTTTAATTCACCCTGATTGCTCATCTCTCCTAGCACCATTCTCCCTCATCTCTCCAGCTCCAAGTAAGGTTGAGAGTGGGAACAGTGAGTGTAGTACACAAGTACACACCAGAATCCCTCCTGCTTGTGCTGCTGTAATTCAGTGCAGAGCAAAGCATGGGCTGTAGGCACACTCTCCTTTTGTTGGGCAAGCACATTGCATTTTATGGGCTGTGGGATGGCTGCACATATTGGGAGATGATGGCTGATAGATGTTTGAGCAACAATGCAGGAGGAAATTGAAAGAAGTTTGATGCACAGCATGTTCCCTCCTGTGCTGATTAACTCTTGACTAGATCTAAAAGCAAGCAGAATATATCAGCTGGCAACTTCCAGAGCCTTTGGAGGCTTGAATGCTTGTGAAGTAGTAAATGGCACTGAGGCCACCATCACCATCTGAACATCTCATCTGGCAATTTTTAGTAACTATTGGGCCCAGTTAGCACTAGTGGAATATTTAAAAAGGAATAATTTTCCACGGGGATTCCACACTGTTGGTGTGCATTATACTGTAGTAGATTATTTGATTTAATTTCACTGAAAACTAATATGAATATGTTATATAAAAGGAAAGTACTGTAATATTAAATAATTTTTAATTTTGCTGGCTAGGAAGTCCTTTTTATTCTTCTGTTAAGTATGCATGCAAATCAGAGGCAACAGCTTAGTCTTCATTAGGTTCCCTTATGTTATTTTGACAGGATTCCGAAGACTGTCCATCAAATTGCTTTGTGAATATACCTTTTTATAATGCTGGTGACTTTATTTTTTATTTATTTTTTTTTTTAAATTTATTTTATTACTTTTTATTTAATTTGCTTACTGCTATCAAAAATAGATTTTTTTTTTCCCCTCATGCTACTACTAATCTGTGTTACCTGTGACACTCAAAGGAAAAATGTTTGATTTGTTGTTTTATTTGTGCACAAAGGGATGCAGTATGTCAATTAATAATATTTCTACTTTGAGAGCTTAATGTGAACCTCTTGTGAGATACACAGAATGATTTTCAGTTGACTTTCTCAAGGAGATCAGTTTTTCAATTATTACTCCTATTAAGAGAGGCTAGGTAATTTTTTTCTAGTTTTACCTTTCTTTCTCATTCTTTCTTTTTGCTGACAAACTCCATCAAGGAGGGAAAATAACACATAAGACATAGAGCTGGTGCTTGGGACACACTGTAGTGGATGGTCTTAGTCTATTTAAACCTTGGCTTCTGCTTTCTCCTAGTCAACACCTAATTAATATGTCTCTTTGTCCCAGACTTGGAAGAAAAGGCCTGTGTAAAAATTCAATGTTCCTTCCATTTAATTAAAGGGTATAAAGTTTCCTTTGTTATGGATGCTCAAGGAAGAAGTATATAACATAGAAAACGCACAAAAGAAATTAAAATTATAAAAAGGTATTTTTTAGGCATCTTGAATGTTCTGAGGACAAAAATGGGCCTCTGAACATGTGTGTAGCTACAATAATGCACACACAGGCAATTTTTAACTAGAGCGTGTCAGGATATTCCATGCTTTCCCCATTTCTCCTGTTGCTCTCTGCCTGTCCTAATGTGCTGTTTTCTTTCCAAAGCATACATCCGATCTAACCAGATCATGGGCTGGGGAGAAAAAGCTATCGAAATACGGTCGGTGGAAACTGGACACTTGGATGGTGTGTTCATGCACAAAAGGGCACAAAGACTCAAATTCTTATGTGAACGCAACGACAAGGTACAGTCCCTCCCACCAAGGATTCTGCCAAGATGATAAACGTGTGCTTCAGTTGGGTACTTAGGTTGGGGTGACCCTGAGCAGCAGCCAAACACCCAGCCAACTTCAAGCTCTCTCCCCTTACCCATGGAAGGGAAAGGAGATAGTCAGAAGGCAAAAAGAATGATGGATCGAGATACAGACAGTTTAATAAGACAGCTTTTACATGCAAGCCAGACAAAATAAAGAGTTAATTCATAGTCTCCCATGGGCAGGTGGATGTCCAGATGTTTTCCACACACAATGCTTGCTTGAGGCACCAGATGTCATCACCACAGTGTCCTTTCTTTCCCTGAGCTTTTATTGGTGTACATGATGCTGTATGTTATGGGACATCCATTTGGTCAGTTTGGGTCAGCTGTCCCAGCACTGTCCCCTTCCAGCCTTTTGCCCATCCCAGGCCACTGGCCTTTTAGGGGTGAGGGAGCTGGAGAGAAAGCCTTGATACTGTGCCAGTGTTGTTCAGCAGTAGCCAAAACAAAGATGTGTTAATATCACTGTTTAACATAGGTGCGGAGCCCTGCACTGCACAGGCCACTCTGAGGAGCATCAGCTCCATCCCCACCAGCCCAGACCAGCAGTGCACTTGCACTGTGAATACTGGAAGAGTGAAGGCACATTGGAACCACTGCTGTCCTACCTGTTGAATTTGCCAATCTCTTTTCTTTGCAGGTTTTCTTTGCCTCCGTGCGGTCAGGTGGAAGCAGTCAAGTCTATTTCATGACCCTTGGCAGGACTTCACTTCTGAGCTGGTAGAAGCAGTGGGATTTGGAGAGGAATTGCTGACATCCAGAGTCTGAGATCTTCATAACTTGGAATTATTTTCAACTGGAGTACAGACCTGCACGAGTGCAGCACTCTGTGTAAATGTGTGTGCAGGCATCACTGGTGTTAGGTTTCTTTATGTTTTTCAACTGAGGCTGCGACGCAGCTGGTGCTGTAAAGATATTGCCATCAGGTGCTACAATGTCTTTGAGGTTTGGGATCACGATAGAAAGCTACAGATCTTCTTTTCCCTTCAGCTCCAGTGTTCCTAGGATTTGAAGGACTCTGTTTGTTAGTGTTAAAACAGAGGAGGGGGGGTAAAAAGGAAGAAAACCAAACCAGGCTTACCATGACCATGCTGTTTGTTGAGTGGACAGGAGGCAGGCAAGAGAAGGTGAGAGTGGTGTAGAGAGTCAGACTGGCTGAAACAGAGGGCAGATCTAGTCTAGTAATGTTAACAATGTATTTAATTGACATTTCTTTTTTGTAATGTGACAATATGTGGACAAAGAGGAAGGTGCAGGTTTTAAGAAGTTAATATTTATAAAATGTGAAAGACACAGTGACTAGGATAACTTCTTTTTGGGGACAGGGAGGGTGGGAAGGGGCTTGGGGTGGAATTCTTAGGGTTTTTTTTGTTTCTGCAGTTTTATTTTGGCCTGGCCAATAACTTTAGTCATTTTCTGTGTACCAGGTGTTGCCTGAAACATGTGCAGGTGATTAAAAAAAAAAAAAAAAAAAGGAAAAAAAATTTCATTTTCTATAATGATTCTGTGTTAGGCCAGAACTTGGTTATGTCACAGTATTAGCACTGCCTCAGTTAAAGGTTTAATTTTTGTTTAAACCTAGAAGTGCAACAACAGTTTTACCACAGTCTGCACTCGCAGAACTAAAAAAAAAAAAGAAAAAAAAAGAAAAAAAAAAAGAGAAATAAAATCCAAACTACATATGTTTATTTTTTTGTGCCTACCTCATTGTTTTTAATGCATAAAATAAAAGAGGTGGTTTAGTTTATACGTTTTTAGAAGAAAACCATTAATGTCTAATTTAATCTTAATACCAAAACTACCAGATTGAAAGGTTTCTGACTGTTATTGCATAGCAAGTTTCAGCAGGAGGAGCGAGTAGTCCATTGGGGCAATAGTCGTAGCGGTATGGCAGTGAGACACTGATTAATGTAATCTGCTTACAAAATTTGGTAAAGCAAGCATTTTTTAAACCAGTTTCATCCTTAATAGAAGTATGAATTTAGCCTAAACCAGAGGTTTGACTCTTCTAACACATGGGCTTAGTAACAGGCAGGTAAAAGTAACTAGGCTAGTTCTATAAATTGTTAAATGTTGTAGGAAACATTTTGGGGCGGTGATGTTTTTCTTTTTTAAGAATGCAATGCACTAAAACTCTTTTAAGAATGTAGTTAATACTGCTTATTCATAAAAACAACGTATACCTGTGTTTAGATGTAAGATCCCAGCTCTGGCTTTTTTCCTTTCTTTTTTTTTTTCTTTTTTTTTAAGTCAGTTTTATTTTATGAATAAGTTCTGACATTTTTAATAAATGTCTTGAGAGTAATAATTTGTTTAGTGGCTACATGTTCATTACTTGAGAAATCTTGAGTGTATAATAATCTGTTGGTGTTGTAATAATGCACAGTGTCACGATTCAGCCATTTTCCTTTCTGTTTTCTTTTTTTTTCCCCCGTTATTCCTTTGGTGGGGTACTTTGCTGACAGCTGCCTTAAGCTGTTCATTCAGTGAACAGGCTCTCAGTGTTTCATGGGCTTTGTCTTCTGCTGTGGTTAACTTTCCTTCATGGCATGACAGGTAGGGCTTTTTAAACACGTATTCTTCAATTCAGTCAAGCTGATGGCTCGAGCGACTGGTCACACAATCAATTAAGAGCCAGGAGCACCAAGTGTGCAAAGCTCAGACTCAACAGACCCTTATGGTGTCAAATCTGACTGCTGTAAATCCTTCAACCCCGATCAGCGCTGCTGCTGAAGACTCCTTCGAGCATCGCAGACGGCTGAAGAGCGAGCGGTAAATGCGCACCTCCAGCGCATGCGTGTGCACACAGCAACCCCCACTCCCCCACCCCCCAAAAAGAATCAAAACTCAAGAAAGCCTTACATTTGCTGGCGGAGGAATACCTAGAACTATTTTTTTTTAATTGTATGACTTTTGGATAGTGTTGAAGGTGAAGGATGTGTTCTTTTCAGGCCCGGTGTGGTCAGCCAGAAGAACGATCAACCTTTTGTACTATAAAGAACTAAAGGGGACTCGGAAACACAACGTGATGGTAGACATGGGTGTGGTCACAGAGCTGCCCTGTAGTGTAGTTTGCCGAAGCTGATTCGATCGAATGTCAGTCTGCGTGATTTAAATCTTCCAGTGCTATGTGGTCAAAATTAATCTAGTCCTTGAAAGCTGATGCTGTTCACCTAGAGGAAGATGCTCCAGTGCTATAGGGATGCCCAGGTCATGGATATGTGCTGTTGAAGTTTTGAGGCTCCGGGGGAGGGTGGAAATCTCCTTCCTTCAGGGGGGTCTGCCCATCTGGCAGCTTCTGCCTCCACAGAAGTGCCAACATGGCAAGGTAAAAACAGTATTACAAAACCACTTCGTATACCAACATCGAACTCTTCAAACAGTGCTTTTGTAAGCAAAGAAGAAAAGAAAAGCTCCTAGGTTTAGTTTTAAGCTTTAATAAGTAATAATTTTCTGTATCTTTAAGTCAAAGTAACCCTAACTTGTATGACTGCAGTGTTTTTATTTTTTATCTTATGCACATGTTATGTTGGAGAAAATGTTTACAAAAATGGTTTTGTTACACTAATGTGCATCACATATTTATGGTTTATTTGAAAGTGATTTTTGTGGGTTTTTTAGTTTTTCATAGTAGTAGTAGTACACTTTTTGTGATTTATAACCCCAAACTGCTGATTATAAAGATGCTAAACAATAATACAAAATGACAAACTGCATTAAAATTACTAATCGTAGAGCTGCAAAGCAGACTGGTGACAAGTAAAACACTCAGCCTTTTTTTTGCAGTGCTATCTAACTTGTCTTCTGTGTATTATGGAAATTACTGTTTTTTCCCCGTTTTTCCTTAAATAAAGTCAAATTGACACCTATTGTATGTGAAAAGTACTTTGAATATCTACTGGCTGCAGAAATCAAGCTGCATGTTGCCTAGTTGCATGTTACCGTAAGAACAAAAGACTTATTGTCAAATCTCATAATTTTAGAGAGTTTGACAATAAATGTGGGCTTTTGAGGGCTTTTTTTGTTGGTTTTTTTTTTTTTTTTTTTTCCCCCTTAAAGCCCAATCTCCTGGTGCAGTTGCTCTTTTGAGAATTGCAATTTTTGCTTTTACAGAGAAAGGAGAGTGAAAATCTTAGAAATGTGAGTGTGGGTCCGGAAAGAAGTTGCACAAGGAGAGCTTGGGTGCATTGTGAACGTGCCCTCCTGCCATGCTGCCTTCAGGCATGTGGTTTTTGTAAGGGGGCATTGCTTTATTGTCAGGAATGCAATGAACAGCAGTCCTGAGCTGGACTCCTGCACAGCATAAAAGCCTGGCTCCAAAAAAGCCAGGCTTCTCCTAAGCCACAAATACTGAGGAGGTTTGATGCAAAGTTGCTGGTTTTGCCCCCAGGGTTTCCCTTGGGCTTTGCCTGTGTTTTTCCACCAGAGGCCAGTGTCTGTTTTCTGAAGTGGAGATAAGCAGTAGAAGTGGAGATAAGCAGTTTCCTTCCAACTAGGCTGGTCTCTGTGAGAGGAGGAGGAGGAAGTCTGTGGTCCCAGACTTCTGCCTTTCCTTTCATGTGCAGAAGGCATGGGATGTGGTGTAAGTTGAAAAATGTTTCAGGGTTTCTTTTGCTTCCTATAGACAAAGGTATCTGAAATCCATAAGTCTCACAGCTTTTCCACTTCTGCAAGGAGAGATACTGACTGAGCTTAAAAAACTCAGGACCAGCCAACTGCTGGTCAGGTTCCTGCTGCCTTCCCTCTGGCTGCTGCTTCAGAGCTGCTGGTTTTCCTCAATCATCCTTGACCCATTTTCTGAACATGCTTAGGTGCAGTTGGGTGAGCACTGTAAGCTGGTTGTGAAGACAGATGCGAGCTGATGCTTGTTCCAGTGTGCAGTAAGTGGCTGAAAGCAGCAACCCCAGATGTGGGTTTTGGAGCAGGTGCTGGCAGAGGCACTGGAGAACAGGGAAAACCTTTGTGCTTCTCTGAAGAAAGGCACAATTATGGTGACTTACAGTAAGAAGGAAATTAAAAAAGATAAGAGCATTGGAAACCATGTAGCAGATCTCACTCCTCTATGGAACTTACATAGATAGCAGTAGTGAGAGAGACACAAATTTTTACTTTGTAGGGAGGCAGGGATGTCCATGGGGCAGAAGAGGACAAACACTGCAGCAAAGGATGCACATGTGAATCTTTAACAACTGAATTAGTCAAACCAGAGAAAGAAATCAAATGTCAAAATTGAAACAAATTTTTACAAAGCTTTTAAAAATGCAGATTAAATATTAGTAAAGTGTAGAACACTTACCTAGAAGATTGAAGCAACAAAAATCTAAATTAGAGAAGATAACAAGAGCCAGCCCTTTTCAGTGAGTTGCTCTGCTAAAAGTCTTGTGCTAGAGCAATAGGATTGCATAGAACTGTATATGAAGGTGGGAAAGTGCTGTTCTGTGGGCTGCTACCTTTTGTGGAGAGACCTTGTTAATTTTTCCACTTGTATTCATGTTGTGGTCTGGGATGAGGACTGTAATACTGCTGAAAAGACACTGAAGTTACAGGAACTTTAAATGCAAGAAAAGAGCTGATGGCATAGAGGGGATGCGGCACTGTGCCTTCAACACAGGACTCCATGGTCTCAAAATGCTCCCTGGCAACAAATACAGTTGTAGTAATGGGACTGCATTTCCACCTTAGGGTCTTAACTTGTGAGCTCCAGCATCTCAGCCCAAAGCTGTTTCACTCTTCTAAAATCACTAAAGAAATTCTAGCACTGAATGGTGCCACTTTGCCTAAGCAGTATTCAATGAGCACTTGTCAGGGCCAGCCTGGGTCACTTCCTGCTGGCTGTTACTTTGCCAGGGAATCCCAACCAGTCCAGCAGGGAAACAATGCTGGGAACTTAACTGTGAGAGGACTTCTTTTACCCATGAGGAATATGCTTTATGGCTGGGATTCCAGCTGCACATCAAGAGTGTCCATTGCCTGCTGGACTATATCGGGGTGTGTAAAGAGATGCAGGTTCAAAGAGCTGTGTGTGGTGAGCAGCTGTGATAATGTTCAGTTGTAGCTGTCTTCCAGTATGTCTTCCACAAATTCACTGCTGAGCTCCAGCCCCCAGCCTATTTCCAACCCATTAAAAACATGAAAGGTGGTAACAACTGTCTTCTTTCTTACTTTTTTTTTTTTTTTTTAAGTTTGTTTTTTTTTAACACACTGCTGTGTTGGTGCTGCTTGGGGAGGTGTGAAAATGCAGAGACAGGCCAAAACTAGCACAGCCACTATAGCCACTTGGACTGCTGTGAAGGTTACTGGTTGGAGGAATTAAAGATGAACATCAGGTAATAATTGTAGTCACTTAATTTTTCACTCCACGATCGTGTGGCTCCATGCAGCATATGCTCCTAAAGGGTAAATCTCTGCCCCAGAAATACTGATAATCTTACTCTCCTTATCTCACTCATTTATCCCAGTCTTGACCTAAACAATAATAAACTTGGGAGAGAAGGAGGGAGGAAGGTGTTTTATTGTTTAAAAAATAAATCCCTGACTCAATCAAAATATGCCCTTTCCAGCTGAGGAAATGACAGGGTACTTTCTTTGTTAAATTCTAGTAGGAAATTCGCTTTAATGTTTCATTCTCAGGCTCTTTTGATTCTGTGGCATAAAAACGTGGCATGGGAAAATCAGATTAACTTGTTCCAATTGCTGCACGTGACTCAGATTTTACTTGCCCTCTGCATGAAATTTATATTGCACAATCTTGTATTTGTCATTCAGCTTAATTTGTCCATTAAAAGGCATTACCATACTTCCATTTTATTTTAATATTTGCATCTCCTAAGCAATCTTGCCCCAGGCCATGTTACCCATGGAAAAAAAATGCATTTCTGTCTCTGAAACAGCTGTTGGAGTGAAGGGATTGTAAACACTGCTGCACTGGCTCTTGTCACGGGGAGGTTACAGACAATTTCTGGTAGAATCCTGTCAGTATAGTTAGCAAGCCTCTAGTCTTACAAACAGGCAAAGCTGAAAGAGTAAATGTTGTGTTTGGCAGCTTTTAGTGAGTTAGAGGGATAGTTAGCAATTGGGTTTTTAGTTTTAAGATTCTTCAAGGCAACCATTAAAGCACCTCGGCCCCTTTGGATATGGGAGTCTCCCTGGTGTTTGGTGAAGGAAATAGAGTGTGGCCCACACGGTCACATTTCTGGGCCAGATGCTGACTAAGCTTTTGGCAATTGAGACAGGAAGGCATTTAGCAAGGTGAGATCTGTGAGAGAGCAAAGAGCACATTTTCTGCTTTATTGCAATGATTTCCCCAAATTTTCTACCACTGCTTAAGGATACATGTGCATGTAGCATGGCATAGAGCATGCCTACTTGGAACAAGGAGAAATCCTGGCTTTTGGCAGTGCTGCGTCTCCTACTGGTGGTGCCACCAGGCAGAAGTGAACCTGAGTCCTCCTGGAAGAGCCTTGTCAAGAGCCTTCTCAGCTTTATCTTCAAACAACAGAGACACAATCTAACCTCTCTTCTCCCAAGCACTTAGTTGTGTCCTAACATCCACCTAATGCCAAAGTGTAATCCTAAACCTGAAGGCAGATTTCCTGCCGTGATGATCCCACCATGGTGCAGCCTGCACAGAGCACTTGGCAAAGCCAGACTGGTGAGCACACACAAAAGCTCTGTCCTAAGAACAGTCTCTCTAGGCTTTGTTAACTGCTAGACCTACCACAAAACCTTCTGGAAAATTCACATGGAAATTTTCTTGGTGTTTTGGTAATGAAATTAGCTGAAAGATAAGAAGAGAGCACATACTGGCATAGAATGTTAAAATGCAAAATATGTAATTATAGACTCACAGTTGTAATGACTCTAATGGATATCAGAGACAAGTATAAAAGGAGAATAAATTATTTCAGGGCATAAAAAATCAGTTATGGGTAATTAAGCTGCAATTAACATTACTGTGCTGCTATGATAGGTTTTTTTAAACTAATTTTTCTAAAATGGAAAAATGCAAGTTAAGCATGAATTCATCTATTATTTGCCATTCAGATAAAAACATTTTTCTGGTGCTTTTCAAAATGTGCCAGTGGGACAGATCTCAGTTTTACATTAGTGAGAACACCAGGGATTTCTATGAAGTGATTTATTTCACGTCACACGCTGTTCAGTGGCATCATTTAAACTCATGTTCAGTGAGGTGCATAAACTCATGCCCGCTGCCAATCGTGGAAGCCAGCAATCAGGTTCCAACAGAGTTCTTGACATGTTTAAGATCAAGGGACTTGGTAAGTCTAAAATCCAGGGCTCCAATTCAGAGCAAGGACATCACAGCTTAGAGTGGCCAGCATTGTTCTTGGTTCACTCTGCAGTGCTGAGATGGCTGAACCTGGAAATCAGCTCCTAAAAATGAGCTGATTTGGCCTCAGTTGACAGCAATGCTCATTGGTGTCACCTTACTTTAAAAGGGCCCTTGTAAAACATGTCAGGTGAGTATGTGCTCTGTGAGCAGGTGTGGTGTGGGAGGGATCAGTAGTTCTGCTCATGAGATCAGAGACCTGAAATGGCAGCTCTGTTACAAACAATGAGCCAGGAAGGCAGTGGGACACCTTCTCTTCATCTTCAAGCACTGAAGACTTTGCAGCTGAGGAGAAGCTCCTTACTGGTACCAATGTACAAATTCAGGTGTTAGAAGTGACAACCCAAAATGTGGATAGAAGACAACTTTGCCTGTATTGCATGGTAACCTGCACAAAGGAGCAAAAAAATGAATTCCAGGCTTGCTCCTCGCACCATTTCTCTATGGATGACCCAAGGTAGGAATACTTGCTGAAGAATTACTTTTGAGTTCCTAAAGCCTTCCTGTCCTTTGGTATTCTGGCTGGCTTCCAGCTGCTGCAGCAGAAATGTTGGGGTTCCCAGGGAGGTGGGGTTGTCTCAGATACTGTGGACTTCTGGAAGAGAACTGCATGCCTGGGTTTAGGTACCCACATCCCATCGGGGTTTGTTTTTTTTTGTGTGTGATTGCTGTGACACTAAACTCCTCAGTGCAGGGCTCGTCAACTGCTGCATATGTTTTTAAAAAATGGTTTTTTAAAAAATGCTGAAAATTTTGAATATACCAGGGTCTCATATTTCTAACTTAATCCAGACACCTCTTTCTACTGCTCAGCAGACTAATCTTGAAGAGCCACATTCACTCTACAACACATGGTCCTCATAAGAGTATTCAAAACTACCTTTATTGTCATTAATTAGCTGGGAGTCTTATGTATGCCTTGATAGCATCTGTAGTCCCTGTCTTCTTAGAAATTACATCAATTTAGTATGGTTCAAAAAGACTAATGAACTTCTCTACACTCCTATTGAGGTAGAATTAGAAACATTTTTTAAATTTATTTTCCTAACCTGAAATAAAGAACAAAGGGTTAGATTTATTTTTTGCTTTACAGAAGAGAATTTAAAAAGCATTTTGTTTCAGAAAATTCAAAGGAAGACATTGCAGTATTTGGCCAAAAATAATTTCTTAATTTCTAATAATTGTAATATTTTGCTTTCTGTGATAACCACTAGGATATCATTAGGCTAACTGTAATTTAAATTCTTAAGGTATTTTCATGCTGCTTAATTCATTATCCCTATACTGTACATTTTGAATGGACAACCTCTCTCACAGCCCAACTCACAAAGTTTGTCTCCAAGAGAAATGTGTTGTATCAGGTTACATTTACATTTTTTGTAGGGTTGGGTATATGTATAAAACCCCACGTGCTGGATGAAAGTGCTTTTAAAATTTTATGCCATTGATTAAATATTGCAGGGCGTATCAAACAAAATATTGTGTCTTGGTCTAGCTGACCTCCTTTTGCCTTCTAGACCAGAGTATATATTTCACAAGATGAGCATTTTTTTCCCCTGAGAAGTATCAGCTAAATAGCAAATTAATTTTCTCATTAAAAAGGAAAAGGCTAGGATGGAAAAGGCTCAGCCTGTTGTGATTTTTATATATGAAGCACTGAAGTGAAGTTCTATCCAGATGGCCAAAGTTTTGCCCCTGGGGAGAAGCCCCTCGTTGTCAGGCCATGGCACCCAGAGATCTCAGCTGCAGACTTGTGGACAAACAAGTGCCATATTTTGGGCAGGTGCCTCAGAGTGTTGATTTTTGTTACAGTAACTGAGACTTGGGGCAGAAGGGGGAAAGTATCAGTAACTCAAAGCATCAACAACCCAAGCCCTTCCTCAGGTGCACTAAACACAAGTGAGAAGTCCTTGGGGTTCAGCTGTCTGTGTCTCCAGCTCACTGAGGGACAAGGAACTTGCGGCAGATAATTTGAAAGGAGATGTAAGCTGGTTGTTTTGTAGGGGAAAAAAACAGTAGAACAAAAAGAGGTTTAGGCTGAAAATGAGGAAAAAGGGTTGTAGTGCTATGCTGTAAAATCAGTACCTACAGTGGATCCCTGATCTCTGGTTATATGTTTTTCATGCTTGTCTTTGGAAGAGCATTTATTCATTGCTTTTAAACATGTGTCTTCTTCCTAAAGGTTCATGCCTTGATCTTTATTTTCTGAAGACAGTACAAAAGAGGTCTTCCCACAAATTCCATTTGGAGGCTTTTAAATAGCAATTAATTTCATCACTGATGACGTGGGTGGGAGGTGGGCATAACCCCTCATGCCACAGCCTATGGGCAAAAGGAGCCCACAAGTAAAAGGTCCCTTGTCTTCCTGTGGCACATGCATGTGTGTCTAGGAATGAAACAGGGCTTTATTCAGCTGTCATTGGTCACACTGTCACAGAGAATGTCTCACAATTTGGGTTCTTAAGTGAAATCAGTCCAATGTATTGGTCCCCTGGGATCAGTTTGCAGCTCAGATTCACTGCAGCAGTGAACAAAATGAAGCTGTTATCATCTTTTTGCCCCACTTCTGTAAATAGAACCAACCCTTTTAGCTTCAGTTTTGTTTCTAGTCAGGAAGACCATGGTGTTCCCATTCCTGTAAATGCGATGGCTTAAAGGGCTCTTAAATCTTCTTCCTATTCCTTGGTGGTAACAGCTCTGGGGAAAGAAAACGTGATTTCCTAGTACCTGTGAGATGCTTGCATGATGAGGCCAAATATACAAGAATGCTCTGGAGACCTCTGGAAGAAGGAGTAGATATGCCAGTGACTGCATGCCAGCAGAGCTGGGGTTGGATGCTGCCCACAGCTGTGCCCTACAGCTGGAGGTCACAGGGTCTAGGTAGACTGGTGAGGCTCTGCACCTGGTGCTGCACCTTGGGGCTTGCCAAGCAGAGGGAAACTCTTATCAGCAGATCCCACGGCTGGGTGAGGCCTCTTGTGTAGGATCTTCTCACGCCTGGCTGCATCTGCAGCAGGAGATGCAGCTTTCTTCCTTCTGCCAACAAAGCCTTGAGGCCCTGCAGGACTCATTAACTTCTGAGAAGTTGGACAGGCTTGTATTTTTGCGGCTGCTGTAAATTCAGACTTATTTGAAGAAGTGTTATATTTCTGTTCCCTTCTGCTTTTATCAGCTCCTTTTTCCCCCTGCTATCTGTTCTTCCTTCTTTCCTTCCTTCCTTAACTGACTATCACACTTCTTTTGCCAAAAAGCAGCGTTTGTTTTGCTAAGTAATGAGTTGAAGCAACACACTGGAGGTTCTTTTAGTGGATACAGCTATTGCTGCTTCTAGCAAAGACACAACTGTGTGGTACTGGGTCTGTATTTCTGCACTTCAGCGTGTAACTGTGCATATATTTTAGTGCAAACTGTACCAAGGTGGGCAGACACTCCAGCTTTCAATCAAACAGCTTCAGGCTGCCATCAAAGGAGTATTTTCACAGAGGGGTGAAGCTGTAAAATGTTTCACTCTTGTCTGTGGAAGTTTTGATCAATACAGTATTGATCTGTAAATTCAATAACAGGCTGCAAACTCTGCAGTGAGATTGGAGGGAATCTGCAGGAGACTGGGGACCATAAAATGGAAATATTGTGTTTGATTTTATGCGGATTGTTGAGTTTTACATTGTGGTCACTCTTCCAAATCCAGGTCCAAGACATACCCTGGAGGCTGAATGTTTACATGCAGCATTGTCTTAGCAATTGCCTTGCAAATTGCAGAAAATGTAAGTGCTGCAGAAACAAGAGGACCTCTCCTAGCAAACTGCAGCTGGGACATTTGCTCAGCCTCAGAAGTATAGATGTGATGATTAGAGACATGGTTAAATGGTGGACTTGGAAGTGTCAGGTTTATTGTGGGACTGAATAACCTTAAGGGTCTTTGACTAAATGATTCCATGATTTTAAGAGGTTTTGAGCAGGCAAAATCTAAATCTTGTTTCTAAATTTGCCATCTGTTTGTAAAACATGTATCAGCAAACGCTATACTTTCACACTCACAACTGAGCTTGGTTTCAAGTTGACTGTGGTAACTCTGGGGCTTGACTAATGAATTCTGTAATCGCCACCTTCACTACTTTGGGAACCACTGTCTGTGCTTTCTCACACACCAAATGCAGAGGCCTAGAAATTCCTTTTGGATTTGAAATATGGTGCAATTAAGCAAGCTCATTTTCTAAGTTTAAGCTCACGCTAGGAAACATTCTTGTGCATATGTGGCCATCAAATTCTTGTGAGGATGTGGCCATCAGAAAAGCACATGCAGTTTCTTTCCTGTAAGATCTGTGTTGAGTTCATATTTCAGTGTTTGCTGGCACACAGGATAGCTTCTTGTGGGAGTTTTGTGCAATGGCAGTAGATTGGGAGATGCTCAAAAATCTGAAGTTTGCAGAGGCAGTGGCAGTAAATATATTTTGGAAGCTGTCACGGTCAGAGATAAAAAACCTAAAGTGTGTCCTTTTTGGGTGAGTAACATTGATGCTATGCATGTAAATGCTTCTAATTGTGATGCCAAAAATCTGGTTCTTGCAATATCTTGACAACTCCGTATGGGACAAACTTTTTTTTTTTTTTTTTGGATAAACTTGTGAAGATAATCTGCTTCAATCTATAATCTAAAGAGGTTCACATCTCAGGTGAAAAAGGCTTCATTGCTATTCTACAGTAAGAGGCTGTGAATCTCATCTTGAAAGGTTTTAATGATGACTGTATCCATTTTCAGATTCATTAGATTTTAACATATAAGCCTACTATAAAAAGGCCTCCAGGAAACCCAAAATTGCACCCATCTACAGTTAAAAAGCAGTTTGATTAATTCTAGCACTTGGAACTTCTGCCGTGGTTTTCCTAAAGTAGGCAGACTTTTCCTGGAACAACCTTCTGTGTCACTGCCATACTGCTGCTTCAATGATTATTTCAGGCAAACTCCTAGTAATGGACAGAAAGTAATAATCCTTTTGCAGTAGAAATATGGCACATTTTTAATGTACAGTCTTAGTTGATTGGTGGAATCATCTCCTTGCTACATGTTTTTAAGATGTATTGTGGCAGGAAGTTTCAAGAGAGAGAGCTTGTAACCATGAAAATCCATTTGTGGCA
>JAYDZK010000001.1:85561797-85578874 GCA_034509185.1 Euphonia xanthogaster
GCACCTTGATATTTTTCTCTTCATACTTGTCTGAAACTGGTGGAACAACACTACCTGCAGAAGCTGGTAGGGAACAGCTTCTAAAAGAGGCTTTGGGTAAGACTGGAGACATCCTCTCAACTTCTCCTTTAGATTCTTCTTTCTGTCCCTTAAAAAAAAAAAAAAAAAAGGCACAACCCAAACACCAAAACCTCCAAAGGTTTTGTCTAAGTGCTATCATTTAGATGTCTTAGGAACACATTTCAATGTCTTCACTTGTTAAGGGATTAAAATTCTTATTTCACTACACTTACAAGTTTCAGCCTACTTCATCTGAGTATGATTTGAGTGGCAGATCCATCCATCTTGGAAAGGCATTGTGTCTAATTTTGCTCAAGAGAGCAGGAGATCTTGTAATGTTTTGACTTAATGTGCTGCTCGCAGCCTACTACAGCACCCAAACACTGGCAAGCCCTTTGTGCATTCAGCAGAATGCATCAGTACTTGGATTTCTTCAAGGTTGGAAATGATCTGTAGTCCATTTTGCTGTCATTTACCAAAGGGGTCCCTTTGAGGTACAATGATCTTATGTTTTGTTCTCTGCTAAGTCTCTGATCTCCAGATCTAGGAACTGGCAGTCTGCTATTTCTTGAGTACTGTAGAACTGCGAGTATATAATTTCACAAGTTAATCTTGAAATAGTGCAAGTGTAAATGTCAGTAGCTTTTCACATAGATACATTGCATTTTTTATATTGCTTTACTTATTGCAATTTTATATTGCTTTTTTATTGCAAGAGAAATTATATTAAGCTTACTTTTGATCTTTAAAAGGCACTACAGGGAAATCAAAATGCTGTGGAAATAGACCCTGCTTAGAGACCTAGACTCTTCCTCATTGACAGAATTTGTCTGAATTCTTTGAGAACTGGACTTGGGCAAACAGGTCTGGCCATACTTGACTGAGTTACTCCCACTGTCACCTTTGGCTTGTGCAGTGCTGAAAAGTGTAGTACTGGTACAGGGGCAGGTTTTGTCAGTGCCCAGATCTGAGGCTGTTTAGGCCAAATGTCTCAGTTTGGATCTTCTCAACCTTGTTGCATAATGTTGTATGAGTAAATCGATACATGAGTGGGAAAACAAGTCCATTCAAGTCTGTGATGATGTATTGGGACTTAAACTGATGGGCTGAAACTTATTTTACCACTGTCAGAAACTAATTTTAAGAACTGATGCATTTGAGGCATATATAAAGAAAGTATGCATCCTTGAAGTGAACAATATGTGATATGCAAAAGAAGAGGAGGGAAGAAGCAGCTAAAAAAGGTAAAGTTAGCAGTGTAGGTGTCATTTGGCACAGACAGATGGATACCAGCTGTCTTTTTGGTAGATACTAAGATATGCTGTATGAACTGAGAAAGAAGAATGTGCTTTAACTGAACACGGCCAACCCTATAGAATAAAAAATATGAAAACTAGATTTTTTTTTTAATCAATAGGGCCATATTCTGTGTAGAGTATGTTTTTCTTTAATATTTAAATGGGAAGACATTTCAAGCTGTTTCAGTCTCTAGTGCTGCTGAAAAACCTCTGGATTTTCGATAAAATTAATATTTATTATGTATCGTAGATGGAAAAGAGAGCTGTTGTTTTTAGAGCCAGGAAAAAAATTTGTTTGGAAGCATGCCATGATGTGGAACAAATTCCTCATCATATCTCCTTATTAGGAGAAAATAATGCAGGTAATGTTAGTTGCAATAGATGTCCTGCAAATGTCATAATTAGTAATTTGAGTTAGGATTCCCAAACTCCTATATCCTAGGGACTGCAGAAAAAATTGAAAATGTACATCAGCAGGCCACATTAAACTTTAAGACATGGGTGATTATAATGGCCATTTGGTTTGGTTTCTTCCAGGAAGGATTTCCAGGAGTGAATTCTAAATGTTCTCGGGTGCTCTCCTCTTATCTCATTCCACAGCATTGCTGACTTGCTCTAGTTGAAAACTGGATCATTTCAGCCACGGTGAGCTTTTAGTTGTCAAACAACCAGCAACCATATCAAAATCAATTTTGTAAAGAGGAAGCAAGTTGAAGCCTCTTGATGTGTGGCAATCCTTCCGGAACAGGGCAGGTGACACGCAATCTTGGACAACCCCCAGGGACAGCAGATCAATGAATACTTGCAAGGAGAAGTTGCCTAAGTAACCACAGTCATGGGGTCATATTTCACAAGCATGTTTTCCTATTACTTGAGTAGTAGTGGGATGCTCTTGGTACAGTGAACTCTGGGTGCCTCATGGCTACCTCTCTCACCTGGAAAACCTAAGGCCTACAACTTCATAAGCCAGAGTGCAAAGCATGAGGTTTGGCGTGGGCTGAATTGGGGGTGCAAGGGCTGAACTCTTTTCAAACGTGATGTTGCCATCTACACTTTCAGCTGCACACTTGTGCTGGAGCAGCGTAAGGTTGTGAGGAGTGCGTGTACAGTACATTCTGTTCTGCAATCGGTGTCCAGAGATTCTGTTTCCCTATCTCCCACGTGAGCACAGATTGCCAATAAGTGCTGTGTGTTCTCCTCAGCCGTCAAGCGTTGCTCCCATAAGTGTCCAGGAAACTCGTGCACGTTCCATGCAGTGCCCTACAAAGCACAGGACGACCTGGGCCCACTGGTATTATTTCTGCAACTCCATGTTCCTGCAAATGGGTCCTGTTGGATTCCCTGGGACAGATTATGGGGTCTTAAGAAGACCTCAAAGTGCTTTCCACTACTTTGTTTATTAGGGAGTTTTTTCCCATAAATATATGTGTTGCTTTTTCTCCTGATGTTCAAAAGGTCCAGAACACCTTTTGTTCTTGTCTTACAAAGACTTTTGCTAGCAAAAGAGTTAGCTATTTCCTGAGTTAACTGCAGCTTGTACATAGGTGTATCTGTGCATGCATTTTCAGGGCAGAAAAGTAGAGATCCTTATGATCCTTGCTGAACACAGCTGAGAAATATCTCCATATCACAGGAGCTGCTGGCTGCAATGTGGGCAGCCTTCATGGATGAACCAGGTTCATGCCTGAGAGGCTTCTCTACAGTGGTGCAAAGGTGGAGAGAGAATGATGCAGTAAAACCCCTCATGGGAACAACAACCTCTCCTGCATTTGTACCACTTTGTGC
The DNA here is from genome assembly GCA_034509185.1 of Euphonia xanthogaster. Classification (NCBI taxonomy): domain Eukaryota; kingdom Metazoa; phylum Chordata; class Aves; order Passeriformes; family Fringillidae; genus Euphonia; species Euphonia xanthogaster. The sequence goes on from JAYDZK010000001.1 coordinate 85,564,941, forward strand.
CTTGTCTGTCTCCTGCATTCCTGGCCCGTTTCCTCATGACCTACCTTTTATAGTGGCCGTATCAGTAGGTAATTTACCTCTGTACAAAATCCCCACTGAAATATGTGATCTGGTTATAGCAGCCTGGGCATGACTGACAAGGGCTTGGGGAGAACACAGGTCTGCAGAGAGGTGAAGGCTGTGGGTTAGAGCAGTTTAAGAGATGGACAAGAACATGTATTAGTGGCACATCAGAAGTTGGCTCAGGGTGTAGACGAATTTGCACCCACTTGCTGCAGGTGAACTTGTTCATATCTAGAAAGGTTTGTTTCTGAAAGGAGCTTGCTAATGCACATAAATACTGCAGGGTTTGCAAACTCTGCATTCTGTTTTTTGAACACGGAACAGCTGAACCCAAAGCCACATGACCTTACCCATGGCAGATCCTAAATGAGGCATGAGGTGTGTTGAAAGCCTCTTCAGTTCATTATTTCTTCTGTGCACCAGCTTCCGATGGAAAGCCTTCTTACACAAACATCCAATTTGGCACATTAACAGAATCCTCTCCTCAAGGTGGTATTTCTTCATCTTCTCAGAAAGTGCAGCCTAAACGCAGAGCTCTGCCAGGCACTTTTCTTCATAACAGCATTACCAGGTTTTGAAAGGGTCAATTAAATAGAGTGTTAAAACTGATGGTTGCGTACATTGCTAAGAAAACACTGAGAATCTCCCTTTGGCAGGTTGCAGTGCCAGAAAGTTTCAGACCTTTCCTCTGTTCCACAAAGCCTTCAGAAATAAGAGTGATTTTGTGAGGATATATTAGAAAAATCACACTCTTCTTTCACAGTAGTTATTTGAAAAAATGAAGAACTAAATTTACCTTAAGGCAAAGAGACAAGTGGGTTTAGCAAGGTCTGGAGGGTGCCATCCTAGTTCTGATGGTTCTGTGAATGCTGAGCTGCAGGGGCTCTGCCAGATACTGTCAGCCCCTAATATCATCAGCAAACTCATTAATGGATTTTGATCTAAAATGACTCAGCACTGCTGCTACTGAAATTTTTAATGATGCCCTACTATATAAAGTCAGTACATAGTATAGCCCTTGGGTTCTCCCTACACATGTAAACATCACTGAAATACTATTAGCTGTGTTAGTAATAAGTAAACTTTTTCTGGCTGGAGTTTTGTTGTAAACCAGCTTTGAGTTATCACAAACATTAATCAGCTTACATGGAGGAGTTTTGGCCAGATTACTGTGGTGCCCCTACAGAGCGCAGCCAGCATCCTGTAGCTGTTCCACCTTGCATGGGGCAATGGAAAAACAGATTGCAGAGCAGGAACAGAAATCCTGCAGGGCTTTCTTGTCTACACTTCTTCTGGGGACTTTTGCAATTTGAATACCACTCTTTCCTCTCAGCATGTGGCAGCCTCTAAATTTCTCTATGTATGGATGCATATGTCTCTAATATATTTTTTCTTTCTATTTGTCTCAATTTATGTATGAAGAGAGTTGTCAAGGAGTATGTGCCTTCTTACTGATCTGTTATCTCCAGTATTTCACTTAGATATTTAAAAGTTCAGCAAAAGGTCCTGTGACTTTTGCATGGGATGAGTAATTTCAAGCCTCTCATCTCAGGCCAGCATCATAAACATATCACAAAACTGGCAGCAGCTCTGAACCACTGGGTGCTGTGTCCTTGCTGCACAGAGCTGCCATTAGCAACTTCGAGGCAGCCAGCAATGGTTAAGGTTCCAAACACTGCTGCTGTATCATTATGATATGAAATGGTTAAATTTAGTTCCCCCTTTTTTTTGGTCTTTTGTTCCCATAGCTATGGTATCAAGCCAAGAGCTATATCCATTATTCATGTACCCTGCTGAAACCCTTCTCCCTGGGAAGTCTATCCACAAAACTTGTGCATTAATCAAAACAGTAACTTGTAAAGGTCCTGGGATCTTTCAGCTTTCTGTGGAGACAAGGGGAATGGCTCAGCACTTATGAACTGGCCTTAAAGTAAGTGCAGGGCTCTACAGTTCTCCAGTGAAATAAATGCCTCTGAGATAACAGGTCTTAGAAGCTACAGCCAGAAGGACCAGCAGGGATCCGGGTTTTATTCAGAAGGAAGGTCTCAATCCAGAATGTTTTGAAGGGAAACCCACCCACCACTTTCTTGCAAACTTTAATAAAAGTTACCCAAATTTTCCTGCAAATGGTAAAGCCTTCCAATCAGCTAAGTCTGAATGAAAACTCTTCCAGCTTGTAATTAAGGAAAATTTGCATAGCAAAGCACTGCTATTGTTAAAATATATTTTCTTTTCAAAATGTGATTGATAGTAACGATTTAAACAAATAGCATCCAATATTGTTTTGTGTAAAATCCTCACAAAGTCTTTAAAAACAGTTGCTGAAATGATGAGTTCCCTTTCAACCCGGTACAGAACATTACGTGCTGGAGAAGGGCATAAGTAAGGACATTTGAGGGCTGAAATCCTCCCAAGATCAGTTTTGTTACCCCATGTGTATTTGTACTCTTGTTACGTAGTCAGCTGTTGTAACAGAACACTCCAAGCTTGGCTGATGGTAACTGCTTTTATTAAAACAAATGTGTTCATGAACCTGAATAATGATACAAAATCTGACCTTCTTCAGTGCTTCACGGTGTGTGTCCACCAACTGAACAGATAAAAGATAAAAAAAGATAAAAAGATAGACTGGGCCTACCTGCTCTTTATTGCAAGCACATATAGTCTTGCAGCATCACTTGGTTGCTTTTGTATTTCTTTTTCAGAACAATGGTGTTGTTGGGATTGGTTCTATTTCTTCGGAACTGATCTGATTTCTCCTAATTGCTGCTGTCGCATACACTGGTTCTTCCCCTGCCTCTTCATTTAGAAGCAGTATATGTTGCATCTAATTATTTGCTATTCATTTATTTGTAAACCCCTCTTCTATTATTTCACAGATCCAGAGCAAGTCTTGCTCAACTCTTTCTTAAGCAACTCTCGATACCAGTCAGAATTGCTGGTCATTGTGACACTACACACAGGACATGCACAAAGAGAGAATGCCAAGTATGACTGCAAATTTGTTGTCTCTCTTTCTATACCATACCCACTTTCATGTGTTGTCTCCCACCCCAGCCCCCTCCAAATCCTGTGATAATGAATTGCACATTAATGTAGTGGAGGAGTAGTGAACAAATACCTTGGGTAATTGGATCTGCTATGTGTATTTTATATGACTGCTTCTTAAAACAAGTGTGTGAAATACACTTGTGTGTCAGAAGGACAGTAAATCTAAGACAAATGGAAGATTTACGGCCAGCGTTACATAAATTACTTTATCTTCTTTGTGATACAAATACTTGATTCAGGAACATGTAATAAAAAAGCAAAGTTTAATATTACCCTCCTGGTACACCTACAATAATGTATGATCTGTACCCGCTCAATTTTTCCTTTATCACAGACCATATATTTGTCACTGTTTTTCATAGCTATGAAGTTACTTTTTACCTACTAAATTTAAGTTCAATCAACAAAAAGGCAATTATGAACAAAAATCTTTGTCATCTGTTTTTCTCTTTGCCTCTGAATTCCCTGTTTGCTGGGTTGGCTGCTTAAGCCAAGCACCATAACTGGTTTGGAAATTTTATTTAGTCCATGTCGCTCTGGCTCATGTAACTCTATATGATTCCATGATCCTCAACTGGACACAGTTCCTCCTCTGTCTGGTGTTGCTGTGGGCTTTTTGTAATGACTGCTGTGTTTTTAAATCCCTCAACACTTCTCACATGAAAGACCACAGTGCACATTATGTTTTTTCATATATAAAAAAGAGTGATCATGATTGCAAGCAAACACTGTGATTTTGGAACTGGTGGAAAAGAAAAAGCTAGTCAGCAGTCTTAGGTTTGTTTTTTTTCCCTAGCATGTCCCTAGTGCCCTTACTGACTCACTGCTTATGGTCTGAGAAGACACCAAAGCTGTGGGAAATGTCTGCTTGCTGTTCTCCTCGGCATTGCTGGCTCCCAGCTACCCCTACCTCCCAGCCCTGGCGTGGTGAGTGACCGTGGGTGCTGCACTCTTGCCTGGAGCCCTGCACTAAGGCATGGTAGGTGCTGTGTGCTGTAGGCTTGCTCCATCCCAGCAGAGGGGATGGCTGGTAGCATGGGAAAGAAGCAGGAACCTCAAAGTAGCAAGTTGGGGGTTGGTCTTTTCTCCCAGGTAACAAGTGACAGCATGAGAAGAAATCACCTCAGGTTGTAACAGGGAAGGTTTAGATTAGATATTATGAAAAATCTCTTCACTGAAAAGATGGACAGGCTTTGGAATATGCTGCCCAGGGAAGTGGTGAAATCACCATCCCTGGAAGGATTTAAAAGGCGTGTGGATGTGGCACTTAGGGATGTGGTTTAGTGATGGTGGTGCTGTGTTAACGGTTGGACTCGATAATCTTAGCGGTTTTTTCCAAACTGAATGGTTCTGTGGATGGCCCAGATGAGAAAGACATAGGGGCAGCAATGTTGAGGCCCTGCTATGGTCCTTTTGGCATGCCTTTTCCATTCCCAGTGTCCCTGGAGCCCTAAGCTCTTTTTCTCTCTGATCCCTAACCCGAACCATATCCCTGATCAACATTCAGTGTATCTATGCACCATTTTATCCATAAGAGAAGGAAGAGCAGTAAGAGATATTTTTTTACTTTTACTGTAATTTGAGAGATACACTAGTATGTATTGATGTTTAGACTGTCACTGTTTAGTAGTTTAGATTATCCTCCTCAATTCAGTTTATAGGGAGAGCAATATCATTTTACTGCTTTCAACAAACTCAGCTTTGCAACAGTACTCCATCACTGCTTTTCCACATAGCATCATATATCAAGTAGGCTGTGCTCAGGGATGGTTTTCTACTTTAAATAAAATACAGCAAACCCCACTTTTTCAGAAATGACTTCTTTATTTCACCAATCTATGGCTGTGTGCCTGTGCCCAGATACTCTGGGCATCTCCAGACATTACTTTGTCCCTTGTACCCTGTTGATTTCTACACTGAGGGTCTCCTCCTCCCTGACCCTTCCAGCTCTTGAGAGTATAATTATTTTTCAAGTCTGCCTGCTTTCTATTGTAGTGAAAGGGTCTTTGGAAATCCCAGGAACCTGTAGTGGTGAGACAATCTGTAACCCAGCCGTGGCTGCTCTGGCCAACATTTCCTCATGACAAAGCGGATCCCTTGGCACACCGCCTTCTGTTTCTCCCACTTTGTCATATACAGCTGGGGTATGTCAGCACTTACTCCTCTGGCTAAGCATGCAAATTCCTGTATTCTTGGAGTCGGTTGTGCGTTGTGCTAATCCCTCTGTATGGTTTTTCTCTTTCTGTCCCAGTTATTTGGTGATTCTCAGAGTTGAAGAGTTCCATTTCTTTCCTTTCCTATTCTCTGCTCCTCAAGACTCCATCTTGGAACTGTGCACAAGGGTATTATAAATTATTAAAACCAGGTTTGCTCATATCAATAAGCCAAGACCATGTGTTGGTGCAATAGTTGTGGTTTACTTTGCATCTGCTTGCCAGTCAGCTTTCAACATTCCGTATTTCTTAATACCTTGTCACCTTATTCTTATGTGAACCAGAGAAATTTGCTTCAGTTTTTAATTGCATGAAGTTTGCTTAGCCAAACTGGATAACAGAATAAATAATGAAGTCCAAGGGATTGCAGTTCCTGGATGCCAAACATTATCAGCCACAGAGCCACTATAACAGGGTATGTTTCTGAGAATATAGAAAAACAGCAAAATCTGGGAGCTGCTACAAGAACCTGGCACATTAACTGCCCCTTGTAGAAATGGTGTAATCTCCATTCCATGATGTCTGAATTTCCATTTCCCCTTCCACTGACTATGGATAATGGACAGACACACCTTGCTTGTGGAGGCCTTTTGAAAGTTTCTGTTGCAAGGAACTTCCAGAAGACTAGATATTTCTTGTTATTTTGATTATTTTATTGGCATGTCCAAGGACAGCAAAATCCACCCAACTGTGGCAAGGAACCGCATGCAGCCCTGGTGTGGGAAATATCTATCTAGTGAGATGAGCAATGAGTGAGACGTATGGGGAATAGTCTGGTCTTCAAGTTAGGAATTTCACAGCTACGCTCCAGCATCTCGAGCTGTATCAATGAATCATCAGCAGAGCGAAACCACAGAACGACACCAGCTTCCCTAAGAGAGTTTCTCTATATATATAGCTGCTAGACTTGCACATTTCTGTTTATAAATACTCAGTGATAGCTAACCGCAAAACGATGTGGCCTTTTCAGCAGAGATCTACTAAAAAAAAAATAAAATTCTTGCTCTATCTTTCCTTTCTTTCTGAGTTATTCTAAACGAAACTTTTGCACCTTCAGATAAGCAACTGAAACTTGAGGAACAACTGAAACTTGAGCAGTCCTCACGCTGTTGCATGTGAAAAATTGTTGATCCTTCTTAGATGTATCTGAGGATATTAGTCTATCTGGGAACTGCAGTCCCTCACTTGATTACCCTCTTCTAAAAGGCCAAAATTGCCACAATTCATAATGCTTTTCTTACTCCTCCCCATGAGCCTGGAAACCATAATTTGCTTTTAGCTGTTACTTCTTTATACCCCATTGCAAGAGAGCCTTAATGCAGGCTGTCACACTAAAATGGATGTTATGAGAAGAAAGGGGAATCAGCACATTTGTGATTCACCAGGGATCTGGGAAATCACAGAAGATTTATGTTGTCCATGAACAGTTTGATAAACCACAAAATGTGAAGATTGCAGTTATTTAGCTGCTGACTATGCTGCAGTGCACCTTTTGTTACCCACGAAATTTTTTACTTGAGGTAGTGTGTGAAACAGTCATGCGAAGACATGAGTGTATGCAAGCTACCATTCGTCAGAAAAGGGGGAAATTAGTCATATATTTAGCAGTCATTTCCCCTTTTTTTGGGAAATCCAAACACATATTTTCTCTCTGTGCCTCTGTTTCTCTTATCCTCACTCTACAGAAGGAAAGAAAGTTGGGTCTAAAACGTTATTTGGTTTTGACACAAATCTGATTGAGCAATGAGAGACAAATTTCCGCTGTGTGTTGAGCTCAACCTTATATAAGGTCCTCACCAGGAATTTTCAGTCTGATAGCTTCTTTTTGTGTGATGCTTATGGCTCAAAGACTACAGAAACACAGGTAAGTGAATCTGACTGAAATTTGTGAATTAAAACCTTCCCTAAACCCTCAAATGCCTTATGGAGATTATTAGTTACTAAACCAAAGGGACCAGAAATCTCTGAACAGAATAACCAAGTATTTTTGTCAGGCAAAGGATCTGAAGAGAGACAAACTCACCTGCTACAGGGTATCAATGTGAACCCAGTGGGCCTTGTTAATGCCTTAAGCACCTGGTTCAGCTGTAGCTGAGGGAGGCTAGAGCTCCATACCAATTCCCTGGAAACCCAGGCAGACCTAAGAGTAGGGGAGATGACCCATGGCTACAAAAGGGTATTATTGAGCAAAAGGTTGGTTTTGTGTTGTACAGATGACAATAATCTGGAAATAGTTTATTGTAGTCAAACTATCAGATGTCAGGTAAGTATAACTACCAGAACAGGAAGAAATTTGGATTAAAACCATAATGGAAGCATGGGCATGAAGGGATATAAAAAGATGCCTAAAGGTGTATAGCTATGAATATGGCTTTGTTATACTGGTAGAAATATTTATTTTGGTTTTGATTTGAAATAGTTGTACAGTCATTTAATATTCATCATAGTTTTAAGGTACTGTTAAACGCATGCAATTTCCATTTCTGTATATAAAATGGAAATAGTATAATGTATCATTGGATATGTGTACTGTATTTCTCATAAATTCCCTACACAGAGCATAAACTAGTGTTTCTATCCAGCATGTTATATGTATTTTTGTCCATGGCACACCAAGGTAAAGCATAATTAATCAACTGAGTAGCAGGAGCTGAGGCCTTGTGGCAAAGCAGAAGCATTCAGTGATGTACACAGACACTGCCATGTTCCTGTCAGATCCATACAGATGACACTTGATGAATGACTGACAGAGGAGAATTTTGTTTTCCTTTAGTAGTCACCCTGTGATTTTCAGAACAGGCTGTTCAGGGTTTTCCTTATCTTTTTTTTTTTAGAACAGACGGTAATAGTGTCCATGCTGAAAACTTGTGCACTGCCAGCAAGATGGGTATACATGCCATGGGAGTAAATGTTTTTTGTCCCAACAGAAATATTTGTTGGAGACAAGAAAGCTTGGCTCTGCTTGTAGCAGGAAGCTTTCCTGCAGCCTGATTCATACTAGCTGGCCTACTTTGCCCCTGTGTTCACCCAAGCTACTACACTAGAGCTCAGTCAGAGCAGCTGACCTGTGCCTCAGTCACATCTTACTGCAAAATAAGCAGGGCTAAATTTTTCCACCTGTAGCTGTTGCTCTGAAAAGCTGTGGGGACAGCAGCATCTTGTGGTATGCTGTTTTCATCTTCTGGAGTGAAAGGGAAGGGCCAAAAGTGATATGTGTCTGCCAAGCCAGATGTTCTGGTTCCACAGTTCAGTCCCCATAAACTAGGGATGGAGACACCTTTCTGTTCACTGAGGATGGACCAAAGCTCCCCAGATCTGGAGTGAGAAAAATAGCAGTTAATTCTTTAGATAATGTTGAGTATTTTGATTATATAATCTGTCTTGTAACAAACTTCCTTGTAGATTTCAAAACATTTTCCTTCCACCCTCTTCTGATTTCTTGTGGAAAAAAATGCATGGGCTCTTCTTTGTCCTGGTGATGTGCACAGTAGGTACCTCTGCTTTCAGACTCCAGCAAGTCAAAAACACAGGTAAGTGTACATTTCTCTTTTTCCTTCTCTTTCCCTCACCATTCTTTTAAATGTTCCTCTCTGACAGTAATGCAAAAATATCTCTGATTTGTGTAGAAAACTGCCCAGATCACACTGTGTTTTTCAAACACTACTATGAACTGCATGGACAACCTGTGGTTCTGAAATGCCCTTTCCCCAGATACAAACATTTGGATTTCTCTGCCTTGACCCCTAATATCACATGGTATAAAAATGGTTCAAACACCATGATATCAGGAAGAGATGAAGAGTCAAGAATCTGGGCAAAAGGAAATGCACTCTGGTTTTTACCAGCGATACTAGAAGACTCAGGAGTATATATCTGCACAAGAAGGTAAGTATTTAAAAGAAAATCTAGTTCACTAACAAATGACTATGTCTAAATGCATTCCCTTGATTGTAAACTCCAATTATATTCAGAGCATTTCTGGATAAGATAATTTCCTTGCTGACCTTATTAGAGAGAAAAAAGGGGAAGTCAGGACCCTTAGAGTGCATTGTGTGTCTCCTATAGTTACCAGTACCGAAATCTGGAAAAATGGTGACACAGGAGTGCCACTCTGGCTAAAATCTCATAGGAGTATATTGTATAGAGCATTTTTCTAGTTACCTCTGAGCCAGTCAGTGCTATGACAAGTGGGACATGCTGCAAGCAGCGAGTTTGCTGAGGACAAATACCATTGTTGCACCTCAGATTGCCTTATGAAGCATATATAAGGCATTGTAGTTCTGCAGTGGCTTTCCTCCTGCCACTCCCATATCCCTGGTCTTCACTTTTCTTCTGAGTCACATTTTAAACCAGAATTTGATTGACGTGATATTGTTGGAAGAATTTTCATGAGACCCAGTGTGTATTTACTAGACTAGAACCAGACTTGTGGTGTTGAAGTGACTTGAGACTTTAGCCATGGCTCTTTTCAGCCCTATTGGTCATTTTTTTTCCTGAGTGTTTTCAATCTGACAGCACACTGTACCATGTCAAAAGAGGTGCCAGGGTCTGGATTTGTTGAGGACCGAGGAAGGCAAAAAATCCCATCACTCTTAGAACCTGAACTTCTGAAGATGTTCCAGGTCCCTGTCCCCTGTCATATCCTGCTGCCAGCCAGCCTCTCAGTATGCCTCTGGCACTTGGCTCTGGGGTTTATACTGGAGAACATAACTCTGCATCCCTGGAGCTGCTTGTGGACAGCATGGTCTCCTTGCTTGCACAGCACACCTTGTGAGGGATGTGTGTCAGTAGTAGAAGAGATAGACAAGCTGAGAAATCATGCTCAGCATGTCAGGTTGGCCTTTCCCCACGTCTCAGCAGCAATTTCAGTTGTGGACCAGAAGAGAAGACACTGACAGAGAAGCCCAAACAGCAAAAGGTTGCAAATAGTGTTTTAGAGCAGAGTAGTTGCCTGAGATGTTCAAGAGTGCTTCTAAATCCCCTTTTTGGACTATTCTGCCTCACTTTGTCAATATATAACACTATAGCAGTGTTACTGAGGGATCTAGCAAAATGCCGTGAAATTTGTTTGAAAAAGACATGCAAGAGCCAAGCAGGTAATTTCATTGCTAACATTATTACAGGATTAACAAAGCACAAGAAAATTACCTTTCCTTTACAAATTATCCTGCAGGGAAGCCAGCAGATCTTTTAATCAACTCTGTAAAATGAAGTTAGCAGCAAACTATCACAGATCTCTGCTTCTGTGTTCTGTGGAGCGAATATTTTGGATTTCGGCATCTGGCCTGTATATGACAGAAGGCCACAGTGCCCTGGCAAAATGTCAGTCTGTCTGCTTGCAGCCCACAGCTGCCCTCCTGGAGGTGACAGCCCAGCCTCCCCGGCTTCACTGGCCCCTTCAAGGATCATCCACTGCCCTGAGTAAAGGCATCTCTGAAGCAGGCTTCCAGAGGTTGTAAAGGGTGGAATTGAAGCATCTGTTTCTCCCAATGTGGTCTGCCTTGGGACTGGAAGTGATTGTCACTTGGGGCCAGAAAGAAAAGTTGAATATTGTGAACCTTTCAAAGCCAGAATGCCTTATTTGCTACAGAAAATTACACGTACTTGCAGAAATGTCTATGGTTGTGCAATAGTAACTGCAGATGTATTGTAATATATGCTTTAAGCTTTTTATTTAATCATTAGGGTTTTCACAGTCAAAACTTCTTCCAAGGAAATGGGGGAGGGTTCATGACACACCTGATACTGTTCAGGTTAACATGTTCCTCCTCCTCACACAGTTAGAGTTGTGCTGCAGCCTAAAGGTGCACAGGAAACTTGTACTAAAAAGAAAAGAAAAGACTGAAGGTCTGAGGCAGACATATGTCAGCAACATGTTTTGATTGTGCCAAAAGAACAGTACCAGTGATTTTCCAGCATCCAGCCTGGCGGGATCTCAGTCTTGGCCTCTGTTAAGGAGGGAAACGGAGCCAGGAGGAAACCAAGGGTGTCACTTGAGTTCTCTTGGGGGCTCACCTCTCCCTGCTCTCTCACCAGGAACTCCTCCTACTGCACCGAGGTCTCCATCCACCTCACAGTTGTGGAGAAAACAGCTGCTTGGCAGATTGCCTATCCCCAGATCCTCTTCACTTTCACTGCTGGAAAGATTGTTTGTCCTGACCTGTGGGATTTTACACCAAACAGGACAAGCCTGGAGCTCAAGTGGTACAAGGTAGAACATTTACTTCCTCTTTGTGCATAGCCTCATCCCAGCTTGGCACATAAAAATCCACTTTACGTTTCTCCTGAACATCATGTTGCTTAAGTCACTAGCATAGTGCAATATACTGGGAATTTTGGGGCAGATGTATACATCTTAAGAACAGTTTTCTGGGGCACACTCAGCACAGGGTGAAGTGTTTCACATGTTTCATGCTCTCACAGGCAGTGCAACTGATTATAGGGCTAGATTATTTGTGCAACTCCAGGGTTTGCCACCTGATATCAGGCCCTTCTCTTTGACAACATGCTTCTTTTCATGGCCCCTCTAGTGAATCCCATGAAGTAGGACCTCCCAGGGATACTGCCTCCATGTTCAGGTGGGGTAGCTTTCATTTATCAACTGGAATACACCATTTGGAAATACTGGATGAATTACATAATGCTTGGAGTGTTCTCTTGCCTAACTGCCCAGTTTGCTGCTTTTCAAGTAGGCAAGCCTGGTTTTGCCTCGAAGATCAAATACAAAATCCTTGGCTGTTCAATTTCACACTGGAGAGCAGGGGATTCTTCTTCCATTTCTACAATACCTCGGTTTAGCTTTTATTTACACTCCCGCTATGATCACACACTCTGCCTTGTGCAGCTGTAGCCTTGCCATAGGATGCAATATACAGGCTGGCTTGCAGTGCCTAGGTTATGATCTGTACTATACCAGCAAAATGTTGCTGCTCAGGACTCCCTTCAGAAGTGGGAACATAACCCACTTTATCTAAGTGAGAGGCTGCCCCCCTCAATATGATTCTTGTTACAAATGTAAGAAAGAGCTACCCTGCCTTCATGAGGGAGGACCATAATTTCTCCTAGCAGATCTCCAGATTGTGTATGAACAGACTCTTAGGGATACAGAGCAGGAATTTCTAATAGTTTATAGGGTAAGTAAGAGTTAGGTATTTGTCTTCAAAGAACGCCTTAGAATATTATTCTTCTGTGGTCATGTATGGGAAGTATGGATACATACATATGGATAGGTATGGAGAACATTGTGAAAACCTCCATGGGTACCAAAATCTTGTGTGATTGCTCTTAAGATGACTCAAGGAAGATCCTACTATATGTTTTCCATCTTAAAATGTGCACTGTGGAAGAGCCATGCACACACATTATAGATAGATTAAAATAGCAATTCTTCACGCTTCACACACATAGTGCCACAAGGCATTTTAGAGATGGATGCACATTAAAAGAACTTGTGCTTTGGTGGGAAAGCAGAGCTGCTCAGCTTTCCCAGCAATAAGTGAACTTCTAATAACAGAGAGACTGAGATAATTTGTCTCTCTCAATAGATAATTAGGGTGTAGCTATCGGAGTCATAACACCAGTTACTGTCCTTTCTCCAGGACGCTCAGCCTTTGGAAGAAGACAATGAAAGATTCATCATTCTGAACAGTTCAGCATCTCTGATCATGACATCTGTGCTACCGACAGACGCAGGGTACTACACCTGCAAGATGTCATTTCCATTTGAAGGTGTGGAGTATGAAATCACCAGGACAATTCAACTGGAGACTGTTGGTAAGTATAGTATCAGATGATCGGAGGGATGGAGCGCCTCTCCTACAAGGAAAGGCTGAGAGAATTGAATTTATTCAGCCTGGAAAAGAGAAGGCTTTGGTGTGACTAAATCGTGGCCTACCAGTACCTGAAGGGGACTTATAAGAAAAATGGAAAGGTGCTTCTTACAAGAGTGTGACGTGACAGGACAAGGGCAAATGGCTTCAAACTGAAAGAGGGAGGTTGAGATTAGCTATTAGGAGGAAGTTTTTACTGTGAGGGTAGTGGGCCACTGGCACAGGTTGCCCAGAGAAGTTGTGGATGCCCCTACCCCCCACCCTGGAAGTGTTCAAGGCCAGGCTGGATGGGGATTTGAAGAACATGGTGTAGTGAAAAGTGTCCATGCCCATGGCAGGAGGGTTGGAACTAGTGGTCCTAGGAAACTTTTAGGAAAGGTTTTAGGGACATTTAAGGTTCCTTCCAACCTAAAAGATGTTCTGTGATTCAATGACGGACATATCAAACCACTACCGCACATGAGAAAACCTCTTCTTCGCTAAGTGGACTCTTGAGAGGAGCTCATTGTCAGCCTTTCAGCCTTGCTGAGGGCGTGCTTGTCCTGGCCCTGAAGGGCTCCCACAGCACCCCGGGCAGGGCAGGGGTCTCTCCTGCAAGTAGCCGTGTTTGTTAAACGGAATAATTGATGTCTTGGGAGCAGGAGGGGACTTGTCACTGCCGAGGCTTTCGGGGGATCCCGGAGATCAGCCATTTGGCGGCGGCCCAGCGCGGGGACAGGCCGCTGTGTCACGGGGCGGGGACAGGCCGCAGTGCCACGGCGCGGGGACAGGCCGCTGT
>JAYDZK010000001.1:85578909-85591042 GCA_034509185.1 Euphonia xanthogaster
CAGGGAGGGCGGCGGGGGCCGGGCGCTGCTGCGCGGAGCGGCCGGCAGGGGGCGCCCGTGCCGCGCATGCCCGACGCCGTCCCTGAGAGCCGGGGGGCCCTGCCCGTGCCCGCAGCCGAGGGGCTGTGCCTTGGAGCGGCCGTGTCGCTGCTTGCCAGCGGCTTTAGCAATCAAATCCTTTCCTGGGAGACGACAGATGCTGGGCGAAGTGGCATGTTTCTGGTTCTGGGGCCGTGCCCCCATTTTCTCTTGTCTTAGCACTGACTCTGTTCTCTTTTTCTCCCAAGAACAAGAGAAGAGAATTACTCCGATAATTGTGTATCCAGCCCAAAAGACAACAGCAGCTGCTCTTGTTAAGGCCCAACATCATATTTGGAAAGGTTTAGTCAGAGAAAAACTAGAGCAGGTCCTCTTATGGTGTAATTTGTCAGCATAAATTGTTGTAAGTTTTTGACCTCAGTTATAGTAGTTGAGGGTTGGTGCTGGAGTATTCTTTGCTTTTCAACATCTACAACCAAATGCTGTCTTCTGGGTATATAAATATATCTCCATATAATATAGATACACATCAGTGTGAAATCTCCTTATCCCTGAGTTATAGTAGTTCTAGTGATTAAAAAGTTTCAGAAATTTTGCAAAATCACTTTATCCCTGGAGGTCCAACCTTCAGCTGAATGTCCTCACCCACAGGAGTGGAGCTGTGCCGCTGGTTAAGGCAGCTGCTCCGGAGGGGTAAATCACACAGCGCCCTTTGGGCTGCCCTGTGTCAGAAAGGGCAAGGCCACCGGGACACAGCCTTGCCTCTGGGGAATGTGTTTAGCGCAAGAGTTGGTAAGTGTTGCAATAGGGGAATTATTTGGTTGGCAGCAGAAAGGACTGCCACACCGTAGGGTCGTGCTGCCAAGGAGTAGGGGATCAAAAGCAATTTGGAGATTAACTTCAGTTTTGAAAGAAGTGGTTCTTGACGTGTGTGGGATCTCCCACTGGAGTTGTTGGTTTTCACCAAAAGAAAGAGTACTTCTTCATATGTGTCTAAATTCTTTTTCAATCTTTTTTTTTTTTTTGACAGGCTCCAAGATGACTCTCCCGTGCAAAGTGTTTGTTGGGCTGAGCAGCCATTTCCAAACTGATGTGGAATGGCTGGCAAATGACACCAGTGTTGACCTGGTTTATAAACAAAGCAGAGTTACAGAGGGGGAACGACAGTAAGTCTGGCTGACAGTGCTTCCTTGTGCTTATTGTTCTAACCTGCAGTGATACAGGGGCTCTCAGTGCAGCTGAATGCCAGGTAATGAAATGGGAAATTGACAGATCTGAGGTGAAGGTGAGAGCTGAAGAAAAAAATGGGCAGGCAAGCAAATAAACTCCCAAGCTCAATCCAGTCAGTGAAATAAAAGCTTTATCTCTCTTTTTTGTGACATGATATTTTGCAAATGAGCCAATTTTACAAACTTTAAGCACATTTTCCTGACCAACTGAGCTGTTGTAAGGGCTGACTGCAGTGGAAAGTAAGGATACTTGATTCTTCCCAGTGCTTCTCTTACTTCTCTCCTTACCCCATGCCAGCAAAGTGGCAACATTCTCTCCCTGACATTCATGAGGTTCTCAGAATACACTAAGACAACAGAAAATTATCTAGCGGTTTGATGGTTTTTGTTTTGTTTTCTAAATAGCACTGTTCTTTTCCACATTAGTGAGTTAAACTGACTCACACAGACACTCGCTGAGTGCTAGAACAGATGCTAGGGTAGCACGGAAGGGAATACTGGTGGGAGGGAGAAACAGGATGTTCCACATCCTCTTGCCCTGATTCATTGTGTCTCCCTGTCTTGAGGAGCTGTCTTTCAGCTGCCTCATAGCTACATACCTCAAGGCTTTTCCCACTAAGAAAGGGGAGGATACCTGCTTTCTGCACTTGTGATGTGTTACCTGAGTAACTCACTACATCCAGGCACACCTCTAGTGGTTTTGTAAATGTGAGCTAAACTTTCTCACTGAAATCTCTTCACTGAGGACCAAATGTTTTGTTTCTTGCTTCATGAAGCTCAGAGTGTCAAAAAAGATCATGACCCTTGCCTGGTGGCTCTGCCTGTACTGGTGGAAGGTTCCTTGCCTCTGGGATGCCATTGCCTCTGCTGTTACTTGCTAAACTGGTCACGTGCCAGCTAGCACCTTCCCAAAGGGTTTCTGGCTATTGATTAGGGTTTGGCATGGGCAAGGGGCCATTTCCATCAGAGTTTGGGCATGTGGCATCCATATTTTGAGAGACAAGAATTTTTAACTGTTATGTATGTGAGATGGTTTTGGCAATTTGTGGCTACCAGTGCCACATAACAGCCTGGCTATACTGCAGCCAGAGGTAACATAGGAACTCAGCTGTATGCCCAAGCCTCTAAATGTTTTCCCATTCCCCACAGCATGACTGTTTATACAGATAAGTGAAAATGCATTGGACCTGTGGCCTGGAACCATAAAAATGTGCTGCAGCTATAGTCTCTGCAGGCTTTAGAATAGAGCAGCACTTTGTTACTTGGACTTTAAAAATTATTTTTGTTATGCCCATCACTATCATTATTGCTGTTATGTATTATCATGCAATTGCACAAGGACACTGACAGTGACAGATGAGGTTCCTGCAGGACCCATAGTGTGTGAGACACCCCAGTTCTGCTGGAAGCCCTCATTATGGCAGCATGACAAAACAACTCAAATGCCACTGGGAAAATAAATTCCCTGCAGAAATCTCTGGCAAAGAGCTCCTGGGAGGAGTGCCCAGGGAATTCCATTGCTGCCGTGCAATGCAGGCTCATGATGGAAACTGCTCTGGTAATGGCTAAAAGGTATCAAGGGACAATGTTTGACTCCAGCTAAAAAACCACTTTCAAATAGTGGGACTCCTAAAATAATCATGTTGAAATTAGCTGGAGACTTCTTGGACAGTTTCTTGTATTGAACTATTGGCTTTGACCACATGATAGACAGGAATGGTGGTTCAGCTTTCTCAGAGAACATTTGAAGGGTTATGTTTTCCATATGTCTTCTGCTGATTGCAAGAATTAACCTCAGGTGGCCAGAGAGAAGGAATTAGGTCCTTGCACAATGCTAATGTATCAGAGATACACAGAATTCCACTTGCCTTTTCCCTCTCCCTTTTCTTTATTTTTGCAAGACAAATCCAGGTTTTTTTTTTTCCCTCTGGATTCCCAAAGCTGCAAGATAGGTACTGCCCACTGGGACTCAAGTAGCACAGCTGGGCTGAAGACAACAGGCATCCTTGAATGCTGAGGGGCTGGTTCAGAAATGAAGCAAAATCCAATGCATTTTCTTGCAATGTGCTGTTAGAATGAACATATCAAATAGAGAAAAAACATCTTATTAAAATAATTAACATTAAGTCTTTTTTATTCTTCCAGAGAAATTGTAGAAAATGGTGAAAACTTCATTGAAGTACCACTTATTTTTGATTCTGTTGAAGAAGTGGACTTTTACACAGATTTTACCTGTCTGGCCCAGAATAGATATGGATACCAAGAACTGCCAACAAGGGTCAAGCAGGAAGGTAGCTATTTTTACTGCTTATTTTTGATAATTTTTATTATTATTCTAATGCTAAATTAGTGTCTAATCTGTTTATACTGTAAGAGCTAGTGTTGGGATAAATTCCTGCCTGGGGAAAATCTGGTTGCCTCGAAGACCTGTAGTCTTTGATATAGCCTGTTTACAAAATGTACCTTCTGTAGGTCATTTACTGACATTTTATGCAGGGATAAGGATCTGTGCTGGTATATCTCTTTATTGGATAAGATGCCAATTTAGATACACTTTGTGAAATAAGTGTTCCACTGAGACTACTGGCAAACTCTCTTTGCAGCAGAGCCAAATCTCCTCCAGTTCCTCAACAAGTAGGGAAAAAAAAAAAGACAATAACAGAATAAATGATTAGAGTGTTACTTTTCCTCACTCACAGACTGCTTCCAAAATAGCAAGAAGTGTAAATTATGATGGGTGTTGTTACTTTGGCTCCTAGTGATGGGAAGAGAAGACCTAAACTCAGTGCAATTAATGTTGCAGTGTGACAAACCATTGGCAGAGAGCCAGCTGTATAAACAATGTGAAGCAATGCTCATTGTTTCTTTGCATGACATTGGTGAATCACCAAAGCTTGCTCACACTGTCTTAGAAAGGCACATGAACTCTTTCAGACTTCATTATCAGTTATGACTCACTCCAGCACCCTATGAGGAGGGATCTGTACTCATTTTGCTGGATCGTTTGCTGCCCTTGTCTTCCATGAGCTACACCAAGAGGCAATATGCATTGGAATAATCCAGAATGGTCTGGATAGACACTTGCCTTGGAAATTAGCCGGATTTAGCAAGAAGTTCTGAGTCTTGGGTCGATTGTTACTAATTTGTAAGCTGCTCTGTAGGAAAAAATTATTCACACAACTTGGGGGTGGACTAATTTTTAAGTATTCATTCTCCACAAGGTGCTTGGATTTCCTGCTTGGAATGTCTCTGCTTTAGAGAAACCAAGATGGAAAGCACACAGCTGCTCCTGATCAGGGGTTCAGAAAATTGGGTGTATGCGAAAGATTGAACTTTAAATTCTCACTCTCTGTTGTTTTCCAATCCTTCCTCCTATCTTCATGAACACATTTCCCAGAGTGCTCAATCAATAGCTCTCTTCCTTTCAAAGGTGATAAGCCCTGCTGGAAGGTTGACTTGCAGACATCCTTTTTATTGTCATTTCTCGTCTTCCAAGTTGAGCTTAGAGAACTATGTCCCTGGGAGTTCACAGTTTTTTCCTGGTTTTCTAATATTTAATTTGTTTACTTTTCCAGCTGTTGGTCTGTCCTGGTACATTGCAATGATTCCTGTTGCTGTGGCCTGTTTGATCGTGGGAGGGATATGCATGCACAAGTGCTGGAAGAGTAGAGCTGATAAAGGATACACAATACCAAAGTTTTAAAATCCACTTGGGTTCTCCAGCTACAGAAGAAAAAATCACCCTGGCTATCTTTCACATCAGACACAGCGAGCATTTCAGACCTGATATACTGCATTCCCAACAGACCAGTAATAACAGCTCTTTCCCACTTTTCCCAGTCTTCTATGATCTGATGAAGTTAAGAATATAAGTTTGCATTTTTATGCTGCTTAGATGCAGCAAATCTAGTTCTATTATTTTTGCAACTATGGTGCAATCTGTAGAATTTTGGAACACAAAATCATGCTCTGGATATGGGAAGGTTAGGGAAAGGGAGGTGCTGTCACACTTTGTAATTCCAGCAGGTGTACTTCTTTTTTTTTTTTTTAAAAGGAAAAGAAACCCCTAAAATCTAAAAAGGGAAGCTAAGGAAGCTTGCTGCAGAAGGACTATTTGACACTAGAGGGAAAAAGCGATTTTTCTATGAAATCAGACTAAATTTGTTTCACTTGAGTCTAAAAAGAGTAATTTGTTTTCCCTTTTCAGAGCCAAATGCAGTTGTCATGGCAACTGTATATCTATGAACTTCTGCACAGAAAAACTAAATTTGTTCATCATTTGGATTACACATTGCTTAAATAGACTGTCTCAGAATATCCCTCCCCCAGAGATAACTCCATCTGTATAAAAGATAACTGTAAGCAGAAGAATTCAGTTCTATTTTATCTACCAATATGTTGTAGCTAGAGATTCATAAGCAGCTGTAACATGTCATCTTTGCCAAGGAAAGAACTGGAGGCATGTTTAAGTGTTTTGAATGTGATTTGGCTAATAAAAAGTTTTACTCCTGGAAGTGACTGGACAGGATGCCAGTAATAATGAGCAGTCTCACACTTTTGTTCCTCCGGCCATTTTGTGACCAGTCTGGTGCAGCTTCAGATTGTGTCCTTTTAATTGCAGTATGCAAATTGGTTACACAGGATGCAAAACACTGCCTGTTAGGTTAACCTAGCCAGATTCTAGTCTTGACATAAATCATAAAGGAGCAATAAATAATCAGTGACCATGTTGTACTTTGAGGGTCAGAATGAGTAAAATTATTTGGTTACTTCCTCTCTTCCTCTTCAAAGAGATACCACTCATAACAGCTGAGAAATCGTTACATGATATATAATGTGTATTATCATCATCTGTATAGGAGGGAAGACAACCTGCGTTAAGGCCTAGATTAGTACAGATCCATAACTGCACCAACGCCTCTCCCTCTACCAATACTAAAATATTACCAACATCTCTCACAGGCACCAAAGATAAAGCTTTTTGTTCATGTAAATCATCCCAAAACTTTGACTCCAAAAACCAAATTTTAACACACTAGAGAAGTGAATGGCTCACATCCATATAGGACAGACCATGACCTTACTCCTTTCCACCACCACTTCTAGTTGGCTCTGAGTTTAGCCCAATAAATATCTGGAAGGATTTTGAAGAGTAGTATGTGGCTTGAGTTAAGAAATCTTCACTCTATTAGCAAGAACATTCATATGTAATGAGATTCCAACCAAAGCCTCCCTTTAAACACTCTAAATGCTTGTTGTGAAGATACAGGCACAGAGATTGGAGTTCTGATGCAGTTTAGGTCAAGGGCATCCAGAGAACACCACAGGACTCACTGTTTCCAAGTGCAGAATATTAAAGATGATAAGGACCACAAGTGTTTTATGGGCAGATGGGAAAAATGTGGATGCAAGTGTGGAGAAGGGTCAGTCCCCTTGGATATCTGTTCTTTGAAGGGAGAAAGCTATAGATGAACAGACCAATGTTGGAGGGAACATTGAAAATGTTTTAGGAGCATCAGGAATGCTCATTATTTTGAAGCAGTTGCTAGTCTGTACCTAGAGAACAAATTAGGTTTGTCAATAAGTGTCATGTTTAAACATGTGGTTTGCTCTTCCTTTCCATCTGTATCCTCCAAGGGTAGTGTGATCACATACCTGGCTGTAGGTGCAGGGCTGGATTTCACTAAATACTGGAAAAAACCCAGAACTTTTGGTATACAGAGCACTGATGCCATAAGAAAGTTAAATACCTCAGATCCTTCTTCAAAACCAGAGGAGGAGAAAAAATATGAATGTAAGATAAAAATTAGGTATTTAGAGAATTGCTGTTACATACTCAGGGGCATCTTGAATACAAAAGGAAAGTAAAGAAACAAAGGCTTATCTTTAATGAAGTGATATTTGCTTCTCTGACTACTAGTATAATATTCTGAAGGCTTTTCTCATAAGTAGCTGTCTTCAGGTGAACTACACACTGTAAATATTTTACAGATAGATTTGAACAAGTGACCTACATAATGTAAATTCTTTACACTGATTTGCATCATTATACACAAGGGCAACATGGTTTATCTAGGTTTTGAAAATGCTATGTAGAAAAATGATAAACAAATAAACCAAAATGCTGGTGTGTGAGTTGAGTGGGAAGAGAGATGTGAGATATGAGGTGTCTCTTTGAGGATGGCAGCTCTTTCCCAAACCTGAAAAGAAGTACCGTATTAGGGAACATCAAGGATTCAGGGCTCTGCACAACAGTGTTTCTCTTTGGAATAATTATGGATGTAATGAGGACAAGGTCACCTCGTTCCTGGGACTGTGTGGGTTTATAGCATTTTCCAGAGAGCTAGTCTATCTGCAGCAACTTCAGAGGCACTCCTACAGAGAGGAAAAGACTGGTGTACCATGGTCTTGGCATGAATTAGCATCCAGTTCAGAGGCTTGTTGTGCAAAAGGAAACATGAATTGAGTTAACAACTATTTTCTAGTTTTCAGTGTATGTGATCTTGATGTCATTTATCCATCTAAGTAGGCAGCATAACTGATGTTTGACCCTAGTGGCATCTGAACCGAACCTAGATATAATGTGAGGAGCACCAAATAATTTCATCTGCTGGCTCCCAAACAAAACCCTTAAATTAATGTAGGAGCAAGTGAAAACAAGGGCTGACCTGCACATAGAGTTGATCTTCACTGATCAAGACAAGAAAGTTACATTTTCAATTCTAGTAGCTGGGGAGGGAAGGCATGCATGCAGGAGGACGAGGACGTCCTTGTTGAAATACCATTGCCAGGAATAGGGTTTTAGGTATGAACAGCTAATTAAAGTGTTTACGATTATTCTACCTCAAGTCTGTAAAGCAACAGGTCCAGCAGAGCAAAAAAAAAAAGTAAAAAATAGTTCTTATGTTTTGGAGCTGAGAACTTCCTCTCCATAACCTTGCAGCTGCTAAGTATAGCCTAGGGTGGGGTACCTCTCATCCAGCCTTTCTCTAAAGGAATAGAAGTAATCCAAGATAGCCACTGATGTTTCCTCTCCACTCAGTGGAGAAAGATTTCCCTCTGGTGCTTAAAATAAATGGGATGAGTTGCATCTTGGAGGTGTCTGTCTTTTTCCACCAGTTTAAGACAAAGTGAGATGAATCCATTCTGCATGGATCCGTGGATAAAGGAGTGACTGGCTGTGGATCACTGGATTTCAGGTTATCAGAGAGGTGACGAAAAGAATCAGTCTAAAGCCCAGAGACACCTTTTCATGTAGTCAAAGCTGCTGGGCTTTCTTGGGGAATGACTTTAATGCTGGCAGCTCTGTGCAGAGCAAGCACAGGCTTGCACTAAATGAAAATACTGTAAGAGGTTGGGAGGCAGGCCCAAAGGTACATATTGTGGAATCCAACATGAGAGGGAGGCTGAAAATATCTAGCTGGTGCCTTGGAAAAACATTTGTGGCTCACAGATTGTGTGGTCATGAAGTGCCACAGCTATTACAGGAAGAAGAGAAAGAGCTGTCCTGTGTGCATGGCTGAAGTAGAGAGCCCTGCTGGGACCAGGAGGAAGTCTGCTGAGTGACTGCAGGTGAACTGGAGCCTGTCACCCTTTCCAGAGCACTCGGCCAGCTCAACTCCCATGGCATACAGTGTCTGCCTGCTCCCCCCTGGCTCTGCTGGGCTACAGCAGAAAACTGGAAAAGACAGTTATATAGGAAAGGAACTATCATAAACTAGCTTGCTTGTCATTGATAAGAAAACCACTTATATACATATATGTATATATATATTCTGCTTTAGTGTGCTCATTGCACTGGAAACTACAGTCTCTATCAGTCTGTACATTACCTAGTATACACAATGTAAAGAGCTTAATAAGGCAACTGAAATGTAACTCCAGTCAGTTTTCAAGAAGAGCATATTCCTGAAATTTTTCAGCCAGGCACTAATAATGATAATAATAATAATAATAATAATAATAATAATAATAATAATAATAATAATAATAATAATAATAATAATATTGTTAGGTATCCTGTCTCATGAGCAAACTCATGACAGAAAAGGCTTCCAAAGTCTGATTTGTTTCATTTTCAGAAGGAAAAGAGGAAGATTAATATTGTCCCTTGCTGGTAAAACACCCAGATTACAGAGCAGTGTTAATTTCACTGCTGCTCTGGACCAGCAGGACATCACTCCTCCCTTTGTGCTGTGCTACACAGCCCAGAGCATGGGGAGTGTCTGAGAAGGGGCTGGAGGCAAGATCCTGGCCAGCAGAGTCTCACTTGCTGAGCTCTAATACCATGACAGGTACAGCAATGAGCTTTTATTGATTCTGCATTTGGACCTGCCTCAAACACTCAGGCCATCCCTCTACAGGGAAAAAAAAATTATGTGGGAATGTAGGAAGGATAAATCTGGTGCTAGATGTAACAGCAAGTGAACAAATAGTATTTCAAATCTTCCAAATAAATTGAGGTCTTCTTCTAAAAACAGGGAAAAAACTATAAAAAAAGCAAAACACTCAGAATTAAAAGAAAGTATTGATACTGAAAGAGAGAAGGAGCTACTGAAAAGGCACATTGGCTCAAATTTCCAGCTGAATCTGTTCCAAGAAACAACCACTCTGTCCCCACAGTCAGTTCTGCTGGGGATGCACTCACCAGCCCTGCCCTGGTTGTTTCCCCTGGGAATACCCAGCTCAGCCAGCATGGGAAATCCATCCTGGGAGCATCCTTGCACACTCCCAGCCCTGGGGGAGAGGCAGCAGCCACCAAGGGCTCTCCAGGTGTGCTGGAGAAGTGGGGACTGCACAACCTTCCCTGTGTGGCCGTCTCCAAACAGAGCCTGCAGGGAAAGCCTCCACTGCTCCCTGGTCAGGTCACACATCCTGCAGACACCTGGGAGTGTCACTGCCAAACACCTCTGGGGCTGGACTGCCCAAGGAACAGCCCAGAGGCTGCAAGCAATGCCACCAGCTCATGGAATCTGTGCCTTCGATATGCCCAGATGGTGGGATAACCCATCCATGGAGCCTCCAGCAGAAAGAGCCAACCTGCAGGAAAATATTTTTTCAGTATCCATGAGATCTAGAAGCATTAAAACTAACATGTAAGTGCTCCCCAAATGATGAGCAGGCTCTGGGATCAGCTGTGTGCAGGAATGCCCAGTGCAATCCATCTCCAGGTGTGAAGAGGAGGAGGAGGAGGAGGATTGCTCCTTCCCCACCAAACAGGAAGCAGTTCCTGCACAGAAAGCAGGAAAAATGACAGTTCCTGCACAGAAAGCAGGAAAAATGACAGTTCCAAACAGGAAGCAGGAAAAATGACAGTTCTTGCACAGAAAGCAGGAAAAATGACAGTTCCAAACAGAAAGCAGGAAAAATGACAGTTCCTGCACAGAAAGTGAGAAGGGTGAGAAGCACAATCCAGGGAGCATGGGCTGCTAGGAGCAAGCTGCTGCCCACAGCAGCTCAGGCAGAGCTGATGTAACCACACAGCCTCCAGCAAAGGAGAATTTCCTGCCTGTCACCCAGCCCAGGCTCCAGCCTGAGCACTCAAGTCCCAGACTGTCAGTCTGAGCCTCTTGCACAGCACAAAAATCAGTGGTGGCTGCCCCAGCAGCTCATGATGCTCAGGCACTCTGCAAACCCCTCCCCTGGGACAATCACCAGGCAGCTGCATGTCCCCAGCTGGGCAGCACTCAAGGATCCTGTCCATGCCATGACTGCCAGCAGCCCTGCATCCCCCTGGAGCCCCCGGTGCAGATGTGCAGGCACAGCTGGGCAGCTGCAGAGCAATGGCAGAGAGCTCCTCTGGAGGCTCAGAGCCAGGCAGAGATTAATTACCCCCAAGCACAGCAAAATCAGCAGCAGAGGCATCACCATCTCTGCTCTGCACAGCATTTCTAAAATCCAGGCAAGGCATCAACAGCTCCTGGCTCAGAGGGCCAGAGGATGTGCAGTGAAACTGGAATGACAAGCAGGGCTGCTGGGGCTGGGATTTACCTGGCTGCTGCTTTGAAGCAAGCCTGGATGTGGCTCTGGGTGCCAGGGTTTAGCTGAGGTGCTGGGGCTGGGTTGGACTCCATGACCTTGAGGGTCTCTCCCAGCCTGGTCATGCTGGGAATTCTGCACTGGCACTGGGCAAGTGACCCAAACTGGAGTGTGAGCACTTTGCTCCACTGCACGGGCAGGGGGGAAGCACCAAGGTCTCAAGCAGGTCCTATTCAGCATCTGTGCTTTTCAAGAGTCATTATTTGTGATCTTGAGGTCAGATTTTACCTTTTCTATGAAAGCAGTCTTTCTCCTTTTTGCCATTTTTTAAGTTCAATTTAGTTTTGCTGTATTTTTTGAGCAATCTTTCTCCTTTTTGCCATTTTTTAAAGTTCAGTTTAGTTTTCCTCTATTTTTTAGCAACCTTTCTCCTATTTGCTAGATTTTAAGTTCAATTTAGTTTTGCTGTATTTTTAGCCATCTTTCTCCTTTTTGTTACATTTTTTAGTTCAATTTAGTTTTGCTCTATTTTTTAGCCATCTTTCTCCTTTTTGTTACATTTTTTAAATTCAATTTAGTTTTGCTGTATTTTTTTAGCAATCTTTCTCCTTTTTGCTAGACTTTTTTAGTTCAATTTAGTTTTGCTGTATTTTTTTAGCAATCTTTCTCCTTTTTGCTACATTTTTAAATTCAATTTAGTTTTGCTGTATTTTTTTAACCAATATTTCTCCTTTTTGCTACATTTTTTTAGTTCAATTTAGTTTTGCTGTATTTTTTTACCAATCTTTCTGCTTTTTGCTACATTTTTTTAGTTCAATTTAGTTTTGCTGTATTTTTAGCCATCTTTCTCCTTTTTGTTACATTTTTTAGTTCAATTTAGTTTTGCT
>JAYDZK010000001.1:85591142-85601484 GCA_034509185.1 Euphonia xanthogaster
AATAATAATAATAATAATAATAATAATAATAATAATAATAATGAGGAAACTTCTGAAAACTCATGCAGAGCCAAGCTCACTTGTTAGAGCATGGGAAATTAATCCATTTCTGAATCTTTAACTGGAAAGTGTAGTTCAGCTCTTATAGTTGTGTGTCCCTTCTACCCATTTTAAGTTTTTGCCCCTGTCTAAATTGTCCCAGAACCTGACAATGGCTTCAGGTGTAAACAGCAAACTCCTTTGTAACATGTTGAAAAGGTCGGTATCTCAGTCCTGATAAGGAATGAAGGTTCTCTCTCAGTGTTTTTACTAGTTTGTCATCTTTTGAGTTGTGACCCAGGAACTTCAATTATATGTACATTAATTTCATAGAAATGCACATCTTGATTCCTTTGTGGATAATGAGGTATTGCCAGTGATTCTGTCTCATGAGGCTTAAATGGTGCTATTCTTTTAAAGCTGTAGAGGTGCTGTTCTGCCTTGGTTATAAAGGTTTTATTTATCCATCTGCTAAGCATGGGATAAATGAATCATAATGTTTGCTTGCTTTGGCTCCCAAATGTCCTTCGTCATAAATACTGAGGGGGCTAGGCTATGACTGGAAGCAGTTGATACTGTTTGTTTACTTGCAAAAAAGACTCTCAAGTGACTTGTGGCTTTCAAGTTGGAGACACTGCAGAACAAAGTAATTAAAGGGTGTGATTACATGTACCCTCAGGATGTTACTACCACTATTTTTGCTTTGACTGGGCCTTACCATGGCTGATCTTTCAACTGGTTTGAGAACACTCCAGAGGAGAGTGTGGGCAAGACACAGTGGTTTCTTTGGTCTCACCATTGTTGCTCTGCTAGCCTTTGAATGCTGGAGACTTGGTCCTCCTTCTTATCATTAAATTGTAGAATGACTTATGTTGGAAGGGACCTCAAGGATGATCTAGTTCCAATCCCCCTGCCATGGGCAGGGACACTTTCCACTAGAAGATTACTCAAAGCCCCATCCAACCTGGCTTGGAACACTTTCAGGGATGGGGCCCCTGCAGCTTCTCTGGGCAGCTTGTTACGGTGCCTCACAACCTTCACAGTGACAAATTTCTTCCTACTACCTAATCTAACCCGACACTCTTTCTGTTTAAAGCCATTCTCCTTTGTCCTATCACTACATGGTCTTGTAAACAGTGCCTCTCCAGCTTTCTTACAGGTCCCCTTTTTTAGAGTAGACAAGACCTATCAGCTCAGGGAAGAACAAAGTGCCCTGCCTTTGATCACAGTTGATAGGTCATTTTTCAGATGAATCTAAGCCAGTAAAATGCAGAAAGAAGCATAGTAGAGAAAGAACTGAGATTCATTTCTCCACCTAGGAGTGGTAGAACTCTATGACTGATTGTTTTTTAATAGGAAAGAATATATAAGATGATGATGATGATTACTACTGTCTCGTTGATGATGATTATTACTACCACCATGTTGAGTGGTGCCATTTAGGAAATATGGATTGCATAGAGGAACATAAACATGGGCAGAAGAGTGTGGGGGAATGGAGAACTTGTGAGAATAAGCAATACGAGCTCATCTTCTGCCTGGAAAGGCAGTGACAGGCCATGATAACTGCCCATGAGTTCATCCAAAGGGAGAGTGAAAAAGTAAGGGCGTGTAATTATTTCCACTAATGAAGGAGACTGGCATAATAAGACTGGAATAAGAAATGCATAACCAAAATTTAGATGCCTCTAGTCACTGCAGCAGTGAGGCCCTGAAAGAGCATTGCAGCAGGAGTAATGGTAGGAAAAGAAATTACTTCAAACCTAGAGCTGGGTACAGCTATGAATAGGATTTGATGTGTGTGGCAGCAGGGGGTCTTCCTGCAAGGCTGAATCATGTCCTCTGGCTTTGTGTTCTCTACCTCTATTGGAAAAAGCTGGACCGCTGAAGATAAAAAATGCCTTCTAAGAGTTTAATTACCATGTTGCTATTAATATTTCCTTAGTTAAATCTCCCTTGCTCATATTTACAGACCTTACTAGCTTGTAAGTGCTGGAAGATCAAAATAATTAAACACTAAACACAATTGCTAGATATGTCTTTGTAGACATGTCCAAAAGTTCTAGTCTTTTAAAATCTGCCAGGAGATGCCAGTTGCCCCTGGAAAATAGCCCTTAATGGGAGTTTGCTTTAATGGTGGAGTGATCCAGTCTCTAAACAAAACCATGATGTAAGAGATAATTTATGGCTCTTCATATGGCCCAAGAGCCTCTTTTATTCACAGAGGAGGAGAAGAAAGTCCTTAAAGGCTACTATGTTGTTTTCCACTCATTCTCTTAAATGTCTTTTTCTGTTTGTTTATTTTATTTTACTATTTAATAGCTGTGGCATTCACTTTTGGCCATGTGCTGGGAATCAAGATGGAGCAATGCCACCCCAGTAGGGGTCCCAGGAGCTTCCTGGCTCAGGCCAGCAGATCTCACAGACTGCAAGCAAGCAGCAGAAGTGATGTCTCTGCTGTGAATGTCAGGTCACTGGAGCCAGGGAGAAAAGAGTGCAGTAATGATACATGGCAGTGGCATCCAACTTCCATCCCTCATCCCTGGAAGACTGCTTTTGTACATAGAAACCAGCTGTTGAACCATGACTCCTGGAGGCCTGTCAGAAGTATTGTATAGTTTATGGGATTAGATGTCAGGATTTATGCCTGTTCCTGCACAATGGTTTTTTAAAACCTTCATTATAAAAGCAGAATATTGATTTACCTAAATGCAATCCCCTAATCTCTCTTAAATCAGTAACTCAAGTTTTTCATTTTCTACCCAGTATGGAACACAGTGAATGTGCAGAGGCAGTCTGAGACTGTATATGCCAGTCACCAACTTTGTCTTTTATATTTAGTGCTTGTCATATTTAGCATTTGCTTTCATTCTGTTCCTTTTTGATTAAGAAAACTAATTAAATCCTCCTTTTACAATGACTTTTAAAAGTGGATCATGACTTAAATCTTATTCTTCTTGAAAACAAGTTATTATGATGCAATACTTTGAGGAGGTCTGAGCATGCCACAGCTTGTTTGCACAAGCAGAAGTTAATTTTCAGAGAGTATCCTTGTTCCTAGATTTCTCTAGGTTCAGTTTCAGCATTTCCTTTTTTTCCATCTCTCTTCCATTTATTATATTTGTAGTATATATTTGAGCAAAGTAGGTGCCAAAGGGCCAACTGTACAACAAGCCCCCTCAGGATGGTGGGGTGGGAGGGAGAGGAAAGAGATGACTCTCAGTGCAGCTCGCCTGTGAGCAGTAGTCCTTCTGCTTGCTCTCTTCCTCAGGGCACCTTGCCTGCCCTCCAGACCCTGTCTCAGTTATACCAGTGTCACATCTCTACCTCTGTGGCACTCTACTCAATTTCAGGCTATTTTCTTTGGCCAGCAAAGTCCCAGATGATGTCCAGCCGAGTGCTTCAGGCCTGGTTGTTCTTCTTCCTCTGTGAGTGTTTAGGTGCAGCTGCTTTGAGTTTAGTTCCTGGCATGTTTTCCTTGGAGCTGGACCAGTTCAGATTAGCTCATGAGTTGGGAGTCTTGGGTTCCTTGCTATATATCTAACTTAAAACTGGACATACAATTTTTTTTTTACACCAACAGAAATATGTCAGCAGCCCATGGATGCTCGTGGTCTTATGCTGTCATTCAGCCTTTCCATGTGACCTGAGTAAAGTTCTAATATATAACCTCAGAGTTCAAAAAGTATTTGTATATTACAATAAAATAATGCGAGCCAAGGCATTTGTAATGGATTAATTTTAAATGCAGATGTTGATAAAATTGTATTTTCAATCTCCTACATTTCTCATGTCACTAAAACACTGCAAGAGTGATGACTTTGGATTCATGTAAGACAGCTAAATTTAGATCATGAAAATAAATGCCACACTCCTAATGACACACAGTAGGTTGATAAGTAGTGACTAACATGGCTGCAGCTTTTTTCACTTGGTCTGAGCTTGTGCTTTTAGGACAACTAATTAATATGTGTATATTTTGTTTGAAGAAAGGGGCAATTTTGAAGTTAGCACAATTAATTTTTTGTGATTTGTTTGCTCACCTGTTGACCTCTTGCATTCAAAAGTTGTTGACTTTGCCTGCATTTTTTTTCATGGGCATAGCAAAATTAGACTAAACCTAACAGAAGAGTTTGGCATGCCATGGATATTTTATCTTGGCATGCCATTAGCCTGAGGGACATGTGCATCAGTCTGAAGTATTATAGACTTTTGCAACTTATTATTAAATAGCTTAACACATTCTTGAAAATAAAATTATAATGAACTTGAGCTATTTGTTGCTCTCTCACAAGCCGCAGAGAGCATTTCAGAACACCACAAAAGCTCAGGTCTCCTGTATCCACTGCCTGGAACTTGTGGCTCTCCATAGTTTAAAGGCAGGGTTTCAAATGCTGTTTTTCAGAGCTGTGTTTGCTCTATGGGCTCTGTGCTCCTATACCTCAGAGTGAATACACACACAAGCAGGATGGAAGGAAAGAAACAAGATGTCCAACAGTTCTAATTTTGATGAAACCTAGATGAAATTTATGAAAATTTTTTGTGTTTTGAGTTTTTTTGTCAACAGGATGACTCTGATTAGTACTACTGCAGAAGAAGAAGGAAAAAACCCTTAAGAAAGCTTTCTTAAGGTATTTTAAACTCTTGCTTATCTGCAATGTCTTTGAGTTTATCGGGAACATTAACAATCATTAATAACTCAGTAATACATGTGGCTAATCTTGTTTGACCAGTAAATTCAAAGATTCTTTGCTGCAACATTTGTAATAAATAATTTAATGATCCAGCTGGTTGTCAAAAGATGGAATAATCACCCGAGTATGGTTTAAGTGACTTTTTATCACTCCACAGGAGCTTTGTGGCAGAGCTAAGGATGAAATCTTATTCTTAAAGGAAACATTCACATCCTTAAAAAAAAAATCCTTCTCTTTTCCTCCAAACCCTGCTTCATCCCTTACTAGCTTCCAGCTTTTACAGTGAATAAGAAAGGAATCCTCCCATGAACAACCTCCTGTATGGCACAGGCCTGATTATTTTCCATGGTTTGGGGCATCCTGTGCTCTCCAAGGTGGAAAAAAAGTATAAAATATCTTGTATGTCGAAGGGATGGAGGATGTGAGTTAGAGCAGTAGTACTGTAGTGTATGACATATTTGTTGTAAGTGGACACAGAAAAATACTGCCATTCAAAACTAGGGATT
The DNA here is from genome assembly GCA_034509185.1 of Euphonia xanthogaster. NCBI lineage: Eukaryota > Metazoa > Chordata > Aves > Passeriformes > Fringillidae > Euphonia > Euphonia xanthogaster. The sequence continues at coordinate 85,596,382 of JAYDZK010000001.1, forward strand.
ATGATGTTATTTCTCCTGTTTGTCTCTTGAGTGACTACTTCTTCCACTGATCCTGACCCTTCAACCACTTGCCTTGGTCCACTTCTGACTGCATTGAGTCTCAGCCTCCACTCTGATATTATCGGCATCTCTCCTTCCTGTCTTTGGGCACACTGTCTTTTGCAATTTGGCTATGAGAAGATAGAATGTGAAATTGTGTCATATGTTCTCAGTAACTCTGTACTGCTTTCCTGGCTCCAGTTGTGAAGGAAAGCTTTTCCACAAACATCTGCCAACTGATGACTGCTTAAACTGGAAATTAGCTCCTTGGTTCCCATACAGTACTTTTCCTTTCATGTCTGGGAACAAACCTACACTTTTTCTGGAAAGACATAAGCTAATGCTGAAGGCCATTGGGCACTTGAACTGGTTTTTTTTCAGAAACTATTAAGCACTTTGCATCTTAACTTGCATCCTTCCACGCGGCTCAAACAGCATGTCTCTGCGCATACGAAGTGGAGAGATTGTGTTCTGCTTTGAAATATGTTTTCTCATGCACCTCTCAAGACAGAGATCATCTGCCCTTCTCCATTCTGACTTGGACTAGGCCAACCAGACCTACGGACGAAGCACCATAATTTTCTTTAAATGTCAACGTTGTCTTCCCTGATCTTGCAGCATGTCTAAATTCTGCACATCCTGCACCTTGGGCTATAGATCCAAGACAATGACAATAACTCCACCTCCTAATTTCTAGCATTTCTAACCCTCTAGGTCTAATTCAATATGGCCTGAAAATTTCCTAAGTATCTACAGCTGGATGCTGATAGGTGCACAGAAGCACCTGTTACAGAAAGATGTGCCATTAAAGCTGTGCCAATTGTCTGCTGACTTCTACAGAGATACATTTGGCACTGAGGTCAGCCTGGAAATCTGGGCTTTGACACAGACATAGGTCTCCTGGGAAAGGGAAAGACCAGATCTAAGGTGTCATTTTAGACTGAGAAAGCTGAAGTTCTGTCCCAGAAAAGTGGTGCAGTGTGACAGGCTGCTCCTGCCTGAAACAGCCAGGGGAAAGGACAGGGTGTGAACGTCTGCTCCAGTGGCTGGCACAGTTTGTTGCTTTCGATGAATGGCAATTGTAGGAGACAGATTCATCCCAGCAAGCAGGGAGTGCAGCTCCCCAGCCTTGCCTTGTCTCCTTTTCCCCGGCCCATTTTTGTCTATTTCCTGGAATGCATTGAGGCAGAGAGGCTCTGCCTCTCTATAAATGGGAGGATTTGGGAAGGATGAAGAAGGGTTAGCCTTCCTTACGTCTCCTTCTGCAGTCCTTCACATGCAGAAATAAACTAGTTGCACCTAGTTCTGTCTGCTAGCATTTTGTGTTTTATGAATTCAGAGACCTATATATTTATAGCCATGGCTGTTGATCCACTTGTACAATTCCTTTTGTATTTGAAACTCTTTAGAGAGCACCTTATGCAAATCTATTGGTCCTTGCTTACCGTAAGAACTTCCTTTGCACTGAGACTGATGGTTTTGGCAGTTCTGACTGCAGCTGCTGGCTCTTACACATTCCTTTTTATTCCATAGCAAAGCCTCAGATTTCCTTCCAAATGGGTAGTAGGCTAATTGCATTCTTTTGGATCAAAGATTTTTCTGGTCTCATGCAACTCGTGGTACAGATTTACTTACGTTATTCCTGATACTAATAATACCATATTAGAGAAAATGGAAGAAATGTTAGCTAATTTCCTGCTCACAGGTCGTGTCATAGAGATAAATATGTTCCACATGAGAAAAGTCTTTCAACATAAGCATAAAAAAAGTCTATAGTAGTTAATATCCCCTTTAAAACAAAGATTTGTTTCATTACTTCAAATAAAATATATTTTCTCTGAATTTATTATAATATATATATTTATGCATGCTATAAATCCACAACAAATATTTTGAAGTTTCTTATAATCCCTTATGTAATTTCTTTTTCACAATGTAGTGTGAGATATTTTATTGCAATCTGGCCAGTTGATATCATAAGCATGCTGATTTATAAGGGTATGAGGGAGGCACATGAGAGGTTTTTGGCTGCTCAGTTTGATTGTATATGATTCTTCTGAAGTCCAGAAAAAGGTGGTAGACAGACTACTTTGATGCTTTCAGGTAAAAAATGGTATATAATCAGTCTCGTGGTGAAGACAGAGTTAAGGATTTGCCAGAACTGGAGACCTGAACTATTCAAATATCCATTGGGAAAGAAAGAGAGGAGGACATGGGTGATTCAGCAAGTTCTGGGAATGTGTTAGTGGCAACTTCTTATTGCCGAGGCAGAGGAAGTTAATAGATAAGTGACAGTAACTGTATCTCTTTGAAATTTAATTCAGACAGAAGTCACATAGTAATGTGGATTACAGGAGACTACAAAACAATAGTGTTCCAAATAAAGGAAGGAAGTGCTGAATCAAATTAAAGCAGAGATGTAGGAGGATATCTTTAGAAGGCATTTCAAAGAGTATCTATGGAACAAGACATCAAGGAAACAAAAAGCTGATTAAAAACAAGGTGCATTTGCCAAGAGCAAAACATGCCTTTTCAGTTCTGTTTCCTCTTTTGCAGGATAACAGCTTAAAGAGGGGGCAGTAGTTTATTATCTCAGATTTAGTAAGGGTTTTGAGGAATGCCATAAGTAAGCCTGGAAAACATGATGGAGATGATAGGAATGTAAAGGCTGATGCTCAGACAGCAAATTCTGCTCATGGATTTCTGTGAAATGAGGGATATTTCAAGGCAATGTTGCAAATTTAATTCCTGTAACTGGCTTGATTTTACCAAATCCAGTAATTTAGGTTAACAGTGTATATGATGGACTAAGGAATAGCTTAACTAATTTATACTTCAAATTGTATTAGAAAAGGGTGGAAGCACTGGAGACAAACCACAAAGGTCAAAGTGGGTTTGGTATGTTGGGGTGATGGTATGTGACTATAAATCCAAGAAAGAAAATACCAGGAAAAAATTATTGTTGATTAGGGAACTGATTAGGCAATAGCAGCTCTGTCAGGCATATGGAAAACAAAATCACCCAGAAATGGAGTTGGCAAATAATGCAAAGCAGTTGCAACAAAGACAATTTGCATTGCATATAGTAACAGGGTTCTTGTTCATATAAAATGAGAGGTACTTATTCAACTGTATCCTTATTGGGAAGACCTTATCTGGCACTGAAGATTCATTGAGTTTCAAAATCACATTTTGAGAAAGATGCACATAAATTGGAGACAATCCAGAATAGATATCCAGGAAGAAGATTTTTGGAAAATATTATTTATTTGGAACAAATTTAAACAACTGAGTTTGTTTATATAAGAAAAGACTAAGGGATTATTGTTCAAATGATAGCAGACTTCCAAAATGGCAAGAAGGTAGCAAGCAGTAATTTTCTATGCTAACTGGATTAAGGCAAGGAGTAATCTCTTCAGTTTTGCATGGGAAAATGAACATTTATGTTCTGTATTAGGGAAACTCTACAGCAAGTTTTTCTAGTTTAAGGGCAGGAGTAGACTATGGTGGGGGTAATTGTGCACTGTTTTGGCTGGGATGGAGTTAATTTTCTTCATAGTAGCTAGAAAGGGGCTGTGCTTCGGAATTGCGAGCGCAACAGTGCTATGAATACAGGGATGTTTTAGCTGTTGCTTACACAGCTTCAAGGCCTTTTCTGCCCCTCATCACACCCCAAGAAGGGGCAGGCTGGAGATACACAATGAGCTGGGAGGGGACACAGCCAGGACAGCTGATCCCTGCTGACCAGAGAGATACCCATACCACATGGCATCATACTCAACATATAAAAGCTGGTGAAAGAAGAAGGAAGTGGTGGACATGCTTGGGATGATGGCATTTGTCCTCCCAAGTCACCACTACCTGTGAAGTAGCCTGGTTTTCCTGCAGATTGCTGGTCACGTCTCTGCCAGTGGAAGTGGGGATAGAATTTCTTGCTCTGCTTTGCTATCATGCTTTACCTGTTTAACTGTCTTTATTTCAGCCCACAGGTTTTTTCACTTTGACTCTTCCAGTTTTCTTCTGCATCCCGATGGGGCTGGGGAAGTAAGTGAGTGGCTGTGTGGGGCTGAGTAGCCAGGTGGTATTTAAACCATGACAAGGGCACTAAGAAATCTCTATGAGTATGTTAAATATCCATCTGAATATTGCAGATGTACCAGCTGTACTTCACGACAAAAGCACAGATTAGATGCCCGTGTTGCATCCTTTCAAGCTACATCCCAGCTTTTACCTTCAGGGTCCTGTGCAAGGGTTTATGGTGTCACTGCCCCTTCATGCAAGCAAAAATGTACACATGCATCAGTTTAACGTATCAGGCTTCTCTCTGTAGTTCAAACAGCTTTATCAGAGTTTTATGGACTACTTCAGAGTCAACCTTTTCTTTGTGTGCACTGAAGCAGAGAAAATTTTGTTTGTTTTTTTCCCTCTAGTAATCCAGCAGACCTTTTAATGGAGCAGGCTGGAAACATTCCTTAATCAGAAAAATTTAAGTGAGCAAAAACCAGACTCAATCTGCAAGTGAGAGCTGAGTCCCTTCCAGTAGACCAAAATTTCCCTTTGCTTCTCTTGAAGAAGAGATCTAGTTTAACTTCTTGACAGAAATACAAGGTCTGCTTTTCATTCTCTGAAGCTGAGCTTCATTGTTGAATGTTTGAGCTCGGTATGCCATAAAATCCGTGAGGTTTTCTCTGGAATCCTCAAGTGACATGAATAGCAGGATGCAAAATTCACCTTAACACCTTTTCCTCATGCTGCCTTTCTAAGTCTGTGGACACAAATACACATTTTGCATAAACATACATTCAATTTTAGCTCAGATCCCCAGATCAAGTAACAATATAGCTCTATAACTAACTTTGTGATTTTGCATTTCCAAAAGTACCTAAGCACTTTTATTTAGCTCTTTCTTTCTTTCTTTCTTTCTTCCTTTCTTCCTTCCTTCCTTTTTCTTTCTTTCTTTCTTTCTTCCTTCCTTCCTTTTTCTTTCTTTCTTTCTTTCTTTTTCTTTCTTTCTTTCTTTTTCTTTCTTTCTTTCTTTCTTTCTTTCTTTCTTTCTTTCTTTCT
>JAYDZK010000001.1:85601584-85611982 GCA_034509185.1 Euphonia xanthogaster
CTTTCTTTCTTTCTCTTTCTTTCTTTCTTCTTTTGTCTTTGCTTCTGACCTACATTATTTGTTTTAACCAGGGAAACACTGCAGTTTCTTTACTTAGTGTTTGATTTCTGGGTGATTTACAAGCAGCTATTTTGGCTGCAGGAATTTGGACGTCAGCAGCTGGTTAACAACAGGTCAGGTTATTTACATTGACACCCATATTGATCATGCAGCCTGTGAAAATTGCTCAAGGCTTTTCTATTTAATCAGGGTTCTGATTGTCCTCTGATAGTTTTGTAACCAGTCTCAAATAAGCACATTTGCATTTTCAGTAGCAGGTACTGTAAAACACTGATACACCTTGGAAGAAATTAAAAAGGAAATAAAAATGTCTTCCGAAAAGTAGATCTTAAATTTATAGTTCAGAACTACAAGGTCATAGCCACTGTGCAGCTTTCTAATGGTTATTCACCATAAAAATATAATTGCTAGTCAGATTGTTGCTGAATAAAATTATTGTAAAGCAAATACCTTTAACAAAATTATTCCCCACCTTTTTTTTTCTTCCACATTTGGTTGGTTTATGGGATTTTTACACGCCAAAGTTGAAGATCAGGTAGAAGCAACTCAAGTTATATTCTAGGGATAAAATCAATTATAACATGATAAAGAAGAAGATATTTTCCTTGCCTTGCCTTGCCTGCATGCTTCCAAGAGGGTCAAGTGATGGAGGCTGGCCTGTAGTTTTAAAGCTGCCGATGGTACAAACCTGCACGTGGCAATTGGCCCATTGGACTGGGAGGCTGCAAGAAGCCTCTGCAAGGCTGCAAGGAGATGGACCTTCCACGAAGAGCAAAACCCACTCCCATTCCACATGCATTTTACCTGCACATCCTTGCTGAACATACCATAACTGTGCCAGCTGAGAGTACGTGGCTTGGCACCCAGCCAAAACTGGCAACCATCCATGTTGTATTACTCTGGGCTGAAATTCCTGTAAGGATTAGTCAAAGGCTGGGTGAAATTTGCAGTTATTGGCAAATGTGTTGTGATGCTGTCCTCACCAGCAGCCATGGAAAAAACAAGGTCTGAGAGCACAGAGCAGCTTTTAATTCAGCAATGCAGATGGCAGTGAAGTGTGCTGGGGAAGATCCTAGAGTTTTCGTCAAGGTTTCTCTTCAAAAAATAGAACTGTGATGTAAGATATCACTCAGAGAGATTGTTCAGTAATAATTTGGCTAAAAACTAAGTGTTAGGCCTGAGATTAATTGGCTCTTTCTTCATTTTGTACAGCTTGCCTGTATTCCTAATTACACACAGCTGTCCTTTCAGTTCATACCTAGTCTGCCCATTGCTGGTGACCAAAAGTGCCTATCATTCAAGCACATATCCTTTCCCAGCACATCTCAGAAGGCTCTTGGGATGCTGCTTTGAAGAAGCTGCATGATTTTTGAAGGTGCTGAGACAGAGACATACCACCCTGACAGCTTTGGTAGTACTACGTAATAAGGTACCTGTGAGAGCAAACTGTGCTAGATGTGGTCAGGCAGGCAGAACAAAACCAGCCCTGTCCAAAAGCAAAACAGAATTTAGTGTCCAAATGCTTAATTCTATGATTTAGGTTTAGATAGTCCTAGCAGGAGCAAGGAGTTGTATTTGGTGATCCTTATGGTTTCCTGGCAACTTGAGACAGTCTATGATTCTGAAAGTTTAGATTCCAAGCTGTGATTCTGGAAAGAGGCAATGCCTGGAGAAAAGGCAAACAGGTTGGCAGCAGTGTGATCAGAGTATAGGTACTCATATTTCTTTGATTAACCCTTAGCATTTTTTTTTCTTAGTACTGTCCTAACTTCATTGCCGCTTCTCTTCAGATTAAGGGCTCAGTGGGTGTATGAACTCTTGAACCCAGAAGTGAAATGGCCTTATAAGAGTTAGGTCAGGAAAACATTCAGTGAAAGGAGTGAAAGCTGCAGCTTCCTGAAAATTAGTGAAAACTTTTTCAGCAGAAACTGTGCACACATTTCCAGCTGAGACTGAGATTCCCAAAGGCAGTTGTGGATCATTATTGTGGGCTGCAGTTTGCACAAAATACATCAGTAATTGCAGTCAAGCAGTCTAGCCTGGTAGTTACTCGTTATTTCTGCTATATTAGTATCCCAAGCAGGATCAGGGCTGTCTTCTATACTTCATATTCTGTACTTCAGAATATGAAGCAAAAGAGAAACTGATTTGCCTTTATACAGATATGCATATATCTGTGTCTCTTCAAACTTATTTAAAACTCTGTTTTTTTCTCCAGTTTTCCATCAGCATCACCCTGTAAGTAACCAGTCCTCTCCAATAAGTTTAGTCAGAAGCAGGTCAGGTCTGTAAGCAGAAGCTGCATGAAACACACACATGCTTCACTGAGATACATAGCACTTTCCTGTGCAAAGAGAAGATGTGCAGTGAGACTGGCTTTCAAAAGTGAAGTAAAAAAGCAAGTAACACTTTGGGGGACAGGGTGTGAGATTTTACTTAAGAGCACTTGGTTGTGACATGGGACAGCTCTTCCTTTAAATGACTGTTTCTAAGAGAGATAAGGGAGCCTTGCAGATGCTTTTTCCAGTTAATCCATTTGCCCGAAACTCTTGCACAAAGGGCTCAGAACAAACAGGACTCATGCTGGAAACAGCGTGCTGATGCAGTTCTTGCATAGTAGGGGTTTAAAGGTTTGTTTCAATAATTAGCACACGCAGTTGGCTACCAGAGAGCACAGCTTGCTTCCAGTCACTGGCATGACACAGGAGTAGATGCTGCAATGTACCTTAATGGAGCGTGTGATTTAAAGGGATGAGTGATACTTGAGGCATACAGTGGGGTACAGTCCTCTTCTCACTCAGATTAAGGGCAGGGCTTCCACAAACGTGAGAATTGCCCTGTTGGCACATTTTGAGTATGAGTGAGATATGTGACAATATGATTGCAGAAAAGCAAGATTTCACTTGACTTCTACTCCTATACACATGGGCTTGGAAGCTTCCCACTTTTTCTTACCAATCCTTGAAATATTTAACTGTTAAGTTCCTACTACATGAAGACTGAAGCTAAGCAAGAGAATAAAAGCTTTTTTCCTTGAGGAGAGGTGATTACTGCTCCAAGTAGTCTTTACTTGGCATAACATGGGCTTATGTACTGACAGCCAGAGCTTTGGTTTTGTTGTGGCTCATTTAAGGTCCCAGTAATCCAAATAATGTTGGAAGAAGTGGTTTTCTCTTTTGTATGTCACTGTCAAATGAAATAAATTATAAAAACACAGAGGGGGCTTTTTGGTTTTAACATGCTCTGCAAAAGACAGAAGCAGCTGGTCTCAGTGCTTAAGCAGTTGGGATGTTTTTTGGCTATGTGCGTAATGCAATGAGTAAATTGGTATACTTGGGCTCAAATTAAAGTTCTTCTGACTGCAAGTACTTTAAAAATAAAAAAATAAACAGGAATTTACTTAATCATACAACCTCATTAAACAAGATAGAAAGTTTTCCTTTGCTGAGAACAGAGTTTTTTTGATTAAAACTTTGGTTACTGGAAAATACTGATTTATTAAAACCTTTCCTTAAAAATTAATTCATTTTGGCCAAAGTAATTTCTTTCAAGAATCTCTTTTTCTGGGACATGAGAGAGCCAGGCTGAATTCTTTATCCCAAAGTGAGTGAAGCATGAGATGGAATCTTTCTCACCCTTGCAATTTTGGCTTTTCTTCAGGAACTAGGATGTTATTTAGGTTTCTGGTGAAAAACTTAGAAAGAATTGTTCTTCAAACCAATGTGCTAAGAAAAGAAATATCCATTGCTTTGATCTCTTCACCAAAAGGATTTTTTTGTTTCCTCATAAATCCTTTAGATTTTGGAGTGAGATTCCACAGGCTTTTAAAACTAATTTACATAATACTCTGGTAGTTACACCTCCCATTCATATCCAAATTCAAGATACTATTGGAGCAAGTGGCTTGCCACAGGTCTTTTTGGATTTCCTCTCAATCTGCACTGATAAGACAATAAGAAAGAATAATATTTTCATAACTCACTTGGCCTCCTCATTCATAGACTGCAGTATTTTGATCATCACTGGCACAGACCAGGAACAGCTTCAGAGTGGCACTGTGAAAAGCTGGAGCTTTTGCAACATCAAACCCAGTTCATTTATATGAGTCAGCTGCAGGACAAATGCAATTCACATGAGAAAGCATCAATCCTTCTCCTCCTCCTCCTCTTTCTCCTCCTTCTTCTTCTCCTTCCCAATCTACAAGGGAGAGAAGGGAGCAATATCTGTGAGAAGAACTAAATATCTCACAGAACTGTCTGATAAAATGAGAGGTTTAAATTTAGTGTAGAAAAATAGAAATTCTGTGAAAAAACAGTATTAGCTGTACTGGAAAGACAGTAATCACTGTCCAAACAGCTGACTCTTCATTAGCTATGTTCTCACATGATATCACTGTGACTAGTTCTCTGAAAGCAACAGCTCAGTGATGAGCAGCAGTGTCAGATGGGCTCTCTGGTGTTGTTAGGAAAGAAATGGAGAATGGTCCAGACTCAGTGTAGGTTTAGGTACATAGAACAAGTGGCTGCACCAAAGCAAGCACACCAGTGCATTGGAAAGAGCACAGAATCCAAGTCCTCCAAGCACTAACAAAATACAGCACAGAACACAGTGTCACAGATGATTGGTGGTGTGGGATGGCTTTGCCAGAAGGCTCTTCAGCTTGGAAATGCAAAGAGGATCCTCTGAGTCACGAATGGTGATGGAGAAAGTGAGCAAGAGAGGAGGTGTTCATGCTTTCTCACATAATCAGAGTGAAGGCTGCCCAGCTATTACTGAGGGGCAGATGAAGAAAAAGCAGCAGTGTTCCTTTTTAATCATAGTGTGTGTCTAGTGTTGAATGATTAATGTGCAAGTCATTTCCATGGGATGTGAGGGCAAGAAAGATAAGCAGTTTAAATAGAGACTAGAGAGAGCTATAAAGGGAAAGTTAATTTGTAGCTACTGAATAGGGACATGACCTTTTGCTGATGGGATGCCTGAAATTTTATTACTGGAAAACAGGAGAGTATGACAAACACAGACAAGACCCTCATTAGCCTTCTTCAACTGCTGTTTTTACAAGTACCTGCAGCTGGCCATAGTGTGAGACAAGAGATTGTTTCAAGGGTTGAATGGCCTCTAAATTTGGCCTTATATGTCTGTTCTTCTGTCACATTGCCTCTAACAAGTGGCAAATTTTAAATGCTTTTATTTTGCGAGCCCACAAGTTACTATGTTGACCAAATGTAGGGAATGTATTTTCTTTTCCAGTTGCTTCTGGAAAATAAAAATGATTTTTAATATAAACTGATACAGCATCAGCATGAGATCAGATAATACTCTATTTGTACATATGAACAATAAGAAAAGTGTGAAGGCAATGTAGTGGAGGTGAATATGAAAAGGTTTCACATGGATGTGAATTATTAATGACATAAGTCTGTGCCTAAACCAGGCTCTAACTGAGTTATTTAGTGGAAAAATAAGAGAATGGAGTTTAGACAACACAATGTGCAGCTTCCTGGTCATCAAAACATAATGTTCTGACACCTTCTGGGGCTCCTTGGGGACACTGCTTACTTAGTTTCCTGTTTGGACTCCCTAAAGGATACAAGTAATAGAATCATAATGAAGGGATTATTGTCCAGACGGTGCTTTTGCTTCTTTTTTGGCTCCTCCTGAAACACAGCAATAATTTTAGGAGCCACAAAAGCGGGATATCATGCTGCCCATGTGCTTCAATGTCTAATTGCACAAGCTTGTGCACAGGATATTTTAATAAAAGGACTTTTGTCATGAATTTGGGCATTAATTTGTTTTAAAGGACCTGCCACAGATCACTATTATTTGTTAGAAGTTATACCTTTCATGCAAGAAAGAAACAATGAAGCAAAGATGTGGATCCAGCTCTGCTTGTGACAAACCAATCTCTGGATTAGGTAATGTTAGTCAGACATTTGACATTTTTGTGAGTGTTTTTAAGCTGACAGGATGTCCTCTGGATCTTGGCTAGGAGCTAAACCAGAGTGTGGGGGTTTAATGGGGTTTTTGTACATCTGGCCAGTGAAAACCAATGACATGACTCAACTCATCTTTCTAAGATGGTGGAAGACAGTAGATTTCTCTTCCACACCACAAATTTAGTATGAGATCTGCAAGGTGTAAATATAGATACACAGTTGAATTTATACTCTCTAGTGATTTCTCATCACTGAAGGCATTGTAACAGGAATATACAGCTAGTTGGGTTAAATTAATTTTGTTACCTGTGAATGGGGAAAGGCAGATTAACAATAGTTCACCATACTGAGGTATGAAAAACTGATAAATACAAGAATAGTGAGAATTATACCAGATATACCCATGATATCTTCTGGAGTAAAACTGTCTCCTCCAAGTAATGACAGCTGCTGACCAGGTCCTTTGCTTAGATCATTGCTCCAAACACATGGAAGCTGTTAATGGGGTTTTGTACATCCAGCCAGTGAAAACCAAATGTCATGCCTCAACTCATCTTTCCAAAATTAGAAGCAGCACCCTAGTGACTAAAGGATGCAGGAGATTTACAGTTTCTCAGAGATGCTGGATAGGCCCATGCAAGGGTGTTGCACAAACCATGTAATTGGAAAAATCTAACATTAACTGCATCATTTTCAATCCCAAGTTGTGCACCACATAGTCCAGACCTGCAGATCTGCATGGCTCACACATAGGTCACCTCCTGTTAGCTCAGATTTACTCTCTGTTCTCCTTTTATTATATACTTCCTACTATGTTTAAGTTGTCAATATAACATAACCTTGCAGCTGTGTTATTAAAATGCACAGAACAATCCCCTGATATTGTCAACATAAGTTCAATCTCACAAGCAATTAAAACTTTTTATCCTGGTGCTCAGTCTCCATCAAGTTATTCAGTCTAAGGGTGAAAGTGTGAACTACTTCATCCAGTATGATAATCACAGTTTGGCCAACTACTTGAATTCTTAATTAACTAACATTTTCAGCCTCTAGACTCAAAGGAGGCTTCTGCTGCGTCATCCTCTTTAATTCTGAGTTTCTACATATTTATACTGTGAATTTGAATAAAGGAAGAGTATCAGAGTATCACTTCAGCCCTCAAAGTGAGGTTTCTTTTGCATAGAAAACAAGGGATGAGGGGTCCCTACCATGTACTGAGGTGCCTCCCCAAAGAGGTTGTTAGCATGGCTGAGGTCTATAGCTGGATCTAGTTCTAGGGTACTGAGACCTCAGCATTAGAGGCAAGTTACACTATGGGTGTCTTCATAAAACCAGTGTGAAATGATAACAGGAAGCAGGGAGAAGACAAACATCGTTAGAATGGAGGTTTAAAATAATTTTCAGAAATTGTGGTTTTCCCCGAAAGAATCAGCCCACATTGCTCAGAAAACTTCAAATGCTTAGGGCTGTAATGTGCTCTCACTTGCCATGTTACACAAAATAATTTCTGTTTCAATGAAACTTTTTTTTTCCTGTGGCTTATGAGGTCTCATTTCTGTAATATGATTACCTTATAGAATGATGCATTACAAAAGCTATTTGCAGGAGGCCAAGCATCCCATCCCCTTGGGAATAGACAGCACAGATTGATGGCAGTGTCTGAGCCACCTCATGGGGTTACTGTCTCCATTTCCTTTTTCAGTTTGAAGGGACACAGGATTTCTTTATCTCTTGAAACTCCAAATGTTCTGTAAAAATCTCCCACTTGTGTTGCTTTTTTGACCTACTTGGTTAACCAAAATTCAGCATCCTGTGGGTTGTCTCTATCTCGAGGAGAGGTTGATGATGGACTCAGATATCTTTGATGCACTTCTTGTTTTGCAAATAAAGTCTTAGTTCCTCACCACAGAGTGCTTTGTGTAGGAAACTGTTTTTACTCACAGCTCCAAATACTCTTTATGTGAATTTTATTTGATAGTTTATGAGATTTATTCTTGAACTATAGATTAATTGTGACTGTGCATTCTTGTTTTAGTTTAATTATATGCTGCATATCTGCTATATAACTTCTTAACAAGCTTCAGTTTGATGGTTGCTGTGTTTGAAGAGTTTGCAGAAAAGCAGAGCTACAAACTGGTTACTACTGGTCATTATTTTGGCCCAGCTGGCTCACAGAAAATTGTTTCAAAACAGGAAAGCATCATTTGCAAGGCTGTGGAGTGAGACTGCTATACAATCCTGTGTTGTGGAGCAACAGGAACAAAAGCACAAGTGATCATCTAGCAGCATTTTGTTTAGCAAAAATCAGAAAGTAGAATGCCTGCAGCACTGAAACTTGCTGGAGTCACCAGCAATTGGCTGCAAAACAAAGAAAAGGCAGAACAAACCAGTATGAAAACTCTTGCTTTACCCAGTATGACTTGGCATCCCAAGAGTTACAGATGTTTCCTGCAAGTGATGGAAAGGGTATCGATTGCAGGAGCTAATGGCTTCAGGCAGCAGTATTGACCTGACTTACTATTTTCTGTTTTTATAGAGCTGACACTGGCAGGGAGATAGAGAAGGAATGCTTACTGTATCTGTTTGTCTAAGAAAATCTGTACAGTGTCCTAAAGACATAAGTTCCTCCTAAGTGGACTGACCTTTCCACAGAGGCATTGTTACTACCTTGTTACCTGCAGAGCTCTTGTGATTCCTTCTGGATAGTTTGAGCTCCACTTATTGTACGCCTTGTTGCTTATGTGACAGTTTCTGTATATTGTGTGGCATATAACCATAGAATTGAAAGTCATCATTGTCCTGCAAAGCTCTGCTAAGGGCTCTGCCAAAGCTCTCTGCTCCAACTCTCTCTTCTCATGAAGGACACAAAACTGCGGGACAGCAGAAAGTGAGTAAAATACAACAGCAAAAAGGGTCAAGGTTGAGTTCCAGAGTGCTCTTTTCAGTTGGGCTTCCAGGTAGACAGCTGCAGGAATCAGAGACATTCTGACCTCCAGGACGGTTAGCAGGCATGGATTTGAAAGCATGGGGTGTTAACAGAACATGGGATGGTCCTGATGGAACTGGAATCAGAATGGATGAGAGCTCCCATGGACTGCTTAAGGACCAAGCTCTCCTCACCAGTATATGAACTGTGTGGTTCATACACTGCAGAACCAGGACTGTGAAAGAGGATGGAAGAGCTCCAAGGATGAATAATCAGAGAAATTTAAGCACATGCTGTCCAGCAGGAAATATCCAATCTGCATCCTGCACAAGGCCGGGGGAAGAGAGTGACTAAAACCATGAGTTTTTAGCTATAAGAATAGAAAAACATGTTCAAGGGTTAAATATAAAAGGGCAAAAAAAGCTGAATATAGCATTTAAGCAGTCCTTCACCCTCTTCTTCAGTGGGGGCTTCTGTGAGCAAAACCCGCATGTACAGGCTCTGGAGAATCAATGGCAAGCCAGAGCAGCAAGGGCATTCTTTTTGCTGAATTATGTTTTCAGAAGGAAAACCATGAATGTTTGGATAAAATCAGAATAGATCAGATAAAGCACTAAGTGCACTTAAGATAGGAAAGCAGAGAAATTATATGGAATGTTGCAAAATGAAAAGTGAAGTGCCCCATAGAATGCTCTTCTAATTTTCAATGGTGTTCCAACGGAGTTTTGTGAGTTCTTCAGTTCACATGGATTCTCAGAAGATACACACCCTGCAAATCTTGAAGTGAGTGCATACTTTGCACTCCCACTCCTTGAGATTACTCTTTCAGATAACTGAGTGTCAGAATGCTGCCTGCTTGTCCATGCTCTCTCCCTCTCTCCCCTGTGTAATCAAAGGGAGTCTAGTCTTCACTTTGAGTTATTTTTAACATTTAGCAAGAAAACTCCTAAATAAGTTGAAACATGGTGTCACAGGAAATGGAATAACTGGGTGCTGTGGTTTAACCCCAGTCAGTAACTGAGTGCCAAGCAGCCAATCACTCGCTCTTCTACTCCGCCCTCCGTGGGATGTGGAGGAGAATCGGAAAAAACCAGCTTTGTGGTTTGATATAACAGCAGTTTAATAGTTGAAAAAAGACGACGATGATGATGATGATGATAATGACGAAGATAACAGTGCTGAAGAGATATACTACTACTAGTACTACTAATATAATAATATTAATATAAATCTAATACTTTTAATGATGATGATAAAAACAATAGTACTGAAAAGGGGAGAGGAATAAACCTCAAGATGCACAAGTGATGCTCAATACAATTATTCATCGCTTGCTGACCAGCCCATTCCTATGCAGCTGTCAGCCCCTCCAAGTGAACTCCCCCCAGTTTATGTACTGGAAATGATGTTCTGTGGAAGGGAAATCCCTTTGGCCAGCTTGGGGCAGCTCTCCTGGCCATGGGCCCCCTCCAG
>JAYDZK010000001.1:85612054-85645400 GCA_034509185.1 Euphonia xanthogaster
AACTGAGACATCAGGGACTTACCAATGCTGTTCTCACACTGAATCAAACCACAGCACTCTACCAGCCAGTAAGAAGAAGATTAACTCTATCCCAGCCAAAACCAGGACAATGGAGCAGATATTTTTTTAAAAGTGCTTAAAATTTAACTCAGGGTTAAAATTGAACTAAGGGTTCATGGGTTGAGATAAGGACTGGGAGAGATCGCTCATCAAATACTATCACAGGCAAAATAGGCTCAACTTAGAGGTATGAAATTAATATATTGCTAACAAAATCAAAGCAGGATAATGAGAAATTAAATAAACCTTAAAAACACCTTTCCCCTCTGCTCCCTCCTTCCAGCTCTACTTCCTCCCCCAGCAGCACAAGGAGACAGGGCATGGGTGTTACAGTCAGTTCATCATCCGAGGCTTCTCCTGCTGCTCAGGGAGAGGAGTCGTTCTTCTGCTGCACCATGGGGTCCCTTCCACAGGAGACAGTTCTGCATGAACTTCTCAGATGGGGCTCCATCTCACAAGCAACAGTTCTCTGCAAAATGCTGCAATTGAGTGTGGAGTGTGGTGTTGTGAGGTCCTCAGGATGAGGTGAGAGATGAGAATTTGACTTCATGTTGTCAGAAGGCTGATTTATTATGTTATATGATATGATAAGAAATTATATATTAAAACCATACTAAAGAAAGAGAAAGGATACATCAGAAGGCTCAACAAGAATGATAATGAAAGCTGGTGACTGACTCCTCAGAGTCTGACACACCTGATGGTGATTGGTCATTAATTAAAAACAATTCACATGTTTGGATAAACAATCTCCAGACCACATTTCAGAGGAGCAAAACATGGAGAAGCTGAGGCTTCTCATCTTCCCAGGAGAAGAAATCCTGGTGAAGGGATTTTACAGAAAATATCATTGTGACATGTGAGTATGTCCCATGGGCAACAACACTCCTCCCAAAACTACTGCTGCATGGTCACTCTTCCATGGGGTGCAGTCCTTCAAGGACAGGCTCCAGCCTAGGAGCAAGGGCCCCCTCTCTCCACCAGGATTCCCACAGGATAACAGTCTCCTGCAGGCATCCACCTGCTCCTCATGGACACCTCCCCCATGGGCTGCAGGTGGATCTCTCCATCCCCCGTGGATTCCCATGGGCTGCAGGGGCACAGCTGCTTCACCATGGTCTCACCACAGCCTGCAGAGGAATCTTGGCTCTGGCACCTGGGGCACCTCCTCCTTCTCCACTGAGAAGACAAGGAGCACTGAGTCACTTTTCCAATTCTGAAGCTGTAGGAGAACTAAAAAATTACCTGCAAAGAATGTAAATATTGTGAAAATTAGGGAAATATTTAGGCACACTGGCAATTTTTTTGGCAGCTAGAGAATTGCTCTCAAGTTGAATGCTATTGTTCTAATCTAAAAATATGCAGAACTTGACAATGGAGGAATATAGTTTGGCAGCATCTTCTCCTCTTCCTAGCCACACACAGAAGAAGATAAAACAGGAATCTTCAGCACATCCCTTCATTGTTATATATTTTTCCAATTCCCTGGAAATGAGGGAGAGAAATGTGAAGAGGTAAAGCCAACACTATCTCCAGAAACGGCAAAACAACTTTAGCTGCTCATAATTTGATACACAGTGAAAGTGACAGTTTCCAGCTTCTAATGGATTTATAGGTATTTCTAAGTTATGCGTGGGTTTATAACCTGTAAGGCATGAAAGAGAGAGGAAAAGGATTAGGTGGGGAAGGAAAAGGTTATATAAGGGTTGGAATGATGGCAATCATTTCGGGCACAGGTTTCAAGATTTAGCCAAAACTAGTTGAATACTGGCAATGTCACAGCATGATTTAAGTAGTGCTTATTATGGCCTGGACAAAATCCCTCCCTGTTGAACAGCTGCATTTTATATTATACAAAAATGATCTAATTTCTTTGCCAAAAAATATTGTCTAATGTGATTTTATGTAATTCTGGAAAGAAATTCTAGATTAAAATGACTGCCTAGTTTCTGTTTTAATTATGGAACTTTGACCTTATGCTCACTGGTAAACAAAGGAAGAACTTTTGAATCCTTTTGAGCAGACCTTTGCTGTCCTCCTGAGTTCAGACTAAATGATGCCATACTTCACTGCATTTTCTCGTAAAATTAAGGTAAGAAACCATTTGCATTTGAAGACAGCTCAGCTGTTTATTCAGTACTGACCTGCTCAAAATGAACAATGAATCTGATCTGTAAGACTTCACAAAGCATTTCACCTAGTGAAAACAGTTTATTATTTTTAGCAAAGATATTGTGAAGTGAGCACTTATACAAAAATACTAGCTTGCTTAGCACTATGGATGAGAAAAATGCCCCAAAAAGCTGTCTTCAACATCAAGTACAACCAAGCATCAAAGAATCACAACTCTGTTGTTAAATTGGGTAAACTGCTGACGATATTTAAGACAGTGATTTAAAGGCATATATCCTGCTTACTAAATCAGGAACATTTCCATCACTAATTGGGTCAGCTAGCCACAAAGGCACATGCCTCACTTCCTCTTCAAGCATGTCCTTTGTTGGCTTCTCAGAAAGTTGCAGCTTTATGGCAATACTTTGAAACACTTCAGAAGCATCAGCAATGTTCTTTTTGCAGTTATCACTTTCCTTCTTTTCTGTTTTTTTTCTACTTTACCCCCTTTTATTTTATAATTGTAAAATAAAATTCCACTTTTTCATCTTTAATATGTTCAGCTATTTATAATGAAATTTTGAATGTTTTTTTTTTTTTCTTATAATAACACCTTTTTCTGTAACTCCTTTAAACAATTTTTTGGTTTTATCAATTCTTATTTCTCTGTTTTATATTGCTCCTCAGGCACACATGGCAATTTCTCCACTTATAACCTCAATTATTTACAAGTTCAAAATACTTATTTTCTCTTCTTCTTTTCTTCCTTAGGTTTGCCTTCCCATTCTTCTCTGATTTGTTTAATCTTGATTGTTGCAGTGTGTTTTTATTTTGGAGATTATTGTTTGATTTGTACTTTGGTAGTCCCTTTGGGGTTTTAGGGGATGCCCCAGAGGAGGAATCTTTGATGTGACCAGCATGTAAACTGATTATATTGCTCAGTCTTACAGACAAACATCAAGGCTGCCGTGAGCAGTGGTGAATGAGGTGGGTCTGACTTCATTACATTGAATTCATTCAATTCAGTATTGTAAAAAGCAAAATCATCAAAAGTTGATTTATTAAAATCAGCAAAAGTGGATTTCATAAAAACAGTAAAAGAAAGCAATTATATGGCAGGAAAGAAAGCAGCTACTTGACTGAAGGTTATGAGGTTACTGTCACAAGATTTCTTTGCAAAAGGATAGACAAGAAGCCCCTCAAAAATCCACATCAATGATGATCTCTTTTTGCTTTGAATCCTATAAATAATGTTAGGACTCCTCAAACAATATTTGCCCCCACCTGGTCCTCCTGATTATTTAACAACATTTTGATACTTCATGTAAATAAATAATAAAAAATCCAGAGAGTTCAGTTGAAATGAATGAAAATGGAAAGAGTGACACATTTCTCTCTCCCCAGCTACACTGATAAAACAGAGGTTAACCTCTGAGTCAAAGCTGTGGCTGCTGTTCATGCTGCTCCACCCCCTCGCCACAGCAGCATGATGAACATTGAATGACGGATTTGAATAAGGATTCCAGTTCAAATGTTTGTCACAAATATGTTCTCTAAACTCTTGATTGCTCTTTTGCAGGAAAACATGAAGAAACCTTTCTCTACTTGCAAGCAAGCCTTATCGTGCTTTGTAATAATATTTCACTTCACTTTTTTAAATCTTGCTTTTAGATGTGCTCTCAGAAATCTGACTCACCCTCCTTTCTTCCTACTAATACAAACTCTCTTCTTGCCATTCACTCAGTATGATAACACCAAAATTTTGAGAAGGCTGTCTCTGACTTTGCGTGTAGGTCCTGCTCAACTTTTTCTCTTCTTTATATAAGTCTGGCTGGTCTGATAAGCTTTGAAGGTCTAAGACAAAGGTTGAGATAGTAATACTTCCTATAAAATTAAAATGATCAAAATATAAGGAGGTTTGTCTCAGAACAGGGGATTTGGAACACATTGCATTGTCTCTCTTGGGAGACTAGAGCAAGAGTCCTCATTTATTGTTATTACTAAGGCTGTCCTCCCATATAAATCTCTTGGTAATATAATTTAATTTTACATGTATTCCATGCCCTTCAGGGCAAAAGTGTACATTACAGATGTTTGTGCCCTGCTTTACATAATGGGATGAGACACGACTGGGATGCAATATTATAAAAAAGGATGATTATAAGTGATACATATAATGGTTAAGCTCAGTTAAAAAGGCAAGAGACACTAGAATCAGAAAGGTGTATAATTAAGGGATTCCAGCACTTGAATTTCTGTTGCTTTCTACAGTATTAATTTAAGCTCTGCACTTTGCAGCAGAAAGGTCTGGGTGCTTCAGAGGAAGCTGTTTCTTTGGTAGGATGCTGGGAGGCAGGAAGATTTCAGCCTTCCTGTACTATCACCCTTCGTTTTGCCATGACATCTCAAGAAAGAAATGCTTCAGCTCCTGTGGAGACAAGTCAAATTATTGAAATGATTTTCACTATTTTCACTATGAAATACTTGAATGCAGGCTGCATATGGGAGGTATGTTCACTTTTGTTTCTAAAACTTGTACAATATTGGAACCTGGTACTTTACTTGGAACATGAAGTAACAATGCAGTGAGAGGAGGTGAAGAAAATAGTTGAATATAAAATATGTTCTTAAATTTAATCTTAATCCTCTAAATTGACCAGCGTTAAACATTACACTGATTAGTTGTTTTAATTCCTGATAAGACACGGCCTAGACTCCGTAGTCTTTGAGAAGACATAGCTTTGCATAGTTCTCCTGGCTTGCAGAGCAAGGCTGATTTCAGCCAGGCCCATCTGTTGGTGATGCCTGAACCAAAGTAGCTTTTGCCCAGTGAGAGTGGGGTATCCCTCACCCTCCACACCTTGACCTTGCACCTTTTGCTTTTGTGAGCTCCTCTCTCTCCTCCACTTCACTGCACAGCAGATTGGAAATTCTGACCATTGAGGCTCCTGAGTGCAGCCCCCACAAAGACAATCCAGCAAACACACCAACAAAGAAAGGTTAGTGAGAGCTCCAAGACATCCCCAATAAACTCAGACCCTGACAAACTCAGTCCAAACTTCCTTGATGGGGAGCAGTCAGCAGAACAAAGAATCCCTGATGGGTGCACGACAAAGAAACTGACCTTCCAGGAAAATAGGAGTCAGTAACAACTGTTGTAGGAATGGATGTCCTACACACAGATACCTACGCCATAAAGGTATAAAAAAGTAACTTGTTGCTTACGCAAAATGAACTTCTCTGCAAGTCTTGTTCTGCATTTGATTTCCCAGACTGGGGATGCACATAGACAATCTTTGAAGTAAAACTTCTCTTGTCAATTAGAACTACTCTTCAGAGTGGTTTGGTGACGATCATACTGGTAGCACCTTGCATGATATATTAACAGGCAAGCACACAGGTAAAGGTTTGTGAGTATGTACTTGTTTCACTCATTGGAATTCTGCAATAGCTTCTAATATAACTATATTTGCTTTACTAATATATATACTTGTTTTCATAGTAATTTTGTAGTGACTTCTAGCATATATTTATATTTGTTTTTATTACTATTAGTAAAAGTTTTGTTGTGATTTGTAACAAAGAAATTCACAGAATCCCTGACTTCTGTGTGCTGGTGTACTGCCAAATCCTGAGAATGCCACAGTCACCATCTTTACACACCCATGAGTCAGGTAACCCCCACAGGCAGGAATTACTGCAATGCCCATCGCTGTAGGTACTCACACCAAATCTAGAGAAAAGATAGAGGAAAAAAAGAGTACATGGAAATCCAGAGAAGAAAAACATTCAAATTCAAAGAATTTCAAAATGAACCTCATGTATTTTGGAATGTAGCAGCTTACTTTGCCAACTGCAGCTGTATTTACTATGAGTGGAGACCTAACTTTGATTACCAAAATCCAGGCAAATATTATCCATACCAAATAACTCAATAAACAGAGCACCAGTATTTTACTGTACCTTTTATATCAAAAGTCAGTTGCTAACACAATTACTCAAGGATCGCGGGAAAAAACGTGACTAGCTGGACAAAAGCATACACACAAGGTTCTTTAGTCCCATAGCAAGATCGTCCCTGAGTGACTGCCAACAGGAAAAATGAAGAAATTTTAATGAAAGTGAGCAGAAAAGCTCCCGAGGCTCTTGAAAATAACAGTATTGGAGTTTGTTTGCCCGTTCTTTAATTTTTTCTTTTTCTTGCCCATCCCCCCCCCCCCCTCCCCTTTATCTGCAAAAGCCAATTTATAGCTGTGGTCCAGTAGTGTTTTATAGCAATGAAAACACACACAGTGGGTGTCTCCAAAGGAGAAAACATAATATTAGTGGCAGCTGGGATTGCTTAACACCACTGTCAGCATTTGCCAACTCATTTTTAAAGGTTGCACTCACAGAAAACCAGCTCATGAATTGCTTCTGTATTCCACATTACTGTTTGCTTTCCTTTGGCTGAGGAGAATTGCCAGGTCTTCAGGCAATGGAAAGTTTCCTAGGAGAACCAAAAAAGTTCTCACAAGTTCTTCTGGAAGGAACAAGAAGTTACTATCTCAAAACGTAATGCAACACACAAGGGAAATTGTTTTCCATCTCTTCTGTAACATGACCCAATAAAAGGAATTATCATAAAACAAATTATTTTTAAAAATCCATAGAATTTGAGATCCTGTGGACTGTTCAGGAAAGTCTGATGTCTGGGTTCATATTCCCCTGCATACGGATTCAGAGTACAGACATATTTCTATGGCTGAGGTAATTTTGAAGCAGACAGAGAAGAGCAGTTCAGAGAACTGCTCCCCACAATTCTTGCTGGTCACAGATGGATTGTCTGATGAGATGAACTCTTAAGTGCTTAAGTCAGGCTTTGTGAAAGTCTGAGAGACCTGGGAGCTGAGAGGTCTGAAGAGTTTGCCCTGAAAGGAAGGTTATAAGAAGGAATGTGACATGTGCATCTAGGGAATTGGAAAAAGGAAGATCGTAGGATAAGTGTGGCAGGGGGCACTCTTGATAGAAAGTGTTTTATTTCCTGCTGTGGGCTGTAAGACAAGAATAGGATGTAGGAGAAGCTGTTGTGCTGAAAGGAGTTGGTCTCCTTTGGGTAAGACAA
Organism: Euphonia xanthogaster; assembly: GCA_034509185.1. NCBI lineage: Eukaryota > Metazoa > Chordata > Aves > Passeriformes > Fringillidae > Euphonia > Euphonia xanthogaster. Next base: position 85,619,331 of record JAYDZK010000001.1, read on the forward strand.
GAGAATTGCAAATTACTCTTAAGAAGTTTGAGCTAATGTTAGTGTTTGAAGGACATGTAAGGAAAAGGGAAGAAGCAAAACTATCTGGGATTGTTATGTGTTGTGAATGCTGCAGATCACTAAAAGCCTGCTGAGAAAACAGTTGTTTCTGATCAATGCCTTACAATGAATTACAGGGATGCCACAGGTAAGGCTTTTTGGTTTAACTGCAGGAATGGAAATAAAAATCTGCCTCATAGGCTTTAAATATTTCCATTTTAAAGGCTGATCAATCTTAATTAGGCCTAACATAATGGCACTGCGAAAAAACTATGTCATGACACAATCACAGCAGTTTTCTGTTTAAAGTGATTTGATTTTACTCATCTTCTTCCACATGTACTGCTAATTAGATAACTGCAAACCAATTTCTACTTCTTATTTCTGATCAGACTCTTTATATTGTCCTTCCTGTTTGTCTGTGGCTCCTATTTTTGCAACCTAGGTTTATGGTAGGTTTGGTACAGAGTGGTTGCAAAGACAAATTGCTGTGCCAAGTATTTTAGACTTTACAACATATAGTCAGAGAATCATTGAATGATTTGAGTTGGAAGGGTCCCTAAAGATCAGGTACTAAAGAATAGTGGATAGGTGTTACTAACAGAGAAATAAAAAACCTAGGAAGCATAACTTATTATTGAATGAATGAACATGTTGTACCTCCAGCTGTGTTCAGCATTCCAAATTAGGTTTTTCCTAAGACTTCCTTGCAATTAGTTTAACATCAGAGCCCTATTTAGCTTGCGCACAAAGCTTCTGATGACTAATCAATTAAAACTGACTAACAATGGCCATGCTATTTATTTGTTACAACACTTTAGCAAAAACAAGGCATCTGCAAGAGCACAATGGCAATGCCAGCACAAACTCTGAAACACATATCCAGCAGACAAAAAAATTGACTTCTTAAAAAATATTTATCAAACTATTATGCCCGGTGTCTGGAAACATTTGAGGCAGCACTTGGCACAGTGATTCATGTTCAGCCTTAGAAAGAGAGCAGATTACTCCAGAGGAAAAGGGTGTATGCTCCAGTCATGAGAAATCAATTGCTACAGATAATTATTTTATCACAAGCATTATCTTCCAAACAGCTGCTACTTTGATTTTCTTGCCTTTTAGCTGAAAGGAATGTGAAAGCTCATGCAAAAGTAGCTTTGAATTTGGTTTCCTTTGTCTCATACAGTTCTGAGCTTTTGCAGTGGTAGAAGAAAGCAGCAGTACAGTAATTTCTACATGTTTCTAAGGCAACTAACCCCTCCTAGAGTGAAATCACCAACACACCCTAGTGTCTACTGAGATAAGAGTTTTATTTTTCAAAGCTCAATCCACTGCAAGTTACTGCTTTTAAAGATTCTTTCTGTTTCAGCTACCATATGATATTTTTCAGGGTCTGCTGTAATTGTGGATGTCCTTTTTGTGCTCTTCTAACAATTTAAAGATGAACAGTCTTGTATGGCTTTCCTTGGGCCATTTTGTTACTCCAATTTACTTGTTGCTTTTGTTCGTGTAATGACAGGACAAAGGGAAATGGATTCAAACTGAAAGAAAATAGGTTTAGATTAGATATTAGGAAAAAAATCTTTAAAAAAATTAGGAAAAATTCTTTACTGTTGCCTAAGGAATCTGAGGATATTCCATCCCTTGAAGTGCTCAAGGCCAGGCTGGATGGAGCTCTGGGGAGCCTGGTCTAGTGGAAAATGTCCCTGCCCATGGCATTGATGTTGGAACTACGTATCTTTAAGATCCCTTTCAATCCAAACCATTGAGTCATTCAACCATGATTCTATGAATTTTAGTGGTACTCTAGCAAGACACTGGGTAATCTGATGAGAGACATGCAGCCATTGTACAGTTTTTCCAGAGTTTATTGTGTGCTGTACCTTTCTGGCTGGTGAGAAGGCTAAATCTTGAAGTCCTCTGCTCACAGTTCTGGGTTTCTTCTCTGCACGTTGGCCCTTACAGTACAATATTTAAGAGTAATTTCTGAGCCCACATGGTACAAACTAATGAGCAAATTGTGAAAGCAGAAGTTAGAGAGCTACTCCATGATAACAGCAGACAGACTTAGACAGACTTGGTTGTTAACAGATGAGGATATTTTAAACTCACAATGTGCGTGTGTGTCTATACACTTATACATGAGGGATAAGCCACAGCATTCATTTTACGGACCTCACTGCAAATTAATTACAGGCTGTTTAGTTGCACTTCTGCTGACTCCAAGAGCTCTAACCCACAAAACAGGATAAGATCTTGAGGTGGATATGTTGGGCAGAGATACGAAGTTCTGAAACTTGATTTTCATTTCACTGACTCAACTACTGGCTAGGGAAGGCATTACTTGCTTTGGCTCTGATGAGTTTTGTTAGTGCCAAAAACTGTCTCCACCTCAAGGAAGTTTTAAGGAGAATCTTGAAGCCATTCCAGGATCTGCCTTGAGAACAGCTTTAGTTCAAACCAGAACTATTCAGGTAATGTCAGTAATACAAGGATGGCTGATTTACTGAAGCAGAAATGTGGTAAAACTACGGGCCTATTTAGCCACAGTGGAAATAAACAAAGCTATAGAGCTTCTGTGTGCTGAAGGCAAAAATGAAAATTTCCCTACAATTTTCTCAGAAGTCATGGAAAAGAGTCACAGAATGGATAGAAGAGAAGCATTCTGCAAAGAAATCCACAGTGAGCTTGGGTGGCACAGGAGGAGAAAGGAGCTCCTAGCATGCATTCCTGGTTAAGTGTGGCAGTGACAGTCACACAACTGCCAAGACCTCCTCTGCAACTGCTTAAGCAGCAGTTGCACTTGCAAAGATGTGAAAAAGTGATTATGATGTAGAACTGGTGGAAGATTTTCTATCTTTTTTAAAACAGAAAAATTAAACCTTGATTTTTTTATTTTAAACCAATTGCAAAAACTGTCTCTTGAGAGAACAGGTATGTTCATGCTTTTCACTTACTTAAAATGTCAGTTTGAGACCTATTGCTCTATCCAGTATGAATTTGCTGTAAGTGCAGATGGATACACCTGATCAAATATGATCTCTCTCTCTCTTTCGTGTGGAAATGCTAAACAAACAAATCTCAATACATTAGAATCTGTTTTATGTTACTGCCATGTGTCCAAAAATGGGTCTGATGTGTCTTTGCAGGAGTAATTCTAAAAGCACTGTTATGAGTTCACTCCTTATGCTTCTGCTGCTACCTTGTCCTCTCTAAGAAGAGAGACCTTTGTACAAGAGGGCATTAATGGATGGGCTTTTCTGGGATATATAGCCAGTTTTGATTTGGACTTTAAACTTGGATAATAAACAAATCAACCACCCCCAGATTTAAGATTTTCCGGAATAAGGATCTTGGTGGCCACGACTTCTGTTGTTGTGGTAAAGTAGGTGTGTTCAGACTGTAGAGACTCAGAACTGGTTTGTGTTTTCAATGATTTGTAACTTTTGGTGATGCAGCAAGTTGTTGCAAGATTTAACTAAGTATAAGTAGTCTTTCTGACATAAATTTGTGTTTCTTGCTTGCTTTCCACATTAACCTATTTTGACTAGAAGTCAAAAGAGCACCATGGAGAACTTTGGTGGAATTACCAAACAGTCCTTGAATTGACTCCTGTGACACAGTCACTGCTTACAACATCAGTGATTGATGTGTTGGGAGAGGAGCTGCACCTTTCAGGGCCAACTGGAACATCTTACTTTGTTGTTCTGAAGTTCACCCTGGACATTTTCTCCTGAATATTGAATGACACAAACCTCTGTCTGGCCTCTTGGTGCTGACTGATTTCTCAGCAATGAAGTCTTGATAGAAGCACAGGCATTGAGACCTCAGATGCCTGCAGCTGGACGCAATTACATGTTTTTCCCCAATTATATGTGAACATGTACACATGTTCAGTACACAGTACACTCAGACAACTGACGGAGCAATTGAGGCAACAGGTTGAGTTGTAAAACTACTGAGGAAAACACCTCTACAGTGGAAGAAGAGCAGAAATTTGCAAAATTACTGCTTTCTGACTGGACTCTTACTAATGTTTCATGATTGATTCATTAACATAATTCTTAAAAAAGTCTAGGAAAGATCCTCTGTGAAAAAGGCATACTTTGCTCCTGAATCACAATTTGGCAGTACTGATTGTTACAGGCGTTCTTTCAGAAGTGTACTTTCAGTTCATAGTGATTAGTTTCTCTACAATGAGTGCCAGAGAGTACTTTGGGGAGTTACTTTAAAAGTGTGGTCATGACACGTATCAGAATATGGATATAGTGGTGTGTGTCACATTCTATAAATAACCATTTTATTTAGTATTTATCAAATATTCCAGACACCCACTATATAAGTTGTTACACTTCCTTGAGACTGATGGGTTTCTGGCATGCTCCCTATTCTCTTGCTACATGGTGGAGAGTTTTCCTGATCATTGCTGGCTACTGGGAGACTCCTGTTTTTCTGACTCCCCCGGGTCACCAACTTTCAAACTTTGTGCAGCTTAATTTGAAGCATTGCTGTTATCCTCTAGTTAGATATTGTGAAGAAACATATTGCACCAATATACACTTAGAAAAATCTTTGTTTTAAATTTCTGTGGCCTATGAAGTTTCCCTGATAGAGCCAGTCACCTTAACATCAAAACCAGTGAAGGCAAGAGCAGATTAAAAAGTATTTTGTGCAGCTAAAATAGAGCTTGCAAAGGCTTACAAACACACAGTAATAGGAATAGAAGTTTACTCCTTTAGCTCATAAAGAACTTTCTCCCCATTTACATTATCAAATAAGCTGGTAAACATTTCACAGCTTTCCTCCCTGAGAGCTCCATTGCTCAAGCCAACCCTTCATCCTGATACTGAAAACATGGAAGAAGCAGTATGAGAATCCTTTCTTTCCTCAGATTAGTGTTGAAACCAAGAGGGAAGAAAGCAAACCCTTCTACTACAAAAAAGTCCAAGCTTTCCACTTGGAAAAGAGTAATGGTTCTGTGAGTCTGGATCACAGCTCTTGTTTACAATTAAAGAAGTTAAAACATGCCTTCCCACATTTTTTCAAAGTCATAATCAAGTGGACAGTCGTTTCACACTTATTTGGAAATTGTTCAAACCTCAACTTGAAGCTTCTTGTTACATTACATTTTTATTATTCCTATTACAATGTATGTTTACTTCAACCAGAATGTAAATAAAGTTAATGAATGTGGATATTGAACAAAAGCAGATATGGGGATAAACAATCACTGAATACCCTACAGTCATGTCTTTGAGGAGTGAATAAAAGTAAGCTTATGGGAACCAAAATGTAGTAGATGAAGGCAAGCACAGGGGAAGAAGGTTCTGAAAACTACAGACAAGGAAACAATTCCAGGGAAACTTCACCCTGGAAAATTCAATTTCTGCTTGAATAAGTTTAGCTTTACCACCAGACTAAACAGGGAGAACTGTATAGAGTTTCTACACAAACCTGAAGGAAGAAACTATTGTTTGAACCAAAAAAAGTGATATCCTGGCACAGTGGAAGGGATAGCTGATCAAACCAGAAAAAAAGTAAACACTTAGAATCATAGAATCATAGAATGGTTTGCCTTGGAAGGAGTCTTAAAGGTCATCTGTTTCCAGGTTCAGCTTACATGATGAAGGGCAAATAGAGCTCTGCTCTAAAAAGAGAAGGTGAGCAACTTCAGGTGATGGAACGCAGGAATCCTGGCAGCAGACACTCACACTGCCAGTTCTGGTGAATACCAGACAGACGTGACAGTGCCTGGACTCACTTCATGAGTGGGGTGATGGATTGTCAGGCACTGGTTTCTCTAGTGTGACAATTTCCCAGAGCAGGCATGATTAAGCCTGGCATGCCCTGGGTGCAATGGGGTGCACGGGTACAATCTGTTTCTTTGAATGCATGAAATGTCTCCGCTTCCACCAGGCTGCCGAATGGGCATCACTTCTGCTCTGCAGCAAAGCCGGGCGCTGAGCTGGCCACAGGGCTCTCATGCTTTCTTTCCAAGGTCAGCCCAGCCACGGCTTGCCAGGAGTCCCGAGGGCAGCCTCAGCGAAAACTGCGCTGAAGTCAGCTCGCCAGCCCAGGGGATCACAGCCTGAAGGGGAGCTAAACCCAGGAGTCACGGCCAAAGGAAGCCGGCTGATGCCCGAGAAAATAGGCTTAGCCAAGCTGCGGGGAGATGCCTCGTAGGAGGTGATACAGGAGGCCGCCGTGACGACCAGCTCGCCCTGTGCCAGGTGCTGCACGCCCTCGGGGCTCGGCGGGGCTCCGCAGGGCTGGCCGGCTCCCAGCTGCCATTCACCGCCCCGGACCCTTTCCGCCGAGCCCGGCCGGGCCGGTCCGGGGGCGGTCTGGGGCTGGTCCGGGGGCGGTTCGGGGGCGGTCTAGGGCTGGTCTGGAGGCGGTCCGGGGCCGGTCCGAAGGCGGTTCGGGGGCGGTCTGAGGCCGGTCCGGAGGCGGTGGCCGTGGCTCCCGGGCGAGGTGGGTAGCGCTGCCCGCCCGCCCCGCTAGTGGAGCGGGCAGGGGCAGCCGGCGGAGAGCGCAGGGAGGTGAGCGCAGGGCGGTGGGCTCTGTGGGAACCATGCCTCGCTCAGTCCCTGGGCTGGGCTGGGCTGGGCTGGACTTCCAGTGCCGCCTTCGTGGCGGGGAGGAGAGGGGAGGGTGGCTGGGTGGGCTGAGAGGCGCAGGCTGGGGCCGGCTGCGCTTTTCCTTCCCCGCGTGTCTCCTGCCGCGCCGGGGCCCGTTTGCCTTCCTTGGCTGCGTGGGGAGCGAGGCTGGGGGGATTCCCCGGGCCGGCGCCCGCAGGGCGGTCGGGGTGCCCTGGCCAGGTGAGGTGCAGTGCTGACGGCTTCCAGAAAACCAACACCGAGCCCCTGGGTTTGTTGCTTTCAGCTGTGTTTTGAGGCCGGGTATGTTTCTGCGGGGTGTGTTGGCGCGGTCTCCCAATCTTTGTGCCTGCTGGTTTCTCAGCTTTTATGGCCCCGAATAGCTTCCGTGGAAGTAAATTTTTATTTTGCTTTAGTGTCTGCTTCCTCGTTGTGTATCGCATTGTACAGGCTCAGGTAGGAAGTACGATTGGCAAATGTAGGCTGTAGGAGTGCTAACGCTGCCACATTTTTTAAAGTACTTGTAACAGGAAGCAGGATAATGCTTGCCGTAAATCCTCTTGACCTGCTAAAACAGTCCAAAAAACTATTTCTGTATTTATTTATTGCATAACAATGATCAGACGGGGGCTCTTTATTAACTGCTTGTGTGACAAGAGCAAGATTTTGGGTGAAAGAGATGCCTGTGTCCAACCCAGGAAGGAGCTGCTGCTGTGACAGTCCCAGACCTGTGCTGGTCACAGCCTTGATGGTGCTTGGCAGCAGCCTGAGGAGCCACAGCTTGGTAGGAGAGATGCATTAAAAGTTACCGAGCTGAATCAAGGCTCTGGTGTGCTTCCAGCAGCAGCTCTTAGGTTTATAGGATTTTCTTCAGGGACTCGAGAAAGCTGCAGGGTGTGTTTGCTTTTCTTTTTCAGAAGTGCAGCACTGTGCACTTAATTGACTTGGACCATTTGTACATGTTTAGATCCTTAAACAATAGGCTAAAAGGTTTTGCACAAAAGTTGCACAAAAGTATTTTACAATGCAGAATACTTAATTCAGATATTTTAATTCACATATATTATGAGAAATGGGTCACCTATTACTTATTTTTTGGTATTACTGGGTTCCTCTCTCCTCCTGAGATTAAGACTTAATATTTATCAAAAAACAGTGATGTAAAGTATTAAAAAAATTATTTTGTCTGCATGAGCTATTCAGGTTCTTTTAAATGCCTCCTAACAGTACATTGAGAATGATACTGGAAATTTAATAACTTAATTTGAATTTAAATAAAAAATGTGTCACATTAAAATTCTTATTGCTTCATATTGACAGGTATCAGGAGTTAAAATGACATAGAAAAGTATTCAAAGTATGGACTGTGAAATGAACTCCTTCCACTTGATACTGAAAGAAGGTACTGTTTTCAATTTATTTGAATATTGATAAGGCTGCCCTTTTCTCTGGGGTTTGGATACACTTGTTGTCTCCAGTTTGATGTGGAGCAGAATGAATAGGTAGCACTTCACTGTTGTAGAATCAACCAGTGGTGGCCAGTTATGTACAGCTACAGATAGTGTTTTTGTTTCTTTCTTGCTGTTCTTTGGTAAAAGTTGGGGCAGTTACCTGAACTTGAAGAAGTACACTTCCTGATTTAGAACAGTTTATAGATTTAGACCTGTTAATACTGTCTCAAAGTTGAACTGGAATTTAGCTTGCAAAGACCCAAATATTGCAGGCTTCTTTGCATTTTGATGTAGCTTCACCAGAATGCCTTGGATAATGGTTTGTCTTATAGATACAACTTTTCTGCAGTTGTGCAGTTTGCAAGATTGTCTGGAAAGGAGACACAAGGACTAAAGTTTGTGGTCATTTGTTTCCTTTTAGTCGTTGAACCTGTCTTACAAAGTTGCTTGACAGGTGTGTAACATTGTGTTGTTTTTGACAGAAACTTCTTTTCCTGAAGATACTTGCTAGAATTCTTGGTCAGTCTCTACTGCAAGTTTTGTTGCTCTTTTAAGTCATCACTCTGATGTACAGGGGCATGCTCTTGCTTTTACATTTAGGATATCTGTAGAAAATTAAGTTTTGTATGTGTGTGCTGCTGTCCAAACAACATGTTTTGTAAAATGTTTTTTCCCTTTCTCTGCTTTTTATAGGTAAACTGAAACTCCAAAAATTATGACCTGCTCATTGGCAAGTTACAGGAAAAGCACATACAAGGCAACTAAATAAGCACTGTGGTATGAGGATTTAGTCAGATAAACTGTCCAAAAGAGCTATTTACCTGGAGACTGTTATGTTAAATTACTGAGCTCTGCACTGTGTGACCCTCTCTAATACCCAGCACTTCTGTGTATGAAATGCTTCAAAAGAAGGAACTGCTGTGGCTTATTTGCAACTGAAGTGAATTACATTGGATATAAAAGTAAGTCATGGCTTACTTTTTCATGGAATAACTTATCTGCTTCCTTATCTTGCCATTTGTAGCTGCGTCAAAGGGAAATATCAACTAGGACATGTGCAATAAATGTTTTGCAATGGACTGCTACATGTGAAACCAGCTTGCTTTAGAGTGAGAGGCAGCAGGATGCAAAACAATCAAAAGCTGAGGAAAGGCAAGGCCACTGAATGCAGATCTTAGCCTACAATGACTGCCAGAAGGGGAAGGATTTAATTGTTTGCCACCTGGTTGAGAAAGCTTGGGGAGATCTCTGATGACACCTTACCAAAAAAATGCTGGTGCATCTGAGAGGGAAGCAGGACTCGATTAAAGTTCAGAGTTTCAGAGAAGCCACTTGTGGGCGATGAGGGCAGTGGTTGTGTGTTTAATTGTGTCTTTGTTGGAGAAAACTGAAAAAAAGACCTGAGGTGTGAATTGAAACTACAGTTCTTGGACAATTTTTTTCGTGTCTGACCACAGCAATTCATATTAGCTGTGGTTTCCACAGACATTTGGCTTTAGATGCCAGTTTTAAGTGGCAGATGACAATGGAGTTACAGTATACTTGTCCTTCTGCAAAGAACTGCAAGTTACTGCTCTTAAAAGCTGCTTCAGCTGTATAAGAGCAGTTCAAAGAAGGAAACCTTGTGCATCTCTGTGATTGTGACTCCTGAAAGCATTTTGAAAGAAGAGTAGATTAATCAAGCTTGTTTTTAAATTATGTAGTATATCTTAAGTCACTGTGCTAGCATAATTTTTCTTTGCTTGAGTCTTCTGTGGTATTTTTTTTTTGTTAAACTGTGCTGGTAAAAGACTATTACACTTATGCAAGAGTTATTCCATTGGGATAGTTCTAGTTCCAGGAAAAGTTCTAGTAGAAAGCTGAAAACTGAGCAGCTGTTTGTGAAGGCCAAGAGTTGCTGTAGTTGAAATCTTCAGTGACTGGGGGCTAAATTACCAAATCCATGTTTTCCCTCCCCATGATGACTAATGCTTCTTCTGATTTTTTTTTTCTTAAGGAGTGATGCAGGGTGCAGAGGGCAGTGCAGCTTGAACAGTCTTACCATACCAATGGAAAAAACTTCTGGTTTGCAGCAAAATATGACATCAATATTTTTGCTCATTGGTCATTTCATTGTACTGATACCTCTCTTCAGTGCTGGTAGGTTAAATGCTTTGTTGAATTACCATTTAAAAAAAAAATCTGCATGAGATGAGTTGTGTGTATGTAGTAGGAAAGAGTTACTGAAAACAAGTAGTGAGTTTGGGGTTTGTTTTTGCTTTAGCATATTGACAATAGCTGAATGCCTCTGCTGGGTTCAAATTGTACTGGGGATGTCATGGACAAATGGAGATGATTTTTTTTAAAATCTAGGCACATAAATTTAGGGCTCTGAGGCTTCGATTAGCCTCTCCATGTTTCTTATGAAGAAATCCCAAAGTGATTGGCTTCCTTGACTTAAGGTTAACTGTAGAGTGCCTTCTTCATGAGACATTCTGTATGTCTAGTCCTGAAAGCAGTAAGGCTGAGTTTTCTTTACAATTAAATTAGTAACATTTTTAATGATAGGTCTAGTGTTTCAGTAAAGTTTAGAACTACATAAGTTAATTATGCTTGTCTTGCTACTCTTGGCATAAGCAGTGTAATACTAATGTGTCTGAATTAGATTGAACTATATGGAGATCTACTTGGAAGTCTTTAAATGGAAAGGCAGTGAAATTAGAAAGATTAGTGAAGATTTTATTTATTTTGAAATTGAATATGTTAACTTTGTATTTGTACAGCCATTCAGCAAGATTTGTAAAATCAGTTTAACCCAATGTTTTTTAGTTTCATAAAAATTCAGTATTGGACATAAAATCACAGAATGCTTTGGATTGGAAGGGTCCTTAAAGATGATCAGTCACTGGTCCAACTCCCCTGCCATGAGCAGGGACACCTTTCACTAGACCAGGTTGCTCAAAGTCCCATTCAGCCTGGCCTTGAACATTCCCAGGGATGAGGCATCTGCAGCTTCTCTGGAAAAATGTATGCAAACGGTTGAAGGTTTGGCAATCTGCTTTATAGCCAAATGGTCAGCTCTGTTTGTGCTACAATAGTATTCTCCAGTAAGTTTTTGTTTGCATATTTGGGATATTGATAACTTTTTGCAATATCTGTCATTTTTTTTCTCTGATTTTTTTTTTTTTTGGCTGGTGTTGAAAGAAATTCCTGCTAAGCTGCGTGATTGCGTCCTGTCAACTCATTGCACAGGCATAGTTATAAAAACTATGTTTACATTGGCCTTTTCTGTGATGTTCTGAATAATGGGCCTTCTGGTTAAAGGTGAAAATGTAGGAAGGAAATAATACATTATAGTCAAGACTTCTTAATCTAAATCCTTTTTCTCTCCATATTTTTTTTCCCTGATTTTTTTTTTTTTTGGCCCCACAGTCCTAGTGGCAGAATACTGTCAGGAGCTCTGTACTGCCACTGTTTGCACTGTTTGCACATAGATAGTATTTGCTTTAAGAATCTGGCAATTCTGCAAAAGTGCTAGCATGGTTAAATAACATGGACATGACAAGTAAGTTGGGAAGCTTGGAGTGCCTGATGTGATCATGTTCTCAACCAGAAGGTGGTAAGAAACAAAAAATAATAGCCTTGTGATGTTTTAATGGTAAATTGTTACAGAAAGTTTTTCTAATTCTGTGTAACTTGGAATGGGTATTAATACTTCTTAAACATAAAAGTATAGAAATTAAAAGCACTGATCTTTTTTCTTGTTTTTTTCCTTTTTTTTTAACAGAAGGGTGTGTTATTTGTGATTACTTTGTGCTTGTTGGAGAGCCTATAGCTATTACTTGCCCAATAATTTCATTGCCAGTGCTTCACTATGATTACAATTTGACGTGGTATAAAAATGGTAGTGCTACAGCAATGACCACAGAGAGAGATGCCAGGATCCACCAGCGAGAGGGCTTGCTTTGGTTTATTCCTGCTATGCTGGAAGATTCTGGACTTTATGAATGCAATATAAGGTAAGAAAGGAAACAAGTGGATTGCTAGTGCTTGCAAGTGAAACTTGAGTGTACAAAACTTCTTGTTTTAGATAAAACTCTTGGATCAGTCGAAAGCGCTGTTTTCACGCTAGTTGAAAGCACTAGTTTCTGCACGCTGCCTGTGTTTCTCTGCTATTCCATGCATTTAGTACTGCAAAAATGGTTCATGCAGAAGACTCTCTTTATCTTAAAGCATGACAATACTAAAAATGGTCTGTGGGGGTGGTTGGTTGCTTTGATTGTTTTGGATGAAGTGTAATGTCACAGGAAAATGCCTTAACCTCTTTGGCTCTTCCTGTGTTCAAATTGCTGTTTGATACTGACAGATCAGAAGAACACTGGTTTCTTTGTAGGACAAGGCTAACAGGAGCAAACAGTGCATTTTATCGCCACACAGACTTTCTGGAGAGCTTAGTAACTTGTTGAAGTCTTACTAGAAATCCACAAGTTAAAAAGCTGAAAACAGTTTTATGATTTATTTTAAAATATTGCCATTACTGGTCAAAAATGAGAATACATTAAAAGAGCAAAGCAGTATGTTAGACAGCTTTAGAGACTGAAAATAATGTGTCTCTACTACTACTCAAATGATCTGAGTGCACAGAGAACTAAAAAGGAATAGATTCTTTGAAAAGTATCTATATCTAGCTTTTTTAGTACTTTAAAGCTCTGGCTAGATCAATCTAGCTAAGCACTGGACTTCACTACTTAGGTTGTCAAATATTTTTTACAGTGGTTGAAATTCACTGTGTGCTGAACAGGAAATTAAGTTTGGGAAGACATACATAAAATGTTCCTTTCTCATAATGTTGCCACAACACACTGAGAATAGCCAGTACAGACTTTTCAGGTGGCCCTAAATTTGATTTAGTAGTGTGTAGTTATGTGTACTGGTGTGCATAGAGTTGTGCAGGAGGGATTTGGGTTCTGAATGATCAGCAAAAACTTCCAATGTCATAGGCACATTCCTTCACTGGAGTTTACCATGAAACCAAAATTGGAAGTCAGAAGACATGTAATCCATTCAAAGCTACCCAGCTGCATAATTTTACTTTAGCCTTTCCTGCTATGGTTTTAGTTACTTGAGGTATGAGATGTGTTCCTATGGGCATCTCACATCCTTGGCTTACATAATATCAGCAGAACAAAAAACTTGCTAAGTTCAGTCGTATTAACTGTAAGCAACATTTTGTGCATCAGACACTTAAGCCTTAACTGCAGCTCTGAGAAGTCCTGACATCCCCTCTCATGTGTCCAGAGCAAATTCCATTTCTGCTCAGAACACGAACTCAGAGCTTATTCCCATCTCTTCACCTGGAACAGAGGCTGAGAGGCTGAGGATGATGTTTACAAACTAAGGGAATATAGCAGGGGTGTTTATAGAGGAAAGACTGGTAGCGATGCTGAAGTCTCTCTCCCTGACTTGCTAGAAATAACGCACTGTTAATTACATCATTTGTCTGCTGTTCTAATTACAGGAGCCTCAACCACTCTAACAAAAAAAATATAAAATTAACAGTTTTTAAGAATGATAATGGATTGTGTTTTAATGGAAAAATGAAGTTTGAACAAAAAGTGACGAGCATGAATACTGGAAAGATTATATGCCCTGATCTAGAACAATTTAAAAATGAAGACAATAATCAGCCTGAAGTACTTTGGTATAAGGTACTGAACATGTGTATTTCATATATAAAAGATACAAAATGTATTATTTGAAATGTCTTATGAATTAACTGAAAAGCAGCTTTTGGAAGGGAAGGTTTATTTTCCCTACAGTTTGAGTACGGCATGAGTGTAAATAAGATTTGTACAATTCTGCTTTATCCTTTGATTATTTTATGTAGATAATAGGTTTTAAAACTTGTATGTTTCTGTAAATAGAAGGCTTTGCATAATTATTTAAGTTTCTCAGAATATTAGGCATTGTTGACCACGCTGTGGTTTTCTTATGCTGCTTACTTTGGTTCTATGAAAATGCTCTGTAGACTGTGCAGGCTTGAAAACGTGTATTTTATCTGTTTTAAGGTAAAAATCTCAACAGTTCAACTCCTAATTCTGATGCTGGTATTAAAGCAGCTACATGGGCCTATACATATTAAATAACCTATGTGCAGCACCTATACATCTTTTGAGGTGAAGAGATTTTCCACTGCTTTTAGGTCAAGGAAGAGAAGGAAGCTTTTTTCCCAGAATTTGCATTGCCACAGAAATGGGGATACACCCAAACAGCAGGAGGCATTGCTACAGCAGCTCTTTTATCACAGAGAAGAAGGGGTGGAGGCATGTGTTCTCATAAACTCTGCTGCATGTGTAATAACTTCTACTACACCTGAGATAGAAAGCTGTCAAGCTGTTAATGTAGGCTGTGAACTGAAGCACAGTGTTTGAAAACTTAAAGGGTTGGCTGCAGTGATTTTTTTTTTAAAGTGCAAATGAGCAAGATGCTATCAGACTTTGTTAGACTGTAGTAATGCTTGGGAAAGAATCCACATCATGACTTTCAAAGAACTCAGTGTTTGCCAAATATTTTAATCATCAGTACAGTACAGTAACTGATTTGTCAGATTTTTTTAGTTCCCTTTAAGTCACAGGTACCTTTGATGTGTTTAGGAGTGTAAACCTGGATTTCTTGAAGACAAGCGACTTCTTTTGGCAGAGGGTGAAAATGCTCTCTTGATTCGTAATGTAACTGTGCAAGACAGAGGAAACTATACGTGCCATATGGTGTACACATATATGGGAAAACAATTTAATGTTTCAAGAACCATAAGCCTAGAGGTTAAAGGTGAGTGCATGAGGTTATTCTCTTTTTGGCGCTGCTGTAAACATCTGTATGCAGGCATAAGATATTTGGCATGCTACTTTTCAGCTTTGTGAAATTAGAGTTGTAAATTAGAGTTCTTTAATTTATTCCTGAACATAAAATTGAAAGGCAGTGTGGCATGCTGCTACCCTTGAGCATTGCTTTTGAGGAAGAATTGTCATGGGGATATGAGTAATGCAGGGTTAGGAATGAGGTGGAGGTATTGCTTTTGCCAAAACAAATAGTGCACCATTAAAGTAAATAAACTTTAAAATAGAAGATTTTTTTCTGAGACTATTACAGCAAACCTTACCTGCTCGAAGCCCTGTTGGTGAACTTGCTTCTCCATTGATGGGAAAGGAGATGTGATAAGCTGTATAAATAATAAAAAAGTTAATAAATCTTCCTCTGGAAGGGATTGGCTTACTGTTGGCACTTGGTTGTGCTTTTCTGCTGTCTCACTCTGCCAGTGGTGTAATTTGTTGCACTTACCATTGTGATTATGTCTTTGTGGGCAATGTTGCTGGTGACCTGACTAGTAACATGATAAATGTCCTATCAGAATAGTTGTCTGGAGGCAGCAGGTCCATCTTTTTAGATTAAACTGAAATTCTGACTTTATATAGGACATATAAGAACAGTGGATTGTTGGCAACCAATCTGTACATCATGCAGAATGATATGATTCCAGCCCAGTTTAAGTATGGTTTTTTCAACTTTTAGTTAAAAAAAATACTTATCTTATCTAGGAAGTCACTGATACAATCCTTTTTCTCTTCCTTATCCATCTCTGAAGAAGTTAACTGTGTTTTTTGGTTTTGTCTTTGTTTCTTGGTTTTGTGCTACTTTCATGTCTGCTGCCAGTAAATTTGAGATTTTTTTAAAGCATTTTAAAGCGTCTTTATTTTTTTTTTTTTGTTAACTTGGAAGCTAAAAGAGAATAACTTGGAGAGAGTAGAACAAATATCTTATGAGACATTTCTGTTGTAAATTTGAAACTTGTAGTAACTATGGCACTAAAATAATACCAAACAATAAAACCAAACCCACTGTAAAACCAAAACTATTGTCAGTTGAACTAAGTTGTGGATCTTTTCCTGCCTGAAGATTTTATTTTTCTTTGTTTTGGTTAGAAAAACCACTGCAGATGCAACCAGAGTTTATTTATCCAAGGAACAATACAATTGAAGTAGAACTTGGTAAGTAGTGATTATTTAAGAGATCATTGACTTTAATGAAGCAAATAAGCTCCTGGTCTTTTTGAAAAGATATGTGAACAGTTCCACAGAGTTCAGCAAGACTGGGAGATAAGTATGTGGATTGAGAATATCTGGAAGACAGAGGATAGATAATAGAACATGATTCCCACAAATAATTTGTGGGGGGAAGTAACTGTGCCTAAGATTGGAGTCTCTTGACCAGCAGTGTTGTGCAACATGCATGTATTTATTTATTTATTTATTTATTTATTTTCTGTTATTTCCATCTGTGCTTTTTACCATTTCTCGGTGTCTGTGTCTTGATGTATCCTCAGTATCTGTGGAAATATGGTTTATGTACATGTAGCATGTTAGGATAGTTAGCAGTTGACTGTTCAGTAGCTCTTTCTTTTCCTATATGTTTTCTCTCTCCCTTCCCTCTGCACAACCTGGATTTTATTCCTTGTTTTGGGGTAATACAGGTTTTGGATACTGATCTTTTCTGAAACAGTGAGCTCGTAGTTGATGCATATCCCAGGTACTGTTTATCTTGGAAATTTCTTAAGAGATTCTGGGTATAAAGAATAACTTCACAGAGAGGACAGCTGGGCAGTGCAGCAGGCTGCCCAGAAAAGTTGTGATGTCTGTCTTCAGAGGTTTTAGAACCTGACTGAATAAGTCTCTGAGCAGCCTGACCTGGCCTCAGAATCAGGCCATACTTTGAGCAGGAAACTGGATTGAGGACCTCTCTTTCAACCTCAATTGTTCTGTAATTCTCTGGGCCAAATATATAGTGTTGCAGTCTTTTCCCAAGCAAAAATGTGTTATATGTGTTTAAAGTTACATGTGTTTAAAGTGCACCACATATCAGACAGTTGTGTTCTACTGACAAAGTCCAGAAGAAGGAGATTGGAGCTGCTTGGACTGTATTTTTAAAAATCACTTAAAGGGGGTGGTGTCAAACAAAATATTTGATTTAACAGGGCTTTAACTGATTTTGGAGAAGTGTGATTGGCTATTTACTAGAATTTCTTAGTACAGGAAACAGTTTTGTAATCTTTTGAGGAATTAGATCTGAGAAAAGGTTGCATTTGAACTCTGACACCACATGGGAGGTTAGGCCAGAGCATTGTGGATTATTTTTATGTGCATCACCCTCATGGAATCTCACATAACACGTGTACTTTTGCTGTTGCTTTTTCTGACATTGAGCTTGTAAATTGTGTGCAGCAATTAAAGCTTCCTGTTTCTTTTTGTATCATGTGAAACATTTTTGTCTGTCCCAAATTCTAACGTTCAGTATATATGGTATTAAATTGGACAGCGCTGAAACACTGGTGGGTTTTGTGTGTGTGTGTTTAGGGTTGTTTTGGGGTTTTAGTGGGTTTTTTTTGTCCTCTTGCTTTTCTTTTCTTTTCTTCCTCAATAGCTTGTGAAAGATCAAGACCTGTTCTGAAGTTGCTAGGTTCTGGTGGGGATTGGTAGATTTTGACCAGAATTGTGAATATGCTTTAACAGAAATTATGTTCTTCCAAAGTCCAGAAGGCTTTGTTTTTAAACAGTGAGAATATTCAGGATCTGATGCAAAGTATTATTTTAAAAGCTTACAGTCCTGTAAACATCTGAAGACGGTTATTAAATTCTGTTGAAATAATCTAGAATCACTAAGCAACCCCTTCTTTTCTGGTAATTACAGCTTCTGTCTTCATTACAGACAATACGTGCCTGAAAAACTTTCAGTTCTTTCACTGATAAGAAAATTTGTTCACCAGATTTTGGATGAAATAGGGAGACTTTCCATAGTAATTATTTTACCTAAAATAGCCCTAATTTTTGTGTGAAAATATGACTTTTTTCTTGTAACTGTAACTATGGAAGAAATGAAATACTGTTACAGTCAGGTTTCCCTGTACTGTATCTCCCACCCATGAAAGTATCATGTAAGTCTCATCCCCAGTTTTGACTGGTATTTATCTCATTTAATTCAGAAAAGCTCTTGCTGATGCAGCCTCTACTCAGGAGGAGTATGATCTGCAGTCTCTTAAATTTACTGAAGGCAGTGTTAGGGTTTTTTTCAATCCTTGATAGTATTTTCTGAGCAATTTATTAGTCCAGGGGCTGGCTGTGACTCTCAGCCTAAGTCATTAGGACTGTGTTATAGGACAACTTGCTTAGACTCCTTAGTGTAGAATTTGGTCCATATTTGTTACAGCTTGGACACAGCATTAATTAAAAGTTGTGCTATTGTATTGTTAGGTGCTTTGGACCACCCAGGATGAGCAAACCTCGATTACCTTACAGACATTAGAGTAATAGCCACAGTGAGACTAGAAGGAGACTCCAGCCACAAAGTGGGTTTTTTGTGACTTCTGAGATCTACAAATGATTCCCTATTACAGGGACACATGGGGGGACACTTCTTAAAGGAATTTGATGAGATTTGTTTTTGTTTGTTTTAAAATGACATTGCCATTCAAATATTCAATATTCTCTGTCCAGCATCTTCAATGGACTGAGGGAAAAAAATAAAGCCTCCGACTGCATGTCTGGCTGTGGGGCAGAATCTCTAAGCAGCTGCATGAACACTTGTATGGAAAGAGCTATATGATTTTCGAATGAGAAGTGGCAGAAGGTGGTGTAGAAACTTAACAGTGCATTCATGAATGTGTGAGCATGGAATGCTTGAGGGTTTTTTTTTTAATAATTGTGCAATGCACTAAACCACATCTTAAAAATTAATTGTTGTGGTAGGAGAACATGAGGGAAGAGATCAGGCAGCATCTCTGATTTCTCTGCAAACTCTTGTTAAAGTAACTGCTTTCCATGCGAGCTAAAGGTTTATTCCATACTTTTGTTAGAGACCATCCCTTGGTGGAAGCATCTAGATCTGATGCGGTTCTAGGAAATGAAAGACTAAGATCTTTACATAGGCCAGCAGAGAGAGCCCACCTTCTCCTATCAAATCCTAACTTCCATGGGTAAAATACAGAAGGAAAGGAATCCAAGAAAGCTGCTTACCTTCCTGTACATGGAGCTCGCTGAGGTACATTGGCAATAAATACATTTTGCAAATTGGCTTGCTTAATACTGAGGCGTTCTGTAAGATCTGGACTCTTGGTGGCAAAGGAGCTGAGTGACAGGTGAGCTTGCTCTGGAAGTAAACTGTGATAATATTCAGAAACCATCCCAGTGGACAGTGCTGGCCAAAAGATCCTGATTTGGTGTATAGATATGCATGGTCACTAAGATGGGATTCAGCTCCCAGATGTCGGTTGCCTGCGCATGGGTATGTGCACATGATCCGAGATCCTTAACTCAGGCCAGTATCAGCAGGAGCTCAATTCATTGCCTACACAAAGACTGCTGTTTTGGGTGGTCTGGCTACTCTAGCAGTGTGGTTTTCTTGGAGATCTGGAGTCCTGTCTGACAAGTCCATATGGATACCCTGGATGCTTGAGAGCATTTCAGATGTCACCATAGGTGTGCATGCAACTGATGTTACACCCTGGAGGTCATTCATTGGAGTCTGGAGAGTCATTCAGTTAAGGTATCTACTTTAATGTGAGTGGACTTCAGTAGAGATGAACTCTGTTACTAGCTTAGACACCTAGCTTGTATGTAGATGTGAACATTTAGACACTTACGTTTAGGGTGGAATTTATACCCAGTTGTAGACATCCAAATCTGAATTATGAATGGATGAGTTTAAAGGACTCTGCTTTTCATAAAGTAAGTAGGTTTCTTTTATTTCCCTCCTTTTCCCAACTGTTCCCTCAACACTTGTTTCTGCTTCTATTACAAGACCTTCAGTTTCTGTGCTTACATTTGTTTTTTTGTAGGCTCTCATGTAGTTATGGAGTGTAACATATCAAGTGGCATAAATGGCTTGATTCCATTCTGGCAAGTTAATGATGAGGATGTTGATATCTTTGATAAAACCTACAGGGAACAGTTTTATGAGTAAGTATCCTTATACATTGAATTTGTAGTGCATATGTAGGTGAAGTAATCTGCAGTAATGTACAGTGAATTTATTATAAAGTAGTCTACTAGTCAAATGCCACTAGTCATTGAAAGGCTGATTAGAAGTCTGTATCGAACACAAGTATGTTCTTATTACTTAGTTTTGAAAGAATAACATTTAATTATAAATACTGTGTCTGATACAAATAGAATGAAGCAATCATGTAGATTTTATAATACTATTGTGAAATACAGTTTTGTAATGCTTAGTTATGCATTCTTTCTTATGTGGATTTTTTTTTTCAATAGAACGTTAAAGCTTGTCCTCTATCATTAATATGGGAAAGATAGATTGTTCCAAAATAAAAAGTCACCCAACTTATTTTTATTTGTGAAAATGGTCATTTTTAAAGTACAGACACAGCTCCTAATCCTCAAGAACACAAAACAGAAACTCTTGTTGCAGGACATTTAGGTCCCAGTGTTTGATTACCCCGAAGTAAGTAAAAAAAGTGTTGAGGTGGAATTTCAGATGGGAAAGCCATTCAGTTTGTGTTCATAGCCTCTTGTCCAGTCAGCGAACACTACTGAAAGGGGCCTGGCTCCCTCTTCTCCACTCCTTCCTCCCATCAGGTATTAACACACATTGATGAGATCCATCCCCTGCCCCCAAACCTTCTCTTCTCCAAGCTGAGCAGTCCCTGCTCTCTTGTATGACAGATGCTCCAGTTCCTTATCTGTCACATTACTGCATGTGGCTTGCTCCAGCAAATCCATCCATCTCTTGCACTAGGCAGCCCAAAACTGGCCCCACTACTCCAGGTGTGACCTCACCAGTGCTAAACATCACTAAAGGATCATTTCCCTGAACCTGCTGCCAGTGTATTTCCTAATGCAGTCCAGGATGCCTGGGATCTGGTTATTCCTGCTCATATGAAGGATTTGCATTTTGCTTTGAACTTCATGAGGTTTTTTTTTTTTCATTTGTTCATCCTGTCAAGGTTCCTCTGGATGCTGGCTGTTGTATCAGACATCCCTCTGTGTTACCTGCAAAACTGCTAATGGTGCACTCTGTCCAACTCGGGGCAAAAATCAACAAACCCAACCCAAAAAAACCTGAAACAACTAATTCCACTATGTTTTTAGTTCATGAAATTGTTAGTTACAGAAGTATATTTAGTGTGCTTCACCAGCTTCTTAGGTTTATAGAAATAAAAAAAATAATGTATTTGTATTTGTGGATAGGTGAATCTGTCTCATATTCAGCATAGATATTCAGTTTTCCTTGTACCTGTTTTTTATGACAGATGTTTTCCTTGTACCTGTTTTTTATGACAGAGAGGGGTTGCCTCATGGACTTGCTGTATCTGGAACAAAATTTAACATTTCAAAAGTGACAGTAAAGGACTATGCTCATAAGTTCTTCTGCCACTTCATATATGGTTCTCAACAATTTACAGCCTACATCAAATTGGAATGCCCAGGTAGGAGATCTCTTCTTGATAAAATGGTGATCATTGACTCATTTGTCAGTTAGTTTGACAACGCCCTACTTAGAATTAAAGCTGTGTGATGTACTTTTATGCAAAATCGGCAGTGCATCTCAGTACCTTTCTTTGTGAATTTTTTAATCACATTCTTAGCAAGATGAAAGAAAATAGTGCTTTTGATTTGCTTTGTCTTCTCTCATTCAGTATTTTGGGACTGAAAGTGAATATGAGCTCTCACTTGTTACATGACTAATTTCTTCATAAAGATTATCAGGGATAGGATTTAACTTCAGAAATTCTTTAATGCATTGACTAAAACACGCAGTTTGTGGAGGGTGTTTGTTTTAAGGACAGTAAATGAGTAGGTTCACTGACAGGTCTTTGAAGGGGCAGAGACAATGGAAAGCTAGTTGGTCTGGGGATATTAGCAGGTCACAAAATCACCTCCCCACCTTTGACTTCCTCGCTTTCCGACTTTTAGAATTTTGTACAAGAATTCTCTTTCTACTGCTGTTCTGGGTTATATGTCAATATTTTATTTTGGTGTTTCAGCTGAAGAGTAGCCTCATTTATCATATTGTTGAGGTATTTTTTCTCTGAAAGGTAGAAGTAGGCTTATCAGATAACAGTAGTGTCAGAAAGCATACATTAAACAGTTTGTCCTGTTCTTTCATTCCTTTTAAAACAAAAGTATTTTAATGATTAAACAGTTTTGAGCAATTCTTGTCTTTCCCTGGTTTTAGCTTATAGTTGTACTTTATTTGTTTTCTTTCTTATTCTATGCTGCTGCAGCTCGAAACATTCAGGGGTACTTAATTGGAGGAGGAGTTTCCTTGGTATTTTTAGTATTTTTTACTCTCTTTATCTACAAGATCTTCAAAATTGATATTGTTCTTTGGTATCGGGACTCCTGCCATCCTTTCCTGGGGAAAAAAGGTATGTTTATGTAATAGTGCTGAGTGTTGTTTTGAGCTCCCACCTTTACTTGCAAAGCAGTGAGTTACTCTCATGGATCATGATTGGTCTTCCTTGGGGTTTTTGAAAGGATAATATTGTTTTTAGGATGTTTAGAACTAGTTCAGATGACAAAAGCATCTACAGGAAAAAAAATCAGCAACTTTCCACGAATCCAGAACTATAATTTCTTTTCCTGAAGAACCACCCTAGTGGTTTGAATACTGCTCTGACAGCAGTTTTTCAGATCACTTTTAATTACTGTTGCTACAGAAAACAGTAATACATTAGAAGTGTTACATGTTTTTTATTTTCTCATGTATCTTGTGGAGGTATTGATATTCTCTTAGATTTTCTTCAAAGTCTTTTAAATTATGTCTTTCTGAAGAGTTGGATCAAAAATATCCAAAACAATTCAGATCTTGAAATTTGATGCTTAATTTGTTTTTGTTGTCATGTCTAAGTGGTTGCTGTGGTTTGAAACTCCAGGTTGCAGCACCACCTATGAGAATGTTTTGGTTTGGAAAGACAGGTGCCTGCTAAAGAAGGCAGGAGCCTCCCCTGAATTGGAGAATGCAAACCCTCCCCACCTCTCCGAATCGCTATGAATTTCAAGTTAAGGGGCTCTCAGGCAAAAAAAATATGGGAGCAGGAAATAACAGTTTATTAATAGGGAAAGGGAATAAGAAAAAATAAAAGGATAAAATAAGACAATGCAATATACTAGAACAACACTGACAGAGTCAGAACTCAACCTGACACCTGTGGGTCAGGGTGTTGGTAGCAGTCCAGTTGGAAAAATGACTGCAGTCTTCCTGAAGTGTCAGATGTGGTTCTGTTGGAGCAGGGGGGTCCTGTAGAAAAGGATGTATTCTTCCTCCACAGATCCGTGGAAGTAGAAGCAGCTGCTGTTCCTCTGGAGAATCCAGTGGGAAGCTGTGCTGGTGTTTCAGAATCTCCAGCTTATATCTGGATGGCAATGCTTGGCTCCTCCCTCTGGGCGGAGCATCTCCCAATGGGATGCTATAATTCTTATCAGCCATGCAGTGACTTTCAATGGCTCGTTATCAGCAGATATCCCCTGCCCAGGGAGGAGTGATTGTGATCACTCAGGGAGAGAGATGAGGAGAATTGTCCACTTGACACAAGACAACTGCCATGCAGATGGTAAGAGAATACATCCTGCCTTGCAATCTGGAACAGCTGCCCTGCTGGATTTGCTCCTGGAGAGGGGTGTTTCCAGGCCAGAACAAGTAAGCAGCCTGTGGCCAGGCTTCAATTCCCCCATGAGTCGCGTGGCTTCCCCAGCCATGCCTGCTGGGCCCTGGGAGCCTTTGAGGCCATCACAGTGCGCTGGGAAGGGAAGCACTTCTCTGGGGACATGGCTCCCTCTGGCAGATTTCAAGCCTCTCCGTGCCTTCTCCAGGTGCCCGCCATGGTGAGGTACATTCACCGATGGCTCATGGCCAATGGTTCTGCCGAGCACAGGCTGGACAAGACCCTGCTGAGTGTCACCAAAGAACACCCAGATGACGCAGTCGTGACACTCCTGCGCGTGGCCCCGTCCTGTAGCAGACACGGGGCTAGCTAAAGCCCCTGGGCTGATGGAGGCTTAGAGATAAGGAAATGCCAAGTCATAGGAATTAAGTCAGAAGTCTTCACTCAGGTCCTCCAGGCCAGCTTATCTTTCTGTTACCCCATGGGCTATTTTCCCTAACCCTTACAATTGGTCTGTTCCTAAGCCTCCCTAACCCTATATAAGGGGCTACCTTAGCCCACTCTGGCAGAAGAGCTGTCATCGGAACCCTTCACGGACCCCTCAATAAACCACTGTAGAACCAGCCAAGGCTGCCTTCTCATCACTCTCGCTGTCTGCCTTCCTGAAAGTCACTACTAGCCAGAGCACCTTTGGAAGCTAAAGAGCTGAAACCATAAAAGCTGAGATCACTAAGAGCTGAGAATCACTGAGCTTGCTAAGGTAGCCACGGCTATAGAGCAGTTCGGGTTCGGACACCCAGCCTCTGGAAGGCTGAGCTCGCTGACCCGAGCCTGCCTGCTGCCTGGGGCACCCTGACCCTGCAGAAACCCAGTTATCCGGCCAGAAGCAGCCCCCATGGCTTTTCAAGTGAGGCACCGAACAGAGGTGAAGAATTCTTCCCAGACGGAGCAGTGTCTTTGAAAAACTGTAACTGCTGTTCAGACAAGCGTGCCCCCTGTGGAGACATCTCCTACGTTTTAGTAGGGCTTCTCAGCAGGGACGGCCGACGCGACCCTCACCCAGACATCTGAACGAAGAAAGTTCTGAGGAGCCGGCCAAAGCAGACGTCTCCCAGCAGCCCCTTAGACCCACGGCTGAAGAAGTATGTAAGTTTATACCAGCCTTTTAGCGTGCTAAAAATTTCTTTGTGTCCTCTCTGGGCTTTTTGGGGGTTTTTTCTGTTTTTTCTCGTTTTGGCTGCTGGGAGGAATAAGATAAAATAGGATCGAAAAATAGTACTTTAACGCGATCCCAGACTGAGAGAGATTTATATTTACTAATCCTAGAAATCTTATCTTCTAACAACTTCTCCTTATCTAAAAGTAAACTGTCTAAAACTAACTTAAAAAAAATTATAAAATGCATACTTTTACAGTTTATTGATACTAACACAGAAACAATTACTAAAGATCCCTTTTGGGACATGATAGGAAGAACATTATATAACCTACAAACTAACCAGGATTTCTCTGTAACTCGGTATATGCCGTTATTTCACTTGATAAAGAAATCTGTCCAGAAACTTACCAAGACTAGCCCTCATTGCGTAAGAGAGACAGAGCCTTCTTCACATGCTAATGAACCCGATAACGACTCGACTCAAATGCCTCCGCGCCTCCACCCCACCACCCCCTCCTCCGCTGCCCGCGGGATCTGTGCCGTCTGTCCCCTCCCCGCCCTTTCCCCCGAACGCGGCACAAACCAGTCCTCCTTGTGAGAGCGCAGCCGCGCCCCCTGCACCCGCTCGGGTCCCGGTCCCGCTCTGCCCCCTCCCCGTGCCGGGGCTCAGGCCGCCACCGCTGCGGCTGCTCCCGCTTCGCCCCCACGCTTATTGCTGCTTCCCCCGCACCCTGTGCACCTCCCCCCGTGGCAGCCTCTGCTGTCCCTTCCGTAGAGCCTCTTCCTCCCCCCGCCGCGCCCTCCCCCGCCCCTCATCCTGCCCCCCCACCCCAGCCTCCCCCTTGTCCCCAACCCCATGCTGTACAACCCCCTGCCCACCCTTGTGGTCACTCGTATGGAATCTCAGAGACCCCCCACGGTGCCCCCTCATTCCTGTGTCACTGTGCTGCCACCCCAGCTCCAATGGTGCCTCCCTCTGGCCAAGCTCTGCCATGTGCCTCCTCACAGCCTCCAAAGCCTTTGAATAAACCCGCTCCTACACACCGCAAAAAGCACAGGGCACGGACTGCCCGCCCTAACTCCTCATTGGAGGACAACAGCAGTGCCAGTGACTCTGAATCTGATTCGGTGGATATTGACCCATGGGCTCTAATTAAGATAGAGGCAACTAAG
>JAYDZK010000001.1:85645500-85660343 GCA_034509185.1 Euphonia xanthogaster
GAATTGCCCACTTGACACATGACAACTGCCATACAGATGGTAATAGAATACATCCTGCCTTGCAATCTAGAACAGAGTATGAGAGCAAATGGAATTTTATGTATCAGTTGTACCACTGGGTCCTTTGTTTCTCAAATAATTCAGTAATTAATTATAATTCAGACTTTTTTATTTTCTGTTCAAAAGAGGAAGTTTCAACCTAATTTTTCAGGTCTCTTTTGCCTATTCAGATTCAGCATCCTGAATTCTAGAAGGCCTGATCCTACAAATATGTCAGGCTTTGTATAATCATATATGCTTAGCTAATATAGCAGGATTAGGACCTAAAACAATGAATCAAGTAAGGGAAAACCCCCCCAGAGTTTAGAGATTTTGCTTGTTTGCTTGCTTGTTCTTGTGTCTTTAGAATTTATTTTTATGGAAGTTCTATTGCTCACTCCTTAGTTTCAGATGAGAAGATCTATGATGCTTATGTTCTGTATCCAAAGAACAGAGAAAGCTGCTTGTATTCATCAGATATTTTTGCTCTGAAGATACTGCCAGAGGTCTTAGAAAGGCAGTGTGGATATAAGCTCTTCATACTTGGGAGAGATGATTTACCAGGAGAAGGTAAGTTGGCTGAAGAAAAACTTGACTTGAGGTTTCTTGTTGACCTGGAAAGAGAACTGAGAAACAAGAAGTCAGATGGGAATCTAAATATCTCCCATCATCAAATGACCTTTTTTTTCACACTTGAAGGATTTTGATAGTTTGAGAAGGAAGGGTTCCCTGAGAAGTAGAATCTAAAGTGCTGCTTAAATTTTTCACCTTGAAAAAATGCAATAGTCTGTTCTCAGTGTTTAGTCATGGGATTTTTCTGTGGTATTTACCATTTTTCACTGTTTGTGACTTAACTGACTGGAATGCCATTAATGGGGGAATCTTTTTCTTCTCTTCCACTTACTGGAACAAAACCAGTTGAGCACATCAGAAACACTGTTTATGGTAAAAAGCTCCCATGGTTCTGGAACTTGGATTTATTTTGCATTTGCACCTATGATGGTAATAAAATGGCATTAGCAAGATAAGTAGTAGCTAGTTGGTAGCTCTTCTCTGTTTCTGCAAAACAAGGATCTAGACACAGGCTCTGGTGGGGTCAGATTGTGTTGCATTGGCCAGATTTCTATGGTAGGCTAACCCAAGGTAACTACTTGCATGCTCATATCCTCTCCCTGTTTTGATGTAAAGTGTGTCGGCTTAAATATCAAACAGTTGATGAACCAGCTGCAGAATACTGGTAACAGAAAATAGAAATGTACAACCTTAATTTTGCACAACCTTTTTCTCTACAGCTGTGATCAGCGTTGCTGATGAAAAAATCCGTCAAAGTAGGAGAGTGATAGTTGTTTTAGTACCAGAGCCGTCCTGTTACAGCATTCTGGAAGATGAGTCTGAAAAGCAGCTAGCCATGCATAGTGCTCTTATCCAAGATGGCATTAAAGTCATTCTCATTGAACTTGAAAAAATACAAGATTATGCAACCATGCCAGAATCCATCAGATATATTAAGCAAAAGCGCGGGGTTATCCGATGGAAAGGGGACTTTTCAGAAAGGTCCCACTCAGCAGGAACCAGATTCTGGAAGAAAGTGCGCTACCAGATGCCATCCAGAAAAAGTGGCTCTTTATCACAATTGCATTTGTTACCAAAAGACTTGAATTTGCCTTAAATACCAAATGAGAAATGACACTTAACGACTGATTCAGTTCACACAGTTGGTGATGGATTGACTGAAGATCCCATGTATCTGTTTTGTGCAGTCTCATCCAGATTCACTGGAGTGAAGGTACTACTGTTTCATCTGCAGATGTGAATCTTTTTTACTTCTGGCTGGATCAACAGAACACCATGAAATATCATCAGTAGCACACGTAGGAAGTACACAAGTATTTTTACAAGAATGATTCTCTGAAATTCCCTTGTATTAAAAATGAAAGGACAAAAAATTGTCAAAAACTTGAAGCCAATGAAGAAATTTTGATTCCCCCCCCCGAAATTAAAGTTTCAATATGAACAGAATTACACTAATTATTGTTGTGATATTATGTAAGGTGCATGGCTGGTGCCAGTAAATGTTTTTCTTTTTTTTTAATGAAATGACACAAACCTTTGTTACAAGTTTGTTATTTGCCTTGTTCAATTTGTGGAAAGATAAATCCTCATGTTACTGCACCAGTGTGTTATCATCCAGGAGGATTCACAGAATTCACATCCAGGAGAAAAGGTAAGAGACAATTCCAGCCCTCTAAAAGTGCTGTTGAACCTGACAAAGCTTAAATACTCTTCCTTGATCTTTTTTTACATTTGAAAGATCAATGCCATTTTTAGTCACTTGTCACATGCAGATATTGTAAAAATACCTTTGTAATCTGTATTGAGTAAAAAAAATAATCTCCAGAGAACTTTTTCTTTCCAGTTAAATGTCTTCATATATTTATTTACCCAAGTGGAACAATTAGCTAATGACACAGGGTCTGTCATGGGAGGTACAGAATGATTGACTTCATCCACCTTACCTAAAGGACTATGTCAAGGGTAGAGAGAGAGAGACATGCCCATGTTACCCCCTGCAGCTGCTTTTCTCCTTTCCCTCTGCTCTGATATGTAAGGAATCTGAGATGATTGTTTGCTGGAGGCTGCAGTCA
Source organism: Euphonia xanthogaster (assembly GCA_034509185.1). Taxonomy (NCBI): domain Eukaryota; kingdom Metazoa; phylum Chordata; class Aves; order Passeriformes; family Fringillidae; genus Euphonia; species Euphonia xanthogaster. Next base: position 85,648,185 of record JAYDZK010000001.1, read on the forward strand.
TGGCTTTCCAAACAAAAGGGAGAGGAATTGTGTAAAATGTTGACTCCTTTCTCTTTCATATTAAAATATTTTTAGTAGTATTTTGTATGCCCTAAGTGTTAACTCTAAAGTTATGTTTGACTTGTGGACAGTGATGTAGTTTGCAATGATCAGTTCATTTTTGGGGCAGAGAATTAATTTGAATGATTAGAAAAATTCATCAGACCTCTTTAATGCTCTGTTTATTAATTTTATAGAAACAGGAGATGAGAGCCAAATTCCCCATGTAATTTCAGTCTGTTCTTGAAGGTAATGCTTTTAGGTTGTGAGATCTTGTTGTATAGGGAAGCCTCAGGAACTGACTGTTACTGCTGCTTGCAACTCTGAATTTCTGTGTCCTATCAGCTTCTTTTCTTGCAGCACCTTTTGCTCTCCTGCTATTCAAACTCCAACCTATATTTTCACTTGCATCTACTTTATCTTGAAACAAGCAACTTGCTTTTGTGTCAACCTCCATCACTTTCCAAGCTCTGATTGAAGGCTCTTGCTAATACAGTATTAGGCAGAAATTTTCCCTCTGGTATCTCCACTTGTTTGTCTGAAAAAAAACTTATGTTCTGCAACCTTCAGAATTCATCTATTCATTTACACACTGCAGTGTTGGCTTTTCTTCTTTCATGGCTCAAGCAATTTTCTTATGCCTCCATACTCAACCAAACAAAACTGTTCTGGCTGATAAGTGACAAAACCAGTGGAAGTAAGTTCTTTTCCCAACTAAATTAAGTGTGTGCTGGAAACTAGAAATAGTGCTTTTGAGAGACAGTGCCATCTGAACTTTGTGAGTTATGTGTGTGTTTGGCCAGAGTGGAATAAGAATCTCTTAATTTCAGGAGGAAGGGGGTAAAGTGCATTTGAAATGTCAGACTAATTCAAACAGTTATGGTACTGGAGTGTTATATTGATGAATGTCATGTATGTACAGACCTATGCAGATGCTCCTAGTCTTTTTTCATTCTGAGTTTTAGTCGCAAGAGAAGTGTCAAGGGATGATCAGTCCTAGTCATGAAGTGCCACATTTACTTACTACTGTTCATGCAGTCTGCCTTTAAATATGGTGTGTGTTCAGTGGCAGCCTGTTGTAGGCTAAAAGAGCCTTGAGATCCATCTGAAGTTACTGAAAACCATGTGAACAGGGCTAATTGTTATGGTTCACACTGATAGAAGAATCAAATAGGACAGAAGCTCTATGGCTTGGTTACAAAACTCTTTAAGAAGATCCCTGTATCAAATGTGAGGACCAGACACTGGCATTATGGTATTTGTACTCTGAGAACTAGAGTGTGACACTGACTTTGTGCTTTCACCTTGACAGCTCACAGTCATGCAGGCCAGCCAACAGAGTTCCAGCAACCTCAATCCTCCTAATTACTTCTGCTGACTGGAACAGATTGAAAGGAGAGCTGCTACTTGTTATCCCTAACTTTAGGAATGGAAGGTTATTTTACTGAGCCAAAATAGTGTTTGTTAAAAAATATTTGTTCCTTTTGATATATTTATATAAATAATGCTAAAGTTTTCATGTGTGTTATGTAAAGGCACTTTGAGGAAGAGTCCATTTTAAAATTTAATAAAGGCACTACATGTTTTTTTCATACACACTGCTGTTTCTTTTGCCCTCATTTCTCCACTTTAGTATACTGAAGCATATTGAGAATGGACAATGGCAAGCAGCAGCTGTGATTCAGTGGCTTCACAAGACTGCTATGATAGATCTTCATTCAGGCTGCTGCCAGTCAATCTGGTACAGCACTAGCACAAGCCACCTCAGCCTGCCTGGGCAAAGAGAGGCTGTGAGCTTGGCTCTGCTCTCTCTGCTGCTCTCCTTGCAGCAAGGTGAAGCTAGAGGAGCCCCAAGGCTGCTGCATTGCTCCCTGGGACTGGCACGGTCATCAGCAGTGCCATGCGGAGCAGCCTTTTGCTGCAGCTCCTCAGGAGCTGGGGAAATGCAGGAGGCTTCAAATGGGGGAAATGTCTATTGCTTCTCAGCAGCAGTGGAGAGGCAGCCTTCTCTGCTCAGCCCCTGGGGCAAGTGCTTACTCTCTCATCTGCTCAAGGAGAGCCAGACCCTTGGTCTGTACGGGTTGGTTTAGCCCAGAAACCATTTGTATCCTGGGCTGCATCAAAAGCAGCATGGCCAGCAGGGTGAGGGAGGGGATTCTGCCCCTCTGCCCTGGTGAGGCCTGACCTGGAGTGCTGCATCCAGCTCTGGGGTCTCCAACATTGACGTGGAGCAAGTCCAGAGGAAGCCACCAAGTTGGTCAGAGAGATGGTGCACTTCTCCTGTAAGGAAAGGTTGAGAGAGTTGATATTTTTCGGCCTGGAAAAGAGAAAACTTTGGGAAGGACAAATAGTGGCCTTCCAGGACCTGAAAGGAACTTACACAGAAGATGGGGCAAGACTTTACAAGAGCTTGTAGTGACAGGACAAGGGGGAGTGGCTTCAAAGTGAAAAAGTGTAGGTTTAGATCCTATATCAGGATAAAATTCTTTTCTCTGAGGGTGGTGAGGGACTGGAATAGATTTCCTGGGTAAGCTGTGGATGCTCCGTCCCTGGAGGCGTTCAAGGCCAGGTTAGACGTAGCTTTGAGCAACCTGGTGTATTTGATGGTATCCCTGCCTGTGGCAGGGGCTTTGAAACTAGACAATCTTCAAGATCCTCTTGCAGCCCAAAGCATCTCTATGATTCTGTGAGTCTGAGTAGCCTGGCTGACTTGTCCTTGCCTCCCAACTCGAGTCCCACACAGGCTCATGCTGATTGCAGTGGCTCCAGGGCATAGATACGGGCCAGTGAAGAAGGGGGTGCTGTGCTCCTTCTGCACCTGCCTCTTCTGCAGAGTGGTTTCACTGCGGCATTCAGGTTTTCAGCAGGTGCGAGTGATTTGTCCCAAGTTATACTGCATCTGAAGTTTCTTACATGATAGAAAAAAAAGTAGTGAAACCAGAAAAAAGAAGATGTGAGATGGAGGCAATGTTAATTATTCCTTTTTAGAAGATTGCTTGCTTTGTGTTAGTACATCAGACAGTAGGGAATTTGATTTTAAATCTAATGCACTTCCCTAACCTTGTGCACTGATTTCACTAGAAGTTAATGATGGAATAGTATTTAGGAAATAAGGATGACATAATGTAAATGTGACACACCAAAATGCTTACTCAATGGTTTTGTCTTCATTACATGACAAGCTGTAACAAAATATGTTTAAATGTATTAGCACTTAGAGATACTGATGGCTTTTATTATCATATTATTTATTATTATGGCTGACAAGTTTGAATATTGTGTGTCCTTATCAGTAGAGTTTCGGAGATGAGAAAGAATGCACTGCCCATTCACTGATACGGGTGTAAGACACTAATCTGACTGACTACCTAATTCTTAATTATGGGATTTATTTTGTTATGTTTAGACAAAAGGGGAAATGAATAGTCATATGATCTTTTTTATAGCATAATTGAAATATTTTTAATCATCTAAATGCATTGTGATTAAATTGAAACTATATTGTGGTAGCACACATATCCATTTTCTTTTCAGCTTCTACTTAAATAGTAAATGCATCCTATTGTAAAAAAGCAAAGGTGTTATTTAAGTAAGAGCAACTTTTTATATTAAGCTTTTGTATTTCTTGATTGTTTAAATATGCTAGGTTATTTTCTCTGCCCTTCTTCAATTTCTAAATTGCATTTAAAAAGGACACTTTCATTTTTTGTCCATATAAACACACAAATGTAGGTGATAAAGTGTTAGTTCTCTTTGCTAGAATGCCTCTAGAAGCAAAGGTAGCTCAGTGCATCTGACGAGCATCACTGAGCCCCAGAAACTTTCCCACACGCCTTGTCTTGATGGGCTGCTCAGGCTCTGCAGGGCTTGCAGCAGGCTTCTCAGCAGCTCGTGGGCAAAACCACCAGTTAGCTGTGATACAAAGTGGAAAAAAACCTACGTTTTTCAGAGATGTTTTAATGTGAAAAGGCTATTGTGAAAATTGCTATTGTTACCATCAAAATTACTTTCTGCATTCCTGGAGTGTTATAGATTTTGAATTCTTATTTCTATTGTCTATATTTTAATAATTAATTGTTGTTGCATTTAGAAATTTAATCTGCCTACAGACAAAGGGTTTCTTAGTTTCTGAGGGGATCTTGTTCTGACTGATTGTGGGTCCCTAGGGGGCAGTCCCGGGCCACCTACTCTGAGGGAGCTGATGCTTGGGATACCCCTGTGCTAAACTGTGGTGAAGGAAAGGCAATCAATTAGCTTTCAGGCTCATGTACAGGCAACAACGATTTAAACTTTATGGTAGGCTGGACGGTCTGTAGCAGCAACTTCAACATTTTTGAACAACATGTAGCAGCAGTGGTTTCTGAACAGCTTGTGGATTAAGCTTTTCTGGACAACATGTGGCAACAACAAATTAAACTTTTAGGTAGAGGAAGAAAGGAAGAAGGAAAGATAGGGGAAATAAGAAAACATCTGGGTCACCAGAGTTCCAGCACTGTGTCTGGTCCAGTTCCTGCGGATGGTGAGTGCAGGGATGATGGGTTCACACCCTGCCCCTCTCTGTTTTGCTACTTATAAACCAGTCCTCACCCATGAGCATTTTGTTATTCTCGAACTTTTCAGAAGGAGACTAGGGGGTCTCGTGGTTTCAAATCCCTTCCCCTGACAGATACAAGTGCACTGCTGTCTCAAACTTGTTTTTAGAAATAGTTCCCCAAGATAAGCAAGTTGCCCCCAGAAAAGCACTCTTCTGCCTCCACAAGACCCTCTTTTTTTAACTGCACCTTATCTAATTGGCATGCTAACATTCCTTTTACCTTCTGCCAAATGTTTGAGATATTAACACTTTCAGTTTTCCAGTTTCTCACACTGATATGACTGAAAAAGGAGTGGAAGGAATTGCTTAATGAAAATCACATGTGGTCGCTTGGGAAAACGTTATTTACATAAAAGTTACTGGTCAGTCTTCAGTCTTGTGTAAAAACGTGATACAATTCCATGGATTTTTCTGTAATTTCTTTATCTAAATCCCAAAGTTTGATGTGATGATTCTCTGTATTCATGGGGAATATTGAATTGAAACACCCTAGAAAAAGGTTTTCTTCAATTAAAGCAATCCTTTCTAAAATATCAAGTTGTAATAGAATTACTAACACTTTTTTAATAGTTTTGTGTTTAGAAGCACATTCACTTTCAAATTCAGAGCCCAGGAAGCCAGACATTACTCAGCTGCTCTTTAGCTGCTGCTTCTCGCAGATGTGTAACTATGCATCCGATGCTGAGTTCACAAATCGTCTATGAAATGTAGGTCTGGTTGCATTCAGAATGGACAGATGGATTAATGAGTAACAGGATTTATTGGCTGCAACATCTTTGGTTCTTTTGGATTGCCAGTGATAAAGGCATTAACTGCAGAGTAGCTGTATATAGCACTAACAATATGATTGCAATCACAAGCTGAATATCCTGGATCAACACTCAGCATAGCTGAGGACACAAGACTTACCGAAAGGTATCCCTTCTAGGGAGGGCAAGGAGGACACACCCATCACCCTGTCCCTGCAATTTTGTGTCAAATTCTCATCCCCCCACTTAGGTATAAAATGTACCCCAATTTCATATCTTACAAGCCACTATTTTGCAAAGTGCTCCAAGTGGGGCTGCAGTCAAACCTTGCATTCTTGTTGCATTGTACAGAATATTTTTCCATAGGAGATGTACTTGGTTTGTACAAAATATTCCAGGGTATCAGGTAGAAGGATGAGATCCTCATCTTGATGAGATGAGTGGAAGGTGGCTTCCACCTCACTACACGTTTGTTGCCCATGACAAATCACAAGACCTCCATTTGGTTTCCATGATTACATTGTAGCTCCTCTGACACACTGAGCTTTGCATTATCCCAGTGCTCTTGCCACCAGTTACTCTTTTCTAGTCAAATGAGTTGAAAATGAAAATCTGAGGTGAAAATCAGCATCCCAGAATCCATTCAACGCTTGTCAGTTCTTGGATGGCAAGTGTGGTGAGTAGCAAGCAGGTTGCAGTGTGTGGTGGTTCATAAGGCTGTGAATGCAGGCAGTTTGGGCGCCCTCCTAGTACTGCATCACACCTTCATTGCCTCAGGGATGGAAGGAAAGCAGGTGCAGGCAGGCAAGTCTTCTGGGCATGAGCAGAACCATAAATAAAACTTTTGAGAGCTGTCTGTGACTCCAGTATTACAGGATGTTTTAGTTCTTCGGTGCTCTTGAGCCTAGATGCGCGGCGCAGCTGTACCCTGACTCCACACTAGGATGTCATGTGGATTCAAACCACCTCTGGCTTTCCATGGAACAAAACCAAGTCTGCAGCCAGAAGGGGGTCATGAGCATGCTCTGTAGCAGAGCCCCAGCATGCAAATGGTCAGTGCTTTGAGAGGCTGAAATATTACGGGAAGTTCCAGTGCAAACCCTTGATTAACACAGAGTTAAGGCTGACAGCCTTCATTTCCCATTTCACAAAGACCCAATCTGTCAGAGGCTGCTACTTCGTTTTTCAATCCCTCTTTTCAACTCTTGCTTGATTCACCCAGGAGCCCTCAATGTTGTTCCTTTCCTGAGCAATCTGTTCTGCCTAGACGACCAGTGTAAATAAAAATAGTGTTATGGATTTTTTCCAACCAACCACTGCTATGACTACAAACTGAGCAATTAATAACAGAAAGCAGCTGCTTGTAAAAATCTTCCCTAATGTTACAGAAATGTTTTCAGTTGGATTTTTTTCATGCAACTGAAAAAGGCACTCAGGAGTTACAGAAGTCTTGATGCCATATTAGTACCATGTTGGTCCTAAGAATAGATAATTTTTCAAACAGTGAAAGGTGATAGTGTTGGAGCATGCTTGTTTCTGGCTTATAAAGAAAAGAATGGAAGCTTGGTAGCTGGATTGAGATGATAAACTAATTAGCAAATGAGGTACTAATCAGTCAAAAGACTATTTTTCTTTTTTCCTTTTTTATTAAATGAATAGTTTTAATGTTTGTCTACTACATAGGTAAGGTATTTCACAAGAAAGCTGTATCTTAATATAAAATAATATTGTTCAGGTATTTCTAGTTACAACAATAGTTCCTCCTTTTCTTCCCATGTCCATAATAATTTTGTTAGATCTCCTAGGGGTCTTTTTGTTCAATGCTATATTCAAACATAACAGCCCAAATAACAAATGGAATTATATTTTAAAAATAGCTTTACCAGACACAAATAATAAGAATTAATGTGCAGACCTGTTTGTTTTGTTTTGTTTTGTTTTTTTTGCTGTTCATTGGCAAAACAGAATGTCACTCTTCTAACTGCTAGTGAAAATTCTAGGTTAGTGCTGTCCCACTTGTTTTGGTACATAATTTTAGGCTACTGCTTTTTTTCTCAGATAACATTTTGTATTTGTATCTTCAGGAGGAAAATGAACTTTTTCCAAGAAATCATATTGAAATTAAACTTGGTAACTGCAGTGGAGCTTAAGGGGGAAATGCCAGAGAGGAGACGTGTCTGATGGGGAGCATGCAAAAAGATTTCTGTTAGAGGAAATTTAGTACATGCTGGCACCTGGTAGAAACTTGTTTTAATGACCTACACTGAAGTTCTTACAAAGATGCTGGAGTAATTTCTTGACTCCTTTTAAATAATAAAAGAGCCCACTGCAAGTGGGAGATTTGACTGTCCCTGAATTGCCCAAAGAAACCCTTTTAGGAAGTTAGAGACCTACATTTTGTTTTGCATTTTCTTGAAAGTTACGGGCATTGATGCAATACTTACATAATGTACTTCTTTGCTGTTTCTCATTTAGCTCTAAGATCTTGTTGTTAGTTCATTATAGGACTCCTTGCAACAGCATTTTTAACTGTTACAAGATGGCATTAAACCCTGTCCTCTACCTGCAGAAAGGGGTTATGCTTGTGTAATTGTACAGATAAGGTGCAGTATCCAATCCTAAGTCTGCTGAGAAAATTTTAGCTAAGTAATTGTGAAGACTTGCAGGAAGCGACCTCATGGAGAATTTTGTTTGGTAATTTCCATGTAATCTTTTCACCGTTTAAACTGTAAGGCCAAATGCTGCCTTCCAGTTTTTAGAGGACTCCATCTCAAACCTCCTAGGGACAATTTTATGACAGTGAGTGTCACATGTATTTGATTATAAATGCATTTTTTTCCCCTTGTCTGTGACCAAAAAACTGGCTGTAGATACCTGTGCAATGTGTATATACAGCACCTGGAAGGCCTGAGCTTGGGAAACATAGGATAGGAAGGGGCTGCCCCTGCCCTTTGGCTAGCTCATTCCTATCTCAGGTACTCAGTTATGTTGCTCTCTCTGTGAGTTACCACGCCTTGTCCTAACAAAGGAGTTGTTCATTGGTATATACTGGATGTATTTTTCATAGGCAGAAGTTGTAATCTGTCTTCAGTTTAACCTAGAGAGAAGCCAGTTTAACTTAAAACTTTCCTGAGGTCTAAGCTTGTCATTTCCCCTAGTATAACTGTAGTTCAGTGAAGTCTCTTGGAATTTGTGAACATATTAACAGGACAGAGCACAGCATTTTGTCTGAAGGTGGGCCAGTACCTGAAGAGCGTGGTCAGAGATGTGTGGGCATGCAGAAGTTACTGATCCATGAGAGCTGATGCAAGTGGGTGCAAGCCCTGGGCTTTGCTGGATGTACCCTGTGCTGCAGGTACAGGTGGAGCCAGCTCACCTGTGTGGGGGGCTTTAGGCAGCTCACACTTGGCACCTGGTGATGGCTCCACCTTTTGTCTCAGCTTAACTTGAAGTGAAACAGCCTGTTTTCATACACCATCCTTTTTCATGCCAGTGAAGATGATGAATAGAGTTTTCTACTTCTGATGACACCTTGTAAAACCCTAAAGCCTTCAGTGCTGGCAAATGTCCCCACAGATGGGATTTGAGTGATGTGGCATGCGCTAATGAGAGGTCTGGCTGAGGCACGAGACATGAGATTATCTGTGCTGTCATCTCCTTTTACCTTCTCAGATTATCTCCAATAACCCCAATTTCAACCAATATCCCATGGATTCTGAGCGCTTTTCTTACTGGACTCTATAATAAAGACTGGCATCAGTGCATTGCAGATGCCTTTGGTACTTCTCTAACTCTACTGGAAACAGTTCACCTGATTTAAGACAGCATTTCCTATAATTTTTAAAAATTTTATTTAAAAGTTATAATGTACTGGTGAATCATAGGAATCTTGACCACAATTCTCCTTAGTCTGTGATTCTGGATGACAAATGGTTATTTTTGTGTTTAAAATTAAAGAAAATAAAATAATGGTGTAATTTCTGAGTGCAGGAGGAGTAAATAGGTAAAAATCAGTATGAGCCAAGCTGCAGGGTCACATACTTCTTTTCTAACTACTGTGCCATTAGTAAATTACAAAGGAAAATTTATATTTTTTTTTTGTACTGCCAGGACTAATGAAAACATTGATATGAAGGCCATGGCTAATCCCCTGGCAAGTTCCCTCCATGGCAGTGACTACTGCCACACCTTGGCTTCTCCCTTTCCAAGCATCTGCTGCCATCTTTTGCTAGGGGGCTTCCCAGTCAGCCCTAAAATTCTGGCTTTGCAAAGAAACTCAACTTTCTTTGCTCACCATGACAACTGGTTACCACAATGAAGGCAATAAGGATATTGAAACGAAACAACAGAATAATGTGATGCAACCAAATATTGCAACATTACTTAAAAGTAATGTTTTGAATTTCCAATTGAATATTTTGAATTTCCAATTTTCCTGTGCTAGCTTAATATCTCTAAATCAAAATACTTGCATACCCTGCAGATTATACTGTTCTTGAATATTTCTTCTTCAATAGAAGATTTTTTCTGTTCTGAAATCATGTATTACATGTTTTATGCAGCTTTAAGTGTACACCTATGTAATTAGACACCTTTAACTTATGTAAATAATTACCTGCAATTACATTTCTTGACATTTTTATTCTTGTAGCTTTAAAAGATTTGTATGTACAATGATAATCCTTATGTCTTCATCAAAGTTACCTTGTGGAACAAAGCTTAAAGCAGAAATGGTATAAAAAATTACATAAAGTACTTTAAAACTCTGTTAAATTTTTATTTGCCCTGCTCAGTTTCAGATCAGAAAGATATATGATAAATACATATGGCAGCCAAACCCAAAAAATATGGTTGCCATAAACCACGGTTTTGTCCTAAACATACCTGTAGCTGTCTTAGAGACATGGTATGACTCTTCTCATATGGAAGGGATGATTTACCAGGTGCAGGTGAAACATGAGATTACTGGATTCTATAATTGCCTTAAATCCCCCTAACAACTACATTTGCTTGTCATTGGCACTTGTCCTAAAAAAATCAGGGCAAGTATTGCCCTGATTTTTGCAGTTCAAGTCAGTTGGTGTGGAGGGCCTGGTGACCACTCAAGGCATGCTTGAAAAGATATAATTTCAGACTAACTGCTGTCAGGCACTGTTGATAGGTCACAGATGTTTTTTGGTCATGCAAAATAATACAAAACCTAAAAATCTTGCATAATCTTGCACTGAGATTTAACGAGAAACATTTCTAAAATTAAATAGGTATAGAAGTGGTGACCAAAGAGAAACAAGCTCCCTGTATAAATCCTTCTGTGCTTGCCAAGTCAGGAATTAATTAATTTTCCATCTACCTCCCAACAGCTTTGAAAGTGTTGCAATGTGCCTCCAGGTAGCACTAACATACATTGGATTGATGGGAGACCGGCACAGCAGGGCAGAAGCTTTCACCTTCACTTATCTGCAGCTAGTGGGCAGGATGTTTGAACATGTTTCCATTCGGTAAATATAATAGTACCAGAACATGAAATGAAAGAAGTACCAGAAGCAGTATGAAAAGGAGTGGGACAGGACATGTCTGGATTATTCTCCACAGTTTTTGTAGAATACTCGTAATTTGCTTAGCAAATGTTATTTTTAACAATAATGAGAACATCTGCTTTGATAGTTCTATAGTCCATGATTGTTGCCTGCTTTGTGAAGAACATGAGAAAGAGCTTTCATCTACCTTAATATCTAGTTTAGTAGTTAGTCAATGAGTAAGTGGCAGTGCAGTGTTAAAATTGCCCACATTTGATTCCGTGTTTAACAAAATAGTTTGAGGAACTTCTGCTTTGCAAAATTCTGGCTCTAGCTGTGGTGTGAAAAAGAGAACTAAGAATCACCAGAATCTAGAGAACATACTGTTCCCAGAACAGTCAGAAGTTAAGTGATCTCTGTAAAATACCAGGACTAAGTAGCTGCTAAGTTTGTAGATAAAAACTTAGGGACTATATGAGACTAACCTGTATGTTCAAGCTTCCAAATATCTCAGTGACAGTCTGGGCAGGTCAGACCAAGCAGCCAAAACAGCCCACTGAATAAGCAAATAAATCAGCCGATGTCCCCGAGATGCTCCTGCCAACAACCTCCACGGAGTCTTGAAGGGCTCTTCCTCTTCCAGTGACACGGTCTCTTCAACTAGGGAGGTTCGTACTTTGAAAACAAACAAACAAACAAACAAACAAACAAATGTCAGTCACCTCAGATCTGGCAATCTTTTACTTGGAGGGTTTCCTGCGGCGGAGGATGAGCCCATCCCGCAGCAGCGAGGAGCTGGGGTGGCTGCTCAAACGCTTTGATTTTCGGAGCTTGCGTTTAACCGGCACCGTTTACCCGCGCCGGGGTAGGGAGGGGACGGGGGTTGGCCCTGCCCTGCCCTGCCCTGCCCTGCCCCGGGGCCACCGCACCGTCCCGGGGCCAGCCAGGTTTGCGGGCGGCAGGCGGGGAAGGTGAGGCGGCGCTGGGAGGAGCCGCCCGTGCCGGGGCAGCGGCGCCGCGGTCCCTCGGCCGCCGGGGCTCTCTGCGAGGCGGCAGCGGGGCTCCCCCGCTCCCGAGGAGCAGGTAGGGGACTCCCCGGGCTCTGGCCCGGCCGCAGCGAGCCCTCGGTGTAACGGGGGCCCCAGGTTCTCTCCCGGCCCCGGGAGCCGGGGCGGCTGCGGGGCCGGGCAGGACAGACGGACACGGGGACGGGCAGGACAGAGGGACAGGGGGACAGAGGGACGGGCAGGACAGACGGACA
>JAYDZK010000001.1:85669690-85698045 GCA_034509185.1 Euphonia xanthogaster
CGACGCTCTTCCGATCTAATATTTAGCAACATTTTCCCCTTGCTTTAAACAGCATTCTTCTTAAAAACTCTAATGCTTGCCTTCTCCAACTGACTTCTTGCTTTGAAATAGAAACTTTAAACATAGCAGGCACGTGAGCTTCACATGTGATTGTATGTTTCTTGCTCATTGTAAAAAATCAGTCTGAATTTCCAGTGTTGGGAAAAGGTGTTTTGTTACAGTCCCATGATTGCAATACAGTTTCTTTTGAGCAAGATCTGGCCTGGCAGAGACCTCTTTTGGTCGAATCAGGCATGTTCAGGTGCATGATCTTCAGACTGCCTCTTTCTTCTGTGTTCCACATCTGCCTCCTTGAAAGGTTGCAAGAGGACATACCTGTGCTATACAGGAAAAATCAAGATTTCTAGGTTTAAGGACATTAAGTTAGAGAAATTTAACAGGGGTGAACTGAAGAGATAATGGAAGACTTTATTGAGGGTTAGAGGAGAAAAGGGGGACAGATTTCCAGTGATGAGCTGGATTTTGGGAGGACTTGGACTAAGTAAAGCATGTGAAGGGCAAGTGGGAGATAAAGTGATGGTGAAAAGCAGGTCAAATGGAATTAGAAGAAGAGAAATTATACCTGAGTAGAAAAAACAACTCAAATTGGTGCAAGAGGCAGTCTGAAATTTTCTTAGATATTGCAGGTTTTGAACTAAAAATTTCAGGTGTTTTTGTCAGCCCTTATGCTGGCACTGTAAATAAAAACATGTGATAATTTTTGTAAATTCTGGAGCACAATCTAGGACTAAAAAACTAGTGAAGAAAAGAGAATGATGTCTGCAAAGTAAGAATATAGTTGCAAGAAATAAGTTTTCATCCTAAAACAAAGGGAGAAACAGAATGCTGACTTATTTGGGTGCTCACCAAGAGAAAACACTATGCAAAAGTAATATATTATACTGTCATAAAGAATTGTAGTGCCATAAACAATTGGGCCATAAAGCAGAGACACATGGTCACTGAATTGATATTGCAAAAGCAATGTTATTTTTTGTACTTCCTGACACTTACATGCTTATCTTTGGTCACTTGCATTAGTGATGTTAGTTCACTCATTCCCTGAATGTCAAATCCTATTGTGAAATATCTATGTCCATCTACTCTCACAGGGATTGGCAAGCCCATAACCACAGTTTATTTATGTTTGCAAGGCATATTTTTGAACTTCCAACTGTAGCAACCTTTCTTTCCTTTGGGGAAACACAGCTGCAGATAAGATAACATCTTGGTGTCTTGATGCTTTCCAATGCATATGCTAAATGTCAGTGTGAGGAGAGGTCTGACTGTTTGGGTTTCTTTCATATGATGTAACTGTTCATCTGTTGGGAAGTGTGGTTGACATTTGCAGAAGGAAATAACCACTGTTGTGCTGCAGATGTTAGAGATGAAGTCATTCCTGAATGGGCTGTGGTTTTATGGTTCTATTTGCCACCTTTTGGACAGGGGAGAAACTTCTTACGACGGGCGCCCTATGCATTCTATGAAGCTAATAATTTCAGAAGTAAGCAGTGAAGACTATGAACAGCCTTTTGTTTGTCAAGCTTCAAATGCCTTTGGGCAAGTTGCATCCTATATTATTTTAAAACACAGAGGTAAAAAATACTGTTATTTTGAGGCCTGTGATTATTTATAGTTCCCCAGAAGTTGTTTTGATACCAAATTCTCATGTATCATGTTGAAAGAAAACAGATGTATTACAGTTTGCAGTATGCATGTGTCTGTGCATAGGGAAAAAAATCACTCGTGTTTATCCTTATTTAAAAGCCAAGGTAAATAGGAATGAAAAATGCAGTATTCAAATTTGTATTGAATTTATACAGAAGATCAGATTTGGACAAATTCAACATTTAAAACAAATTTCTTATATTTTTGTGCAGTTCCTGACATACGAAGATGGCTGACTGGAGGGCTTGTCTCTTTGTTAATTTTAACATTTATTACTTTAATAATCTACAAGATTTTCAAGATTGATTTGGTACTTTGGTACCGTACTTCTGTCTGTGCCCTTACAAGTAAGGAAGGTATGTGAGTGTGACCAGGTATGTAAGTGTAATTAGCCTATTGATTTTTTTCTCTTGCCTTTACTTCTGTGCAGAATTTTTTCAGTTATATGGGTAAAATATATAATTATGCTTAAAGTAATAAAAACTGTGTAATATTGAAGGCAATCATAATGAGATAGGTCAAAAGAACTGTGGGTTATTCCAAAATGAGCATGTTGTTTTCTGTTTTTCTCTAGTTTCTTTAGTGGAGATTTATGGTCACTCTGATGATGAACAATAGGTGTCAGCAGAGCTACATCCTGTAAACTGGATTTTTAAAATGTGCCTTAAATATTTGTTTTGAAAAGACTCATTTGTCAGAGAATAATTTTATTAATTTTACTGGTCTTTTTTTTTCTATTTTGAAATTTCTCTCTGTTACCCTCACTTTCCTTCTAAGTCCTGTCAGTTATGGTGTTGACATATCAAAGAGAAAATTTGCTGCTAGCTCTGTGTTCTGGGATTCTTCTAATGTGTTTTAGTTTAATTCACTGTAGGCGAATATATTGGACAGGTGTGAAAGATTTGAAATAAGCACAACATCATAGATCTATTTCATGTCAGTTCTCGGAATCAGACACTCTGAAGTTCCCCATGGCTTGAAAGTGAAAGGATTGTGTGCATTAAGATAGTTAATGTTTACTCATGGCTGTGCTAAAAGTTTTCACAGGAAAGTAATTTCAACTCCTGGTCAAAAATTCAGTTTTACTAGAATACTGTGATAGAGTTCTAATTAAAATAAAAAAAAAAAAAAATCAAAGTTTTTAACTTGTTGACTTAGATCTGATTTTGGCTTGGTTCTTTCAGTCCAGCTTGCTTTGCAAACCCTCAGAAGCCTTCTGCCCTTTTCTTCTACCTGAGAAAAGCCCTCCCAGGATTATAACAAGAAAGAATTGCCATTTTTCCACCTTCTCTTGTGGTTAGCCAGAAGTGGAGATAACTGCTGTTAAGTCTCCTTCAGGAGAAGTGGTGAAGAAAATCCTGTGAGAGGGTACTTCCTCACTGTCCTGGCACCTCTAGGATTGGGAGCTCCTTCCTGCAGGTCCCAGGTCTTGCACCCAGCTCATTCGGTGACTCCTTCATCCCCAGGATGGGAAAGGAAGTCAGATGCTCTGGCTGGTCATCTTTAATTTGATTCATAGAACATTTTACTTCTGTAAGGTGATTCTATCAGAAGGGTGAAATCAGCCACATGTTGCTATTTCTAAACAGTCCAAAAATGAAACTTTGCAATAAAGGCATTATTCTGAGTTTTAGTTTTTTAACAGAAATGTTTGTGTTTGTTTTAGATGGGAAAATCTACGATGCATATGTCCTGTACACAAAAAGCAGTGAAGGCAGAAGTATATGTTGTCTGGAAACCTTTGTTCGTAGGATACTCCCAGATGTTTTAGAAAAACAATGTGGATATAACCTTTTCATATTAGGAAGGGATGATTTACCAGGAGAAGGTATGCTTTAATTAGCAGAGTTAACAGGTTGCCTTTTGAAACATTGTTCTCAGGTTAGAAGTTTATCTATGCAGTTAAAACCCACATTTTTGGAAAAGAAAGATGTATTTATTTAGTTTTTTTGGATAATCTGCCAAATGAAAATTTTTTCTTTTTCATTTTTTTTTGTCTAGCTGAAAATTCTGTTCTGATGTTATGAGGGTCTGTGCTTTCTTAGTGATGAACAAATGAGAACTTAATAGCATCAATAATAATGTTGAGTTTTTTTGAATGATAAATTCTCCTGAGGGCTGAAGAAAACAATTTTTTTAGAAGTTATGTCATGCAATGCATCATGAATCATGACTATCAGTGTGAAGATCTTAAAGCAACCACTCCTCTGAGCTAGCCACAGCTTCACATGTTTGCAATTTTAAAATAAAGAATTATTTCTCACCAGTTGTAAAGTTTCTATGCAGACTTTGATTGTTCCTTCATCACTTGCAGCTGTGGTCAGTGTTGCTGATGAAACCCTTAAGCAAAGCAGAAGACTGATGATTATTTTGGGATCAGAAACATCTAGGTGCTGCCTGTTGGAAGACACCTCTGAGCAACAACTAGCTATGTATAATGCTCTCATCCGTGATGGGATTCAAGTGATTCTTATAGAAATGGGTGAAATACAGGACTACACCAGCATGCCAGAATCAATCAGATACATTAAGCAAAAACATGGAGCTATTCAATGGAAAGGGGACTTCTCAGAGAAATCTTGTTCGGCAAACACAAGATTCTGGAAAAATGTGCGCTATCAAATGCCATCCAGGAAAAAGGGAACTTATTCTGAAGTGCGTTTGTTGCACCTAGTGTCAAACAGTTCTGCAGCAAAGGAAAGTTAAGAAGCACTTATTTAAATAATATTAAGAAGGTAATTCTGAATAGGGATGTTTTTGCATATTCTTTATACTACAAAGTAAATGTTTTCTTTGAGGAGTAGAAACTGCTCATCTCTTTCATAAATTACACCCTAAAAGAAAAAAACTCTGTGCAACTTTATTTCTGTTACTTCTGGGTTTTGGACAGTGCAACAATTTGTTGTCTTAGTCTCCATCAAATATTATAAGTAAACAAGGTGGTAATGATAGGCTATTAAGTAGCCGTGGTCCACATAAATGTATGAAGAAACAGCTGTGAAGTCCATTTAAAAAAAAATCAAAACTACAGTTGATAAAATTAAAAATCTATTTCTATCATCAGCATTCTCCTAGTCATTCTGTTCCAATTCTTGGTGCCTCTCCATTATTGTCTGATTTCCTCACTGCTGCAAGAATCTGCTCTGTGTGAGCTTTGTCTCCTGAGCAACGGACCTTACCCTTGCTTCTTGAAAGGGTTTGGGAAATACATGACAT
The DNA here is from genome assembly GCA_034509185.1 of Euphonia xanthogaster. Classification (NCBI taxonomy): domain Eukaryota; kingdom Metazoa; phylum Chordata; class Aves; order Passeriformes; family Fringillidae; genus Euphonia; species Euphonia xanthogaster. Next base: position 85,674,614 of record JAYDZK010000001.1, read on the forward strand.
AGCAGGTATATGCAAAACTCATCAAAACACTAAATGTGTTTCTGCTGAACAGTTGGTACTAAATGTGTTCAGCAAATGGAAGTGAATGAAATCTGTGGATTTTTAGAGTGTTGAACAATTCTGTGATATCTGGTATATGTTTACTTTTGAAACTTAGTCTCTTGTAATGCTTGGGAAACTGAAAATAGTTCATACTTCTTGAGAAAGGGAAGCTTTCTAGACTGTGCTGCTACTCTGGAAACCAGATGTTCTCATGCTGTGTCTCAGTTGTGCTAACTGCACAGAAATTCACTGAGAGCCTATTGAAGAGCTGTGCTTGGGCTGGGTATCCTGGAGAGTGGAAAGTGGCCAATTCTGAAACATGACCAAATTCTAATGGCAAGGAATGGTATCTCATCTACTTGTGAAAGAAAAAGTTAGAGACATGTGGCTACATCAAACTGCTTGAGAATAGCTTGGTATTTCTGGATCCCAGTCCACTTTTGGTGTGCAACACTGTGAGAAAGTGACATGCTGCTTCCTTTTCAAGGTGGTCTGAAGCAGCAGGAGTTTTCACGCTCTAGTTTTGAAGAACATAATCTAAATACAAATATGAATTTTGCTTGCTTTTTAAACATTGTTTTCTGAAGTTATGTAGGTTCTAACATAGTGTTTATTGCCAGGATAGCATCTGTCATGGAATTACTTTCAGTTGGTTCTCAGAGGTATGTGTATCTAGAATGTATTCTTCATTGGGCTGTATTGATGGGAGACAAAGCAAAATCCAGGAGTGGAAATATATAATAAAAGGGAAAGATTTCCAATAGCATTTCATGGTACTTTTTTTCTTTGTAAAGGTGTAGTAAATACTCCTTAGGAGCAGTGTCTCATTCTCCTGGCTGTGGGGTTCACAACTGTGTAATTTTCCACAGCCTTCACTGACTTGTTCTGAGGTATCACCAGGAAAACTAGGAACAGGGTAGACCCATAAGATGAGGCACTATTGTCCTAGTAGATGTTGAATCCATGTTCTTTGGAAATACATAATATTTAGGCTGGAATCTTTAAAAAATAAATTTAGGGTCTTAGAGAATTCAGATAACCATTATTGTCAAATTTCTCATCGTGTTTAGCCTTAGCTTGCTCAAAAAATATTTAAAATTAGTTTCCTTCCTTCCTTTCTAGAATTTGTGTTTAAAAACAGAACCTTCTTATTATCCATGTAGAAGGAGAAAAGTAATGAGGAAATGGTGTTGAAACTGTGGTAGATTTTTTCAGCTTCCTTATTTCATGTGCTTTGAAATAAAAAAAAAAAACCCAAACAAACTAATGACTAGGACTTGCAATACTACATAAAAGTAAATTGATTTGCAATTTGTGCTGTTTTTTTTTTTTCTTCTATGTGCTGCTATGATATCTGGCTGCTTTTTTTCATAGTTCTTTTCAGAGGTTTGTCACATTATTCAAGATTATAATTTTCCCATTTCTCTACTAAATGAGACTCCTAATGACTCCTAAGTGAAGAAGGATGATTGTGAGTCAGCATTGATTTACCTGATACTTTCTTTCAAACAACATTTAGTATGATTATTTTGTGTCCTTCTATAAAAGTGAGTGTGGGAGATAGGTTTTGGTTATCATGGTTGATTGTTAGCAAGATACTTCAATGTAGCACAACATGAGATGGCTTATCCTTTTATCAGGGGGCTTAATTTTGAAGCTGAATTTTGTCTCTATTTTCTCTCCTTGGAAAAGGTTTTTTTGCAAGTCGCATTGGAAAATGCAATATTTTTTTTTTTTGGTGGTACAATAAAAGAAGTCCCATAGAGACAGATGTGCTGGTTGCTCTTTATTAAAAAAAAAATTCAAATCCCAACAAGTCCACAAATGATTAATTGGCAAGAGATTTGCCCCTGAAAACTTGGCAGATTCAGAGGGAGAAGGCAAATGCAGTGTAATCAATGGAAGGGTATTTGTTCATCACTTTATAGTAGATGTATTTATTGTTTATGCTGACAGAGAGCAAAGTCTAAATGGTATGTTGTGTAAGATACATTGAAGGCATTCTCTGCACCATTTTTAACTTTTCAACCATAGCTACATATTTATTCTGTTGGCTTGCTCCTGTCTATTTATTTGGTACTCCAGATTGCACTGTCCTTTCCTTGCCTTGTGATGAACTTGTCTGAATTTGCTGATTTCATTACATCTTTCCATCCATACTGTGATGTTGGTGCTTTCTGTGAGACTTCTTGCACGATTTTTTCATGATCATATCCTGCTTTCTTACATCTATGGTAAATAGCACTGAGATGTGGCCTGTTTCACATTCTAATGGACACATCTGCCGTGGTTTAACCCCAGCCAGCAGCCAAGCCCCACACAGCCACTCACTTCCCACCCGTGGGATCAGGGAGAGACTCGGAAGGGTAAAAGACAGAAAACTTCTGGGTTGAAAGGAAGACACTTTAATAGGGAAAGCAAAAGCCACACACATGAGCAAAGAAAAACGAGGAATTAATTAATTGCTTCCCATGGGCAGGCAGGTGTTCAACCATTTCTAGGACAGCAGGACCCATGATGTGCAATGGTTACTTGGGAAGACAAACACTAAAGCTCCAAACGTCCCCTTATTCTTCCTTCTTCCCCCACTTTATATACTGAGCACAGTGTCATCTGATCTGGAATATCCCTTTGGTTGGTTTTGGGCACCTCTCCCAGCTGTGTCTCCTCCCTCACACCCTCCCACACAAAACCAGCACAGCATCTATGATGTATTAATTCATGGATAGAGGTTTATGTGACTGGGAGGAATGTGCTCTGAGCTCAGAATGAGTTTTTAGGACCTGGTAGATTTAATGCAGTAGCCCCAGAAAGGACAGCCCTGACTGACTTTAGGGTTTGTTTTTCTTTTTCTCTTTTCCTTTAAATGTACCTCTGTATTTCATCCTAGTTTGTGGAACAGTGCAAGAGCAATTTTACATTTTCCCTTTATCTTGGTGCCTTGAGCTTCTCTTTGAGAGGTAAGCCCATCCTGCTGTTTGTTCAGACACTATGGTAGCTCAGTGACTCCGCTTCCTTTCACAGCTGCAGTTAGCTTGAAGATGAAGCAGGCAGGATGCAGTTAATATTTATGACATACGTGCTAAGGAGAGACCTTTTCCCTAAAAGTACCAAGGAAGTATTATGTTGTAGAGCTTTGGAATACATGTAAATAAAATCAGTGGCTATCAGCTTTCCTTCTGGGTATTTCCAGGTCTCAGGTTTAGTCAGAGATGCTACAACTCATGAACGCAGGAGCAATAGCATTTCCTCCTCTCATCTTCACACTCATTATTCTCAAGAGTAAAGGCAAAGCACACCACTTGATGTGCATGTTTATTCTCTTTCAATTTAGGATAATATTAACCAGTAGTCAATACATTTGTTGAGACAAACTGAACATTAGTCACTAAAAGGGAGCTAGAAAATAGTCGTAATAGAAACATTTGCTTCTTCAGCCCAGTCTAAGATTGCTTCCCATGTTAAAATTGATTGGAAAAAGGGAGTCTGATGTCTGTTGAGATCAAAGGTCACAGTTAAAATGTACAGCTTGTGTGACTCTGAGAGAGCACCTGCACACTGTGGCATTGCAGCTGGAGTTAGAGCACTGTTTGGCAGTGTTTATCAGGGGTTACTATCTCATCCTGAAGAAAGGTGGAAAGGTCACCAAGTCATTAAGGTGAATTTTTTGCTCCAAAAAGTTGATTTTGAATTGCTTCTCCAGATCAAGTGACTTAGATGTGTAAATATTTCTGGTTCATTTCTGCTCTCAGCCTCTCATTTGTTCTTTGCCCTAGTTTCATTTTTTTCTCTTGAGCATAGAAGTGGCTGTAGTCAGAGGGAAATTTTGAACGCTGTCTCATTGTTTTTATTCTTTCTTTGTGATTAATTACTTTCCCCGATGGGCTTTATTTCTGTTGACAATTATTAAAATCCATGTTCTCTCTTTCCCTTATCTCACTGGCGATATGCATCAGTGGAGTGCTTCCTTTTCCTTCACTGCCCGTGGTAACACACCCCAGCGCTGCTTCATTTCTCCTCGAGAGTTGTTCTTTTGTACTTTCTTTCTCTGTTTATCTAATGTCCCCTGGAAGATGTAAAGGGAACAGTCCTTAAGAAGGCATTTTTTTTCTCTCTTTGAACACATTGTTTCTAATATCCACACTGTTTGTTTATTTGTTTGTCTTCTGGGTTTTTGGTTTTTTTTCTTTACAAATATGTATAATTTTACTATTTCTTCTGTGCCATGGAATTGGGGGACTTGGACAAGCATTGGATTTGGAAAGAAATTCAAGCTATCTACTCTTTTCTGACCTCTTGCTCCTAGGGAAGCACCCTCAGACTATATCAACTAGATCTGTACTTTTTGGGTAAGGTGTGAAACAACTACATAATTTCAAGTGGAACATAGCAGAAATGGCAGGACAAATGCATCTTTAGGACCCTGAGATCAGCTCAGCTGGTCAGAGTATGGCACTAATAATACCAAGGTTGCATGTTTTATCCCCATATGGGCCATTCACTTTAGAGTTGGAATTGATGATGCTTGTGGGTCTCTTCCAACTCAGAATATTCCATGATTCTGTTTAAAGACCCTACTGAGAGGTAAAGTTTATAAATCCTGAAATGGTGAATAAGCAGAGTATTTGGGAGTTACAAAAAATAACATTCATCCGTCCCTTTAAAACAGAAAAAAACCTTGGCAGTTAACTCCCCTACATATTGCCTCCAGGAACGAACAGGGAAAAAGCTAAAGAGCTGTCTGGACAGGGACACTCACAGTGGGAAAAAACTTGTGTGCCATATGTCCCCCTTCCATCTGTGTATGCTCTCTTCTGGGTCGTGACATCTGGTTCTGCTTGATATCTGGCTCTGATTCCTGTATTTTTAAAGTAAATGGGACTTAATTCTCCTCAGAGACTGAAGAGAATAGACCACATGCTGACTTTTGAAAGAAAAGCCAAGTTTTTCATAAAAATATGTTTCCTCATCCTAGATCTGAATGGCTTGATACACATATGCATTTAAATGAGCCAAAGATGTGCCAGCACAGTCTGCTGTCACTTTTAAAAAGCTGCTAACTTTGGCATGTTTGACATTTTTGGAGGGTTGGACCATAAAGTTTGTTGGGTACCTAAATTAGAAGATGAATTGGCTTATTATTAAGGAAGGGACCACATCCAAGAGAGCAGACAGCTGAGGATGGGAAAAGATTGAGTGTTCCAGAGTGAGAGTTGGTGAGCCATAGAAGCTGGCTGCGGGGATCCTGAAACCCCTGGAGCCATGAGCCACACCACGCCTTGTGCTGTGCAGTGCCTCCACCTAGTGATGCCTGAGACTGGAGCTCTCCCCTTCCAATAAAAGCCACACTGTTTACATGAGATCATAATGAATTTCTGCTGCTAATAATGCCAAGCCACAGCATTAAAGAAAAAAAGCACACCCAAGAGGGAGCAAAAAAAGGAAGATCCTTTGACAACTGCTGTTCTGAATTATACTGTAATTATAATTTTTAATGCTTTTTCTGTCCTCTGTGAGAACTAGCAGGGAATTTAATGGAAAATGAGAGTTTTGGCCTTTGAGTCTGTACAACTGTTAATCCAGAGCCTCAGAGCTGACTGGGATATGGGGAGTAGTAGAGCTCTGTAGAGCTGTTTCTTAATCAGCCTCCAGCATATGTCAATTAGATCTAATCGAGCAACTCTTGCCTTGGTTATTTCCAAGAAGAAGACTATGATTGGAAACCACTTCATCTGGCATCTGCATTCAGCAGATCTGCTGTGCGTAATGGCTGGAGGATCATTACTGGCCATGTGCTACCCAAGCAACTGGGAGTCCTAGAATTTACTTGACATAGTGATAGATGAGGAATTTGTGCCTAATTTAATGATCTAGTCCCCTGAGCTGGGAATAAATGGATCCAATAGTTATACGGTGAGAAAATCTTGGAATCTTGGATGCTGAATTGTTTTTAGGAAACCAGACAGCAAATGGACAGTAGGCCCCTGGAGTCCATGAAGAATACTTGCCTCAAGGCTGCCATCAGAGAGGAGCAGTCAGTGTGTCATGAAGATCATCTGAAATGGAACATCAAAGCATTCTCGGGAGCAGAAAGCACTGGCTGCCTCAAATGACCAATCCTCAGTTCCCAATCCTTACCTTGGATGGTGTGCTCAGATCCCAAGGGGCTAGCAGATTCTTTTTCCTAATGATATGTAGTGCTTTTTGTTTTTACCCCCTAGTTAATAATCTATAGCCACATGGTTTGTAAATCGAAGAGAATTTGCAAAACGACAGTGATCAGGATGTTTCAAAGTCCATCTAGGACCTCTGTCGAAATATTTTTATTGTTGTTGTTAATATTGATATCAATAAGAAGTGCAGCCAAATCAAAAATCCTGCCCTGGTTATGGCTCAGGCCATATGACTCTGAGTTCTAGAACTAATGGTGAAGATGAGACTGCAGAAAGTGATTAAAGCAATTAGCTCAAGGAGGTTGGGGCAGTGTGGGTCATAATTCAATAGCTCTCAGTAGCAGTGGATTTTGTAGTGAGCACTCAGACAGTCATTCTTAAAGCTTTGTAGTAGTATATCCATTAATGTACATGAAGGTCCCCTGATGGGACCCAGAGCAGCCCCAGCCATGCTCCTTGTGGGCGCATGATATCTCAAAAATGCGCACATGCGCCCTCAAAAATGCAGGCTGGAGTGACTGAATTTTTCTGTCCCAGCTATGTGAGGCTGTGAGCAGTCACTGATATCTTTGGATAGGCTAAGAGTTGTGGAAGAGAAGGGCTTAGTAGGTTTGGTGAGGCTTCAGGAATCTGCGAGTCAGGCCATGCATTTGTTTCTGTTCTTCATTTTATCTCTCTTCCTTCAAACCCACTGGAAAAGATGGCCTCTAGCTGGCCTCATACTCAGTGTCACACAGCTGTGTCTCTCAAAAAAACAACCACCTTACTCATATGTTTGCACTTGTAAGTTACAACAGCTCCTAGCTGGGATTGGCCTAGAGCACTTGAGACATTTCTCTCAAGGATGTGAATAATACAGGATGGTGGCTATTTCCATTTCTAGAGTAGGTGGACAGTATGAGATGGTCTTCCATAGGAAATGAAATGAGAATTCTTGGCTGCATCATAATGGGAGTTAAGTCAAAGTTCCCATTTTGCAAAAGAAAACATGTCATTTTAAAAAAACAGCCATATGACTTCTTTGGTAGCTAAATACCATCTCAACTGAGCAAGATGCGAATTGGAAAAAACTCAGCATTCTTGTAATGCTTGGCAGCATTATGAAGTCTTTGTGGCCTGGCCTGGTGAAGAAGGGAGGAGGCAAGGAAGGATCAAGACAGCAGCACTGTACATAATTACTGATTATGTTCATATGTTGCATTTGGAGCTACTTGTGGGACATGTGAAGCAGGAAAGTGCCATTTTATCTTTGTACCTACCCCTCTCTAACCACAAATGTGCTGAATATGGACATATTCATTGCTCTTGACTTCTTTTCTTTGAAGATAATTCAAATCAGCCTGATGATCTTTAGATTTCCTGAGTGGGGCCACCTCCTGGATCACCATGTTCCTTTACAAGCCCCAGTGCAGCGGAAATTCCCTTGCCTTAGATGTGGAATGGATTTTTTTCTTCCACTAAAAGCTCCTGGTTTGGTGTCAGCAAAGTATTTTCCAGCTGTGAGTACAGAGGTGGGCCTTTTGAGGTGAGCTGTAGTAGAAGTTATTTTTGACCTACAGTGAAGAGATGCACCTGTGTATAAGGAGTGGAGGATATACTGACCTGCAGGTGACCATAAATCCCTAAGCGAGGAAACCAAGGCTTTTGCTGCGTAATGAACTTTAGTTACAGATGTTGTGAGTCCCCACGTTCCTCCAGCTAGGGGTATGTAAGGGGTGGAGGGAGATGTGCCAGCTGCAATAGCTCCAACTGGCTGCTTCCTCTGGCCAAGAGCTCTCTCACAGCCAAAGGACACAGTTTACTTCCTAGGGCTGATGGGAAAAACAGAGGAACAACGAACACTGGAGGAAAGCATGAGAAATGCTCTGCAGAGTCAGGCCCAGCTAACCCAGACAGGAATCCTGCCTCCAACTGTGGTGAAAGGAGTTCCTGAAAATCAGACTGGCATCTCAACAGCTGCCCCAAGCTGCTGGGCTGGCTCTCACATTTGAAGCTCCACTGACAGAGGACACAGCACACATAGGAAGCCCACATGGGTTCCTGCAGAGACCAGGCTTTGAATGGGAATAAAGAGACAAATCATTAACAGGCTCAGGACATTCCTGGTGGTGAGAGGCTTTGAAGGCTAGGGCAGTACTGAGGTAGGGCTACAGTGTGTGTTGGATATGATTTTAGTCTTTGTTTTTCTTAATAGTCCTTACCTCAGAAGAAGTACTGAGTCAGATGATCTGAAGCAGCAGAGCTGCTGTCATATTTCTATGGCCAGAACTATGAAAGCAATACAAGGATGGAGCTATTCCATCAAAGTTTGCTGCCATTGTTGGCAAGCATTCTTTTTTCTCTATTTTTTGTGTGTCATTTATTGATAGATTAATTTATAAATGGCAAGTATTGGGAGGAATAATCATGTCTGAATTTTAGACTCATCAAAATTCAGCATTGTCTGCCTTTGTCTATCACTGCCTGTTTCTTCGTGTCAACAACATTTGTTGTCATTGTCCATTATGTTGCCTCAAGAAACTCCACAGTTGCTTTTTATCCTTCTATAAATTTGACATTTTGCCATGATTTCAGTAATTCAAACTAGAATTTTGCTGTTTCAAGATCTGGTATTTCCGTTGTTTATTACAGTAAATTTATTTGTCTTTTCAAGATTTAATGGACCATCTGAAGGGACTTAGTGAAAATCACCTTGAAATATTTTGCAAGCTCAGGTCCTACTTTTGCCATCACTATTCTATTGTCTTAGTCTTTTGAACATAAATATTTATTTTGTCTTGATGTAAATGATACTGCTTCCTGTTGGACTTCACATTTTGACCTAAACTTCTGGGTTCTTCATCCTTGTCATTAATTACCCAGAATTTCAGTCACTAGAAGTTAACTCCTTCTTTCCAGACATTGTTCGACTCAAATGATCAAACCAGAAGAAATAGGTAGAATATTTTTAATAAGAAGACTAAATCAATGACCTCAGTATCTCTCACCTATTTTTTCAAGATTATATAATGTAGCAATTGCTTTACAGATATGTTTTCTTCATTGGTTTGTCAGCCAGGGGGTTGCTGTTCTACTTATGACTACTTTTAAATGGTGTCTTTCCAGCCTTTAGCATTAGAATTCATAGAAAAAGAGTGCTAGTGATATAGAGAGATAAAATCAATTTTCTGGTTATATTTTTATGAGAGACTGCCTTTTCTGCTGAGCTCTTAAAATTCAAACTGTGGCTATCCAAAGGTCAGATCTGACACCTGAGGTTTTGCTGGGGCAGAGAACCAACTTGACAGAAACATTTTGCTGATTTGCCAGTATTGATAAGTTTTGTGATAACAGCAGGAGGAGAGTCTGTGGAAAGATTCTCCACACTAGCACTCTCATTCAGAAAATTTCTGGTTGTCTGAAAAAAATAGTATAAATTAATTTGCACGAACACAGTATTGCTTCTGTGATATCCTGTGAAAGTAGAAAAGTGCCTATGGACAATTTCTTTGCATGAATTTAGGCACACTCACAACTCCCAAAGGGAGAGGGATGGTCCAGTCTGGTTAGTGGCAGAAGCTAAGGGCCTCTGAGAAACCCAGAATGAGTTCTACTTTCTTATTTGGCTACTCTTGATTAGTCCTTACTCTTGAATTTAGAGGTAATTAATGGGAAATACTTAATTCCACCCCCAGTCATGATGTAAGCTGGCCATCTGTCTTCTGAGAATAGATGTTAACAGAGCAGAAACAGCTCTGATGATACAAAAAATCTGAATGCATGCTGCACCCCCGCTCAGTTCTTCATTCTCATACTGGCTTGTGGTTAGAGCAGTCATTAGGAAACTGGTGACCTCCCTTGCCCTGAAGAAGAATGTGCTCCCCCAGCTTCTCCTAGGACACTTTCTGCTTTTTCTGAGGTACCTGGCTGAACTTGTACCTGGTAGTACAGATTCACTTCTTGGAAGCAAATATGTGAGAGCTTAACCTACTTAAAAGGAGTCAGAACCTCAGAATATAAATTTCTTATTCATTTCTATCCCCGAAATGGCTAGAGCCAAATTCACTCTTGGCTGTTCTCTGTTTTCCTCACGACTTACAAGTTCCAAACAAGTAGCATCCCAGTTTCAGCATACAGAATGGAGTGGTCTTCCTCAGATGTAGAAGCCCTTACATGCTATAGTAACCTCCTCGAGCCCGGTCTAATAAGCCCTCGGAGGCCTGTAACACACTCAAGATAGCTCAGCTACCCTTGGAGGCATAAAAATCAGCAGGATGGCTTCTGTTGCAGTGTTGGAAACAAAAAGGTTTGATAAAAGGTAAAATAACAAACATAGAAAAACCGAGTTAGGTGCCAGACGTTCTTGCTCCTGGTAAAACACCTTACAAAAGCGATTTGTTTCTTTGTTCACTCCTTTTTCTAGTTAATTGCCCAGGTGGGACTTTTTGGCTTCTGTCCAATTGGCTATCCTTAAGTTTGAGGTGAAGTCCCCTAGGCCTATGAGGTGTCTTTTTCACCTAATCGAGGAGAGAATCTTCTGGGCTTCTTTCCTTTTTGAGGGGACAGAGGATAGTTTTGTCACTCCATCAACAGGAGGCACAATCCCATACTTACAGACCTCAGAAGTTGGGTCTTCTGGTTTCTGGGTAATTTTCTGACTGAAAGCCTTGTCTGGGCATTGTGGATTGTTCTCAGTCTGAGAACAACTAAATCACTTTGATTTTATGAATCTTGGTACTGTCTGGGAGAGCAGTGTCTGACCCAACCAACTCCATGTCTCCCACCTGTCCTGTGACATCTGAAGCAGTGTGGGAATGTCTGCACTGAGGCTGCTGAGTCAGTATGGAGCACCCTTGGCTCGGCCTAGGCTATGATCCATATGATACCTACTGTGCAACTCTCTCACGTCCTCTGAGGATGTCAGGAAAATTTTTTTAAGATACAAGAGCCTCAAGATCCTCACTGAGCTAATCAGTGCTCTGGACAGTGCTCTGGACAGAGGCAATTGTGCAATTGCCTGACCAAACATTCAGGGTTGCCGGCACTTGCTTGGGAGTCCAGTACACAGTGCACTCTTTGGAATCAAGAGTATGTGAGGGCTTACCTGCCACGGTTTGTCAGTCTTTGCAGGATGAACATTCACTGAACTCATGCATTTTTTTCCATTTCCTTCATAACTTCTATAACTTACTTCTACATTAGGGATGTTTACGTACCCTGAGAGATACCAACATGTCCACGTTAGGTGATAAAACAAAGTGCACTTGAATTTTCCTTCTTTTACACTTACTTGCTTCAGCTGCTCTTTTGTAAATAGAAAGGAGGTAAAATATGGTTGCTCCTTCACACTGAGGTATAGTTTCCACAGCAGTGGAAGGACCTAGAATGCCCAGATCTGCTGCTTTTGCATGCACGTTTTTTCCCCAAATTCTCTGCTTTAATGCAAACAGAGCCTGCAGTTGAGGCAGTGCCCCTGCCAAGCTGTGCAATGTATCTACAGTCTAGACTTTGCCTCTGTGGAACAACAGCTCCTTCATATCTCACTGGCAATTTGAGCACAAGGCAGGTTTCACTTCCTTTTGCACTCACATGGTGCAGAGTGACCCGTTAGCAGAACCCAGAAGGTGGAGTGAGGAGCAGTGAGGCGGCGCCCGTGACAGAAGACCATGGCTCCATGGAAGTGCTGCCTGAGCAGGGTGCCCACAGGCCCTAATGTCCAGCCTAGGTGAGTGCACCGAGGTTTCAACAGAGCTGTGTGGTGCTGTGGGACTTAAGTGGCTAGTAAGAAACACCAAGGAAGAGACTGCCAGAAAGCCTGTTTCCCAAAAAGGCTTTGACACAGCACTAGAACTGGGATTTGGAATGGGAAACTGTCTGTTGTATAAAATATTAGGTTTCTTTGTCTGTTGTATAAAATATTAGGTTTCTTTGCTTAGAAATGCAAAATCTTGCCACTTTACATTTGTTCTTGGTGCTCAAAATTCATCTGTTTAATTGGTCCCTCTCAGGAAAAGCATTTTTGCATATATCTGCATTACTCCATATTTCTGAGCCACAAAGAATGGAAATTTGTTGTTGTGAGCCTTTTTTTTTTTTTCTTCCTTAGAAGGGTTTCTGCTCCAAAGTAAGAACAAAAGGGAGGAAATGAACAAACCTTTCCCAAAAGCACAATTGAGACCTTACAGGAAGAAATCTCCAGACTGCAGGAATTCCAGGTTTCATGCAAAAAAAATTTCTGTTTTGGCTCTTAGCAGAATTATTAATCACAGTTCTTGTGAAATTGAATAACTGACAAAAACAAAAAAGGAATTTAAATTCAAGTGAGAGTTACCTACACTTTTGCATTACTTCTGTTTCCCTGTTTATGTAATTATTGTTATACCAGCATGCACAACTTCCCCCACCCATCATTGCCGGCTCTTTATCCTATTGCTGACCAGAAGCTCAAGCCATCAATAATGGGTGAAGAAGAGGATGATAAACTCTGCCAGTGTCAACCACAGGGGATGGACAGCCTCAGTTTCAGGCAGCTTTTCCAACAGCACCTTACGTGGTGATCAGTGTGCCTCTCCTTGAGTCACGCCTCTAGAAACCAACTGTGCATTTACTAAAAACTTCACGCAGCAATTAATTTTAGGTTTTACTTATGTGAAAGAGTAGTGTTTTCTGCTTCAACTGTATGTCTGATCATTTCCCTGCTTCCTTTCTCATGAGAGGTATTGAAAAATAGTTTCCAGTGTAATTTTTCCTGGTGCTGAAAGTCCTCTTCTTTCTCAACCACAGAGTGACAGACAATTTGGTTTATTCTTGTAGCAAAAGCCCTCTTTGCCTCTGATACCCTTACTGCTCTTTTTAATAACTTATTTTCATGCTACAATATCTTTTTTGTCAGTGGAGACCAAAATCACACCCAGTGCTAAAGATAAGGATGTGTTGCATCAGTATAATAACATTTCCTGTTTTGCTCTCTGTTCTTTTGCTAGTAACTCTTCACAATCTCTTTGCCCTCTTGGCAGCTTCTGAACATCAGGCTCTTTTCAGAGAAAATCCAAAATTACCTCAAGATGTCCTTTCCATGTAGTGAAAGATGATCACTTCATATGTGTTTGCAGGATTATTTCCCTGAGAACAGGAATTTGTTCAGTTCAACAGCTGAAAAAAACCAAATAAATCAAGGGGACACCTGTTCTCATAGCAATTCCCATGAAAATTTATCTACTGAAAATTTATCTACTGAAAATTTATCTGTTCCAAAGCAATCATTCTGCTACAGAACTGACTGGCATTTCAGTTAGCTTCACAGGATCTAGGAAAATTCCGGTGTTTGGGCCTCATCCTGGAGCCTCAGTCCTGGACTGGTGTGTTTGGAAGGGACAGGTAGAGAGCATGGCTGTTGGGTTCTGGCATGTGAGGCTGAGATGTGGTGCAGGAGGACAGAGAGGTGCACTGCTTGTGCCACACAGTGCAGAGCACACTCTTCACTGCTGACATGGGGGGTCTCAGACCACCTTGCTTCTGCAGGCTGCCATCTGCAGAGGATAACTTCAGGAAGTTTGGGCTATGGTCATGGACCCTGAGAGCAGTTGGGCAGGAGCGCTTGAAACCTTCAGCTCTTTGAAAGCACTGAGCTCCTCAGAAGCTGCTAGCAGCCTGCAAGCTCTGCTGCTGGCTATGGAGATGGGGTGGAACACAGGTGCCTACAACTGACATTTTTGGATATGAAACAGCCAAGGACTGACCTCCACGTCTGGCTGAACGCACACTGAGGACTCGTATTTCTAGTGTAGGCATTGATTAGCTGTGGGTTAACCTCCTCATGGAGGAGGCAGGAGCTTGGGCTCCATGGCCTCAGAGAACTGCCTCACAGAAGTCATGGACCCAAAATATGAAGAATAAATAACTTTAAACAATGTATAGGTATCATTCAGCATTGTTTTCCTGTAGAACCGTGGATTGCCTATATTACAATGCCTACATCCTATGGGGAAAGCACATGGGGTAGAGTTTCTACTGTGTCTTGCTTGCAATGTATGCTTCTTACCAGCACCTTACAGGACAAATTTTTGAACAAAGATTCACAGATCTGTGAAGAAGTCCTGGTGAAGACCTGCCTGTGTTTGCAACAGGCCATAGTTACATATAGGTTATTTTACATGTAGAATCCTACAGAAATTAGGATTTTGGCCTGGCTGACAATGGGAAAGTGGGTGATTGATACACCAAGACCATGTTATGTGGTGGTAGTAGGCATGGTGACTATGGATAAGAATAAATAGCTCATTTTATATTGATGGGAAAAGAAGATTAGCTCCTGGAACAGCTCATCTGCCAGGAAAACTTGCAGGAAATCATGCGGAAAACTGTAAGGAGGTTTTTAATAAAGAAAGGATTCTTGGTTAGTGAGGGAAAACAGATTATGTTGAGTTTCTATTTTCATGGTGGAGAAACAAGCCTGAAATCTGGGGTAATAGGTGCTAAAAGGCACTCTTCGGTATCTCTACAGTTTACAGAGGTAGGCGTCAGTCTAAATTCTCAGAATTTCTTAAAGCTGGCCAAACTGGGAGCACAGAGTGCAATTACCAGCCCATTTTCTGACACAGTCTATTCTAATTTCCATGTGAATAGCTGCCAAAAGCCAGACCCAGAGAAAGTTTTCAAGTTCATAGCCTTCCCTGTTTTGACAGCTGCTCAAAGTTCTTAGAATTAAGTGCTCTAAGAATTTCTGAACTCTAGCAGAGGAGTCCTTGGTATTTGGATGCCTGGTGTTTCAAATATATAAAAACTAACAAATACATTGATTTTTTTATTATAGAAAAAATGACTTGGGTGATATTTCATTTTTATGAGAAGCCTTGTTTTTCTTTCCAAAATACTTTAAACTTTCAGGGAATGCAAACTCTAAGTGGCAGCCAGATCTGATAAATGCAATTAGATAATATAAAACAGAAAAACAGTTCTTCCAAAAACCCAGTCCATAACCTAGAGAAAAAAAGGACATTTTCCTAAGTAGCAGTACCATAAATTTTTTTTATAACTGAAGCTCTGCTTTTGCATGCTGTCAGTACGGTATGACCCTCTTCTCTCAGTAAGACATTAACTTCCAGTAATTCATATGCATTAAGGAACAAGCAAGACTATTTAGTAAGATATCTTTATAAACAATATAATTTCTCAAGAAATTATCTTCAGTTACTTTCCAGAGAATTGAAATTCATTTTAGTTGTGTAAATTAATAACAATTGTGTCTTATGCATCCAAGTCACAATTTCCAGAATGCCACGTATTTGTAGATATGTGTTCCTAAGAAATTGTGTGGAAAAAACCTCTTCGTTCTCAGGGATGAGGTCAGATAAGAACAACAATGATGAGCTAAATAATTGTTTCCACAGCAAAGAAAAATGGAGTGGGTGCTGCATGGGAGGAAGTTAGCTTTCCATGCACTCTGAGGGGAGTGTTGGCTGTAAGGACCTGGGAGGTCTGGAATGAGTCTATGATGCTGCACCAAGAACTGGCCTCTTTAACTTAAAATTTGGTATCTATCACTTATGGACATCTTGGTTCTGCCCTGAAGTTATTTGGACACAAGAGTGATGGTTGCTTCAGAGTTGTGTATAAACTTTGGATAGGCTTTTGTGTATAAACTTAGGATAGGCTTCTTGCCCAAAGATAATTGCCTGTTCAGACTCATCATCACCTCTGTACTCTAAGGCATTCTGGCATCTAAGGACAGGACCACCTGTGGGAATGGAAGATTCTGGAGCCTCAGCAAAGTGTTTTAATTTCCATAAGAGCAACAGATGTGCTGCACAGATCCTTTCTGTGGTAGGGTTTGTGGTCTTCCCACGGGGATCCTGCTGGTGGCCTGGTGACATTCAGACATTCAGAACAGCTGCTGTTATTTTGATTCTGGCTGGCTGTATGCAGACCCTGTGGGATGACAGTGCAGCTGCTTTCGTTTTGGGGCAAGGCATGAAGCAGAGAAATTTAGAATTTCTTTCTAAAGGAAAGGAAACCAGTTTTAAAATACAAAGGCTTTGTTAGTGATATAATGGTTTTTGCTTGTCAGGTTGGCCTGACAAGCATAACTACCATTGTTAGATCTTTTATAAACTGCTGGTGATCAAATAGAATACCAAGTAATGTATCAATGTGCAAGCCAAAGGAAATACTTGCCATCCACATAAAAAAACACAGATATGATTCTGGTTACTTTAGCCAATTACTTCCGCCAAGATAGTCCCCTCAATTTTACATCCTCTGAACTTTAATACCCTATCTGGCAACTACAGTGGATTTGAAAAGCTTATAAGATCCTTAAGATCTCTGGCTTGGTGGGATGAAGAAGTGAGATGAGTAGGGTAAAAAATCTGATGGCTTTGTAAAACTTAAATTCTTTTTAATCCTTTGCTGTCTACATGCATGCCCTCACTTACTGCTGCATGGGAGCCTGCAATGCCAGTTGACCTTGCCTGGCCACCACGGCCCCACCAAGCTGCTCTATTACCCTCTCAATAGGACAGGGGAGGAAAATACTGCAAAATAGTCCGTGGGTTGAGAAAAGAACAGGTGGATGACTTACCAATCAAAGGCAAATCAGACTCAACTTCGGGAAATTGTTTTAATTTGCCAGTTATTAACAGAGTAGGATAGTGAAAAAAAACCCAAACTAATCCCATCCTCTCCCACACCCTCCCTTATTCCCAGGCTCAATTTCACTTCCAAGTCTCTTACCTTCTCCTCCCAAGTGACACAGGAGAATGGAGAACAGGGGTTGTGGTCAGTTTGTAACATTTTGTTTCTGTTCCTTTGTCCTTCTCATACTACTCCCCTACTGCAAAGGGGATGTCCCTCTCTTAGGAGACACTTCACGAACTTCTCCAGTGTGAGGCTTCCCATGGGCTAGAGTTCTTCACAAACAGCTCTAGTGGGGGTCTTTAAATGGGCTGCAGCCCTCAGGAACAGACTGCTCCAGTGAGTGTCACCTTCCAGAAAACCTGCTCTTACATGGGCTCCCCTGTGGCCTGTGTTCCTGCCAGGAACCTGCTCCAGCATGGACTCTCCATGGATTACAGTTTCCTTCAGGTCACACCCATCTGCTCCTCTGTGGCATCCTCCATGGCCTGCAGGAGGACAAACTGTGTCATCATGACTTTCCCCGTGGTCTGAAAGGGAATCTTGGCTCCAGCACCTGGAGCACCTCCTCCCCCTCCTTGTTCACTGCAGGGTTGTCTCAGCCCTCACTTGCAGTTGCTGTGGAGCAGTTTTTACCTTTCCTCAAGTATGTTCCCACGGAGTACGTACCAATGCTGCAGACGAGCTCGGGTGTGGCCAGTGTGGGTCTCTCTGGGAGCTGGCTGGAAGTGGCTCTGCTCAACATGGGGGCAGCTCTGGGTGTCTTCTCACAGAAGTCACCTCTGCACCCTCCCAAGTTTTGCCAAACCCAATACACCCTGGTTAGGAATGTATCCACCAACAGTGTCTTCTTGGGGTAACTGTCTCAAACTCCTCAATGACAGGAACCATCAGAGCTCCTTGGGGACCAGCCCTGGCACCACCCACAATGTGGGTGCTAGTAGGGCTGCATGATAATGATAAAGGCTGGGGGAAACCTTTTCCTTGGAAACAGTCCATCTCTATTAGAATAATCAAAGCCTTGAAAAATCTTTCTAATTTCCCTTTTACACAAAGCATGACATGCCTTTGCTAGCCACAAGAAGGGCACCATGAGACAGATGAACAGGAAAAACCCTGAAACCTCAGCAGGGTGGATCCCCACCAGCCAAAAACCTTAGACCTGACACAGGTGTGGGCACAACCCAGCATCCTGCCATCCCGCCATGTGCCAATTCCATCAGAGCCCCCTGGGGTGGCCTCAATAAATGGAGATAGTGAAACCTTTCCTGCTAGGGTCACTTGTGTCTGCATGCTACCCTACTGTGTCCACTGACACCCTGCAAGCACGGTGCAGAAACTGTACCCAGCAAATGTTTCCTGGCTAATAGAGTCAGGTATTAGGCAAGCAGGGCTAATGTGCTGCTAGGCTAAGCATTGCTTCTTGGAGCAAAGTGAACTCTGATGGTGCTGAGTTTCTGTTTCCCTATCTCTGCTTTTTATCTCAGGACTTTATCTTTTTCAGTCTCATTGTTTTTCCTCTTGCATGCTTGAACTCCTAACTCTTAAGATGTCAGTAACTTAATTCAGTCTGGGTTTTCAGTTTTTGTATCCTGTGTGGCTTTAGCTTGCATATTTTTCACAGGAGTAATTTTGCCAACACATTTGACTTAAGTTCATACACCCATGCTGTGGCAAAGCAGTCATTGAACCACTGATGCTTGAATCTCTGGATCATTGACTCCTAGTTCTGGTAAGGACCTGTGGGGTCAGCTACATTCATCTTGATACCAGTACTAAATTGTTCTTTAACACTGAATGGCAGCTCCACTAAGTTCCCAGCAAATTTCCAGTGCTTCCCTACGTTACCTTTTAAAAGGTTTTTCTGCAGTTGTGCTTAACTATCCCCTGCTTCTGCTCAAAGCCATTACTTACCTCTTTGCTTTGAGAGCAGATGATTTCCTTGCTTGCTGTGGTGCTATGCATACAGGCTGCCAGGGGAGCAATGAACCCCACAAAGAAATCTCAGGTATTTCTGTAAGCTCTTTTTCCCCATAAACTTATCAGTAGGATTTTGTTTTAGGAATGGGCCTTAAGTTATAAGGCATGCAGCATTGATTTTAGTTTCTGATGAAAGCTACAGAATGGCTTTTGCTCAGCTGGCAAACTAACCTCTTTAGCCAGGAGCTCAGTTTCCCATCTGCACCATGATCTGGGAACAAGCTGGGCATGGGGAACAGACTATAGGGTTAAGGGCTCTTCTGAGGTATGAGCAACAATATAAGCACCTCTGATCCAAGTTTCAGTGGACTTCGTGACAGAATAAACTTTTACGTGCCCAGAAAATTGAAATTAGCTTTACCTGAATATGTTTAACCTTT
The DNA here is from genome assembly GCA_034509185.1 of Euphonia xanthogaster. Classification (NCBI taxonomy): domain Eukaryota; kingdom Metazoa; phylum Chordata; class Aves; order Passeriformes; family Fringillidae; genus Euphonia; species Euphonia xanthogaster. Next base: position 85,693,800 of record JAYDZK010000001.1, read on the forward strand.
TCCTAGATGAAAATGACATGTTGTGGTTGGAGGGTATTGAACCCACCACTGAATGCAGATGGTTACTCCAGAATTTTCACCGAAGTCTGTTACATCAGGAAATGAGAAAGGCCTTGATTCTGATGAAACCTCACAAACTTGAGCAGGGAGTAATTTGTGAGCTTTTGAAGGTAGGAATCTGAACTGTTTGACCAAAACATTGTGAAATTTCATTGTTGCAGGTTGGTTGGCTTCTTTTGTTTTGGTCATATGGGAAGTGCAACCCCCAGACCACTTCAAAGGAAATGCAACACCAAGAACTGGGGAGACCATGGGTGTGACATAGGTAAGGTTTTTGCATACTGGCACATAATTGCTACATCTTTGTGTATTGATGTGGAGTTTTTGCATGCTGACAGTAGAGTCCCAGGAACACTGGAAGGAACAAATGGAATTCACAACTCTGCCAGGGGAGGGAAACAAAAGTTTGAATGACCATAGGATAAAATCTTTCCCTCACAGACTTGATTCAGCTGTCATTGCAGCTAATTGGTTTTTCAGCACCTCCTTTGATCAGCTTAGCTTCAGTGAAGCAGTTTCCTCCACTTCGTTAAAAACTGTTCCTGATTCTCCAGAGACTTTTCAAGCTGTTCTCAGGGAGCTGCTGCTTGACTAGACCACGCAAAGCTGTTACTTGTTTTCAAGCAAAATCTGTTTCAAAGTGCCTTCTGCCATCTGAGTGTCCCCGCTCTCCCAGTGCTCCCCAGCCAGCAGATTTATTGCACTATAATTCTGCTAAAAAGGAATGAAGAAAAACCTATGCTAGTGGTTAAAGATATCTGATTAATTGGAACTACGAGATGCCATCTCTTATAGGTACTTAAAGTAAATTGCTACAGTAATTTGCATGTTCTACTCTATTCAGTGGGAGGTGTCTCAGAATGAAGCTGTGTGCCTTGCTGTTACAGATAGGAGCTGCCCCAGCCAGATAAAAAGAGCTCACAGTAATATCTGGTACCAGATTAGCAGAGAAATCTCTTCAAAAGACTCATCCACAGACAACAAGCCACTTCTCTGCTTTCTGAATTTTCCAAATGGTAGGTCAAATTTTTATACTGTCATTTAGCCAGAAATGATAGAAGTATTTCATTAGAGAGTTCATTTCAGCTCACTTATGTGCTTTTTTGTCTTGAGAAATAGTATTTGATTAAAATAGTGGGCATACTTCCATGATAGACAAATAGTGTTGGGACTAACAAAAATTTACCTTGTAGTAAAGTGTATTTAGAAATGGATTTTGCCATCAGTTTCCTGGCATGTATTTTTACTAATTAGTCAAAGACACTGAAAATCTTTACTCCGCAACTGATTTTTCAGAGTTTAGCATATTTATGTATTTTGTGTTTAAAAACAATTTTAAGAAGAATGTGTATATCAATTCTAGAAATTCTATGCTTTAATAGTGAAATTCCTAAATTTTACACCTACACCTGTAACTATTGTAATTGTTAACTCTTGTGGATGCTAGTTTTGGAATAAGTTCAGTTTTAATGTTACAATTTTAATAGGATATTTTCAGTCAGAATGGATTTTCTCATTTGATAGAAGAATGAAAATCACTTCCAAAAGGTGCATGGATGTATATATCAGTAAAAAAGTCCCACTGCATTTTCATGGTATTTTTACATTGTGAAGTCTGTTAAGTTCTTTGGGTAGCAATTAAGATCCTATTTCCAGATTTTGTTAGTATGCTAGTATGCTAATTTTGTCACTTATATAAACAGTATTATAAACATTTTGTTGGAAAATAGAATTTTGGAAAGAAAAGCAGAAATATGTTGCTAACACAGTCGCCTTCAGAGAAGTAATGGGTTAAGCCCCACAGACCACTGCTTCTGCAGTGCACACAGTGGGCTCCCCCTTCTCTCACCTTCCTTTGGTAGTGGATCATTAGGAACTGAGTTTCAACCTTTGCAGACAGTTATCCCAAATTTTGGGTCTAGTGCTTTCCCAGCACCACACTGAAGTTTTTGTTTACAGAGCTTAGGCTTGCACTCCTACCACGCAGTCATTTGAAGATGTAGGAAGGAGCTGTAAGGCACTGCAGAACCAGTCCCTCTCTTGCTGCTTTCTGTATAGACCTGCAACCTCTGTTTCAGTTCATATTGAGGTAATTTGGTGTTTGCTGCTTACTTTGGAAAATGCAAACAGAATCACGTTGCTTTTTCAGTTATGTGAGCTCTTTGGATTTTCAGGAAACATTCCTTTTTTATTAGAGCCCTCTGTATTGTACACATTCACACACACAACCCCCAAACCCTACCTGAACTGCTGCTGGTACACAGTAACCTAAAAATGGAGGGAAATTCAATAAAGCAATCATCAAATTTGGTGGGGAGCATCTCAGCTCAAATATTTTGCATTCTTTTGGTGCAGGCTGGTAGCCCAGTATGTGTAAGGTCTCTCAAAGACATTTTTTCAGTAAACAGAAAGCTAACTGCAACAACTGGCAAGTATGGAGATAGGAAATCATGGATTTTTTACTCCTGAATCATTCTGGCGCTTGTTAGAAAACTTGGTGAGAGCAAGTAATTGGCTGTCTCCCTTCCTGGGCAAAGTTATGTCTTAAAAACGGAGAAAGCACATTTCCTTGCAACTTTCTGGCAAACACCAGCCTTCCATTTCTAGGGCTGCAATAGCACTGGCAATAAGGGACTTGCCAGTGTCTCAAACAGTGGTATTACTTGTGGCTAAATTCCTAATAAACACTTGCAAATAAAATATCAAATGAGACAAAACCGCTCATTTCAGAAAGAATCCAAACAGTCTATGAAATAATTTTCCTTTAAAAATCAACCAGCTTAGTTTTTGTCATCTTGCTGAGGTATCACTCACTTAAGATGGCTCTGAAAAATAGGAGGGCAGTTCATATAACTGCTGGCATACCTTGTTGGGGGCAAATAAGTTGCTGAAACAAAACCAAACACTTGGTGGGAAAGGGCTTCCAGTAGAGAAGGAATATTCTGGATATTTTTGCTCCCTGCTCGTGTTAGAAATGACTTCTAGGAGCCAGCCTCATGCTCTGAATGATGAACAAAGATGAATGCTTTGCTGTGCTGATGTGAATTTCATTGTGCCATTTTGTGATGTGTCTTTTTCTCCCAAGGGTCTGTCTAGTCCCAGGTCACTCATGAACCCTCTTCTGGGCCACCTGGTTCATTCCTTCCAGGGCAATACTCTTGATGTTAGTGTTGAAAAGCACCCTCTAAAACCCTGTTCACCTGGCCTAAGGTTTTCTTAAAATTAAAGAAGTCAGTGGGTTTGCACTTGTAGCGGTGCTTTTCTCCAGCAATAATGAAAGCAAGCAGATCCTCACACATAATATTTCTCCTGACTGGTCACTCACTTCCTGTAAAAGGCATGGCACCAGCTTTGCTGTGACATTAATGCTGAGATGCTGCATTTTTTGGTCTAAACCTCATCTCTCCTTTGATTTGTGAATATCCCTGCACAATACCTGCAATGAAATTCTCACTCTTTTCTCCTCGAACACTAAGTTTTGCTATTGTTTTTTCAGAGGTTAAGAGTAACTCTCTGGATATTATTAAACCTTCTAAAAAAAGAAACTTTCCATATCAATACAAAGGTGATGATATTTTTGAAAGCTCAAAACTGAGTTTGCTCTGAATTTCAGACTTGGCAAAAACATAGGACTTGATAAGTCTTGTCCATGTTTATTTAGTCTGGAAGGTTTTGGCACTGAAATAAAAATTCCTTGCAGTAAGTGTGACAACATTACTTAACATTTCTTGCCTGTTTTTTACTACCTCCCTTATGCTCACTATCTGTAAGATAAATTATATTTTCTTTCTGACTTGATTTCTCTTGAAAATAACTAACTTGTCTACTGTCTGTAGGACCCAGTGACTGCTGCTCACTCATACATGACAATAGAACCCACTGCTCTGTGATCTTCAGTGAAGAACTGCATTCAAGGCTTTTTCATGGTAAGTAGAAGAATGCCTATAGCTACCTAGTACATCTGGGTTGCATGCCTCCCATCTCCTGAGATATTCCTGGATTAGGTTGGCTTAATGCCCATGATAAAATGGTCAGTTTTTTTAAATAAAGGGGTTTACTGGAGAGTTCTTGAGCCACATCATGAATTACAGCTGGTGTGTATCAGTTAGACAGAGGAAAACTTATGAAAACTCATCTGTCTAACTGATACACACCAGCTGTAATTCATGATGTGGCTCAAGAACTC
>JAYDZK010000001.1:85698145-85718104 GCA_034509185.1 Euphonia xanthogaster
ATGAATTACAGCTGGTGTGTATCAGTTAGACAGATGAAAAATTATGAAAACTCATCTGTCTAACTGATACACACCAGCTGTAATTCATGATGTGGCTCAAGAACTCCAGCAAATTCAAAACAGGATCTGCCCTGCTGCTGTTAGCTAAGTACAATATTATGCTCCTTTACCTACCTTTCCAGTCCATTTCTTCAGTTCCCCTTCAGCGTAGCATTGTTTATGACTCTCACCTGGTTTTGACCTTACTGCTCAACACTTACCCAGAGAAGCTGTGACTGAAGATAAAAAGACAAAAAAGTATTTTGCACCTAAACAATTGATTGGATATAACCTAAATTCAAAACCAGGGTTTACATTTTCAAACCCAGGATCTGTCCTTTTCTATGTTGGGGTACAATTTCTCTTCACTTGACTGTGAAGAGAATGCCAATGTTTATCTGTTGTCCTTAAAAAAAAAGCAAGCAAGTTAAAAGAGGCTTCTGCTTGAGGAGCACCATGACAAAGTAATTCCCTGACTCCCACTAAATTAAGTCTTAACTGTAGTTTCAATGGTGATAGAACAAATAACATCACCTCAAAGCTGCAAAACTGCTGCACACACTGCACAGAGCAGCTCACAAGATGCAGTTTATCACTGCATGATATCAGTTCAATTTTCTGATGTACATTGATACAGCATTACTGATACAGTCAGAGTATATTCTAAGATATCAATGTTTTTCTTCTTAGTTTAGAAATATGATGGGGCTTATAGATTTGATCCTCCTATCTACCTTCCTCTTGGTTTCCATGACATCTGAAACATGTAAGTCACATTTTAAAAATACTTTCTGATAAGGTTTGTTCTGTACAAATGCGTAGGCTGTTTCCAAATTGGTGGTTTTATTTTTAAGCCTAAAGTTAGTGAATTCACCTCAAGCCAGAAATCACAACTTAAAATCTAGTTTTTTAAGTATAATAAAATGCACCAAACACTGTCAATTTCTATGACAGCAAGTCTAGGTTCAACTTCTCCCACTTGGCAAGCAGAAGGAAAAGGGTCTTGGAAGAATTTGAGAGTAGCTGGTGCTCCAGGTCTCAGCTGGGCACAAACTCCAAGAGCATGCTTTAATTGCACTGAGCAGCGTGTGTGCATATGCACCCTGATGAATCCGGGGTGTAAATGGATGCTGTCCTCCATAGAAATGCTCTTTAATGCCCTGAATTTGGGGATGTTAATTGAAAAATGCAGTGTAACAATAATGTTTCCCTGCAGAGGGGGAATATCCAGAGCAGTAAACTATTTCTGATGGGCCAGCTCTGCTGACTCAGCTATGTAATGCTCACCAGGGACACAGTGTTGCACAGCACTCATGTACTTCTATTCTCGAGCTGAGATGCTCATTTGTCTGAAAAATTCTGTAAGATACGATCTCTAAATAATTCTCCATATTGTCAATTTTACAATAGGAATGCTAAGATTCAAGCAAATTAGATTTATTAAGATGCCAAATTCCGCTGAAGAATTTGCCAAAATGATTTTCATGAATGTCATTGAGTTTAGATGAGTCCTTTCTTTTTCAATGTCTTCCCTCTCCACACTATTTTTCCTCAAATAAATCTGCATTTCCAATGTGTTCCACCTTTGGTGGGGCAATGTTGCCTTTTCTGACCCTGCTGATATGTCCCAGTGTCTTTGCAAGGCTTGGGGGTGGGAAAACTGTTAAAATTATGGGGTTGGGTTTACTCATACTCATAGCTGGCTAATTTAGGAGCCCCAAATTAGTAAGTGAGATGACAATATTAGTGGAGGTGGACCACTTCTTTAGAAAGAAACAGAGCAGAAGTGCTCATCATGTAGAGACTCTCACCTCCTGATTTGTGCACCTACATGTCTAAAGCCACCATTGCAAAGTGTCATTTTTGATTGATAGCTATAGCCAAACAGCTATTTTGGTTAGCTGTTTGGTTATCTATTCTCATTTTCATGCTCCCTTATCTACTGGAGTTCCTCTTCCAATCTCAATCTTTGTTCTGTCGCCATCCTTGCTCATACTCCCATCTTTTGCTTCTTAGAATGCAATTTAACTTTCAGATTACCTTTTGTTTTCAGTGGCCAGTACACTATTCAGGTACCTGAGCACTTAAGTATTTATTGAAATTGCTTGATTCTAGTTTCTCTGGGCCAATTTCAGTATTCAAAAGTAGAAGTATACCCAGCGAAAAAAAAAAAAGAAAAAATTAGTGTCTTATTCCCAGATTTTCTTATGTGTGAGCACATGTGGTTTATTTTTCTAAGCTTCTTATTTGTCTCAGTTATTTCTGTATCTTTTCACCTTCCCACCTTCTCATCAGATTCTTCCTTTTAGGCTATCACATTGCTTTCATTTTTTTCCCACCCCACTTTCATGAACCTCAGAGAGAAGCTTTTTTTTTTGTGGTTTTATTTTATTTTTATTTTTCCTAAGGATCTAATCTACAGACTTCCTTCTTCTATGATTTTTTTTCTTCCAGGAAAAAAAACTAAACTTCATTTCTCTGTATTAAAAAGGCAGGAACAAAAGCACTAATCCATTGCATAAATAAATATTCATTATACTGAAGTAAGGAAAGATAACTACATTAAAGCCAATATTTTTCTTTAATTCATTTTTTTAATAAAAACAGTATTTTAGACAAAGATTTACATAATAAGCTTATTGTAAGGAATCACTATTTTTTTCAATTAAGTCCTCTTGTTTTTTACTGTGTCTCCACTTAGAACCTAGGGATCTGTTTGTTTGTTTATTTATTTATTTATTTGTGCCCCCCACATTAGTTACTGTTTTTGGGAACAAACGGCTCCCTAACTCAAGGTAAACAAAAATTTTATTGAAAAACAATCTAGGGAAAATAAGCTTGCCATGTATCATCTCCAAAAGCTCAAGGAGGGTAGAGGGACATGACTGGCCCACTGATCCAGGAATGCCAAGTTCTCTGTCTCAGTGGACAAAGGTTTAATTTATCTGAGATTTTAATCTTTTGTTCGTTTGCAGTTGATCCTACGGAAGGTGAGGCTTTAGTTATAAAATGTCCCAAACGGAGTTCATCTGTGAAAACCACCTGGTATCACATGGATACTCACAAAAGAGTTCCTGCAGAAGAGGAGGGATCACGAGTGTTTTCCATAGAACGATTTCTTTGGTTTCTGCCAACTTCTAGAGAGGATTCTGGAAACTACACTTGTGTAACACATTTGTAAGTGCCACATGGAAAGTGGAAGGTGTAAGACTGGAAAGAATATATATTTTGATAATATATTCTAATTAAAATTTTGGACATGACTTTTTTAGTAAGTTTTCACCCTGCAACTGCTATTTTTATGGCAGATAATAAAACAGAGCTGCCACTGAAATACGATAATCATCCACATGTTTATAGAATGACACACATTTGTTATAAACTTTGATATATTCCATGTAAAAATGCAATCACTGACATACCTTATTCCATTTTTGAAGTTCAAATAATAGCACGAAGTCATACAACATGAGTGTGCAAGTGCATTCATACAAGCCAGGAGAATGTTTCCCAAGTCGGATTCGTTACCCAAATGACACTGGAAGAGGAAAAGTTGTTTGTCCTACCATTGATAACTATAAGAATGCTACTATTGTCCAGTGGTATAAGGTAAGTAAAACCCTGATAGTGCCAATGTAGGTCAGAATACTGAAAAGCTCTTTGCAACCAAACACATTTTTCTTTTCCAGGACTGCAAACCTCTTCAGGGACAGAGATACCTCAAGAAAGAGAAATATATTTATATTGAGAATCCAGGAAGGGAGGATGATGGTTATTATACTTGTCAATTTATTTATACCCATAAAGGAAATGTGTTTAATATATCAGCAACAAGAATTTTCATAAGTGGGGGTAAGACAGTATTTTTGTAGCTTGTTAAGATTGAAAGACTAATGTGAACTTAGAGCAAAGGAAACTCCTTTTGTGCATTAAAAAGAGAAAGCATTTTGGTTGGTTTGTTTTATCATCTTATTTAAGATTACATCAGCTTTATTAGATGAATTTTGCGGATGGTCATCCACATAGAGCAAGATGGGGTAAAGTCAGGCCTGGTCTCATTCAGTTTTTTGCTTAAAAGATTCTGATGACTCTGGTTAGGTGCTGTGGTTGATAGAGTTCTCTGGTAGCACATTTCTGAAGTGAGGGATCTCCTCAGTGGAATGCCACAATGCTCTGCTTCCTATTTATTGAGGGCAGCAGAATCTGTGGCTAGTGAGGACTGTCTGGTGATCACTAGGTCAGTCATGTGTTGATGGCCTCCACCTTAATGCCTCTTGGTCCATCTCAACCATCTAACATTTATTTGATAGTAGGACTGAAAAAACTTTTAAATTCGTCTTGAATGAGACAAAATGAACAAGAAATATCTAGAAATAGAAAATGGATGGATCTCAGTGATTACTATGTCTCTGTGATTTGAACATATAGCCAATATGACTGAGATGTGTGGATTTCGGGTTCTCTCTAGGATGCAGTCTCCTCAGGGAAGCTTTGTATTTGGATGGTGTTCAGGAAATGGTACACAGAAATTTATGGTTTCAGATTGCATCAACTTGCAAAACTTCAAAATGTATCTTCAGTTCTGTAATCAGATCAGTTAAAAAATAGTCAGAAAGACCTCTTCTTGCGGGGTGGCGGAGGGCTTGAGTTTGGCTCACATGGTTGTTTTGTTGCTGTTTAGTTACTTAGTTTTTTTTTTTTTTTTTTTTTAAATAATGTTCATTTGCAGACTGAGCATCAGGCCTTTTTGCTCTGGGGAGGCACACAGCTTGTGGGCAGAATGCAGACCTGGAGCATGGGAGCCTTGGATGCAGTTTTTGCTGCTGAGCCCAGATCTCAGTAGTAGAGTTCGTTCTGATTCTTCTGAGCTGGACAGAAGACAGCTTGAGCAGAGACCTAGTTTAGGAGCTGGGAAATGTTGTGCTTTTCCTTCTTTTATACCTGTTGCTCTACATGGTCACAATTATGTTTTCCATGACACTTTGCTGTCTAACAATTTTTGTTTGAATGTACTTCGATCAAAACTTTTCTAACTGTTCTGGAATACTGTTCTTCCTGGGTTACAACACAAATTTCTGAGTTTTATTTGGCCCAAAGACATTCAAATTTATAAAAGCCCTTTGTTACATCCAGACAGATCTTGAAGTTCATCTTAATTTCTTTGAAATCATTGCAGAAAGAAGAGATCACAACATAACACATGAAATCTGGGCTGGGTCTGGCATGTCTGCTTCAGGTTTTTCTAAACTCAAAGTACTTAATGACAACTTCTTTGAGTTTTTTTCAGACCTTAAAATACATATGCTGATGTGTAGAACTGTTCTGCTTTGTTAATTTGAGAGAGTTATGATGTACATTCCTGTTGCCTTGCAAATCCATGCTGATCCAGAGGAGTTTCTGCCTCTGAATGCTGGCAGCTAAGAACTTAGCATAGTCAGACAGCTGGGAAGTTACTGGCTCTCTTCTGGCTTCTATTTTTTCATATCCAGTCAGTCTGGGAAGCAGGGACTGAAACGTGTTCCTACAGAATTTTTTGGGAAATATGTGTTTCACAGAGGTGCCTTGAGATGGAAATGCTTAATGAGGAAAGGGTTAGAAGGCAATATGTTTGGAGTTCAGATACTGCATAAAAGTATGTATTAGCTATTTCATATAATGGGTATCAATAATTTCTCAAATGTCTCTTAATAAAGCTCCAAAACAGTTGAGAAACCCCAAAACAGCTGAGAAAACACACAAGCCTATAACAGCATTTGCTTTTTTCCCCCACTCAACAGCTAAAACAGTACTTCAAAACCTAAATTTTTTCCTTACTTTCTATGTACAAAGATAAATAAATAGATGGGGAGAAAATACTGAAAACAGTAACATGTTCATACTCCCCAGAGATATTTGGTTGTAGGAATAAAACCAGATGATCCCAACAGGTGTGTGAAACACTGTTAGTTTGCAATTCTGTTTTGTGATCATAAAACATTAATTGTACAGATTACAAATCTTATTTACAAAATGCATTTTCACAACTTGTTAATGCATACTTTCTTTTCCTCTTTAATTTTTAAAGTGAAATACTCACCTCTACCACCTCAAATCATATTTCCAAAGAATAAAGATGTAATAGAAGCAGAGCTTGGTGAGTACAAATTTTAATTTGTTTTTAAATTAACGTTTTGTAATGGTCTAGAAAACGTGTGTATCTTCAAGATGTAATGATGGAACTTCTCATCACAGTTTTGCAGCATAATATTTACCACATATAATTCCCTCCAGGCACAGGGGTGTGAAATCAGATATAACTGATGAGTTATTTAGGCATTAAGTGGAGTTTAAGAAGATTTAATTAACTTGTTCTACTCTCACTGGGGTAGACCAGGATTATTCACAAAGTGAATCATTACATCTCAGCTGCAAGGTGACAGGTTCCATCCACTTCAGAGGGCTGTGGCTAAATCCCTCAACACTGCTTGTGGGTACCCCTAAGAGGGAAGGATGGGCTATTCTTGTGGCTAGAGCTGCTCCTTGCTACTTTCAGTCCCCATGTGGAGACAGTGCCTGTGTCTCTGCTGAGGAATGAGGGAGAACAAGGAACTGGTTGCTGGCTCCGAGGCTGAGGAGCACTGCCTGTCTCATATCCAAGTTGGCTAACAGTGATCAGACTAGTCTGCTTGGAAGATCTGGGAGGGCTGAAGGACAGGACCCAGCAGTGGATTTAGACAGAGCTGATTGGACAGCCCATGATGTAGGGCTTGCTCCTGACTCCCTGCTGTTCAGGGCTATTGATGTTCTCAGGGATTCACATTCACCCTGGGTAACTTGCACCAGCAGGACAAGGTGTTCCTGGTAGGAGTGAGAGTTGTCTGGGGCTTGTCTGCAGTCAGTGAGAAAGGTGGAGCTCTCCAGCAAGAGACTAAATCCATCTGAAATCTAAATAGGTAATCCAGGATGCCTGTCTGCCAGGGCGACTGGGGTGAAGCTGGGCCAGTGGGAGGAGGGATTGTACCTACCACTCCTCTGCTTCTGTCCTACAGCAAGACTGCTCTGGCAGCAGATACTGCAGGGGTCCACAGCCCTCCCTGTCCCATGTGCTGGGACTCAGAGGCTTGTCAGTTGGCTCACATTCCCATTATTTTATTCCTCTTTCCCCCAGTTGCTTTGTTGCTCAGAAATTAGATGGTCTCTGCTCAAGGACAAGCTTTCTCTAGTAAGATGGTCAGAGCCCAGTGCTCTGCGGGCTCTGCCTGTCACTCTGATAGTGCTTACACTGAGAAAATTCACTTTGCATTTGAAACCCAATTGCTGTACTGGTTCTATTCTCTCCTGTTTGCAGAAATGAAGGGATTTCCCTATGCTCCCTAATACCAATTCGTGACCTAATCATAAGATTAAAAATTCTTATCTAAGACCTGCTTAGATGAAGACTTACATGGAAACAATTTAAAATGTTTAAATGATACTTTCTTTCAGTGCAACGTGACCCTTGCTTTGGAATAAATATTTCCTAATGGGGAATATTTAATAAGTAATTTCCTGTTTTAGTTTTGCTTGGACTGGCTTACTTTACTTTTGTCCAGCTTGAATAAAATCCAAGATAAGGCTGCACAAAAGTCTTACGCATAATAATATATACTGAAATTTAATTAGATTATTTCTGTGTACATTTGTGTGTCAACCACCATATCCATCCTATGATCCTCGCTAGCTGATTATATGTGTCAAGCATCACAAGTGAAGGGTACATTGCCTTCATCATAATAAAAATAAATAATTCCTTTTGTAATCCTTGGTGTGTTATTAGATCATTTGCTGAAAAATTCCTGTTATTTCTTTTTGTTTCTTCTATATATAATTTTGTCAGCAGTAGTTCAGAAAAAATATGTCAAAATTGTTATGACAAAACTCAAAAGTTGTACAAAGATTTGTAGGAAAAGATGCTATGAGGAAAATATAATTTTTCTTGTTTTTCATCAAGGAATGTTTACATCTCTGCATCCTGATTAGGTGCTGCTTTGTCTCTGAAATGTCAGGCCCGCCTGGGGATTAAGAAACAGCCACTGGCTGCTGTCCAATGGGATGTGGATAACACCCCAGTGAAAAGCCTGGTTTTTTCAAGATTTCATGAAGAAACTCATTTGTAAGTGCACATATCACAGAATAATCTTTCTTCTACACAAACTGTGCCTAGCCATTGAAGCCAACTGTACCATCTCTTTCTTTCTCTTTCTCTTTCTCTTTCTATTAGTTTTGTTGGACATGAGCAAGTATACTATGAAGAGACCACTTTGAATATTACTGAAGTAAAACAGGAGGACCTGCAGTCAAATTTCACATGTATAGCATTGAACACAATGTACAACACAAGAGTGACAGTGACATTACAACTCAAAGTGAAATTTAATGGTAGGATTTTTTCATTTTGATTCTTTACAATTTGCATTTAGTTTGAAATATGCTGGTGAGTTTATTTTATTATTTGTTTCAGATAGTAAAAAAGTTTCAGTTAATAAGAAGCAAAACCAGCCTGCTTCTTCCCTACATGTTCCAGCCAGTTGCAAAATTCTTTGGCTGAGTCCTTGTCCTTGGGGCTGTGGAGAGAGTGGGGCATTATTCAAACAGTGTCAGCAAGAGATGAAATATGCAGAGCGTGACTGTATCAGCTCTGTGATAAGAATATCCTGTTTCTAGGATATTTCTCTGCTGTGAAAAAACAAACTATGGTCTCTAGTGTAAAAGTGTAGCAGAAAATAGGCAAACTTTAAACATAAGGGTTTCAGCTGCAGGTTTGCCAGTTTGTTTGCCTTCCTTACTATACTGCATCCACTGTAGTGCCCTTTTTGGTCTGCATGTCGTGCAAATCACCTCTTCAAAATCACTCTTTATCTTCTCTGGTGTCACTGTGTTCCCTCTGTGCCACACAGAGGTGTGAGTAGTGCTTCAAAGGCTATCCCTTGGTTTTGTTTTTAATTCCTGGTTCTATTAGAACCTGGAAGAGAAGGAAAATCCAGGGCAGTAAATGGTGGGGACAGAGATAATCCTTAGCTCATATGGGAATTTTCTTTTTTAATAGGGATAGCAGGATCCCTAAGCACTGTTGCCAACACCTCTGAATCAGACTCCTATGGTGGAAAATGCTATTTTTTCTGTGAAGGCTCAAGAAGCAGCTGTGATCAATTGTTTCCTTTTTCAACCCTTCAGACATACTAAACCGCCAAGAATCATGGCATCATAGAATGGTTTGGGTTGGAAGGAACCTTAAAGATAATTTAGTTCCAAATCCCCTGCCAAGGGCAGGGGCACCTTTCACTAGACTACATTGCTCAAAGCCCCATCCAACCTGGCCTCAAACACTTCCAGGGATGGGTCATCCACAGCTTCTCTGGGCAGCCTGTTCCAGTGCCTCACCACCCTCACAGGAAAGATTTTCTTCCTAATATGTAATCTAAAACTAATCTCTTTTTTTGAGGATTTTGAAAGTAAATGTCAAGACTTTTAACAGTTTTCTATAAGAGAGTGTTGGGAAGAGTAAAATCCAGTGTTCTGTGATCACAGGGCATGTGCAGACCGATGTCCTGCTGTATTCTCAACTGCTCATGGCTTTCTACAGGATCATGGCTTCAAAGCCTAGACTAGCAAGTTTCCTTTCCAGCCTAGACTAGAAGAGATGTAGGTGAATTGTAACAGGAGAACAGCAGCCAGCAGGAAGATGGCAGGAGATGTGCTGGTTGGATAGGCGAGTTTGAGCGCAGCATCACTCAGGAAGCTGGAAGTACACCAGCTTTGCACTGGAGTACCTGAGTGTGGGAGTGTACTTGCAATGAGAGGGAAGAAAACTGAGTAACAGTTTCTGTTCATTAGTTTATTAATACAAGTCCCTTGTTGGCTCCAAATTACTGACTAGATGAAGGAGGACATATAGCATATCCTGTATTCATCCCATGAATTATTGAGTCTAATTTCTGCTACAGACAGATCTTGTTTTGTTTTTTATTCATAGGTCTTCGGTAAATGTTCATGAAAGCTCTTGGCTGTGATCCTGCTTTCACTGCTACCTTTCTTGTATGGGTATCTATGCCCTTGTCTTTGCTGCTGCTGCTGTTGACAAGGTGTCTGCTTCTGCTTCTGCTCCTCAGCACTGTTGGTGTCAGCAATGCTATGTCCAGAAGTGGCTACTCTCTGCTTTAGTTTTCCTCACTCAGTTCTCCCACAGCTCAGCAATGTTTATATTAAAGCAATGTCTCTTTTTTCTCAGAATAATAAAAATGCTATAGGATTCGCTTGTGCCTCTCATCTTTTAATAAAGATGTGCCCACTCCTTTTTTTTTCTGTTTTATTTGTATGTTTGTATTTAACAGGGAAAAAATTCCAAATATATGATTGCTCCTTAGTGTTTCTCACAGCACAACTTGTGTCTGCTAGTTACTATCCTGTTAATGCTTTTTTTTACACAGTCATTCAAAGCAGAGATAAAGTTCAGACCAAAGCGTCATCTCTGTTCTTCCTCAAGGATGTTTAATGCTAAAGCTAACCTTTGGCTCATATTTTGTGGACTGATGTGGAGAGGAACTCTAGACCCAGATCTCTGCTTTCGCTGTCTGGAAGTGCATCCACCTTAGATACCAGAGAAGATAGAAAAAACTGCTGCTCTTCTGGAGTTTGTCTGGAACTCCTTCAAAAGTTGCTTTCTGACATGTTTTCTCTGGCCTTTCCAATATTAGTCCTTGTGAGCTGATAGTTCTGTATTCCCATTGCTCTTGAATATAAATAGGACATGGCTTACTCATGAACTCAGCTGCTAAATGAGTCAAATGGAACAACAGGATCTATTCAGCCTTGTTCAGGGGCTTCTGGCACTTGCCCCCGTGGTGTTGAATGCTCACTAGTGAATTAAATTACTGAATGTTCATTAGTTAATTCCAGAGAAATTAGAGGCTAATCCAGCATTACTGGGAATTGAACTTGCTCTTCTAGGAAGACACGTCTGTGAGGGTCTCCTCTGACACATTGCAAACTGCATGGGCACACTGCTTCTTTTCCAGACTTGGTCTAATCAGTGTAAATATAAACAGCATTTTTTTAGGCTTGTAATTGCAAAAGTTGGTGTTGGAACCTGTTTCTTCTCCAGATGTTTATAGAGACTTAATGCAATACACCAGTAATTGTAATGTTATGATGAGCACACTGTCAGCAAATATATCAGTAAAAAACGACATCACACTCTGGTGCTTGGGTCAGCCCCTCTGGGTAGTGAAAGGGGTTTCCTTACTTTGTGTGTGTGTGTGTGTTGAGCAGGAAAATGGATCAAATACTAAAATTCGAAGGGGTCAACAAGGACGAAGTTCCTTCATAGGCATCGTGTGACACTGTTAAAAATATGGCCAAACTTCACTTTAGAAAGAACTGGTTGTTTTCTTGCCCAGTCTTATTGAAAGGTGTTTTCTCCTGATCTAGTTCTGGTGAGGTAAGCTTCATCACAAGCCTACCATTTCTTTTTCCCTTTAAACACCAAAGAGAGAAATGTAGAGTGTGAAATTCTTGTTAAATTTACCTCTCAACCTTCCAGAGGAAAGGGAAAATGTATTTGTAAACTTTTCATTTATATACATTTTCAGCAGAATTTCTCAGGCACACCCTCCACTCGACCAAATCTCTCAGCACCCCATCCAAGCTATTCTGAAACACTTCCAGGGATGGGGCGTCCCCAGTTTTTCTGGGCAATCTGTTCCAGTGTTTTACCACCCTCAATGTAAAAAATGTTTTCCATTTATATAGACTTAATCTATCCTTGATAAGTCTTTATCTCTGAGGTAAAGATGGACAGATTCTAGAACTCTTCCATGATGGAAATTGCAACTAAAGTGGGTGGCTCCTTTCTATCCCAATTTCTCACTCATCATTGTTATTGCATGCTCCTTGACCCTCTTGAAAGGAAAAGGCTGGAGAGAACATCATCTGACTTCAGCATCATTTATTTTATTTCTGTGACCGAGACATGTTCTGTTTTCCTGCTTGTCTAGTGCTATCTTAGTTCTTATCTTGCAGATTTCATTACTTGTACATGCTCTTTGTATCCTATTTGTGCAATCATGCCAGAAGCCTCCATTTGTCCTTTTGTGGATTTTCATGCGTAGGCTTAGATGTCTCACAAAATGGTTGAGTTATTACCAGTTTTTAAAAGTCACAAAGTACTTAAACTCATTGTCAGCTGTAGTTTTTAGCATAAGTAGATCTGGAATCAACAAAATGAATATTAATTATATATTGCATAATGTGCTTCTAGTTCGTGTGTCTATGTGTTGGCTATGCCAGCTGGGGAAAGAAAAAGCTTTCTCATCTCTGTTTTGGGCTCCTGAAAGCTGTAACAGAAGTAAGGATATGAGCTTCAGCACACTGGTTAACTTCTCTGTGGCTAACAATATATTCCTCTACTTTGCAGAGGTTCTTCCTAATGTCCTCCTGATCACAGGATCTCTAATTCTGCTAGGTGCAATAGCACTCTCAGTTATCCTTTACCAGTCCTTCCGAGTGGATATTGTCCTGCTGTATCGGGAGATATTCCAGCCCTACTCAGTCAAGGATGGTAAGTAAGATTTGAGAAAGAATGTTTAAAAAAAGGAAAAGGGCAAATCATAGAGAAAGTAATTTATTTGCTAACTCATGACACCTGAGCCTGATTCTTCTTTTTCTTACACCTTTCGTAAGGAGAAGTCATACATAGCTCTGCAAGTGCTTTACATTCCCTTGTTTCCTGGGTTTTGTAGCACTGAATTACATAAAAGAGAGATTCAGTCCTGGTTTTGTAGTTTTTTTAATGAAAGTATTTGTCATAAAATACTGAATGATGTTGAAAACCTGATTTACAGCACTATTAACTGAACTTGCTATGTGCTCTCTAATGCGAAGGAACAAACCTGATAACTAACGTGATAAAAGCATATGTTGGAGCAACACAGTTTTTGTAGGCCAAAAAGAAAGATACCAATAGCCTGGAAGACATTTCTGGAGGAATACATCCCATCTAACTTTACTGGTTGCTTTCAGCTCAAGATTCAGATGTCTACATTTAGTTGTATGAAATGAAAGTGCACACATGCAAGTTTCCACCTTAGACATGAAACACAGGGATCTGTGGCTGGGTCCCGCCATCTAGCTGTAAGCAGTTGGTGCTGCTGGGGCTGCCTTAGGGCTTCAGTGAGACTGAACCCCTCTGCAGGGGGCAGCTGAAGGGCAGGCAGTGCCTAATGACATGATGAAGTACATGTTTTTAAGAGACCAAATCCAGCTAAATGGACAATTGTTAAATCTGAAGCTGACTCTTACCAAGATGTCTGCATGGTAGATATCTACTGCTGATCTAGGTACTTCTCAGTAAAGAGGAAAGAAGTATGCTTTTTAGGACAGTTTCCATGTAAGTGTATTTTATGATGAAATTAATCAGACTCTGGAAATGGACATTTCCTTATTATTACAGAATCACAAAATCACAGATTCACAGAGTCAATGAGGACCTCTGCGATCATCGAGTCCAATCTATGACCAAACACCACCATGTCAGCTAGACCATGGCATTCAGTGCATTTCCAGCCTTTCCTTAAACACCACCAGGGATGGTGACTCCAACACCAGGCTGGACAGCCCATTCCAATGCCTAATCATCCTTTCTATGAAGAAATTCTTCCTAATGTCCAACCTAATCCTCCCCTGCTCCAGTTTAGCGCTGTGTCTTCTTGTCCTGTTCCTGCTTGCCTGGGAGAAGAGGCTGACCCCCCCCCTCCCCACCTGGCTACAATCTCCTTCTGGGTCATTATGGAGAACAATAGGGTCAAACCTGAGCCTTCTCTTCTCCAGACTAAATAACCCCAGCTCCCTCAGCTGCTTCTCATAGGATCTATTGTTAGAATGGTTTGAGCAAGAACCTCAGCAACAAAAGAAAGGATACAGACATTTCCACAGAAAGAAAGAAACATTTGAGATTAAAATAAAAATGCTGTAATGGAAAACTCAATTTAGAGAAATTAAGCAAGGCATGAAATAAAGACTTGACTTTGTATTTGGTTCTGATTGTAAGATTGTTTCCTAAGAAATGTGGTTTTCACTCAGGAGTATGATATGTTGTGGGAATGATGAATAAAGTCTTCAAGATGGGAGAATTTAAATGGAATATCTTGTGCTGAGAAACAAAAGCCTGTTAGTAGCAAATTGTATCACTGAAATAACAAATGCTGAGCGTCATGGCTATATCATGCTAATATGCATCAATCAGTTGAAATCTTACTGCATATACTTTGGAATAGAACCTTCACAATACAAAGGTCAGGTTCTCCAAAGCTACAAACACACAGGACAAAACACTTGACCATGAAAAACACCAAATATGCACAGTCTTTCATTTCCAAACATGCGCTAGATGATATACATTATTCAGATTGGCCGGAACTGCTTCTTAGATCTATTTCAGTGACTGATATCTTTTTTTTCCTACTTTTTGCAATAGACAGCTCTAATCCATGTTAACACAATACTCCTTCCTCTTGTTTTGCCTTATAGATGGAAAGCTATATGATGCATATGTTATCTACCCCAAAAACCACACCAGTGAAGCTAATTTTGTGGAATATTTTGTGTACCAAATCATGCCAGATATTCTGGAAAATAAATGTGGATATACATTGTGTATTTATGGGAGAGATATATATCCTGGAGAAGGTAAGTTTCAGATCTGGTAATGCACTGAATTACTTGTCAAGCTTGAGCAAATTGTGATTTTAGTTCCTTTTAGGTGTATAGAAGGTCACTCCACATTCCTGACCTTGAAGCTCATCTCCTCAGCAGCCATCTGTCTGCTCTTTCAGGCCAGGTGTCACAAGGACACTCTGTGCTTTCCAGTGTGCTAGGAAAAGCAAGCTACTAGGAAGGGGCACAGACTTCTTATCATCTTGGAATGCACAGGAAACATGACCCTGAGTGTGACTCCTTTAAAAATACACTTGCTCTTTGGAAAATCTAACTCTGTGCAGGCATTATCTGGGCAAAGCCACAATCAAACCATGCATGAGCTGGCTTGGCTGACTACAAGACAAGGAAGAGGAGAAACCCACAAGCTCAGCCAAACCCACAAACTCAACTGAGGAAACACCTTTGCTGTTATCACTCAGGAGTTTTCAACCTTTTAAGAGGGTGTTAGAGTCACAGGAAGTTCAGCTTCTTTTCACTGACATGTACTATTTTCCCTTCACACAATTCCCAGTATTAGTCCAGGAGAGAATTGGTATGCTTTATTGTCTTTCAGAATGAAATCATGTTAATTAATCTGTGCTAATTTCCACATAGACACCCTCTGCACTATTACATATGATTGCTGCCACCTAGGTGCTATCTGCTCTCCTCCAGAGCTGACTTCTCTGTTTATCTTGTGCCCTGGTTCTTCTGTAGACCTGTCTCTCTCTCTGTCAGTGAGCAGGCATGAAGCCTAAGCTGGTGCATTTTCTGTTTCACATTTCTGAAATCATCTGCACTGGGCCAGGTGTCATTCATCTGCCCTGAGCTGAGGCTGAAATCTTTGATGTCCTCTTCTGGAAAGTTGTGAAAGGGCTGCCCTGCCTTGGGAAAAATGAAGGTAAAGAAAAGCTGCAAAAGCTGTTGAGCTTTGAGCTGTTGACCGTTCCCAGATCCAGCACAAGGATCTACAGTATCTCACAAAACTGTCAATGGCAAAAACTTACACCACTTGCAGTGGTCTGGCAGCCCCCAGCAAAGGAAAAGATGGTATACATGGAGCTGGCTGGTGCATCTGCAAATCAGCTGGTTTGTTAAATAATTGGTGTGTTGAATTTCCTCAGCTGGGCTCCCCCTTCCTCTCTTTTGGCTCAGCATCACAGTGACAGTAGCACTGATCAGCTCTCCCCAACAAGGAAGTGGGAAATTCAAATACCTTCAGTTGTGCTGACACACAGATGCCCTGAAAGTCTGGATTTAGTCCTGCAGGGTGAAGGCCAACACAATGCACAGATTAGTGTATAAGTTAGTACACAATAACTCAGGACAATTCACTATAATTAAGTCTAACCCCAGCTGGAAATAAGCCTCTTAGACACAAGTCACCCAAAAGTCTCCTAATGACTAGTTTTCACTAGTAAGTATTGCAAGGCATCAAACTTGGTACAACACAATTCCTTACGTGGAGACTGTTGATCAAACACATTTTTGTTACAGTCAGATCAATTGAATTTGACCCTAGGTCACTGGAATAGAAATTCCTAATAATACTTAAAAGCAGTGAACATATTAATGTTTCAACTGAAAAACCCATTTGAAATGAAAGCTTTTTGTTTTGGGTTTCTTGCTTTTCTCTCCCCCTGCCCCATTGCCTTTGGCTGGTTGTTGTTTTTTTGTCTTTTCGAGTGGTTTAGGGAATAAAGTCTTTCTCTAATAAATAAACAAGCTGTATCAGACTGAAGTGAGATAGAAATTATTTCTGGTTACAAAGCAATGAAAATGGAGTTTCCAGTCTCAAAAGAATTTAAAAAGTAATATCAGTGTCATCATCTTCCTGTACATTGTTAGATGCAGCCAGGGCAATTGAGACGAGGATGCAGAAGAGCAGAAGGTTGATCATCCTGCTGACACACCAGCTGGTTAATTCTAAAGAAGATGCTTTTGATCAACACCTTGCTTTATACAATGCTCTCATTCAAAATGACACAAAGGTGATCCTTCTGGAAATGGAGAAAATTGGGACTTATGGGAAGCTTCAGGAATCTCTTAGGTTTATTATTAAGCAGCAAGGCACCATCAAATGGAAAGAGGAGCACACGGTGCACCCGCAGTCACCCAATTCTAAGTTCTGGAAACAGGTGAGGTACCATATGCCACTGACACGCAGGCCCTCACACTTGGCTGACACCAGGTGAACAGTCTTGGAGAACAATGCTGCACCACCAGGATGGACTACAAGCCCACAGCTGGTTTTCCTTTCAGAAGGTACATGACTGTACAGTCTGGAAGTCTGGCTGTGTTTTTTGAACTATTTTCAGTCCTTCAACTGAGTAACAATGGGGTAAATTGATGGAAGAGGTCTAGGAAACTGAGGGGACATTTTACAGGTATGAGAGTTCTGTAAAGAAATAATTCTAGATTTTGTGGAGAATTTTGTATGTCACAGAAAACCAAATGTACATTTACTCTTTCTATATATAGTTGTATATATAACAGAGAGTTACGATTGTGAATAACTGAATGCCTTGCAGGTTGACTTCATCTTTCTATGCAGTTGATAAAATATAAATGCCTTCTGTATTATTTGATTACAAAGTATAACGTGTATTTTGCAATTAGAAAGTATAATGTTATTCTTTTGTTAACTTTTATTTTCTGACACTTACTCCTTTGATTCAATGGTGATACTCACAAGATGAAATTTTATTTTTTCTTAGTATGGATGCCTCACTAAAGGGTCTTTTGAGACTGATGTGAATACAGTGTTAAGGGAAAGAAATGCACTGATATATCTATATATCTATATATAAAAATATTGTATGCATTGTTACAGGAAATAAATGCACTGATATATACATATATATATATTACATACATTGTTAAGGGAAATGAATGCACTGATACATATAAAGTTATTTTATATGCACTTTAAAATATTTTCTATATCTATTAAAATGAATCTCACACAAATGGGAAATTTGAAGTCTTTCAGGTACAATAATAATGCTGTTACTATAATTATTATCTCCAGATAGAAATAGCATATTAAAATTTAGGATGTTCTTTTGATACACTGACAGCATACCTTTACTGAAAAAAACAGACTGCTTTTTTATAACAAGAATTATCCACTCTTTTCCCATGCTTTGGCCTCATGTGTAGTTATCCTTTCTTATATTTCTGATAGGAAATAAGATGTAGTATAGTTATACTCATGTGTAGTTATACTTTTTTATTTCTGATGGGAAATAACCTTAAATGCAAAGGTCATAGCCAATTCTCCTAGTTCAGGGGAACAGGAACAAGATGTATCCTAGTACAGGTATCCCTGCAAACTTTAATCTTTTTAGATTTTCAAACCCAGGATATTCTTACTGTCAGAGAAAGCTTAGTTTTCAACTTTAGACTTCCTACAAAATAGACTTAAAAAGTGAAAATTAGATGCAGAACACTCATTGTTACCAAGTCCACGATTAAAAACAGGCAAGTTCTTTCCTTTTACTCTAAGTTTTTATTGAATAGGGATGTTCAGACTTATAGATAGCTATTTGGAGTAGAAAAAACGTGCAAAAAATACATGATAGATATTTTTCAGCATTCAGTTAAAAGATCTATGGCACACTAGACAGTTTTTCACTAATGAGTTGTATTTTCAAGTGTTCATTCACTCATTGCACACTTCACCACAACTATAAAGCATCAAATGTTGCATTTTGTAATTACCTGATTAGATTGTATTCAGTGCTTGGTCCTGTTCCTAAAGATACCTCTGGATAAACCTTGCTGTCTCTGTGGAGGCCCCACAAGATGGATTCATGCCAGTGTGAGACTTGATTTATTCCTACAGTACCATTTTTTTCCCACAGAGAGCATACCAACATGAAGGCATATGTAAAAGCAGGAAAGCCTGTTCCTATAAACTATGAAGATTTCTACACATAAGCTACTAAGCAAGGCAGAATATTTACTTCCAAGATGATAAGTTTTTAGTACAGTTTGAGTCCTGGGCTTGTAATGAACAAGAAAGGATGATAAGCAAGTATCTTGGAAATGAAAATTTTAGGATGAATTTGAAGCTGGAAAGAGATGAGGAGAAGGTACAATGAGGAATTGCACAGGATCAGTAATGAACCAAATTGCTCTGGAATATACTGATGTGTCATTGACCTCTGTTAGCCAGGCATGTAGTTGTGGTGGTGAAAAACAAACTCGGTACATGGCTCTTGTGGTGATGCTACATTTTTTCAAGTTTCACAGTCAGGCCAGGAAAAAAAAAGAGGAAAATAATTCTTATTGTGGTTTGCCAGCAGTGAACAAAATGGCCTTGACAGAAAGAAAAGGAGTAAATTCAGAGAGTGGCAAAGAACATTTACAGTACCAGGGGATGAGTATGTGTTCTTAATAACGACTAAAAAATGCTGCAGTCGTCACAGGATTTTTTGTTATTTCTTAGTGTTCAGTAAAGAAATATGAGATATGCATTAAAATGTATATATTCTACAGATGTTATCATATTTGTAATGTTAGAGAGAAAGCAGAAAAAGAACTGTGGAATACTTTTACAGCATCATTAAAATATCAGCACCACTGAGGGTGCATCAGGAGTCCTGTGTTCAGTTCTGGGCTCCTCAGCAGGAGAGAGACAGGAACATTGTGGAGTAAGCACAGCAAATGGCCATGGGGTTGGTGAAAGGATTGGAGCATCTTTCCTATGAAGAGAAGCAGAGAGAGCTGGGACTCTTAAGCCAGGTGAGGTCCCTCACCTGAAGGGAGGATACAGAGAAGAGGGGATCAGGCTTATCTCAGTGATGCCCAGTGACAGGACCAGAGGCAATGGGTGAAAACCTAAAACCAGGAGGTTCCCTCTGAACATCAGAAAGGTTTGGTTTTTTTTATGGTGAGAGTGACCCAGCACTGGCACAGGTTGACCAGGGAAGTTTTGAGTCTCCAGCCTTGGAGATACTAAAAAACCTCCAGGGCTTGATTCTGGCCAATCTTAAGCATGGGCATTGGCTAGATAACTTCCAGAGGTGTCTTCTGTCCTCAATCATTCTATGATATGCAACTTACAAACAACCTGGATATTCAAAAACTTTTTTTTTTTTAAATAAAATTGGCTTTTTGCACACTAAGAAGTCTGCCTTGATGGAATAACAGAATGACAGTCTTCCCTGTCCCAGAAAATATCGGTAGAGAGTCGTGTAGGGTAAT
>JAYDZK010000001.1:85718204-85734136 GCA_034509185.1 Euphonia xanthogaster
GACAGTTTTCCCTGTCCCTCCCCCACCCCCGCCCCACCCCCCCCCCCCGAAAAATTCTTTCAACATAGAAATAAATAAACATAGAAATAATAACATCGGAATAAACATAGAAAGCTTATAGAAGATTCAGTCTGGATGCTTTAAGCTTAAACTAAGCAGCACCAAGGCAATTTTGTTGCTGAATTATATTGTCCACAAAGAGTTTTAAGAGTTTTAATGTTCTTCAGTTTCTACCCTGCGCTGCTGTGCTTTTGGCACCTCAAGGGACTCTGGAGAGTAGATTTGCTTTCGCTTCTTAATAGAGCAGAGTCATCCCGCCCTCTCGTGGGGGAACAGGCACCCAGAGATTCTGACCAGCTAGAAATCTGATAGGGCTGAGATTTGATGTTCCTACAGCTCACATGGTTGTGAAGCCCAAGAGACTTACCACTTAAAGGAAGGTTTTAGAAGCTTTCGAGAGTTTTCGTAGCAAGCCATTATTTGTTATGCAACATTAATTTCTTAGAGCATTGGACAAAGCCTGTTTGGAAGATGATGTGTAAAATTGATAGCATATTAAATGGAATGTACAACTGTATGTTCCTTACTCTTTAAAGGGCGGAAAAACTGCAGGTGTTGTTTCAGATGCTAATCATGCATATCCAGCTGTGTTTCAGACACTGGATACTGTGTATCTTGTAGTGAGCAAGGTCCTTGACACAGTCTCTGCTAGACAGACAAATCCACAAAAGTGATCAGAAAAACAGTGGGACCTGTGGGGCTAACAGGCTGTGACCAGAGTAAAACCTCAGCTCACAGCTAATCACTAGAGGCATCCCTCAAGGAGTGATATTGGCACCGGGAATGTTTAGCACCCTTATCAATGACCTTGATGATGGGACAGACTGCACAACCAATGCATTTTCAGAGAGAAAATCAAACTGGGGAGGGATAATTGACCCACTGGGGCACAGGGCTGCTGTTTTAGACAGCAACAGGCTGAAGGAATGGACTGATGGGAAACCCACAAAGTTCAATCCAAGGCATATGCAAAGCGCTGAGATGGAACAAATCCATTCAGCAACACAGCCTGGAGGTCAACCTAAAGAAAAATAGCTTTGCAGAAATAGACTGGATGTCCTGGTTGACACTGAAGTGAACAAAATTCAGCACTGTGTCCTTGTGACCAAGGTGACCAACAGCACTCTGCACCTTACTAATGAGAATGTAGTTGTGGAAAGTAATTATCCCCCTGAATGCAGCATTTGTCAGATTATCCCTGGGGCTCTATGTCAAGTTTTGGGCTCCTCAGCACAAGTGAGTAGGTACTGACATGTTGAAGTCCCGGGGAAGACTGCCAAGAGCACAGACCATACAGGGAGAGGACAAGAGGCCCTGTTTCTACCTATAATAATCTAATAAAAAGACAGAGAGAATGGATGGAACCAGACTCTTCTCAAATGAGCCCAGAGATGGGACAAAAAAGTAACTGGGACTAATTAGAGCACAGGAAATTTATATTACATATTAGGAAAAAAAATCACCATATTCATGTTCCAAAGCTGGAACATGTGCTCAGAGAAGCTGTGGAATCTCCATCCTTGTAAGTGTTCAGGTCTTGTTTGTGTGTACCCTGAAGAGGGATTGGACCTGAGGACTCCCAGAGGTCCCTTCAAACCTGGATTATCCTGTGATGCTGTGATACGGAATGTTTGAAAGTGTCCAACTTCTGTATTTTAAAATTTCTGAGAAACATATGAGGCTCTTACAGACACATTAGCAGTTTGTAACCTGCTTTTTTTGACATTGGAGGAAGATAATGCTGAAAAACTATTAAACATGACTTAATGTATGCTAAGAATTAATATAACTAAGAATTAATATAGAGATAATAGATGAAGTTTAAGTAGGACTATTGCCACGTAAGAGCAAGCAGGTTTAAACTGTGGTTACAGGAGTTGGATGTGTTGCAATTTATGATGGAAATAGTTTCAGTTTTTTCAGTTAGCACCTCTATATAGTTTATGTTGGATGGAATGGAAGATGTGAAAAACTGTGAAGTAACTGGTCTTCTCGAACTGATTCCCAACTGGTCAGGTTGTCAGAGCTTCATTCAAAAATCTGATTTCCAATCTTAGTGCAAACTTTCATGTTCATCATGACATTTTCAAAATTAAAATCTAGGATGTAGCTATTTTTAGTCAAGTTACATATCTATTACCACACTATGACTTCTCCATTAAAATTGTATTAGTCAGAGAACTAAAAACAGTGAAGTTTATTCTCCTTTCACATATGTTCATATGACATTAATTGAAAGAACCAACTGAACACAACATTTTCTGCAATGCTGATTAAAGCTTGAAACTTGAGAGTATTTCAAAAGAATATGAAAGCAAATAAATGTGAGAAAAGCTCATGGAAAATATTGCTGTAAAAGACTGAGTCAAAAAAAGAAGTTTCCAAACTGTAACTATGAAGACAGTCCATGAAAGTAAAAAGCTGATGATGGTTTATTTTACCATTTTATTTGCTGGCTGCTAAATAGTTTCCAGACTGTCATATAAAATCAGTATCATCTTTATGATATCTGCTTTCTTTTAGGTTTTAAAATCAGGTACTAAGTCATAAAACCAAAAGCACTGCAAAATATCTTCTACACATTTTTAAAGCAGTTATAGTTAGTTAGATCCTTAGCTTACTTTCCTGAAATTGTGCTGATTTACATTATGCAAAGGTTTAATTCTTATAGACATATTGCTTCACTCTGTGATGAGGAAAACAAATGAGGTGAGACAGTAAAACACTCCAGGGTTTCTTCCCTTCACCTCTGCAATTAAAAATATGCAAGAAAGACAGCTCTGTGTAATCCCTCCCTCCTTTTAGGTGTTTTAACCTGCTTGTTTTACCCCCAAACTGTCCCCTCCTGTTGAAATTGGGAACTTTTGCATTAGCAGTTATCCCAGGTAAAAAACCCCAAAATGTAGCTGTCACCAAGGAAATTTCGGAAGAT
Source organism: Euphonia xanthogaster (assembly GCA_034509185.1). NCBI lineage: Eukaryota > Metazoa > Chordata > Aves > Passeriformes > Fringillidae > Euphonia > Euphonia xanthogaster. Next base: position 85,721,197 of record JAYDZK010000001.1, read on the forward strand.
GAAAAGGGTGATATACAGATAAAAGGATTCCTGAGGAAATGATTTTTTCCCTGCTGTTATCAAACTAACTTTATTTAAAAGTATAGCGAATCATTGCGCAGTACTTAGCTGATAAAGCATTAATGGAATTAACAACAGCACGCATGCATTTACCTAGGAACAGGACTCAAACAAGAAATGTGCCTGTCTGAAGCCCTGATGGAACCACAGTTCCAGTATACCACCATTTGGCTAACAAGCAAACTCAACTAATGGCATGATGGCTTATTTAGAAGTGAACACATACACTCACTCTGTGGCAATGGAGCTATAAAATGTTTAATGTCCTGAAAGTTTCCATTATTATCCCTTTGAAGGGGATGTTCTCATAAAAACTTATGAAGAAGAGCTACATAATAATTTTTTTGTTAGTGGTGTGGTTTTGTTTTTTGTTTTTTGTTTTTTGTTTTTTTTGTTTTTTTTTTTTTTTGTTTGGTTTTTTTTTGTGTGTGTGTGTGTGTCTTTTGAGGTCTTTGCAGAATATCAGCCTTCCAGTGTCAGCTCTTTGCACGACCTCATTCTCAAACCAGGCAGAGAGATGGGGAGGAAGCAGTAGCAGAGGCAAAACTTAGTATACTCAGCCCAATATATTCGTTCCTAGCACTCCGTCCTGTCTCCAGCGCACTTCTACAATGTGCGTTCAGCGTAAAAGCGGAGGAGGCGTTTCGGCCAAAGACAACGGAAGGCATCACCTCCTTACGCCTTTTCTTCCCCTGAAAGGTTGTGAGAGGGAAGAGGCACACACACCCCGCCCCCCTCCGCCTCCTAAAAAGGTCGAGCATCACTCGCTCTGCCGGCGGGGCGCACCTCTGGGTGTCCGGGGGCCGGCTGGCAGCGCAGCCCCCTCGCCGAGCCGGGCAGCTCCGCTCCGCTCCGCCCTGCCACGCTGCAGCCAGGTAGGGCCGGGCGGCGGGGGAGGCCAAGGCTGGGCGCGGACACCTCCTTCCCTCCTCGCTCGGAGGAGCCGGGCGCCGGCCCCGCTCACGGCATCCGTCCCGGCGGCTGTGCGGGGAGCCGCTCTCGCTGGCCGGAGACCTCTCCGGGGCGCCCTGCCCGTCCCCATCCCTGCCCGTCCCCATCCCTGTCCGTCCCCATCCCTGCCCATCCCCATCCCTGCCCGTCCCCAACCTTGCCCGTCCCCATCCCTGCCCGTCCCCAGCGCTCCCCCTCTCCCTTTCCAGCCCAGGCGCGCTTCCCTGCTGGTGGCACTGCCCGGCGCTCCCCAGTCACCTGTCTCGGACACCTCTGTCCAGGGCCCGCGCTGTACTTTTTCTGTATTACGGAGCTGTCATAAACAGTTTAGCCCTGAAAACGGCTTATTTCAACACCCAGCCCCTGTCACCGTCTCTGTGCTCTCCACAGCCCTTTTCCTCACACCTGGGTGGCTTTGGAAGAGGACAGGCTCCCTCAGTGCTGTTGTAAGTGGTAGGACCAAAAGATTATGCCTAAAACACTTGTGCATCAGCTCTCAAATGCCTTATTAAAAAAATATTGATATTAAGGACTTGCTATTAACTTCTCATTAATGCTAGCAGAAATGAATTTCTCACATCTCCCTTTCCATTTTCCTTTCTGCGATTAACAGTTCTCTTTTCCTTTTTCAGAAGGTTTTTCAAACTGAAATATCTATGTATTGAATCAGTTGCTGAGGGAGACAACTCTCTGTTTCAGTGATGAATGAGATTCAGAAGAGTTGTAAGTTCAAATTGCAACTCTCTGGAGTTTGGAAGACTCTCTCTCCATCCACTTTCCACCTGCCAAGACTTGCATAGTAAGTAAACAGCTTTGCTTATGTTCTTTGAAATTAAGATTTTCATTTTTACCAAGACACTGCAATCCTGGCAGAATGCTGCTTGCATCTAGTATGGTTAAGACAACTGTTTGCTAAATATTTTTATTTTCTTCATCAATGCTGAAGAAATTAAGGCACTGTGTGGTAATACTTAAAAAATACTTAAATTCTGTAAGAAGATGTTCTTAAAGAGGAAAGACTAGTGCTTTCCTTCCTTGACTGCAAGATGATGTTTAGAACAGACCCATGTTCAGAAGAACCTGTTGTGGCTTTTTTTTTAAAAAGGAAGTCATGGCCCTTCAGGACCAAATTGAATTTTCTAAAAGTGTTGATCAAAATCAGTTACTTGTCCAAAATTGAGGATCAATCATGTCTATGTATCCGCCCAATTTAATTCAAAAATCTTCTGGTGATTCTTGAAAAGTGGGGAATAATTTTAATGGTGCATGATTTTCTAATTCACAAGACATTGGTAATCCACTTTACAGAATTTAAACTTCTGGTTTGTTTGAATTTTTTTTGGTTTCACAGTGGCACAAGCATTTTTAAGAACCATATTTTATTATTAAAACTCCATCGGTGGTTTTAAACATGTATAAAACATTAAAAAATGCTTAAAGCTGTTGCCACTTTGAGCCTTATAGACAACTTGTAATTTAATAAATTTTCATTGAAACTGTCTTTTCCCTCTATTGCCTTAATATTTTGCCCATTAGTATTTCTGTACTCCTTTATTAGGTAGAGAATCTTTGCTTTTACTTCAAAATGTCTCATTTTTTCTGAAAATCTTAAAAATCTTATTCTGCTTCTCAAAGATTCTCTCTGGATTATCTGACTTTCACTAAAGGCACTTTTCTTTTTTTCACCTCTTTTTGCCCCCTCCTAACTTTTCATTGAAGAGTACTCAAACTGTATGGCTCAACTTTTTCAGCCCACAGTAGAACAATTTCAGACAAATTGATCAGGTTCAACAGCAATGAGAGACTAAGGTTAAGGTCTTGTGTCTTGATTTTTAGTAGTCATGAATCTCAAACCTGGTCATTACTAAGTCGCTTCTATTATATTCTGTGCATTCAACCAACCTTCCACTGGGTGCTGATGTGACATACCAGAAAAGAAGTGGATTTAGAACTACAGATCTGGTGTTAAATGATTCTATCTTTATGTAGTGGATCATAGTCTTGTAGTCACTAACAGCTGTATTTCTTCTGAATGTGATAGGATAGAAAAGGAAAACAAAATTCAAGAAATTAAAGAGAGAGACACTTTGCTTGTGACGTGTAGGAGTTTCCATCTCCATGCGTAATAAGGAACTGAAATTGTGTGTTGCAGTGTTCACCATCCAGATTCTTTTAGCTTTCTAAATCTGGATCTGCCTACCAGGCTGTATAAAAAAAGGGATGTGAAACACTTCCTTCATTTCCTTGCAGTGCTTTAAAGGATGATGGCACACTTGTAAAGATCTGAGAGGAAATGTGAGAGGGAATGCAGCTACCCAATTTGGTGTCCTGCAATACTGCTGGAAATGCAGCAGCCTCCTGCCTCCAGACTCTCCAGGTCACAGGACCTTTCTGACTCTAAATCTGAGGGTAGTCTTTTAAGGTTTATGTTTTCTCAAATTGCATCAGGTTTATCCAATAAAAAAGAAATGGATTGCTAATGCGGTTTTTTTGTCAGATCTCTCAGATCTCTGAAATACACCTCGAGTGTTTTTGTTTCATCTATCCATCCATGTTTGGGTCACACTAAGCAAGGTTATCTCTTTTGGATTCAGGGGTTGAACTGAGCTGATTGTGTATCTCACCTATTTTGTAAGCAAAACAGAGGCTGAGTCTCAGGAGCATCTCTGTCTTTGGTTTTCAGTTAAGCTGCTGTTCTGAGGAGCCTCAGAATATGCTCCAAGCCAGTGTTACTCAGTGGTGTTTTTCACTTGCCTTTGAAATCAGTTGATTACACACGAAGCAACTGGCTATAGGCTGCTTCTTGTCCTCCCCCTCAGTGGAAATATTAGCACTCTCAGCTGGAGCTTACTGCCCCCACAGACCAAATTGGGAAAGAAATTGCATGTCTCATTGCTTTCCAACAGGCTCAAAGTTAGCCATCAACATCCAATCTACAGCATTGTGCTGTTCTCACTGAAGGCAAGGGAAGTTTCCACTGGCTGTTTCAAGGTCCAGTCTTGAAAAGTTTATTCTCTTTGTCGAAAAAAAATCCCACTGTCCTGTCCTGTGGTAGGTATCTGCTGGCTTGGGATTCGAGTGCTCTTGTAATACTGCAAAATGCATCCATTAAATAAGAAAATGGAGCAAGGAAATCCTGCAGTGCTTTCTGAATTTGAAATGAAATTGCAAAGAAAAATCTAGATACATTACCTGATGTATGAAAATAGCTGTTATGATAAAAATATGTAGCTTCCCATTTGGAAAGCCCTCTTCAGCAGCAGGCAACTGCTGTTACATGCTCAAAGGAATCTGTTTCACTGGACTTGTGGTGAACTGTGAATTTGTATTTTTTTTCAATAGGCTTTCAGAACAAGCAGGAGCAATTCAGTTTCTTTTTTTTTTTTTTTTGGAGAAGAAGTGAGAAGCAACTCAAGAAAATGATTCTGATGATTTTTTTTGTCATGTTGATCATGGAATCTGCCACTGGTAAGTAAAAATCTTCAATTCAATAATAGAGCATTCAAAATATGTGCCAGCTTCTTGACAGTTGCTTGGAGTAGGGTAAGTTTTGTTTTTTGCAGCCAAGAACAAAAACTTAGGGGTTTGGCAATTATAGTCCAGCTCCAGACTTGGGAAATTTGGTCCTAAACACCGAAATTATGAAATGAAAAGGCAAGGATGCTACCTGGAGACACCTGATGATGTTGTATGTGGCCATAACCATATGAAGAGATATGGCAAACAAGAGAAAGAATCTGCTTCTTTTTGTGCCATTCAGAAGTGTGGTCACAATAGTTGCTAAACAACAATAATCTCGAAGAACCTCAGGAGAAAGAGAGACTGAAGGCTGATTTTATTTTGGACTCTAAATCCTTGTTTTTTAGCAAATATTGCAGGAATAAATAAATAAATGCTACCAAACCATTTTGCTGAAAGAAGTCTTTTTATAAAATCCCATCAGTAAGCAAATCACTTTAAAGTCAGGCTAATGCAATTTCTTGAAATAATAAGATAATAGCTTCCTAATATATCTTTTTTACCCTTTCTCTGAAGAGAAGCTGTGTCCCCTTCGTGCCTCCATTGCTATTCTAGAAGGGGAATATTTTTTCCTTTGTTATCTTGAGTCAAGGCAAGAGCATTTTCAGGAAGAAGCATATACAATCAACTGGTACAAAGAAAGTGCTGGCAAGCAGCAAGTGATAAAGGAAACACGCAGAATTGTTTCACAAATGAATTTTCTGGAGTTTTGGCCAGCTGAACTCAGTGACTCTGGGAATTACTCTGTCATTCACAGGTGGGTGCACAACACAATGGGTAAATGTCTTGCCTGTGCACGTCTGTGATGAAGATAATTTCTTTGTCTTGTTTTCTATAGCTGGTGGCATCCATATAAAAGGGGCTTAGGGAACTGCTCAAACTGCAATGTCATTTCCCACTTCATTTCACAATAACTATCAAAGTAGACCTGTAATATTTACAAATATCTGTAAGGAGTTTCAGCCTTTCGAATGTTCTGTAAACCTTTTGATAAGGCAGGTAGCATTTTTGCTGGCTTGTGATTAATTACCTAAGAAAAATGAGTGTCAGGCAACCCTTCTGTCCACTGTCAAGAAAAGGGAAACATTTGCTTGTCTTCTTCCCCAGACTTGTTCTTGCTTGATGTATTGAGTGGATCTCATGCTATGGGGCTTGCCAAATCATCTAACTGTGTAGTAAAGATTAAACATAGCATAGCTGAATTCTGCTTTCTGTGCAAACCTTTGCCTGCAAACCTGGAGCCATTCAAAGAACAAATGAAATAACTGGATTTGATTTCTTACTGCTGTACAACACCATGGGTTAAAAGGAGAAATAAGGATGGGCCTCCATTATTTGGTGGCAGTCTTCATTGAAACACCTTGAAAGGGATTAAATCAAAGGTTTGCTGCACTGACTTCTTATGACTAACCCCTTATTCAGCATTTGCAGTTGAAGCAATAATTAATTTGAAGATCACCTTGCATGTGATGATTTGTGCTGCTCTCCATGTAATACTTCAAAGGTTCTAACCAGGTTTATAAAGGGTATGGAACTGTGGATACTGGAAAATGCTCTGCACATTCTTTCCAGAAATATCTCAGACTCAGGTTTGATAGTTTACAGCTCTAAGATAGACTTCAACTGTTAACTTCCAAGTCAATTTGGAAGCTGAAAACTTTTTTTTTTAAAATTCTTCCATGTATAACTGTTACAATTCTTCATTGCTGTTATCCCCTTACTGATATTATTTTAAAAAGTACTGACTCATGGTATATGAAATGCACAATATTTTTAATTGTAGGGTAAATATTGAGAAAAATTTTATTTATCTATGTTAAGTTCAAGAGGATTTTCTTTAAGGATGATGAATATGGTAGTTTGTCTAGTTTGTTGTGCCGTTTTGTTGTGTTGATCAGTTTTCTGTATGGTCACTTCACACAAAAGGTATTAAATCTAAAAACTCACTCCAATGCCACCTAATTAGTGTCACAAAATTCAGACTGACTAATTTTGGCATGGGGAAAGATAGGTGGAGATCATACCTGAATTTCCAGGCTACTGAGGGGGACTGCCAAAATGAGTCCTAAATACTCATTAAAGGGCAAAAGAGAAGAGAGCTGTGATAACCCCAGCCTTAATTCACGATCATTGTGGTTTTCTGATTACTTTAAGAACGTGGGGTAATGACAGTAAATCCACAGTAAATCATAAGAATTCTACAAAATTACTATAAAAAAGTGTAAACCTCAAAACCAAAGAAAACAGCCTCACGTACAGAAGAAGGGGATGACAAGAAAAGAACGGAAGTAAAACTATTAGAATAAAGTTTTTAAAAATGAATAATTGTTGGAAAACAAAAAAATATCAGAATCCTTTATGAAATTTCTTGATTTACTGATTTGCTTAAGAAAGAAACTCAGAAAAAAGTTTTGATTACATCAAAGCATGCGTTTGGCATTGAGAGTTTTGATTTTCTCCTTTTTTGTCTTGTCTTCTAGAACTGTGTTACCTGCTACATTTTAAAAATCAGTTTTGAAAGAAAGTATTTTTGAGGAAAAACTTTCTTACTCTGAAACTTTTTTTTTTTAATTTTTAAATTTCTTTCTGTTAGGCCCATATGAACACTCATTTTCTGTTAGGATCAGAATGATGCCAGATTCTGGCAATCCTCCTGTGGGAACTCTTCACAGGTCTCACTGCTGGAACAAGAGGCATAACAGGATTTTTTCATGGGATTTTAATGGGATATTTGGTTTAGTTTATATGATGGATCTCACTATTGTCAGACATATTAATTGAGTTATATTTCAGTAAATACAGAAGATTATTGCAAAAACTGTTTTCTGCAGAGACAGAGGACTTTTAGAAGCTTGTGTAAGGAAAAAATTTGGGCTGTTTTGGGCTACTGAACTTGTTTAAGATTTAATAAGAATGACTGAGTGGAATTACTTTAATTTCAGAGTATTTATAGTAGGTTAAAAGTTTTACTTTTGAAAGAAGATATGCTAAGTATATTTTTATTTATGTTTTTAATTTTCAACCATTTAATTTAGAGTTAGGTGTTTGTAAGCTACATGGGAAATAATTTTCAGAATACTTATAACTTTGGGCAGTTTGTGACAATTACATATACTGCAGATTCTCAAGAAAAGAAGACAACACGTTGACAGATTTTGCAAACTAATTAAATGTAGGAATATTTTTTTTCCTGATGTGTTACAACTGACAATATGTAAGAAGCAAGAGGCAAAAGTAATGTAACAATGGTTTTATGATGTTTTGACCACTTTTTTTTTTTGCTTAAAGAGGAATCAGAAGTTTTACAGTTAAACCAGATGTGTCCTGCTGAGACATACATAGACAGCTGAAGTGTGCATATATGTGTGTTGACATGCTCATATGTGTTTGTTAGTACACCAGACTTAGGATACAAATTCAGGAATCAATGGATATCACCTATAGGCCTGAATATATCCATCTTCAGCAACATTCTTGAAAATAAAAATTGTACTTATAGTAAGTGTGGTAAGCAGCAAAAACTGTCTCACAGGTCTTTGGAAAGATTTATAATTTGTATGGGTTTTTTTTATAGCCTGTGTCCTGTGGCTATCAAAGAGAAAAACAGAATACAAAAAAGCAGGTCATCAGGTTGCTCTATTTTGGTAACCTTGAAACTGAGAGAATTAGAGGTTCCTGAAAAAACCAAAGACCTGCAGAAAACCACGATAAACACATGATAAGTTTCAAAAGCCAAATATTGCTCAACTTTTCAATATGTTTAGAACAACTGAAAGCCGTGGGAGCATACATATAAAGTTAATGCTGCAATTTGGAAAGCAGAGTGACAGCTTCTGCAGAAGATTGCAAAATCGAGATAACACTGGCTTGTTGCAGTAAAATAGCTAAGGGATTACTTAGAATTGGCTATGCATCCAGTAAGCTCAGTTTATATTCTCTAAGGGCTTTCACTTCCCTGTATCATCTTCTGAGTCAAGGTAGATTTTGTTGTTCCTTCTTGGTGGGTTTGTTGGGGGTGGGGGGAGGAGATTGAAAAGCTGTTAAACCAGAAACAGTTTTGTTCCTGACAAAATATCACTGGAGACTCTCAACAAGTCAAAACAGTGATAAAAATATGTAAAAAATTCAGACACTAGCAGTTTAAAATATACAACTAAATGTTTACAACTACATGTTTTTTGTGTATGCGTGTTGAAAACCATGCTATATGGCAGACAATTAGAAATTATGTATGAAAAAATTCATCTTTGTTTGCACTGGTATGGTTCTATTACCTTCCAGGGACATTCCCCTTGCCAGATTTTGGCTATTAGGTAGAATATCTTGATCCACTTTGAGTGGTTTCCCCAGACAGGATCACAGGAGAAAGCCTCTGTGGAGTAACAGTGCTCTGTGGAGTAACAGTAACAGGTGGCTTTATGGACCTTTTTCTTTCATCTGCTCAATCTAGAAAGTAAAATCATTTGCATTTCATTATTAGATCTGGAATTAATTCTCTGACAGTATTCAGATTAGTAGAGTGATGCCTAAAGAAACACACAGACTCAGTGGAATTAATTGGAATGAATGTTTATGTCCACACCTAAACTTATCTTAGGTACCTTTACTGTCAGGAGGGGAGAGGCCTTTCTGGGTCACAGGTGATCTTGTCCTAAACAAAATATGTAAAATAGGTCCTATAAACTGCACTGTAACAGGGCGATTTCTGCTGTGGTCCCACTGCTGACTGTGATTAGTAGCTCTGATTTAAATGTGTCAACAAGATGTTGAAGAATGGGTGAGACGAGCTCCACCCACTGTAAATACCCAATGTGTTTTGGTTTAAAGAGTCAATTACAATTAGGAGTAGAGAACATCTCAAGTGAGGAGAGAACCTGTGTAGCTTGAAAAAGGGCTACAATGCAAAGAGGGTGAGCAGAATGCATAAATACATTTGTTTGGGGAGCTTAAAAAGCAGAAAAGAAACAACCCAAGACTTGGTCTAAATTCATCATAAAAGTGATGTCCTAATAGCTCTTCCAAAACTTGTACACTCAAAAGACATGTCAAGAGTGGTGTTTAAGCTGATGGACTCACCAGGGATGCTTCTCCATTCCAACACCTTTGTCCTCTTGGACTTTCTCATTGCAACAATTCTTGAGTAGTTGCAGTTCTGGAAGAAATTTATTTTTCTTTTCTTGGAGGCGGGAAGATTCAAACATATTTAGGAAGATGTGACTGACATTGGAAGGAAGTTCTCTGTGATTGCTGCTTTTCCTTTGTCAGGCTCTGCTTGTTCAGAAAACAAATGAGAGCTCTATGCACTAATTGCAAAATCTCACCCATTAGCTGACAGAATCTCACCCACTAACTGACAGCAGCATATGGCTTTCTCTTAAGCTCTAACTCTGCCAAATAAAAGTTCTTCAGGTTCCTTTCCCTTGGTAGTCATGTATTTGGATATATCAAACAGTGAAATTGCAGCTATAATCTGATTCTTTCAAGGAATATATGGATAGAACCTAGCAGATATCTAAATAAAAATGACCTATCTTATTTCTAATTTTAAAAATATATTTTTCTGTCATGGCTTTTAATCTTAGCAACACATAGGAAATTAAACCTGCAAAATCTTCAGCTGATTCAAGGTCCAAAATTCCTTGATGCTCTCATGTAACTATGGATGATGTCATAGATTGTTGCATCCTTGTTCAGGTCAATGTAGCATATATTGTCATGTTCCATAGATATAATTGTATTTTCAAATGTTTTTTGATAGTGCATTTAGTTTAGGTAACCTATTTGGTTAAAGGAAAATACACTTATTTGGGAGTGGGAAAGTGATAAAGGGAAATAAAAGTAATTGACTCATTGTAGAGGTACTTTTTACCTAACAGATGTATTTGAGAATTTGTGTTTTGTAACTCACCAAGCTGTATTATTTTAGAAAGCTCTTAAAACTGATTTTGCTATATTTTTTTTCTTAGCAATGGAAAACAAAATGTCACAATTCAAAAGTGGACACTGAATGTACTTGAAAGAAATAAAAGCAGCTGTTTCAATGAAAATCATTTAACTACAGAAATTAAAAGTGCTGGAACTGGTCATTCACTGAAATGCAGCGATTTGTCTGTCTATGAAAATGACAGCATAACATGGTATAAGGTAATTACTGAAACAGTGTCACTGAAATCATTGGCTGTAGAAATAAAACATCTGATTGCAGGAAATATTAATTGCAAATGAATTTTTAGAAGCCTCTACAAACATTGTAAAGCCTTAATTTCTCGTGAGATTAGGGGGAAAACTTTAGACAGATACACAAAACAAAGCTTTTGTCTGCTTTCCAATTTGTAAAAAAAAATACCTGTCTCAGAAGTTATTAAACTAGTGGTTTGGAATGATAAAAGATCTGATGTGCATGTCTGTTTGCTGATTTTGGCAGCAGCTGGTTTAGCCAGCTGCTAGTTTGCTGATACAGATATTGTACCAATGCTAAATGAGATGCCAAGATTTTTATTTTACAGTTGGCATGTACTTGCAAAGTAATTGTAACTTTTCAATTTTGCTGTTTCTGAACAGCTTTTAAGTGTGTAACAGATCCAGTTCTGTTCATTTTTGGCAAATCATCTCTTTGGGATGTGCTCCTTATTCCTCGCAGGTCTCCTGGTTGGAGTAACAGACCCTGTTCACCCCAAGCTCAGTCAGCTTCAGGAGGGATTTTGACTGATTTAGTACAGGGATCTGGAGTAGCCTGGAAAGAATGAGCTACAGCCCTGTTCTCTTGTCTTTCTGGGCCTGGGAGGATGGGACCATTGATGGATAGGGCCACAGGTTGTTATGTTTTCCTCAATTGCAGTGTTCTCAACTTCTAATGGGTTAAATGTTCAAATGTTGAATTTAAGTGACCATGAATGAAAATTGGGCCTGCACCTATTTTGGGTCAGACACATGTCATTGAGATAGTGAAAAGGTGATGGTGACACTGTTTAAAAAAAATCTTAATTTCTTTTGAATGCATGTTTGCTGCAGAATAGTATTTTCTGGTTTTATTGATGCAGGACTGTAAGAATTATGAACATGAAACAGAGAGGGAACTAAATTTTAGAGCCTTAACAGTACAGAATTCTGGGATATATACCTGTAAAATTTTAATCAGTCATGAAGGAACGATATACCACAGCACAAATACAATTAAACTTGTAGTAGAAGAAGGTAAGAAAGCTTTCTAAAATTTTGAAGCATACTTTTTGGTTCACTTTATTATAGAGATTTTAAATTGCAGTTCTCATTTGATAAATATATACCAGGGGGAAAAAGTCTGCTAATCTGAACTACTTCAGAATAATTTGAGAAGTAAAAAAGTGGAAGTTAAAATGAGATACTACCAGTTTTGGGAAATGTATTTAGTATGTTTTTCCTGCAGTTTGATTGTTTTTTTTTTTTCAAAATATCTGGTCTAAGTAAGTCATACAAACTTACTAAGAATTTTGCACAAGAGGACCATTGCAACCATTGCAAATTGTACTCTGTATATATATGTATGTGAAAAAAATTCAACAAGACATATTGGGTTTTAATCTACTCAGTAACACCAGAACCCAGATATTGTTCTGTGAATTAAATGTAATGTTTGTGATTAATTTTATATATAGAGCAATTATGTGACTTTTACTGGGGAAGAATGTGAGGCATTACTTCAATAACAATACTTCTATCTTAGATGCACCAGAGGCTTTCCCTTTGGAGATAGTTGGACGTGATGAAGAAATTGAAACAGAAATAGGTATGAAATTAACACAAAAGTCTTTGAAGTAGCTACTCTACCTACATGCTTTTTTTTCTGATTTCTTTATGGTTGATGGTCTGGATAAGTGTAATCAAAAAAATTGCCTGTGCATCATGCTGTATGTGATCTAACCACACATCTGGTAATGTTTTGCCTAGTGTATTCCATGATTGATACACAAGTACACTAAATGTACCCTTTCACAGAGGCAGAAGCTTAGGCTGCTGCTACAACCTGCAAGACAAGGTGGTTGTGCTGATACAACATCTCTCCATGGCTTTCTTTTGTAGATAGCAAACCCCATGAAGGAATGTGTAAAAAATGTGTGGTTTACTCAGTGAACAGCAGTAACGAGTAATCCTGCTGATACCTGATGTGGTTCAGAATGTTATTCTTCAGGGAAATGAGGAGTGAGAGGTGTGACAGTCCCAGCAATGTGTGCATGTACATCTGTATTGTCAAGAGACCTTACCTGTGCTTCTACCTGGAAGTAGGTTAGATAAAATGATCAGCAAGCTTCACACAGTCTTGGACAGGATCCAGTATTTTGTGATTGAGACTGTAATTAATTTTTTAAAACAGAAATTTACCAGTCTTTTTCTTCTCCTCTCCTCTCCTCTCCTCTCCTCTCCTCTCCTCTCC
>JAYDZK010000001.1:85734236-85756108 GCA_034509185.1 Euphonia xanthogaster
CCTCTCCTCTCCTCTCCTCTCCTCTCCCTGAGGGCTTCTCTCTTCTGGTTACCTAATCCTTCCTCTCCAAGTCTTCCTCTGTGGCTCATACCTGTATCTCATTTACTCATCTTGGACCTCAGATGCTAATTTTCCTTCCTTCCTTCCTATCAATACTGCTTGGTAAGTCCTTTGCCCAATGACAGTACCCAGTCCTATGATGCCCCATGCCTTCCAACCTCCCAGAACACCCTTCCTGCTCATTTCCTCCTCGTTACTCTGCTTGTCCCAGCCCTCAGAAGTCAGCAGGGTTTGGCATCAAATGCTTATGACCTACCTGTCTTCCATCCCTTATCTGCCTTTATCAGATCATTTGATAAGGTCATTGAACTACCTGCTGAGTGATGAGACAGATGGCATGGTGGAGAGCGAAGGGAGTTTAGGATGAGCCAGTTCCATGATCTTTGAAACCTATCATTGCTTAGGATGGTGTTCCATGATATTTGCCTCCAAATAGCAGCTGTGTATGGTAGAAATGCTTGAGTTGCAAGGCCAATGATACTAGGCTGGGTCTGTGCAACTGTAATTTGGATTTCTTGGGTTTGAATCTATGATGGCCAGTTTTTCAGCTGGCTCTTGCTTTGAAGGTTCTAGAAGTATCTGATAAGTCTTAAGAAGCTTTGTGTGCTCTTAATGAATTGCTGGGTAGGCCTTACTTATGGAAAGTATTTGTGCATAATGGTCTGAAGAAGGAATAACATGCATTTTTCCTGGCTTAATAAAGAGCATGCTAGATGTGTTCCCTAGAAATGATGCTGCAATAGCTCAGAAACTGTGGTTGCAGCTAGCTTCAGGTCAAGCCTCCCTTGACAGGATTTAAAAAATCTCACACTCCAGAGCCACAGTCTTCTGCCCTTCGTTTTTCCAAGTGTACAGTTGTCCTCTTAGTTTTGCAATTTCTTAAAATTATTGGAGCTTTGTGGGGTGCTTCCTGTCAGTTACACTTAGTGCTTCGAAATGGGACAAGTAGCTGACTGAGTAAATGACTTGTTCACATATTCAGAAATTTCCAGCTGTGATACTGAGATAAGAATTTGTTCTGTGCATGTTCAGCAGGTGTTTTGCTCAGTAATCATATATAGTTTCCCTATTGCAATTAGTTGGCTGTAATTCCCCTTACCAGTTACCTACTTTTACCTGGCCCTGGAGCACTGGTGATAGGTTTTCCTCTTCTGTTCTCAGACTGCAGAACACAGTCTGGTTTATAGAATCACGGAATATCTCAAGTAGAAGGCACTCATAAAGATCATCAAGTCCAATTCCCTTAAGGTCTCTAAAGCCTGAAATTCTCAGGTCTTTTTAAACCCACCTGGCTTTGATTATTTATCTCAAAGAAAGCAATGGATGACTGTCACTCTGCAGCAGTGCATGATGGCTGAGGCCACCACCAGTGCAGGTATAACACCTATAAAACATTGAGCAGGGGCTACAGAATTTAGGAAGGAGCACAGCTTATAGGATATGTTTCCTGGAAAGCTGACACTTTACTGCACTGTGTGCATGAATACTACTTCTCACAAAATCTTCCTGTGTTATGCTTTTTTTTTTTGCAGGTAAAGAAGAGATATTCAATTGCACAGGTTCCTTGGGTGATTATATGCAAGAAGATGCCAGCCTCTACTGGTTAATTAACCAAACGTTCCCAGAACAATGCACAGGTATCCCAGAGAATGAACCTTCAATATGTGAAGAAGAACTCAAAACACTACAGTAGGTTTCCTGAAAATGCTGCAATGTGATAATGTCCTACACTTTGTGGAACAGCAAATTCAGTAAAAACCACACCCTGAGGGTTTTCTCTAGAAACTTTTCCTCAAAATCTGCCTCTCAGGTGGTTGTAGATTTTTGCACAGATAATGTTGCTAACACCATTCCTTGTTGCAGGTTGGGAAACAAGTTCTATATCACAAGGCTACTACGGATTAAAAAAGTAAGAGATGAGGACATGCATCATAATTTCACCTGCGTGTTGCAAGCTGATGAAAGCACACAGACAAAAATAGTAAAACTGAAGAAAGGTATGGCATAATCTAGAAATAATTTATCAGCCTTCTCATTCCTGAGGGCATTTCAAAACACTGCTCCGAATACTGTCTGCTTGTGAAGACCCTCACACACCTAGTGCTGGACCAAACAACCCCTGGGTGATTCCTCCTGCTCTCAGACAGGGACAGGAGTACTGCAAAGCAAAAGAAATACAGACTACAATGAGCATGTCTTGAGAATGTCTTTGTAAATACTTCACAAATATTTAATTGTTAAAAATCTGTTTTCGGAACTAAAACTCTTAAAGATTAATGATAATGATGATGATTATTATTATTATTAATAATACTAATAATAATAGTAATGAAGAAAGGCCTGAAAGAGACTAGAGCAAAAAAAAAAGCAGAAGTATCTTGGCCAAAGAGATGAAATGGGACATTAAGGACTTATAGATGGGACTGAGAGGGGTGAAAGGTAGATAATAAGAAGAAATAATAAAAAACCTGAAGGAAACTCTTCACAAAAGTGAGTGACCATCATTTTGGGATGCTGTAGATCTATGAGGATCTGTAATGTCAGTCTTGATCTCACATACCCTGCACACACACAAACGAACTGTGTGTGATTGCATCCAAGATTGTTTCTCCTGTTTTTGCAGTAAAACACGTTTTCTAGTTTCTCTTTATCTTAGTGTGGCATGCATATGTGCTTGAAGCATTAGCAGGAAAGGATTCCCATCAACATTGTGGGTTTTTTTGAGGTGATTTTTAGGTGCCATCAGTATTTGATACAGTAATCATGTTATATAATACTCTTTGTTAAGGCTGTAATTTGCTTTGTTTCTCTTTTACAGGGAAGATTCAAGACTTGCCAGTGCATGTATTTACCACTGGAATGGTCCTCGCTCTGCTATTTCCATTTGTTGCCGTAGCTGTGGTGTTTGTGTTTGTGATGTTTAGGGTCGACTTTGTTCTGTTTTACAGAAATATTTGCGGGAGAGATGATACTGCTGGAGGTATGACTTTGCTAATGCTGACATTGAAATAAGCATATTGATGAAAAATATTTTCTGGCAGTTCTATGAAGTAATCAGCTCTGAGGAAGATAAAAAAATTATCTTAAATCCAGGAGTGGTGTGAGAAGAAACAAAGAATATATAAAAGAGAGCTTGATAGTCAGGTGCTGATGTGTGTTTTTTTTATGTGTGTGGTAATGCAGGAGATAAACACAGTGAAGAAGCTGCCTCTGGAACAGGCAGTGGAAGGGATGTGGTTGGATGCTGTTCAGATGAGCTCTGTTCTGCCATGTTCTTCATCACAAATATTGATAGGGGTGGAGAGATTTTCAGTTGTCCACCCATGAAGAAGATGAACACTCTGGAGTTTTCAGAAGGGCAGACTGACACAAATTTGTTTTCACCTCGCTGATGCCCTTCAGTGAGGTGAAGCTTAAAATGTTTCTTTGGCTGTAGAGGCCATTGCATGTTTACAGGTTTGTCACTACATGCACTTAAGGAGAGCAGGAGTGCATATTACCAGTATCTTACCAGGCAGCTGCTCTGTGGCCTTCACAGCAAGCAAACCTGACAATTACTCAATTTTAGGAATAATTTTTTTGTGAAAATTGTGGTGACAAAACTTGCTGTATATATGGGTCTGATTTTCTTGGTCTTTCTTGGTCTCTAAATCAGCTTGAATATAACTTGAATAAACTGCAATGATTGGAGATTTTTGGATAATGGGTGGATGCAATTTATGGTTGCCAGTGTTATTATCTGCTTGTTGATATCAGATATCACAGTGACTTACGCTCGCTCAGGGAGGGTCTCTGAGAACCTGGACTATGCTGCCCTGGAGGAGCTCCCTGTTGGATAATAGGCAGCAGATTTCATATTCCTAGAGCTCTTGAAGGTGTGGGGTTTCATGATGTTTACTTTGTGTTCTCTCTTATGAACTACATGCAGTAAAGTATTCAGAAAGGGAAGCAAAGAAGTGCAGTTTAAGAAGCAAAGCCACGTGTGCTGGTGCATCCATCCTGATAGTTGCTCTGTGGCAGTGTGGGGGACCTGAGCTCTGGACTGGTCTTTGATTTTCTGTCTGTAAATTAGTGCCCCAACCAAGACCACACGTGGCATACTCTCATAACAAAAATAACTGTTTTTTTCTCTCTTTTGTCGGTACCCATTCCACTTGATACTCTTTGACACAATGTACAATAGATGTTGAAATCTGCAACACCACTTAAACAGCAATTTTTTTTCAGTTAACAGATAACTTTTTTGCTTCCCTTCATATCTTGATTTTCACAGATGTGACATTAATTGGTTAAATTAATCTGATTTTATTTAAAAAGCACCTTAATGTAGAAAGGAAATATTTTCAAATATTTTCCAAATGTAATCAGAATCTTTTGTATCAACCTTAAATTTCTTCAGGACATTTTTTTGAATCTGACAGAGAGTGTTTGAAGACTCTTCAGAGTCTTCAGAAGAAAGCTCAGGGATTTCTAGATGCTTTACCATGGAGACACTAAGTTTGAAAACCAGAATGGTGAATCAGATACTGGATTTCTAATGGTTGATAACAAGGCAACAATTGTTGATTTATTTTCAGATGGAAAAGAATATGATGCATTTGTGTCTTACCTGAAAGACTGTGTTTCTCCTACTGAAGAAGAGAGAGAATTTGCTTTGAAGGTATTGCCCATGATATTAGAAGAAAACTTTGGGTACAAGTTATGCATATTTGAGAGGGATGTATTCCCTGGAGGAGGTAAGTGTATTGAATATTCTTCTCATTAAATAGGCTCATCTTTCTCACACAAAGGTAGAAGTCTATAATTCGAAGGAACTCTGTCACATGTTGTGCATTAAAAGGTTGCATTTTTCATTTAATCTGGACTGTGTGCATGCAAACTCTGGTTGCAAACATTTTACATGTTTTATAGTTATATTTAGTAATTCATATACCCTTACATGCACACACATAACTCACTAATTACAAAGAATCAAGATGAAAAAATCAAAGAGCAAGCATCAAGAAGGTTAAGGTGAGGACACAGAAGATATCAAAGATTTCCCAGTAATAGTGCTTTTGATCTGCTTTTGCTGAGGGCCAATGAATGAACTCACATTTATTGCACAGAGCAGCTGATGACTCTGGTACTAGTTATTCTTAGGTAACTTGTACGTTTGCTGTACCTTCAGTGGGATGGTTGAAACCATTTTCTGAATGAAATGGGTGCCATAACAAAATAGAAATAAGAAATGGAATTTTGGCCCATGGATGTATCTGGCATCTGCCTTTTGCTTGGATAAAAGGTACTATGAGTTTCCATTTAGTCCAAAGATCCAGCTGAGGAATGGAATTTCATTGTTCAAACCACATAACAATAGGATCAGTTAGCCTCCTTCATTAAGCAGGATCTTGTCTCTTTATATCCATTCCTGACAAATTTTTCTATCCTGAGAGAAGCCACAGCTCTTCCAAGCCCTTTGTTCTTACCTATTCTCTTTCTTTAAGTATTAAAAAATTGTTTACTGAAGTGTGCAGTCTGATTTTTTCAATAGTTTTAGATTATTTCCTTTTCTCTGGTCTGATCCATTGTGAACAAAAAATTGAATATTTCCTTCTTTGCACAGGAGCCTTTGGTGTTGTAATACTCTTGACAGCCTCCCTTTACCCTCAGTTTTCTCTTCATTAGGTTAGTTCTGCAGTTTGCTTTGCCTTTCTCTACAAGTCATGTTGCCTAGATCCCTGGTTTATGTAGACTTTGTCCCATGGTGTTAAAACAAGCACTGGAAGCTGTTCATGCAAATTCGAATTGATATTTAAAGGGTATCACCATTCACTTTCATTCATCACTTTTCATACCAAAAGTCATCAATCTAAAACACAGTTGGAACTCCTTTTGTCATCACCTGCTGGTCTTTTCAGCCCTGGATTACTGGAGATAGATTTGGGTGTTTGGTGTCATAAAGGAAGGTGTAACCCCAGGGTTACAAAATACTTGGAGAGAAGTTGCTGTTTGTGCCTTTCTGTGGAATCACTCCAATGGTATCTATTAGGAAAGAGCAAAGAGATATCTGGTTGGGGGAAACCTAATTTTGCTGTCGCCTTCTGTCCATGTGACTACTGCCAGACAGCAGTCTAAGGTAGATGGAGACTATAAGTAGGTTTATGTCTGCTCTAGATAACAATCTTTCACCACACCTGAGTTAATTTTCAGAGACTCCTAATATTTAGTACATATTAATCTCTTCATAAGGACAGGATACTTACATGCTGTCGCTTTATAAGAGGGACATTTTTGGTACATACGTGAATTTAAAAGATAAGTTGATTTGGTCCCTATCCTTTCAATTTAATATAACAATAAATTTATCTTTAATTTCCAGCATTTGTTGATGATATCCATTCACTCATTGATAAAAGCAGAAGATTAATCTTTATACTGAGCCAGAACTACGTTTCTGACAGAGCCATATACGAACTTGAGAGTGGACTGCATAAAGCACTAGTTGAAAGGAAAACTAAGATCATATTAATTGAATATATGCCTATAAGTGACTACAATTTCTTGCCAGAATCACTGTCACTTTTACCATCAAAGAGGGTGGTGAAATGGAAAAAAGATAAATCTCTTCCCGTGAATTCCAGATTTTGGAAGAACCTTCGGTACCTGATGCCAGCAAAACCTATCAAGACAAAGACCAAAGGGCACTATAGTAATCTTCACTCAGGTCCAGAAGCTGCTCAACCCTGGACTGAGGGCTGTGACTTTAATACAATCATATAACAGTTCTGGAGACTGAAGATGTAGCAGAAAACTGTGTGTTTTGCTAACTAATAGAGCTAAATAAACTAATATTTTTGGAAATAGTTGATTAAGAGGCCAGCTCTGACATCTGATAAGAATGCAGAAGCCACTGCAGTGGCTGGGAGGATGTTAACCCCAATTAATAAATCCTATCCCAGAGAAGATTTCCTCAGTAATCTGCACAAGGAGCAGAAGTTTCATACTGCTTAGGACATAGCACATGGCATGAAGCACAAAGAAAAACATTTTTATTTCATGATTTTCAGTGATGTAGAATGATACTATTTATACTTGCATATACTTTTTAGGCCCTTCAATAAATAAATCAGTACTTGCAATCTCTTATTATTAAGATGCTCTTTGTTTTGTATTTTGGTGTAATATTTGTTTGCTCTTTGTTTGGTATTTTGTCTTAATATTATTTTTTAAAACAGTGTTAGAAGAGCTATTCAAAACTATGCTAATCCTCCCTTATTATTAGCTGCCTGACAGAAGATACCAATCTGACATAAATTCCTGGATAAAATGGAGCCATATGTCCTCCTTATATCAGTGGGGAGAAATCAAGGGAGAATAATTTTGGAAGATCTTTTGTCAGGTTTTTAGGAGATCATCAAGGCTCTGCCCACTCTTGTCATTGCTTTGCATGCCATTACTGGTGGTTTTTAGAAAGCATCTCTTTTACAGTGCCACTTAATTCACAGAGGTGGAGGAGCTCCGTTACCTTCTCAGTGCACTTGAAAACACAATTGGAGTGTTGGGTGTCATGACAATGTCTCAAGTTTCATGGGAATGAAAAGTTGTTTGTCAAATATCCTTTAATCATGCATAGTTTCTGGAAGATGTTTAGGTAAAAGAAAAGGCTAAGTATAGATTTCCAAAATGGAGACAACACTGTTGCCAGGTTAGCAGGTAGATAGAAAATGAACAAAGAAATAGAGCAAACATTTGTAGTGACTTTCAGATCAGCTCTAGGAGGTCTCCTTTCTGTCAGACAGCTAAAGAGTTATGGAAATGTGGTTCATAGGCAAAAGCCATTCTCTGGTGTAAGCTTTTACTGAAGAGGATTTCTCCTCTGGAGATGTGTGCCTTTACATTTCCAAATCTCAAATCTTTCACAATGTTCAGTTCTTCTCTACCAGTGTTTCCCATGTTTTCTAGTTACAGATAAATTTTGACATTTTCTGCCAGCACAGAAATGCCATCAGACATACTAGGCACATCAATTTTCTGGCCAAACATCTTACATAAATGTTAGTAACTTTTCTAATACTTAACTGAGGAATTAAAATCTCTCCTCTGCCAGGTAGTTTTTAATATACTTTCATCAATGTATTGCCTAACAAATTAAAGGTCAAATGTGTTTTACTACTCATGTGACTATGGATGGTGCCCATGGTTTGTTAATAGCTCTGGACCAAGCCTATTCTCTATGAGAATCAGCTACTTTAAATTGAAATTGAATTTGCCATGGATGCCCCCTCACCTCAGCTTGGAGAGAAAACGTGACTTCATATACCTGCTAGACCTCATGAAGATGTACCCTAAAGCCTGTGACACCATAGAGAATTTGACTGCCCTGAGATTTTACAGAATAACAGAGGATTATACCTAAGGAAGGTTGAAAGCTAAGTGGCATTAACTCCCAAGCTTTTTGAATGCCAGCAAAGCAGATGCACGTTGAATGGCTCAACATCTGTAAAAGTGGGAGTGTTTTTGCACAGAGAGGTATCATGACACAGTCACTTTATGGTGATCCTCACTGCCCATGATGCAGTGGCAAAGGAGGACAAGGGAAATTAAGGATCAGTGGTAAAGGGGGGTAAGGGAAATGAAGGACGTACATACTAATACTAATGCCAGATGTTCTTATTGCTTTTATATCCTGAATTACTGACATTAATCATACCTTGGAAATCTCTGATTTTTGTTTGCCAGTCCATAGAGGAAAGGAACTGCTAATATTACTTTTATAGACTGTATTTTTAATTATTTGCCTCATCATATATAAGTGAATTCACATGATAGTTGGTTCGAGGTAATGGGTCATTTTGTTTGAGGTAATGGGTCATTTCAGTGATTTATACTGTGGCTTTTGTTCACTTTTGCACTTAATAAAACTAAATTTCTCCTTCTCCACATCTGTGGCTTCCATTTTTGCTGCAGCTAGACAAGTAATATCATGAATGAATTTTTTAAGGTTGCATATAGAATCACTGACCTATGTATTGGTAAAAGCGCATTTAATATAAAAGTGAAAGGGAGGAAAAATTAATTGGCAAGGTTCACTCTACTACTTACTGGATAGCTAAAGCACACAGAAAAAAATCAGACTAAAACCTAAAATCAATCAATCTAACCCCAAAATCAACCCAAAAATTATCTGTGAGGAGGCTGGAGGGGCAGTGGGGGGAAGAAAAGAGCTAGGGTAGGAAAAGGTAAGGATAAAAAGGAATTGGGAATGAGCTCCCATTTAGGTACAAGGTTCAGAGCCACAGCTAAACTGAGCCAGTCTTGACCAGCAGTTTAGGCCTAAAGGCTTAACAGCATTTAACAGCATTTAATTAATAGCTTAAATTAAACTATTTAACAAAATATTTATATAGAATTTACTGCAGCAAAACAGTAACTCATTTACAAGCCCAGCTTGTAACTTAAGTCTTTTAGGAGAGCAACATTCATAGTACATTTGCTATAAAATATTCACACTTGCATGTACACAGACCTGGACAAATATATATCAGGTATCCCTGTGAAAAATGCCCCTCAAATTCAATGAAGTGCTCCCATCAGACAATTTTGGACCTTCTCAATGGACAAAGGGTTAAGCCTCAAGCAGTGGGGGTGTCAGCCCAGGATCTGTCGTTGTCTGGTGATCCTCCAAGTATGGCAAAGCTGGGAGTTCACTGGATCTGAGAGGGAGGGTGCGGGCTGCAGCCCACTGTGGTCCTGGAGAGCTCAAAGGGTCCTGCTCAGGACTGCTGTTTATAGGGTTGCAAGAGAGTGAGCTTTAGTCATAGTAACATCCCAACCTAGCCACAATTTGGGCTGGAAACTTTCCTCAAGAGAGCTCAATCCTGATGCTGTTCAAGACCAAGGCCTATTGAGAAATGTTCACATTTCTCAGCTCACAGTGTGACCTGAGGGGCTGGGGGGAGAGATGCACCGTCACAAGCAAGGGTCAAAAATCAAGCTTAGGGTATGAAGAAAAAATGCAAGAAAAGCAAGCATGGTTAGACCACAAGCAACAAATGTCTCATTCGTAATTTAGGAAGATTAAAACAAAGCCAAATCCCAAAGAGCTATTGAAATATGTAATTTCCCTGAGGAGAACACAGATGGGATCAGTAAGGAGACAGCTGTTGCAAGCCACCAGTCTTGAAATTTCTTGTCTTTCTTTCTATGTACTATAACATAGTAACTGGCTGTGAGAACATGGTATGTGTCTGCTTTTTTTTTAGTGTTGCTGGTTGACTGCTTTCTACCAGGAGCAGTACAAGCTGGAAGCAAAGCAGAATCAAAGAACTCTTCTTGTCTATTGATAATTGTAACATAAATGTAGGAAGAACTAGGACTATTGTGAATCGTTGCTGTAGGGTAGTACTGTATAAGGGCGATTTCTGCAAAAGATTTGGCAGCTCAAGGGTGGTTTTCCTACTACAAGTGCTTCTGTTCCTTCATGACTATCTGCATTCTTTAGAGACATTGGAGACATAGAACTTGTGAAACAGGAATAAATTCACCCTTCTAAGCAGCTGTGTCACTCCAAATGCAAGAATAAGGACAAAACCTATCAATTCCACCACTCTCCAGGTTGTAATGAAAGCAGGAAATTTGCAGAAGGGCTGGACAGGAGGAACCTTAAGATTTGCTGGTTCTGCTGGAGAGCAACTGATGATACCTGCAGAAGCAAGTTGTTACCAGTGTGTTTACTGAACTTGAAGGTAAACACAGTGGTTGCAGTCAGCAGTCACAAAAAAGGAGAGCACCAATAAGGATGCTCCAACAGATTCTGGGAACACAACTTCTGCGTGTGCAGGGTGAGGTGAGTGTTCACTGGACATCTCAGACCTTAAGGGAGTACATAATACCCTATGTAAGGGTACCTAGTTGATTTATGCAAAATGGTCCAGAATTTTATGTTTCACATTCAGAATTCCGTAGATTGATTCCTCAGATAATTAAAAACGGATAGAAAATAGAGATTAGCAGCTATGAAGATGGATGTGTGTTTCTGACCTGGAAGGTTACTCTAGAACTGTGGTTATATATTGAAGTTGTCCTTTTCTATCTTGATTTCTCAGAGAAAGTAAAAAGAAGTCACTTTCTTTTCAGAGACAACTATGGTCTGGCTTGCAGACTTTAAGAATGTTTGAAACTGGCTTTCAGGCTTTAAGAATGCTTGTTGCCTTTCCTAATGAGATGCTTGTGATGTACTTAAAAAGCATTCAATATTTCGAAAAAGAAAATGTGATTGCATTTTTTGGGAAATAATTTTCTGAACTAGAATTAGATTGGGTGTCTGGGTGAAGCAGCAGTTACCAAGATTTCTGCAGTATCCACAACTTATGGCTTCCTGTAGTTGAGCAATCCAAATTTTCTGAATTTCAGCGAAAGCAGCTGCAATTAGGCCACAATAGTATTTTTTTTGTTTGCTTGTTTTGTCAGCTAAATATATAAAAAAGTCATTACAGGGTTTTGTCTCCTATTGTTTGATCTCCCATCTGGCCTCTATGGTTGAGAAATAGGGTGTAATTCAGAAAGACAGTCCAGTGTAATATATTTTATGCTTGTAACCTATCAAATACCGAAATAATAGAGTTCAGTACATTGATGCCTTAAGGTATTTCTTAAAGACAATAAAATAGATTTATGGGTTATTGCTGTATTTCTTTCAACCACTACCATGACTAAGCCAGTTTCAGTGGTGTGCTGGAGACCTCATTCTACTATAAGGTTACAATACTGTTTTCTATTCATTGCAGGAAAATTGTAGCTGTTTTAGGGATTTTGACTATGGTGAAGGAATGCTGTTCCATAAGAGGTTCCAAAGCTACTTGTAGTGCTATAAAAATCTGACTTCTTAGAAACAGTTGAGCAAATTCAGAAGTAACTGTGTCTAGTCTTGAAGAGCAGACAGTACATACTAGGAATTATCTGAATATCACTAGCAAAAAGATCTCTTGACGACTTCATTACAAGACCTCATTACAAGACCTCCTCTTTCAGGAGACTTGAAAGTAAATATTTAGCTCTCAGCTGTGATAGCAACATCTCTATTTGTGCATATTGGGTTGATAAGCTGTACATTAAGCGTATTTATTTATGTAATACATAAGGAAGATACTGCCTTTATGGACTAGCAACAAAACTTCATCTACAAGGAAGGAATCATACACTGGAAATGAAAATTTGTGACAATCTCAGGAGTGTCTCCAGCTTCCAGCATTATGGAGGAAAAACACATACCAATGAATTACTTCCAGTGAAACAAGACCTTCAGATCTGTGAAGCAGAGCCATTGGGGGTCAGCAGGGGAGTAATGAAAAGGGATCCTAGAAGAGTTTAATTGCCTAGGTTGGTAAACTGACCAGGGAAAGGAATAGGAGCATTGTTACCAAATGCATACAGGAAAAGAAAATCACTAGAAAGAATAGCTGTTCAAGCTAAGGAATAATATGCATACAAGGATGTGTCCTTGAATAAGTATATGGTAGGCATTAAAGCCATTATAAGAGTAAGGTCTCCTGTGAGAGTAAAGGAGAAACTACTCTGACCCACTTTTGAGCTGGAGTACAGTAAGTTTCTGAAAGAAAACCAAAAATTCAGCAGTGGTCATCTCTGTCAGGTTTATGTTTCTTGGCTTGCAGTAAGCAGGCTGGGCTATCACGGAAGGCAAGAAGGAATTGTCATGGAATTTGAGGTAGACAATCTTTTCTAATTAACTGCTAAGAATTGTGAGAGTTAAAACTTTTGAAAGGCTTGCATGGTGAGAATTTGCTTTGCTCTTTCTCTGTTGGCATGTGGCTATTCAGTTATTGCATATTCATAGTACCTCTGTGGCTCTAGACATTAGTGCCTGATGCCCAAGGCAGAATTCACTGTAGTGCAGCAAACTGATGGTAAGTTACACCACCTTCCTTTATTTCACAATCACCCACAAGTTCTAGAAACCACCTGTGACTGTGTATTATTTCACAAGGTGCATAAACTAGTGGAAAATGGACAGAGGTTCATGTTTGGACATTGTTCAGACACTTCCTGCAACAGCAGAACCAGTGCCACTGACTCATTGTAGAAGATCGTTGGAGTGGAAAATTTCTTACCCACTAGGTGTTAACCATAGCTGGGCAGAGGAGGAGGTGATGTGATGTGTAAATGTGTCAAGCCAGAATAGTTCCAGAATAGTAAAAACCCCCAAATCTTCTCAGCACTATAAGACTACACTGCATATGCACTGAGATGGTAGGTTTTCCCCACTTGAGCAGAAGTGAGATGGACAAGGTAAGATAAAGCCCCCAAACTTGACTTTCCACAGGGGTGGAGAGGTAAAATCTTCTGGAGATACAGCATAAAATATGCTAAATTTTAGCAGAGTGGGAGGGTAAGCGAGTAAAAGGGAGGAGAGGGTGGGGAGAGAGGAGAAGCAGGGAGGATATTCTGGAGTGGTCCTTTACCCTTTTCTTTATGCTCTTTGCCTTGCAGTCAAAGATAAATATGAACCTTGGAAGTGCAAGCGTGTGAGGCTGCTTTTTTAGTGTCTACATTATTTTTACAGAAGACAAAAGGGTGAATTGGAGAAGAGGCTTAGCCAAATATTTGGTACTATATGTAACATTTTCATCCAGTGTGGTAACCAGTATGACATACCACTCAGACTTCTGGTGGCGTGGCTTTCAAAACTCTATGTGACTGGTGCTTCTGTTGCATTTCTAAAATGTATTTCTGATATAATAGTTGGACTGTTATGCTTAATTTTTTTTATTGTGGTAAGCCTCATTACTTGGACACTATGACAATTTATACTTAAAGTGAAAGGAGTATATTTTACATCTTTAAGATGCATCTCTGTGAAAGAACCATTTTTTCTGATAATCTGTGTTTGAAAGAAGGGCTTTGACTTCAGCTGTGTTGCACTCTCTAATTCCTTTAAGTGAAGAGGGAATAAAAGTGCTTTTTTTCAGTCAGACAGGACACCTTCAAAAGTTTAATTCTTTATACTGAAATTTCTAGAGATAAATTGGAGCCTTTTAAAATGTATAAATCAAACATGTATTTTGCAATGGGGAAAACCATTGACTATAGTTTAGGAGACAATCACCAAGGTTGATCATCAGTGGGCTTAGGTCTGGAATAAGCAGAGAGCTAAAAATGCTCAGAACCCAACAGAATCAAGAATTAATGATGGTCATTGCATAAAGGAATGTGTGCATAAACAGAGGCAACATTGAAATCCCCCACTTTGAGACAAACAGCCTTTCTAACCTTCTTGTGGAAATAGAGTGATTGACTCAATGTGCAGTAAAGATAGAGAACTTCACACAACAAAACAAAAACAAGTCCTACTGTTCTTGAAATAAGTCTGTTGCAAACTGATGGACAAATATTTACACATCCTCTATTTGAATAGGGATCATTGGGATCTGCATTGATGGCAAAGTGCTCTCACATGCTTTTGTGTAGTTTGGGTCACTGTGCGGTCGGTCTTTTATGCGTTTTACATCCAAGCAGGAAGCCTGAAAGAGGGGCAGGACTGTGTGGGACTATGAATGCTGAAGTGCCCTGCCTTCCTAGCAGGTCCAATGGGGGCAAGTCACAGATGGCTCAGATTCATCATGGCTTCTCTTCCCTCTCTGCCAAGGCTGTGTTTGGCTAACTAGTGAGGCTGAACTAGGAGGACACAGATGGGAGGTAACATTGCCACTTGCAGTGGGTGGGGAAGGTAGCTGGGGACATTAATGGTAAGGAGAACTCAATTCTTGCTGTGAATATTATTGTATATTGGAATAATCTTGTAGATCTCAGGTATTACAGATTTTTGTGAACTGTCTAAAAGCAGCATATGGAAAAAAGAAAAAAAAGGAAACATTACCCTTCCTAAATGAAGCAAACTAAAGAAGTCCAACACAATTTTGCATGCAATGCAAATAGAAGATTTTAGAACCCAAGAGGCTTTGATCTCTTACTAGAGGCGTTTCCCCTGCTCTTTTTTACAAGAAAGTGACCCAGAAATTTTCAATATAATGCAACTAAACTAAGAAAGGAAGGGATGATGACTGTGAGGTAGAGGAAATTCCTGTAAAGGAAACAGATTCAAGACAGTGCACAGCTAGAACTAACCACAATTCTTATCGTGTTGGGTAGGATGTGCGAGTAAGATCTTGAGATAATTTTTCTAAATTATATGTCTTAGCTTCAGATTTTAGCCCTCCCTACCCTGTCTTCTTGAAGGTGAGTTCATTTTATTGCCTTTGAATGTGCATTTTAAAGTAAATTGGCTTTAACTGCTTGGTCAGGCTAACAGTGGTATCTTAGTAAGTAGCTTCAATAAATATCCTTTTCTGTTTTGTAGACAAAGTAAAGCTTTCTTCATCTCCTGTGTGGCTAGTACAAATCTTAGTCCTAGGATCAGATTATGCTTGCCCTTCTATTGATATAAGTTGAATACAAGACACAGGAACTGATAGCTTTGATGGTGAAGTGATTTTCATCAGAATCAGAATTGTATGATGGGAGGATTGTGGTATGCCACTCTTTACTAGACTTCAGAGATATCGTGAAATTTGGCACAGCTCTCAAGAAACTGATTTTGATTTTTTGGCTTATATTTTATGTAAAAAGCTGAAGAAGAAGAGGCTGAAAGGAGACCTCATCACAGTGTACAACTGGTCTCTTCACTGTGGTGACCAGTGACAGGACCTGGGGGAATGGCCTGAAGTTGCGTCAGGGGAAGTTTGGGCTGTATCTTAAAAAAAGGTTCTTCACCCAGAGGGTGGCTGGGCACTGAAATGGGCTCCTCAGGGAAGTGGTCACAGCACCAAGCCTGACAGAGTTCAAAAAGGGCTGGGAGCTGGACTTGATGATCCTTATAGGCCCCTTCCAACTCAGCTTATTCTGTGATACTGTGAAAACTCTGTGAAATAGAAATTTACTCTTTTCTTTTAACAGTCCTTTAGGAGTTGAAACATAGGCAATATAATACAATTCCTATTTTTCACTTGTATTTTTTAGCACAAGAAATTATGTGAAGATAGCATTAATTTCCTTTGTACATACGATACTTTCCAATTAAGTGGCACCCTAAATCCCTAGACAAAGTATATGATAATATGGATGTGTACATGGCAGGAGAAGGTGGAGAGACTTTTGATAACATGTTGCCTGGAGAAGAGTCCTTTCTTTCTCTGGTAGATACTGATGAAGAGAAATGAGTCCTTGAGTAAACCGAATCACCCGAGTCCACCTGAAGTGCAAATGCACCTGAATGGTGATTGCTATCTGCTTCTGCTGAGAATTTCCATCTTCCTGTCAAGCACAATTGCAAGATGACAATTATTAATTTCACATCCTACCATACTTTTTAAACACTATAAAAATACAAAGATTACAAGATTCTCTAATAAAAATGTTATCAGTTAGCAAAAAAACCCCCAAAACCAAAACCGAAAAATTCCCAAAATGGCAGTGGTGTATTTTTCCATGCATAGTGAAAAGATTGCTAACCAAAGCTCTAACATTCATTAGTCAACCTTCCCTTTGGTACTTCTTTCCCATTTGTGGTGACCTTTTGGAGCTTATGAAGGTATCATTAGTGTGGCAGCAAATTGCAGGACAAAGAAATTATACATCAATGGCATTATTAAATGCTTTGTGAACAGTCACTTCATGTAGTTTGGCTACATGTGGCCTGTATGTCCCCAGCTACACACCAATGGGAAGCTGGGAAGTAAACACTTCCACTGCTTATCCTGTGCTGGGTCAGGCACTCTTCAAATAGCTTCTGGTGGCTTAACAGAGTCACAGGTGGCTTAATGAGTCACCAGGAAGGACCAGAACTGTCACAGGAGAGAGACTGGACCATTTGCCTGGGGTCAAGGGAGAGTGGAGTGCAGAGAACAGGGAAATAGATAAAATCATAGAATAAGCTGAGTTGCAAGGGACCCATCAGGATCATTGAGTTCAACTGCTGGCCCTACACAGAACACCCCAAGAATCCCACCATGTGCCTGAGAGTTCTGTCTGAACACCTCTTGAACTCTGTCAGGTTTAGTGCTGTGACCAATTCCCTGGGGAACCTGTTCCAGTGCCCAACCATCCTCTGGGTAAAGAACAATTTTCTGATATCCAACCTGAACTTCCTCTGACACAGCTTCATGCTGTCTCCTCTAGTCATGTCACTGGTCATGAGAATGAAGAGATCAGTGCTTGCCCCTCTGCTTTTGACAACAGCAACACCTGCTCACCTGCTCAAGGGACTACAGCACTGAACCACAGAAAAGGCCCTTGGGTCCTGATTGCTTCTGGCACCAGCATGCCTTTGCCATGTGGATGTGACATAACTCAAAGCACCACTCTTGGTTTTATACAGAATTAACATGGCTAAAGATGCAGCCTCAGTGAATGCCCTGAGCAAGGTCTTCACAGGTGTCATAAACCCAGATTCAAGAGTCAGGATCCATTGATCTTTTTGCAGCGGATAAAAACGTTGGATAAACTTATGGAGGGCTTTTTCCCAGTGCTGGTAGCAAACTCACTTTATTGAGACATACATAGAGACTTGGAGTTTCAGGATGATTTTAAAAAGTATGTGGGGTGATGACAGTTAGCAGCCAGCCTGTAACAAAGCACCAGGATGAGGTCAGACAAATGAGTTAACTTACTTCCTGTGGCCTCTGAGCATAAAAAATAGATTGTTCCATTCACTTGCAAGGAATAGTGACATTCTGAAGAGAATGGTGAGTAAAAGTTCTCCCCTCTACACAAAACAGCTGCCTGGAAAAGTGAAGTGTGGGAGTTCTCATCAGCTCTCTCTATCTCAGTGTGCACTGGAGGCTCTGCTGAAGCTAACCAGTATGAGTTGTGTCTGATTTGCATGAGGTGCCAACAGACAAGGGACTAGCCTTTCCCCAGCCTCTCTGCTTTTCCCTTGGGCTGACTCAGTGCCTCTCTGACAGCATTGCAAATGCAGAGTCACTCTGTGGCCGAAGGAAAGGAAAAAGCCCCTTGGGACTCTGTTGCACGGTGCACAGCTGTGCAACTTGAACAGCAGCAAGTACTTTGCTCCTGAACCAGGCACTGGCCCTTTACTCCTGGAGCAGATGCTGCAGACGTGTCAGTCATAGGCATTGGGTATGTCCTTACAAAGTATCCAGGTTAAGCCATGGCTGTGGAATATGCACGCTGGGCATACTCAGTGTGGCTGAGAAGGCTATGGGATGCAGATCAGACTTCTTAGTAGAAGAGGGAAAACATAACAACATGGTTTGGGGTTTCACCTTGCACAGGATACTGACATATAGGGGTCTGGATGCATCTGAGTGCTTTGTGGACCCGCTCCAAACCCCCTGGGTGTTCCCAGTCCCAGAGGGCAGCCC
This sequence comes from Euphonia xanthogaster, assembly GCA_034509185.1. Classification (NCBI taxonomy): domain Eukaryota; kingdom Metazoa; phylum Chordata; class Aves; order Passeriformes; family Fringillidae; genus Euphonia; species Euphonia xanthogaster. The sequence goes on from JAYDZK010000001.1 coordinate 85,752,674, forward strand.
ACAGACCTGGTCCCTTATGCTGGTGTGGGTGTTACCCTTCTCAGCAGGGCTCTGCCACAGCTGTTCAAGCAGTGCAGCACAGCACTGTAGTGCAAAAGTGAGGCCTGATGCTGCACACCCAGGTACACCACAGAGGAGAAGAAGGGGTTTTAGGTTGCTCTGCTGCCCCTAGTAGACATCCTAAGTATGCCCATTTTGGCTGGTAACAAAGCCCACTAGGAGCACATCTCTTGGGTGAAAGAGAGAACCAAACACACGTGCCCACACAGGACACGCTTTGAGGGCTTTACTTCTGCATGGGTCTCCAGGCACTTGGGCTCAATGCTGTTTGCAGCTGCAACACTTCTTCAGATTTGGTTTAATCCCAAAGGAATCCAGCCTGGGCCTGTTGACCTTCAAGGTACAACAGCACTCCATGGATTTTTTGGTGCCATTTCTGCCTGTCTCAGTCTGTTGCTGATAGGCATCATCAGCTGAAGGCTGATGATATTTGGTATCTTACCTATCATCTTAGAGAACATGCTCTTATCAAAGGAGGAAGGATCTGCATTTCCACTCCAGAGATGGAGTTCTGCATTGCTGGAGGTATGAATTGGAAATCCATCTGTAAGCAATTCTATGCAAGGTGTATTTAGAGAGACTGTTGCATATTCTTGAGTATTATCCACCCTGTATTTCTGTGAAATAGTGTGAGCAGGAAAAGTGCTGCAAACCTCATTTCTAAAAAACACAATACGCAGGGAATAATGTTTGCAAAGTTTTACAGAGGTACACAATGAAATATGCTATTATCTATTTTTTGGACTCTTATTTACAAAAAAAAACCCCTGTTTTCCTCTTTTACAGAAAGCAAGATGATTCTTAAAGAAAATGTCTCCAAATATCAGCCAAAATTGATAAAGAAAATAATGCTCACTTTGTGCGGGACACTAACACTATTTGTCAGTGGGGTAGAAGTTAGAGAGATTAACTTGCCAGGTAAGAATCTGCTCCAGTGATGTTTGGTGTTTGTGGTGCTTTCTGAAAACTTAGAAAAGGAGATCTTAATTTTTCCTTGCTTTTGTGAGTTTTTCCTGCACATATACGTGCTTGTGTCAGACAAATAGCTTTTCTGCAAGCTTCTGAAGTATTGGTAATACAAGCTACCCTAAATTTGACTCAAAAATCAGTTTCCCAATGAAATGGATAAATGTAAAGCAGAGTCTCTGAGACCTAAATGAAACAAATGAATTGCATCCGTGACTTAGGTCTCCAGGGTCTGGTCTAGTGAGGCTGGGACTGGGGAGAAGGAAGACAAAAGCAGAAAGAGAGTGATTTATCAAAGCCTTCCACACACACAATCTACCTAGAGGAGCTTGATCCAGTTTAGTGCACAGAGAGAAAATGAAACTATAAGGAGTTTCCCAGGTGGGCAGGTGAAGAACAGATTTCATGACCTCCCTTCTGCTGGGGTAAAATCCTGCCATACTTTCAAAGGTCACAACAGCCTGACTGGCAGGATGGGCATTAGGATAGCTGACCACACCTTTCAGAATTAAAAAAAAATTGTGTAATTTTAGAGACAGTTACTGAAACATAGGAGGATAAATATTTATAAATATCACTGAGACAATTATGTTTGTCAGTCTTACCTTAAATAGGGCATGTGGTGGGCAGGTTCTGCTTCCTCAGGCTTATGTCAGTCCCTTCTCCATTAGCATGGAGAGATGGAGAAGAGCTGCATCTGCTTTTCTGCAAAGTTGAGGTTTAACTGGTTAGCACGCATGCAAAAGTCTGCACATTACAAAAACTCTTCACATTAAGCTTTTGAAAAAAGGCCTAATAAACCTTTGGAAACCTTTGAGTAAATTTTTGATAACATTGGCAAATTACATATTTAAGAAAACCTACTTTTTATTAGTCCATGTTCTGATCACATAAAGAAATATTCAACAGAAGAAAGGTAAGGTTCTATTTTTGCTCCTAATTTTTATTTTTAATTTTTCACCATGGTTTTCCATTTTTTTCAGATGGCACTGATATCTTACTGTCCTGCTTTTCAGGATGTTCCCATGTTGAACCTCAAATATGGTATCGTGCAATTAATGGTGAGGAGTTTGTTCTACAATGTGCTTTGCCAGAGGGAGATGCTACCAACATTTATAGCAACTCACTTCTAAATCAACATAAGGTGAAATGGTTCTGGCACCAGAAAGATAAAGAGACACTGAAGGCTATCAAGGAAAGCTCAAATCTGACTTTCCAAGGGGATGCACTTTGGTTTAAACCAATAAGGGACAGTGCTTCTGGAGTGTACATCTGTAGGATATGGTAAGTAATGGAGCAAAAAAGTAATGGAGTAAAGGAGTAAAAGGTTTCTATTTCTATGGGAGAATTATTGTTTTGGTTTGGTTTATGTATTAAATGTTTAACTTTTTTTTTCCCTTTTCTTTTTCTTTTTTTTTTTCTTTTTTTTTTTTTTTACATCACTCAGGGGAAAAATCCCATGTCTCAAAATTGTTTTGGATGTTCAAACAAAGAAGGCAGCAAAATGTTCAGGTTATGACACAAATATTCTATATCTGCTTGCTGGCAGTGGGAATTCAATAACCTGTCCTGGGACAAAATGTTACAGCCCCACAAAAAAGCCAGATGTGAAATGGTACAAGGTAAGAGTCAGTCTCGCTGAGTGGAGTGGAACTTCAGGTCTAGCTAATGTCATATGCCATAGTTCTTGAACTCTTCTTTGGCAGGCAATGCCAAAGAAATGCAACCCAAAAGTAGAATCTTGGACTGATATATATCAAGTATTTAAGGAAGAGTTTTGAAGAAATTTGCCACACCCAAAATATAATTATATGAAACAGAAGCCAAGAAATGCTTGCTCTTCAGCTAAGAAATTGAAGTAATTGAGAATTAAAATAGCTTTTTTACAAAACTGACATGATTGAAATGCAAGATGTAAAGTTTTGTTTTGACATTTCAAATTTTGAAAATATCCAATATACCAAAGAAAAACTGGTTTCATTAGACACGAAATTATTTTAAGAATAATGCTTCAAATTGTTCTTTCTAAGACTCCTGTTTTAAATGAAACACTATGCTACAGAACCACTACTGACTCAGTATTTGTAAGGATGGTAATATAGCAGCCAAACCTTTATAAATGGGCAAAGGAAAATGATTAAAATTTGCAATTGTGCATTTTCCTTCATGGTATTATTTATATTATTTTATTCTATCAAGTAGAATTATGATCTAGGCAAAGCTATTCTGCATTTGCTTTAAAATTTTAAATGATGTTTATCTTTACCTACATCTTGATCTGAGGCTCACTGAAATTGAGGAGCGTCTTCACATTTGTGTTACTGGATTTTTTCAGGCACTTGATTTAGGGAAAATTCTTGCGTGTTTCAGAAGAATATGAATATATTATGCTGAAAAAGAGTTGTGCTT
>JAYDZK010000001.1:85756208-85777607 GCA_034509185.1 Euphonia xanthogaster
GCTTTTCAAAAATAGACGATTTTCATGCTTCTAAAAGTAGTGACAGTGTCCTCAACCTCATACCATCCAAACTCATGGTTTATTTCTCATAAAATAACTTGAAAATGCTTTCAAAATGATTTCTTTACAAAACAAAAAATAGCTAGTCCATCAAAAAAGTGATCCTCTTTGTCACTCTAGTAATAGGAGTTTAATTTATATCAGCTTCATGATTTCATATTTTTGCATCAGCCATAATTTTAAAATAATTTTTAAAAAATCAATGTTATTCACATATTTTTTAGTATAACTGAAAAATGTCCTCAGACTCCTAATACATCCCATTTTGTGCTTCAGTGGAAAGACCTTAGCCCTTCTGCCACGAAAATCCTGTCCAAATATATTAAAATATCATTTAGTAACAGCAACAACAGCAAGAAAAAAAACAATGTTAATTCTTAGATATTATTTTCATTAGGATGGTCACCAGATAAAATACAGGAAAAGCAGACCAAGCCTAAAGCTTAAGCAGAATGAAATCTACTTGAATCCAACCTATGACAAAGATGCTGGACTATATGTGTGTGATTACACTCTGTCTGACAACATTACCAAGTGGACAGTGAGAACAGCAGCAACAGTAGAAGTCATTGGTGAGTAGTATAAAAACCCAGAATAAAATACCTGAGGTATGTTTTCTTTATTATGTTTATTTCTGTCTTTTGTTCAGGCTCTTGTTCTGAAAAACACATAGATTGAATTAGCTACAGGATCATTCAAATCCTCTTCCAAGTATTCTGAGGACATCTTGGGACACCAACTAGAACATCCAATAGTAATAGCAGTAGGTCATGTAGGAAAGTATAAACCTATTCTATATCCTGAACTGTATGGATGCAGTACAGCTCTTTCTGTATGAAAGCAGCCCAGGACTATTCCTCAGCATCCTGGTGGAAGGTAGGCCACTCTGTGAAAGGGAGAACAGGATTTAGGGGGCAAAAGAAATGTGTCAAGCGAGGCAACCTGGTTCTACGGTCTAGTGAAGAAACACTCCTTTGACATTTCATGGTCTAATGAGGATAGCACTTTTCTGAAATAGGTGATCCTTTTTTCCCCAGGTATTATAAGACCTTGTTTCTAAGAGTTCAAGGGAAAAATGTATCCATCCCATCAGGACAGGAAACCATGTCTTACCAATCTGTGAGATCTCTGTGTGGTGGCTTAAAATACCTCTTGCTCTTTCACTCTTCCTTCTGGCTTTATACCCACATTATTCTCCAGGCAGGCTTGGGCTAGTTCTGCTTTTATTCTGATCTGACTGTATTTGAGCTGACACATTGTCCTTCTCAGTTCTTTTCCCTCACTTTCTAGAGCAGTCAGAAAAACACTTAAAAGGCACCATATGCATCCTACCCTAGAACCTTGCAGACTGAGGGGAGACCCTCTTGCATTGGAAGTCTTCCATGTGAGGGGAAAAGAAGGGGCAGGCACTGATCTCTTCTCAGTGGTGACCAGTGACAGGACCCGAGGGAATGGCCTGAAGTAGTGTCAGGAGAGGTTTAGGTCGGGTATTAGGAAAAGGTTTTTCACCCAGAGGGGAGCTGGGCACTGGAACAGGATCCCCAGGGAAGCTGTCACAGCACCAAGCCTGACAGAGTTCGAGGAATGTTTGAGCAACACTCTCAGGCACAGCGTGTTCTTCTTGGGGATGGTTCTGTGCAGGGCTGGGTGCTGAACTTGATCCTGTGGGTCCCTTCCAACTCAGCTTGTTCTGTGATTCTGTGCTTTATTTCTCTGCTGTGACCTGGTTAAAAAAAAAACAAAAAAACCAACTCAGAACAAAAAGGTGTTATGTGGCACCATTTCCTGCAGTATGGGACTTTCCTAGAATATCAGAGCTGTGGGTTTTATTGTACAACCTGTGGCTGTCATCAGCTGTGCCCTTTGGCAGTCTGAGTTTTGAAAACAACATGGCTATTTTGGTACAATTTTTGTACATATTACAAAAATATACATATTTTTGTATCTGTGCTTGTGAATGGGGTATGCATGGGCTCTGTTTGTGCTTACTGGGCATGAAAAAAGGTTTGACAGGGAACTGGTGTGAGGATTGCACCCTTCAGGGGGTTTTGCAAGAGGGGTTCCTAATTTTTTAATCCTAAATAATTTAAAGTGAAGACTAGTTGCTGAGCTCTTCAGCTCATGTAAGAGGACAATGCCCCAGAGTAAATGAGATAGCAGATGTTTGAGTAGTTACACAAGTTTTGTTGTCCTCCACTTGGACTTAGGTGTCTAAATTCCACCAAAATCTTGAAAAATCAAATTTTAAGTTATTTTCTTTGGTTTTCTGCACTGATAATAACTTTATACTTAATGATATTCTTGTTAATTGCAGCAAAAAACACTACTCATCCACCAAACCTTTTGTATCCCAATGGTGTTGTGATTCTCGAAGTAGAAGTTGGTAAGTTTCAATTCCTCCTCTAGAAGCAAATGAAAATATTTAAATGAAGTATTGATAAATAATGACAGATCTTGATAAAGCAAACCAGCTTTGCTTTCTAGGCTATTTAAGAGAATAATATTCTGCAGGCATGGTTTTTCTGTGCTCTTTTGTTCCAGGCAAGCCCCTTGCATTGGAATGTCGTGTACAGTTTGGGTTTGAAACAGTTTCTCCAATGAGGGTAACATGGAAACGAAACAACGAAGAGAATGTAAATGAGAAATTGAATCAGGAAACAATGTGAGAACCTCCTCCCCCATCCCTTCCAATATTCTGGTCACTACCACCACAAGCAGCTGCCAAAGTCCTTCTAGAACAGCTTTACTGAATACATTTTATTGAAAAAACTTTAGAAGGCTCTTCTCTTTCACCTAGTAATGGCACAAGCAAGTGACAGGCATGTGACCTTCGCATACAGAAGCACATATTGGTGACCATAAAATCAAGAACTCAAACTCTGCATAATCTTAGCTCTTCTTAAAACTTTAGCTCACCGACAGCTTCAACATGAAGGGCTCCTGGTTGCCTGTCCCTGCATCAGTTGTTTTCAAGTGTTCTTGAAAGCACAGTCTCTGTTGTGCCTTGCTAGCAGCTCACACAATCTGCCTTTGGAAGCTGCCTCTGAGTGGAGAATGCATGAGATCAGCAAAACAGTACTGTGGGCTTTGAAGGGAGTTTGTGTGTCTCAGACATAGGGGTGTTACAGACTAGGTCTGAGGGCTTGCAGCACATTCAATTTCAGGACACTGAATTTTGTGACTCCTCCCTGGTGAGAATTAACCAGACCCTGTAGGGGAAAGGTTTTCTGTGACCTAGGGACAGCCCCTATAGTGATTACTCTTCCCTTTCCTTCCTGTTTTCATTCACTTACACAGCGTTCAACTTGGGCAAGCAACAGAGTAGAGGCAACACAGGCAACCCTGTCTTTCACCACACAGCCCCGAGTCAACTTTATGGGTAAACTTTCTGTACACTGGGGGAAGAAAAAGCCCTGCTCTCACTGCTAAAACCAAGTTCATAATAGGAGTCATGTGGGGAAAAAAAAAGAATTATATCACACAGTCATGAGGTAGACTGGAAATCGCATTTTCCTAACTTTAGAATGTTTAGATTTAGAATATTCTTGTTAACAAGTTTTTAGCTGTTTTAATGGGTAGAGTTTCTGTTTATTTTTTAAAGCATGAACAAATGAAACATCCCCAACAGACTTTGGTTAAATCCTTGCCTATGCTCACTCCTACACATCTTGAGGTAGCAGAGGTAGAGAGGTAGAGCCATGGGACACTGTCATTTTGCAGTGGCACGAGGTGAGATGACCTTTGGGATGACGCAGAGATGCTTATACTTGGGCTTTCAAAGGGGAATGCTGAAACTCAGAAACCCTGGGTTTTCTGGAGTGATTGCAGATGCAGATCTGTTTCCCATATCCTTCACTCAGCCCTGAAGGGATTCCTCAGTTACCTTGTCATTTCCTATACTTCTGTCCCTTATTTCTGTCTTATTCTGTTTGCCTATCATGTCCTTGGGCTTTTTACCCCTGTGAAAGAAGCTGAGCTGCTCAGTCTTTTGCCCAGCTAGTTCTCTCTTGGGGTTCCTTTCTGAAGTCTCAATTCTCTGCATTTCTGCCAGGTGACTGTTTTACATCTTAGAAAACCACAAGCAATCTTATAGAAGTAAAGGGGACTATATGTTGAAAACTAGACAAGTGGTAAATATTTTGCTGAGTAGATGAATTAAGAATAAACTTTTCAGTCTTCAGGCTTGTCAAAGTATTTTCTTACGATGTTAGTTAGTATTTTCTTACCATGTATAAACCAATTCCAAACCAGAATATTGAATTACTATTAAAAGTTCAAGATTAAGAAGTTGCAAGCTCTTCTGTGTGTGAGACATTGGGAAATTGTGTGAATGAACAGCAAAGGTATCATGCAAACACACATTTTTTTTCCTCTCTAGTGTCTATCCAAAAGGTTTGAAGGGACACACACTTCTTCACGTTGCAACTTTGAAAGAAGTTACTGAAAAAGACCTCAGAAGCAACTTCACATGCTTTGCTGAGAATTCAGTGGGGAATGCCACTGCTGTGATCCAGCTGAAAAGAAAGAAGAGAGGTAAAGCTATCAACTGGTGACTATTTACTCCTGAAGACACATTTTGATTTACTCTACTGCTACTAATTAATTCCCCGTTGACACTGGCTTTTAGCCAGCAGCAGAAGTTTCTTGAACCTGAGTGGGAAAAGTCTGATTTGTCAGATGTCTTGAAAGCCAAGTATTTTGAGGATTACTCAGAAGAACGGGGCTATCTGGGGAATTACTACAGGCAGGTGAGCCAAGTGGAAGTTAGAGATTAACTGGAAGGAAGAAGAGGAGAGTGCAATCTCTGAGCATTATTAGGCAAACTACTAAACTGAAGCAGAGAGGCTGCTGAAAGCAGCAATATTCCCTGATTTCCATAGGATATTTCTGTTTATTTTCCCAGTCATTAGCGTGCATGTTTCTGAGAATTACCATAACTGATATGATTGTGGCAGCCTTTCAAGTCCCAAACCTGAATCACTGTGGAAATTAAAGTGTTAAACCATAATTCACAGCAGAGGTTCATCACTGGAGCACAACAGGAAGCTGCCAGAAGGGCACTGTGTGCAGCTGTGTCTGTTCTGATGTAGCTTTTCCATCTCAGGTGATGGCTATTTTCAGCATTGCTGAGTGTACCAGAGACTATTTTCTCTGTGCACTCTGTCATAGATTGGCCTTTCATATCACCAAAGAGATGCCATGCAAAAAAGGTCACTGATGGTAGACTGAAATTCTATGATAAGGCTTGTGGCTACATGAAATCTTGACTTCCCTAAATGTTGCCAGAGAGATAAGAAAAAAGAATTTGTAAGATGGTTTGTCCCCATTTCTGGACTGATTTTTTATCTAAGTGTCAATATTATTTTGGAAACTCAAGTTATGACAGACTCTTTTCTTCCTGCAGTGTTGTTCTTATATGTACTATGCAGTGCCATTTCTACTCTACTTGCGTTTGTTTTGTGCGCTGCCTTTATTTACCAGCACTGGATTGAAATAGTGCTGATGTATCGAAGTTATCTGGTCCACAACAAAAGTACAGAAGGTAAGAAACCTTGTCTAACGTGAATTCGCTCCAGTTTTTCTACTGCCTTTTGCCATATGGGATAATCTGATATGAATTACTCATTTGATTAAGTTCTTTTAATGACCCTGTTCTCTTCGAGCCAATAAAAATTTTACTAAACCCTGCAAGATGCTCAGTGAATGCAGATGGAAAAAAGAAAGTCATATAGTGTGAAAGAAATATCTGACACCAACAGAAATGTCAGTTAGACTTTTACTCTAATTTACCCATAGAAGATTAGAGTAGGAAGCTGAATTTTGGCAGTCCATATGCAGGGAATAACTTTGCATCTCCAACATTTCACAATCATTCTCTGAAAAAATGCAAAAAACCTTTGGACAAGAAAGAAATGACCTTGCATAACAAGGTGAAGGACTGCAGGGTCTATTGTATCTTTCACTTGAAGCCAAGAAGTTTCTCAGAAGAATAAACAAAAAAGAGAAATAAGATGATGTAGGGCACCAGTTGACAAATGAATGTTTGGGAAATATTCATATTTCCTTTCTAAAATCTTTGGAAACTACTTGACATTTGGACCCGAGTGATTAGCTTTTGATTTTTCAAGTCTCTGTAGCAGCATTGCTCCACCACCTCAGCTAAAACAGGCCACTGAAATAGTAGACAGAGTAAAAATGTATCAGGAATCACTATGACTACTTCAAAGAACTTAAGGTATGATTTTCTTAAACGTGTTGAAAGAATTGTGATCATTTGTGCCTGAGAAAATTTTTCTAAAAATTCTTGCATCTTGATGCAGTTTGAGACAGGGGTGTCTGAGTCTGGTTTTGTGTTTATGCAGATATCTTATATGTGAGTGTGAAAAAATTGTATCTAGGTACCTCTAAGTACACGCACAATTGGGAAATTAACTCCCCTTCTGGAAAACATTTTTACAAGCACTAAAGCATTTGGCCAAAGCAGTTTGGGAGACCACTCAAAATTTCCCCCCTATCTGGTAACAAAGTGATTTAAGGACCTGTGGAAAGTCCCTTTAGAGCACACCCTGCATGTCAGCAGGACAGACACAGACCTGCCAAGGCCTGTGCACTGAAGTTGAAGGCACCTTTGGATTTGTCCTGGTTCAGGGCAAATTTGGGAGAGAACCTAGGACAGGTTCCACCATAACAGCCCCTGTCCCCTGCTTGTCCCCTGCTCCTCAGGTACCTCGTGCACACAGCTCCGCTTGCAGCATGGGGGTATAGGGGGTGTGCAGACCAACTGTGCATACCCAGAGAGTTTTCTGCCCAGGGAAAATGTGTTCTCACCTGCAGGACTATGTCCTTCTCACTTCATGGATGCATATCAAGTCACCTGAGGTCTGAAAGGACTTGTTCATAAAGCAGCAAAGCAGCAGCTATGACTTGGGTTCGCTGTTTCTTCCTTTTTATAATTTCTTCTCTCATGTCTTTCTCAGCACAGAATCAGACAACTGAAGAATCCTACAAGATTGGAAGGTACCCTGGGCACCTGCTCAAAGCAGAGCCAACCTAGGTTATGCAGGGCCTTGTGGAGAGAGAACCACAACTCCTCTGGGGTTAATTGCCTTCTTAGCCAATTGAGATACATCTCAAAACTCCTGCCTTCTTCCACATGTAGAGAGAAATAATGCAGGAGATTTGATATTAGCATTTATAGAACACACATGCCATCACTTTGCTGAAGTCGGGTATTCTTCATTTCCTACACTTTCAGCATCTTAAATACAGCACCCTAAGTTCCTCAGCTTGTAATTTTCCTATGCAATTATGTGAAAATATGGCATAATGGTGCTTATTTTGTATTTATTTTTAACTTGCTATTGTAATTGTAATGTTATAAAGGCATGTGTTTGTTAGTGGCTGTGGTCTAATAAGATTGCAGTGACCTCTGTGGGTGAAATGAGGAATACCTGGCTTGTAGTGCAATTTATTGTTATTTAAAATCTGTTTTCAAGGGAGCTTCAATTTAGGGTATAAATGAATTGAAGTTCAGCTAAACAAATCTAGTGAGCCTCTGGCCCACCTGTAATTCCCACATTAGTCCTGTGTGCCTACTGCTGATGATTCACTCTTGTGGGCCTAAATTGACTCAGCTTGGCAGAAAAACAACTCAGTAAAAGGCAGTGTGTAGCCAGCAAAGTGAATCATCTTCCCCAGTTATCACGAGAGCTTATCACAAGAATTATCACCAGTAGAAGGATGTGATTGAAAGTGTGTCCAGGGGCAGAGGGGAGGAGCAGAGATGCAACATGTGTTGTCTGATAACATTCTTGGCCTCCAGACTGAGTCTGCATACCTCTGTTTTCTTTTGATGACATAGCTTCTGCTATGTGCTGGTTCTGAATTTGAGTGTTCAGGCCCAGCTCATCCATGTTAGTTTTCTGAATTTGCTTTACAAATGGGCTCTTCTAGATCCTGTAGGAACTTGGTGACTCTAGCCTATGTCTGTGGTCCTAATCTCACATCTAGGGATAGAAAACGGGAGGTCAACACCAAGGCATGTGGGTCATGACACAGCACTCAGGTCTCTGTGCTGGATGTGGCTGTCTCAGTGCCCAAGCAGTGAAGGTGAAAGTCAATATGGTGGAATCCAGACAGCCTCTCATCTCACCCTGCAGCAGCACCCTGCTCTACACAGGGAAATTTCTTTCTGGTTCCTATTCATTGCAGTGTCATGTGATACAATTCAGCTAATGGAACATAGGTGCCTGATGGTATTTGGGCTGCCTGACAACGTCCTGCCCTTCCAAAGTGCTTGAGTCTCCAATACTTCCCCTGTCAAATCTGGCAGTCTTAGGATGACTTAAATGGCCTCAGGTAACTGGGAAACTGGACTGGGTCCCCTGTGCCTTTTGCTTTCACCAGAAACTATTTTATTTTTTGTTCCTTCTCCCTCAAGTGTAGTTCAAAGTTTATTCAGCAGATATAATTTACTTTTGCCTTGTAGTTAAGAATGCACCTAACTCAGGACCTTGGTACCAGGGTGGTCAAAGCTAAGAAACATTCTTTACCTATGTTTCCTCTGCACTGTACAAAGGTTCTTTTAAGGAGACTTAAAGCTCAATAACTGGTCAGTACTTGGTGTCTTAGCTGATATTTCGATCAGACTTAGCCTTTGCTCCTTAACAGAGAGACAGAGGTCTCTATGTTTACAAACACAACAGTGCATGAAACAGCGTAACTTTTGCAAGCAACTAATATTCAAGAACATTGTTCCTTTAAGCTTTATTATGTTTTAAAATAAGATTGGCCATTGACAAGTTATTTTAATCAGCATTTGGGCAAATGAGAGAAAAGATTGGGAATCATTCCCTACCACATGGCTTTTGTCTGGAAAGGACCAAATCTTTAAACTACCTTGCACTAAACATCTCCAGCTTGCTTATTTGCTTTGCTAGCATATGTCTACAAAATTTGCAAGACAGTGAGACGGCAAGGTTGTCTTTGGTTACTGGATAGCTGTAATCTATGAGCACATCATAATTTTAGGTTTGTGTTGTGCCTACTTAAACAGATATAAATGGAAACTGGGCATTAAGAAAGAAGCTGGAGGCTTCAGCCAGACTTGTTAATGTATATAGTCATTCTTTATTATTTATTTATTTGTTTATTTCAGATGGCAAGGAATTTGATGCGTTTGTATCCTATGCAAAAATAAACTCTTCTGAAAGTGACTCTGCTTTAATTAGCGAGGAAAAATTTGCCCTGGAGCTTCTTCCAGATATGCTAGAAAATAAATATGGATACAAGTTATGTATTCTTGAAAGAGATATCCTTCCGGGAGGAGGTAAGATCCCTGGGCATGATAGAAAATCTTCAGTTTTTATAAAATTGTGTTTCACTTAAAAAAACCCCAACTTTATGCACTAGAGCAACAAATTGTATAATTAGTAGTGGAATTTATGTTCAAATCCTATGTTCATAATGTTTTGATCTTTGTGTCTGGTCCCTGAGCCTGACGCACACATACTTTGGAGTGAGGTCTCTGTGAGCTACTAGGCTGAGACAAAGCTTCTTGTGCAAGAATTTCTTTGCAAGCAGACTCCTTTCCCTGGAAAGAAGACTTCAAATAGTAGTTACTTTCTGAACAACTACAGCCAGTGCTACCTAGTAATTAGACAGCCCTGTGGGAGAGATGAAGACAAGTCCAAGTGTCCCTTGAGACCCTGCTGAAATGTGCTGAGGTCTCAGCTGTGCCCTTCATGTCCTGAGCAGAAAGTTGTGTCCTTCACTTGTATGGGAACAGCCATGGTAGCCCCGGATAGCAAACCCATTTCTAGGTGTTGTATGATTACTCGGCATTCCTCTTCTTGCCTTTCCTTATTTCTGGGTTTTAGCTGTTGATAAAGGAAGTGATAAGATAAAACCTCCTTTGCAGAATGCAGTAACTCTCACCATTTCCTCTCCAGCCTATACAGATGAAGTTGTAACAGCTATTAAACACAGCAGACGGGTAATAATTGTTTTGAGCCCAGCCTATGTCAGTGGACCAAGCATCTTTGAACTGCAGGCAGCAGTGAACTGTGCATTGGAAGATAAAGGGATCAAACTGGTATTAATAAAGTTCCAGGATTTCCAGGAGCCAGAGACTTTGCCTCCAGTAGTGAAGAAAGCACTTCGGATTTTGCCAGTCATTACCTGGAAGTCTTCCATTTCTGCTGGTCCCCACAAGAAGTTCTGGAAATACATGCTTTACCACATGCCAATGAAAACTGCTAAGAGGCTTGAAAATTTCAGTCTCAAGGGCTTCTCCCAAAGGTTATTCAGACTGGTATAGATATGAGAAATTTCACAGTGGTATGACATCAGGCTCAGGAATGGTAACATGATTGTCAAAGACTCTTCTGTATCGTCTGACAGCTGTCAACTGTCACTGCAGCCAGCAAGAGCTTGCTCTGAAACAGTCAGAAGGACTGAAGTGTAACAGTGCACAGCAAAACTGTGCCACTGCATACAACTGTAAATGTGAGCTATCTTTCATAAATTAATATTTTATTACCATTTTTATTATACCATTTTTTACTATTTATTATACCATTTTGCTCTGATTTTGAGACATACAATGTTCTTTGCACTGCATTCCTTTCTGGAATACTTTAGCACTTGTTTTCTAGAAAAAGATTTTAAAAAGGGAACTCCAGAGGACGCTTGCAGTTTAATTTTTTGGTGCAATCCGGTGGGACATACCCAAATTCTTCAAGGGAGTTACCTCCTCCAGTGGGAACGCCAAGAAAATACCATGAGATACTGCTACAGCTGTGTATGCCAAAGGGATTCAGAAAAGAAGGACCACTGTGTAGGCTTACCCCAGGCTTCTCCATCCTTCCTTCAATGAGGGGAAGAATTCAACCAGTTCTAAACCAGTTCACACTCGGGGACGCCTGAACCGGATCATTGATGATCCTGTCTGCTGCTGGTCACTCAATGCCCATTTAACATGTCGGCACTATGGGTGTGTTGCAGGTGTAAATCAAAGCCCTGATTGTCACAACTAGTAGACTTCCAGGGTCTCTAAATCTTTCCCTTGCAGTCCTCTGGCTGCCAGCTCTCCAGAGCTCATACCACGTATTCTCAAACCATCTTGCAGTCTGTGTGTATGTCTGTAGCTGAGTGAAATGCAATGGTCAGTACTAAGCAATCTGAGTGGTATGGCCTCTTCTCTGTGGTTCTGCTTACTTCATTTGGCCTTCAAGGTAACAAATCCTCGTTTTATAATGCTAATTGAATATCTCATCTGTCAGATTCCTTGTTGGAAAGGCATTCTAAGAAATACTACTGTTAACAGGATCAGTATACTGGAAAAAAGAACTCTCTTGCAAGCAGGCTGAGCATTATCTACTTAATGCTATATCGGGTTCAACGCTTTCGAGGGAGGACTGATGGTGCTGTGAGGCTGACAGAAAATACTGCTTCATATAGAAGTAGAACATCAAAGGGCATCACTGACTGTACTGTGGAGTTTTAACTCCTTTTTTGTTAGGGTCGGGATTAAATGTGTAAGATGGTACTTTTTGTTTGGATTCAGATGTTTACTAGTTTTTATTTGTATTTCAGTCTCATAAACCGTGAGTTTTACAGTACTTAAACAAACTAAAAAATTGAGCCATATCTCTCACTTTACAAGGTTTTGAAGGATAAATTGTCTACTTAAGGAATAACACTTAAATGGTTTTTACTTTTAACTTAATAACTAACTACTCATGGCTCATAATGTGGAATTTCATTTAATTTCACAATACCACCCAAACCCCCGAAGAAGATGAAGAAGAAGGATTAGTTTCTGCTCTAAAACTTTTATTTTGTTTTATATATATTACTATATTCTAAAATTGTAAACTATAAGTTTTCTATTATGCGATATTACACACTTCTTTTCAAACTACACACTTATAATTTTAGTGCTATCATTTAATTTTGGACATTTTCTTTACAGCTTCAGATTAAATGTAGTGTTCTTTTGGGGGTCAGTGCCTGCCAGCACAGAAAGTCTAAAATTTTCAGTAACTAGGGTTCTAACACTGTACCACAGAGAATTTTGGCAATGCAGTTCCACCTGTATTGGAGATTTGGTTCAGATAATTATCATTTTGATGCAAATTTCCCACTTGTCACCACATCACCTTTTGCTTTGCATTACAGACCATCACAGTTGCACACACTGGATCCCTTCCACAGAAAGTCAAGTGGAAGATATTCTCTACCCATGAAGGGACATTCAGTCTGTGAGGCCAATTGCTTTGAAAGAATCCCCTCCCAAGCACATGCAGTGTGGTTTCACGGTCATCAGAGCTACTTGTTTAGGGGTATCACATCTGTTCTCACCATCTGCCCTATCTGCACTGTCTTCTAACACAGTCAAATCACTGAATAATTTGAATGATTTGTCAGTAAATTAAATGCACTCAGTTCTAAGATGAGTAATACAGGCTTCAGAAGTTTCTAATTAACAGCACTATGTTTGCACACCCTGTTATCCTTACACTAAACACGGTAGTTTTTGTGGAGGAGAAAATAAGCTGGCATTTTAAAATCCGTAAGAGCAGTGGGAGGAGGATAATGTATTTGCCCAGTAGGTGCCTTACTGGTATGAGTAAAACAAATGCCAAATACAAGACAGCCCAAGATCCAATTTCAGGCAGGTGGTGTGACTCAGCCCTTCCTCTCTATGTTGATATTACCGGCTAATTACATACACGTGTTTAAGGGAGGGAGCCCCTGTCCAAGCGAGGCTGTAATTTGCGCGGTCCCCCACCAGATGTCCCTCCCGTGAGCCCTGCACAGTCCCTTTATTTACACACTGAGTAGTTTCGTTACCAGGTGTGACAGGACCAGGGAGTCGTGCCAAGTGTGGTGCCCGGGGTGCCACTTGTGCTGGGGAGGCAGATGGGGAGCGAGGGCAAGAGAGGAAGGCACGAAGCTGGCTCTCCTGCGTGCCCAGCCGATGCAATTCCCTCGTGCTGTGCTTGCTGCCTGAATGGTGAGCATTGAAAAGTTTTTTGCTTGATTTTTTTTTTTTTTTTTTTTTTTTGGTGACAGTGGAAAAATCAGAGAGGCTGCATAAATTATGTAGTTGGAAAAGTCCTTTTATTCCTCAACAGGGTAATGCTGTGGCCAAGGTTTTTCTGGGTCAGAGGAACCTGCACAACCGGTATCTTCACACAAACTCCAGGTCAGTCTGCAGAACAAGGAATGGGACAGGCACATAAGGACTATACAATGACCTCTAAGAGGGGAATGGAAGAGCCCTGAGGAAGAAGTGGCTGTGGGCAGTGTGAATCACCAGAAGTGGCTGTGCACACCTTCATGCACCCACTCTATGCTAAACCTGTAATAAAATTGTCACAGCCCCAGACATGGGCTTTACCATGCTTGCACATGCAAAGCTTTCTGACCTGCTGCTGCTGAGCATGGTATCCTGTTCTGCTGCTGCTTGTGGGGGTGAGCCCAGTCTGGGCAAGAGGTCCTTGCTTCGCTATGAACATGAATCCAGTGGTGCTGTTGACTCTTCTGAAGACATGAGGCTGCATGTTTTCACACTGGACTATGACTATGTGCAAATTCCCTATGAAGTTACCCTTTGGATCCTCCTTGCCTCTTTTGCAAAAATAGGTAAGTAGAAAATGGGCTCTTGGGTCCTCCTAACTTGGAAGGAAGTTAAAAAATACAATATAACCAAATAACTTTCATTCATTTTGTATCTGGGATTGATTTTACAGTGTCTGTCCTCAAAAGAACAGGTGTGTTCACTACCACGGCAGTGCCAAAATTCCACCTTAGAATGATTCCATCTTACTTAAGTTAACATATGACCTCCAGTCTTCAAGTCTCTTGGGCTGTGAGTAGCAAATAGCAGCAGAGCTCCCTGACACAGTGCTGTCCATTCATTTTCCTAGTCCTTATAGATCACAAGATACCAGAATTTGCAATCTGATGCAGCTGTAGAAATTAGTTACACCAGACTGAGACTTCAAGTGTACTGAATTTTGGGGAGAAAGGGTAAAGCATTCTTTCTTTTGTATGAATAAAAGGAAACATTTCCCTCTGAGTCTTTGTTTTACATATTTGCTCCTTGAAGTTGGTGTGAAAAGTAATACCAGGGAGAGAGAATGAGAGTCTCTGAGGGTATGGATCATCAGAGATGTAGGCTAAGAATCTTTTGAATACATAGCAATGCATCTATCTTCTATTAGAGCTGCATGTGGGTATCTGAAAGGGGAAAGGCAACTCAGGGAGCAGTAATTGCGGAACTGTAATTAATATTGCAAAAAAAAAAAAAAAGGCTCATCATGTCTTACACATTTTCATGGCTGGGCTGAATTTATTTTGACCATTTAGAATTAATGCAGCAATATCAAATAAATGAAGATGATGGTAATGATGTGAAGAGTTGCACACATCAAATATCCCTTTTCTTTTGAACTTTTTGTGGGATTTTCAAATTCTTCCTTGGAACAAGCTTCTAGGGGAGACTGATGTTTTCCTGGAGGTGGCCTGAAGAGAAATATTTTTCTTGTCTTAGTTACCCAGCTGACAAAAATCATTACCACCATCCATGATTTGCAAGTTTCATTACAGCTGATACCCTCAATCTGATTCCTACAAATGTCTTCACTGGTAACATAACAATCAAAATTTCCACAAAGAAAATTTGTTATGGCATCAGCAGAGTGTGTTAATATTAAACATATTGACTAAATACTTTATTTATCATCCATAAAGCACAAGACTTGACATATGGCACATCTACACAAT
Organism: Euphonia xanthogaster; assembly: GCA_034509185.1. NCBI lineage: Eukaryota > Metazoa > Chordata > Aves > Passeriformes > Fringillidae > Euphonia > Euphonia xanthogaster. The sequence continues at coordinate 85,771,062 of JAYDZK010000001.1, forward strand.
ATTCTTGTTTTGAACATGAATAAGATACTTTAGAACTGTGTGATGCCTCCCAGGTGGACCTGTTACTTTTACTGTGAGTTTTCAAATAACATTATTTTTGATGAAAAGTGTGGAGCTGTTAATTTTAAATATATTTGAAAGAAAGAGTTAGTCTGAATAATCTGGTTGCCCGGGGAAGAAGATTTCCAAACTGTTAGAGTTTTCAGTGTTTTCTTCAGGTATTGTCTTCTTTCTGGATTTCAAGATGTAAGGGTGGGAAACAGCTCCAAGATCTTGAAAGGCAAAACAATCCCCTTATCTGTAAGACTGGAAGAGGACTTGACAATTATTTTTAAATTAAAAAGTAGGTGAGAAGAGTTATGATATAAACATACCTCTTGGTAAAAAAAAGTAGTGTCCTAAAAAATTATTGAAACTTTCACAAAACTACTATGTTCCTTTGCTTTTGAAGACTGATAGTTCAAGGGTCACAGAAATACTGTCATGGCAGAACCTTCTAGAGCTGCAAGATGAAAGCTAACCTAGCTTCAAGCATGGAGTCACAGACATTGGATTTAAAGGTTTCTTAGTCTGCCTCAGTCTCATTCTTGTAAATTTAAAAAAAATCCTGACATTTTTAGTACAGGCACATCCCATTCACATTATGATCACACAGTTCCTTGTATAGAGACTAGACAAGCCAGTAGCAGGTAAGCAGTAAGGATTCTTGAAGAATATTTCCTTTCCAAATTATGGAGGATCATTTCAAAGAAGTTCCTGCTTTCCCAGAACTGGAGCTTAAATTCGGACGTGCTTAGTCAGCGATCAGGAGCTGGGCAGCAGGAATAGAAAAAATTAATGGTCAAACTTTTGCTCTGCTTTAGTGGTACAAGTGTGGGAATGTTTTGAAGGGGACAGTACTGCCCGTTTTTACCTTCATAATCCTTAGAGCAAAACCTGGCTGTCTGAAGACAAAGCGTCCAAACACAGGCATGACAATTGTCTGATGTGAGGTTAATTTAAACTTGAATAATCCCCTAATGTTTTATTCAAGGTTTCCGCATCTTTCACCGATTACCGAGACTTATGCCTGAAAGCTGCATCCTGATCGCCATCGGAGCACTAGTAGGAGCAATCATCTTTGCTTCCCATCACAAATCTCCACCAGTGATGAACAGTAGTATTTACTTCTTGTATCTCCTCCCACCCATTATTCTGGAGGAGGGTTATTTCATGCCAACTCGACCATTTTTTGAAAACTTTGGATCCATTCTGTGGTGGTCTGTTCTGGGATCTCTGCTAAGCTCGTTTGGGATTGGCCTCTCCCTCTATGGAGTCTGCCAGATCGAAGCCTTCGGCCTGAGTGACCTGAGCCTGCTGCAGAACTTGCTCTTTGGCAGCATGATTTCAGCAGTGGACCCTGTGGCAGCTCTGGTAGTTTTTGAAGAAGCCTCTGTTAATGAGCAGCTTTACATGATGATCTTTGGAGAGTCACTCCTAAATGATGGCATAACTGTGGTGAGTTTGTTTCTGCTCCTTGTCTTCCCCTATTTGGACTCTTTTGGCTTGTAGGGTTACTGGGCACAGGACAAGAACACAGGAGATCCTAATGCATTATTTATTTTATGAATACTCCACTCAATTACACACAAGGGGTTTTAATGCATGCAAAAATTACGTCTTAGATTACTTCTTTCCAAAGCATGTATTTTAGAGCTGCTGGAAGAGGGAAACATCCACATACATGTGAGATGTGCTCTTGCATTCACTGAAGTGAATGGATAATCTACTGCTGATTTTTCTGGTCAGATCAGTGTAGGACCTTGGAATGTTCTTGACATTGTGCAAGCAAATATCCAGAAAGTTGTACTGCTTAAAGACTGAAGGCAGCAAGGGTAGAAATACAGGAGACCCCGCTTTGTCATATACCTGAGAGGGTCCTCTGGAAAAAAAAAAAGAAGCAAACCAGAGGTGGATAACCTCTGGAGACCACACTCTGTCCTCTAGCCCCTTCCAGAAATTTCACCAGAGACCTTAGACAGGAATTCCAAATGCCACTAAGAACTTTGCATAACTCTGTTTCTATCAGTAAAAAATATTGACATCTGACAAATGTTTAAATTTTTCAGCTGTCTTGTCATAAATATCCAGAAACAATGTTTCCCGAATAAGAGAGATTTGTTTGGTTGGCTGTGTTTTTGTTGTTGCTCTTCTTTGTTGTTGTTGATTTTTTGTTTTTAAGAGGAGAAGAGTGTTTTTACAGAGCTCATTTTGCTAATATTTTCCCCCTTATCTCATTAGTTCTGCTAAAATTGGAGCAACCTGAAATTCTAGATGTAAGCAGAAGCGATGAGAGCATTTAAAATACGTGTTTTTTAAGGAAGACATTTCAAACAGGAAGTTTATTGCTCAGAAACCAACAGGACTGCTCATGTGGTACAAGTTCACAGCAGGTTAAGGAGTTTCACTAGATAAGATCTTTACAGAATTTAAATCACAGGAATCTAAAACACATAAAAACCATTCAGATACTGCTATACATGAGGTACAGCCCAACTTGGACTTGTAAAATCTGTACAGAGTTCACTCCTGAAAGGCTTCATGGGGGAAGTGCAGTTTACCAGTACTGAGAAAAGAAAAAGGAATAAAGTAACTTCTTGCAGGCACAGCCTAAGGATCATAAATCCTTCCTCTTGGTGATCAGAGATACAGGGCTGACGTAGAATTTGGGGACAAATGTTATTTCATTTATGTTCAAAATACTTGGGTGCTACAGTTGTAACAGAAAAATCCCCATGAGTCTATCTCTTACACTTGTCTTTTTGGTTCCTTCAAATACTGACCTCAAAAATGTAATACCTCTTTTACATGCAGGAAAAGCTTGTTTCATGCTTTTCTTGGTGGGCTTGCTACCTTGCCTTTGCTTTTCTCCCAGCTATTTATCATGTGGGTCCAACTCCTGATGGTATTTACCTGAGCTTCCAGTGGGGATCCAGTTACAGTACAAATGTGCAGTGACAGAAAGCCTGTTACCACAGTGGATTTAGGCACTCCTCAGCAGCCCTGGGCGTGTTAGTAAACAAGATAAAAGGGCTGTATGTTGGGTGCACCACTGAGAGTTCCCATTGCCCCACACTCTCATCTTTGGGGCTCATCTCAGAGCAACTGTGTTGCCATCACTTCATCAGCTCCTGCTACTGCATCTCTGCATCAACCACTATTCACCCCCTTTCTGGGCATTTGAGCTTTCAAAATCTCTATATGGCTTCATGCTCAAGAAGACTGAAGTATTTGTCACTTGAATGGAGTCCAGCAGGTGACTGTCTCCTCTCTGATATCCCACTTCCTTTTTTCCAGGACTTTAAAGCTACTTATCTCAGGTGTCCTCTCTTACCTTTTCCTTCTTTTTCTCTCTTAACAGTTTTATTTGAGTTAACTCTAAGTGTTTAAAAAAGATAATATCACCAAGATATATTAAGCATACATATTTTTTATTGTTTAAATACAAATATCCCCTGGTACTCTCCAGCCTGCTTATCAGCTTGAACATTTTTTACACCAGCGGGAAAAACTGGTATGAGTTTTGTTCAACTTGTGTAATACATGTGGGGCAGCAATAGCTCTGTCTCCTATATTTAGTTGAATATGGCATATATTTAGTTCAATACTGGTATATAAAAAATATTACAATATAACAGACTGTAGAATTAGAATTATAATCTAGAAGTTATCACTTTGACTTAAGGGGGTGGGAGAAAAGTGGATGATTTACTCATTTTACCCATTGGTACCTTTTCCTTTTTTCCTCAGTAAGGCCATGTCTGTGGATGGAAAAAAGAAGGTTCCAAGTCCTGTTAATTACTTCTTTCCCCAGTTATCTATGAGTGGGCTGTTAGCATCAAAATAGTTCAGACAGCATCAGGGCTTGACCTAGGATAGATCACACATTAGTGGAATTTCAAAGCCCTGTTCAAAAAGAGTATTGTAAATCCAGTGCAGATCTTATTCAACACTGAACTCAGGTGGAATACCCTGATTTTGCTGTGAAGTGTTTCAGCTATCTAAAGCTCTGCTCCCATATATACACAGACCATTTTGTTCCTAAACAGGAGCTGAGCCACTGGTATGAACCAGGAAATGGAATATTCCCTGACTGCTTCATCTCTGAGGCTTGATTTTAGAATTACTGGGAACACCTATGTGTCATGCTGTTCTCAAAATGAATGGCACTGGCTGTATTCTCTAATGGAACCCTCTTTTCTTTGTAAGCAGCAGAACAGTTAAACCTAATACATGTTGAAGACCTAAGTAAAATTACTTTTTGTTTTTATTTGAGGAGATTTGATATTGCCTCTGATGTCACTGAGAAAGACCTTGATCACTAGTTTGGATGCTAGATAGGAGGATAGAGATATTCTCTTCTCTTCCTGCAAAAGTTGTTCCACTGCCATTAGAGTAAAACCAACTACAGTAGTCAGAAAGAATTAGCAGCGTGGTAAGAAAGAGAATTATCAAGACAGCCTGTGTTGGTGGTTAAGGCAGTCACTTGAAAATCTCTTCTTCCAATGCTTCTGGTGTGGATTGTGTGTGCAATAATTGTACACAGACTCATGGAGCATGGAGCAGTCCCTGGGGAGTCCCCTGTGGCAGCAGTGTCATGCTCTCTGTTCCTCTCTGTGGTTCTGAGTGCTGCCCAGTGGTACAAAATCCTCCCCAAGCAACCCAAATCATGATGTTCTCAGAGCTGCTACATGAGACCACTATCAATCCTTCTCTTCTTTTTGTGTGAACAAAAGCCTCCTAATCTGATTGAGGCTTTCCCAATATATACAGAATTCTAGAAATCCATTTACTGGCATAAACACTGCAATTTAACTTAGCTGAGCCTTACTTATATGACACAGTGCAGGTTCTGGTACAGAGCCAGTTTACTCCCACAAAGCATGTTACAAAAAAAATATAGAAATGATGTCATATTTCCATAACTTTCATTTTTATGCCAAAGCATTTAAATCATATGGGTACTCCAACTAGAAAAGTGAAAAAAAAAAATTAAGTCATTTGCTGCGAATCTTTCTTTGTAAGTCATCATAGAATCATGCTGTGGTATCATTTATAAAGAATCACAAGTCTTAGGAAGAGGTCAAAGTCTACAAGAAAGGGAAACAGAGAAAACAGTCTCTGAAATTAAAAGCTGTAGGGTAGGTAGGGTGAGGTTTGCTTACTGTGAAAGCGTGAACCCTCTTTTCCTTATCTGCTGCTGAAGTGACAAATTTCATACAGTGGCATTAGGAAAAAGAAGTTCTGGGTATTTTCTTAAAAGAAATATTTTGGTAGACTTTGTCTGTCTCCCAGAACTATTAGCAGTAAGCCTCCTGGAGAACAGACTGTCTGAGAGCTCAAGGTTATATGTCCCCAGCAGCAATTTAAGATTGGATAGTAGCTGAGCAGTAATTATTATCTTAATGAGCTTGACTCTTCTACTTGCAAATACCTGCCTTAGTCTTCTTAATAACCTACTGGAATTAACTAGATGAAGAAGAAAGACCAAAGAAAACCATAAAATGCAAATGGATTTGGTCTATTTATTGTTTTTGAACGAATGCTTTAGTGCAACAGCTTTGGAGAGCTGGTGTCTAGTTATTTCCCAAATTCTCTTCAAAACTGAAAGGTGACTTTCATGTGTTACACACTCTGTAAGCAGATCTGACAGGACTTAATATTAACTGATTGTCAGCAACCTCTAAGGCCTTTTTATTACTACACCACTCTGGAAATTTTCTATTTGTTTCTAAAAGATGAATGAAAGTGGAATATGCTGAAAATTTTTCATTAACATTTTCTGAAGCATAGAAATTAATGATAATAGAAGTTCGGTAAAGTTTTCTTCTCTAAGATATTATCTTTACAGACCAAATTATATAATGCATTGTATAAAAATTATAATTTGCATTAAATTGAATCTTTCTTCTAATCTGTTCTTTTAATTTTTGCAATTTCAAGCTTTGTAGTCAAAATGTGTTTATCTGCAGGGTCATTAGAACAGTTAGAATGTCACAGCATTTGGTTCAGACTTTGAGGTGTAACCACCTCTGGGGAGGTGGTTAAGTAGCATCAAACTCCAACTATATGATGACAGAGAGGCTTTTTTTACCTAGCTAGAGACAGTATGAAACTAAAGCTACCATCTTCCTTTCCCAGTCCAATTCCCACTAATGTTTCAGGATTTTTATGGGTCAAGTGCTATTGGAAAACATGAAAGATTCCCATGTCCATCTGATGAAGTTTGTCAAGTCTGCTGACTGATCCAATAGACAAACTAAATGGGATTTAAATCAAATATGTGACTCTGAGTCCCTGCACTGGCCCAACCTGAGTCAGAAGGAGAACATGGAGGGTAAAGCCTGGAGTTTTTAAGGCACCCAGCTGAGCTTTTAGCCTCTTCTACAAAGACCAAACATTAAATTAGCTGTCAAGAAAACAAAAAAAAAAGGGAGTAATTTTTTTTTTTTATTCAATGGCTTGGGATCCCTCAGTAATTACTTATTGGGTTTTTTTTTTTTTTCT
>JAYDZK010000001.1:85777707-85801682 GCA_034509185.1 Euphonia xanthogaster
ACTTTTTTTTTTTTATTCAATGGCTTGTGATCCCTCAGTAATTACTTATTAGGTTTTTTTTTTTTTTTCTCTTTTTCAGGACACTTAATGGACTCTTATTTCTGAGACTTAAGAACCATCGGAAATTTCAATTGTTACTTTGCTGATCTGTCTAAAGCAATTTCTGGCACACACAGACACTAAACACATGCACATTGCTTCACCTATGAAATAGGTGCCAGGTTCAGAAAGATGCCTAACTGCTGTTTCATTATTTTCACATGTAGGTTTTATATAACATCTTCATCGCCTTCACCCAGATGCACAGGTATGAAGAAATTCAATCCATCGATGTCTTTGCTGGCTTTGCGCGCTTCTTCGTGGTGGGGCTGGGCGGAGTCTTGTTTGGCATCGTATTTGGACTTGCCTCAGCATTCATGACTCGTTTCACCCACAACGTCTCTTCAATCGAACCCCTGCTGGTCTTCATATTCAGCTACCTCTCATACTTGTCTGCTGAAACCCTTTACATCTCTGGCATTTTGGCGTGAGTATTCCTTACGGCTTTTTGGATGATCTCTCTGAGGAACGGGCATTGTTTTGTGGTGGTTTGCTCAAGGTTCGTGCAACACAGGCATTCAGTCTCTGGCTTAGAGAGGCAGTGCACAGCTTCTCAGAGATCTGCAAAGTGCAGTGGTAACTAGGAAAAGCAAACCCATGGCCAGTGTAGACACAGATATTCTGCTGAGGGGAGTTGGCAAGTTGTGGGCAAAGTGGCCAGTGCTGCCATCACCTGTCTGCTATCTCTGATAAGGTCAGCAGAAGAGAATGATTTGATACTACATCAGTTTATCTGTATTTATTTCTAAGCAGCTTTACCATCAGATTCTAGGAGAGACATAAAGCAGTGGGTATGGAAAATATAAGAAAGCACATCTGAGTTCTTTCCCTAACACAATTCACTGGAATTATATTACATTTGAACAGCATCACTGGGACTGAAACTGGGGAAAAACCAGGTGAAAGAGAACATCACCTACACATGCATACTTGTAGTCATGTATATGAATATTGGCAATCTTTCATGTTTGTGGTCAGGATAGCTTGATACTGCTGTAATGCCAGGGACATGTTCCTCAAATTATGTGATGGTGTGGGTGCCTGCTGCAGAGAGAAAGCTGTTAGGCTCTTGATTGGAATAAATGCAGGGACGGTGAGAATTGTGGGAAGGAAAGAGGATGGCAGCAGGAAAGGAGCTGGAAGAGAAAGGAAGGAACTGGGATGGAAGTGAGAGACTTAAGGAGAGAGCTGCTGGCAAGTGACTTGCAAGGTTACCACCCAAAACAGCCCACCTGCAGGGTGCAGCATGAAGAGGTGGAGACCTCCTGCTGCTAAATGCTCCAGCTGGTGCTGCTGGCTGCCGCAGGCTCAGTGCACAGCTGGTGGGGAGCAGCAGCTTTGCATGGCCTCTGCTGGCTCTGAGCTTTCATGACGGGCCTTGGATGACCTCGTGTTGCAGAAAGTGCTTCCCTTTATAGAGGACAAACCAGTTTAACTTAATAAATACAAGCATATGGCTGCTGATGTCCAGACAGGTGCATTTTCTCACCTCAACTTGTGAAGATCTGATTTCACAGAATGGTTTGGGTTGGAAGGGGCATTTAGAGGCCATCTAGTCCAATGCCCTGGCAATGAGCAGGGACATCTTCAGCTAGATCAGGTTGCTCAGAGCCCCATCCAAACTGACCTTTAATGTTTTCACAGGTGGGATGTCTGCCACAATTCTGAGTAACCTATTCCAGTGCTTCACCACTCTCATTGTAAAATAGTTTTTCCTTTAGTCTAAATCTACCTTAATCTTTTAGTCTAAAACTATTATCCCCTGTCATATTGCAATAGGTGCTACTAAAAAGTTTGTCCCCGTCTTTCTTATGGGCCTCTTTTTAATGTCAAAAGGTTGAAATAAGGTGCTCCTGAAGCCTTCTCTTCTGCAGGTGAAGAACCCTGGGTTATTCAGCTTCACACCAGAATTGCCTTTATAAAAATAGCCTTTGCAGGATAGCCCTGGGAAGCAGTATTTGAATATTTAAGCATATGAAATAAGTAGTTCGACTGGATATAGATCGTCTTGAGCAATTAGACAAAGAATATGAGTCTTGTGCTATGTTTTGTATACCCAACACATATGCTCAGATTGAGGTGACTGGCAACTTTAGTTGAGCAGGATTAGATGTACTGTGCAGTGAACAGTAAAACCCTATGGACCCCTTCCTACCTGCACTGCCCAAAATACTGCTTCCCCACCTACTCCTTGCACAAGACTACATAGCTCTTCATTTCTTTCACTTCCTATTTTCATTAGTTCTGAAATTATTAGTAATTTAGGAATGGTAATATAATTCAGATTTATTATTCTTACTGCTTCATTAAGGAAATTATTGCTTGTTTTAGAGATGGAAACATTGCCACCTTTCTGAATTATTGAGGATTCATTCATTTTTCACTTGGATCATGAAAGTCTATTATGTATGTGTATCTGAAAGTCAACAGTATTAATCATTAATGCCTAATGGCCTTGTCTTGGAGTGTCCTTGGACATGCTAAATGACTCAGCTCCACCAGGATACCCTTGAGATTTCTTCAGTGGAAATTAAATGAACTGAAACTAGAGGAAGGTTATCTAACGAACAGTCATCATTCTCTGAATTCACAAGTTTGGAAAAATATCATTACAAGAGGCCCCCAGAGACTAAAATCATATCAGTAGAAACTAGATAGGTGATGGAATATGTTACTAGCGTAGCACTCAATCTGTGTGTTACCTATGGAAAATGCAGAGGGGAAAAGGAAATCCCCTTCAGTAGGGCAGATCAAAGTCTGCTGCTCCATGTGATTGTCGCCCAGTCTGTGCTGGGTGGCTGCTGATGCCTCTGACACAGGCATCAGAAGAAGTGGAAAACATCCCCTTGCTTCCTTAGGCACATTCCACACACCCTAGGTAACTACAGGGAGGAGGACACCTCTGTAGGATAATTGAATTTTCTCCTGCTGTGCCACAATGGGCTGCTGTGGTTGGAGAGTCCTGAAGCTTGCCCTGGCATGGCTGATCTTCCAGCCAGCTGCCAGGGAGCCATGGCAGCTTTGGCCCTGTCATGGGGCTACTGTGATCTGCATGCCACCTCAAGGGAGAATGTCACCAAGAGGCGGGTTATGCCTCTCTAACTGATCCACCTGTAGGCTGGTACAAAACTGACCTGACTGTTGTTTGAGACAAATATTTGGTGCTTGGTGGCTCCATGTTAGGCATTCAAGATAAAATGGACTTTGAGCTGGAATGTGATACCCTCCCTTCCTTGTCAGAAAGACTGACTAGTTTGCTGCCTTTATCCTATAAGTAAAACAGATTTCTAAACCTGAATTAAGATCCTTTTCTATCTAATGAAATAGCTAATGTTACTGAAGAAATAAAATGCTTGTTTTGATGAAGGTCAGAACCTGGTGGTGGAGAGTATAGGTAATGATGGCTGATGTTCTTAACTGAAAAGAAGAACAGGTCATGGCTGATTTCTGATGTTTTGCTTTATACAGGATGACAGCATGTGCAGTGACAATGAAAAAATACGTGGAGGAGAATGTTTCCCAGAATTCTTATACCACAATAAAATATTTCATGAAGATGCTTAGCAGCATCAGTGAGACCCTGATTTTTGTGTTCATGGGAGTGTCCACAGTGGGGAAAAACCATGAATGGAACTGGGCCTTCATTTGCTTCACTTTGTTCTTCTGCCTCATTTGGCGGACACTGAGTAAGTAAACTTACGACAGCCTTCTCTGCATCTATGAGAAAAAATCTTTGGCACAAAATTTTGTTAGAAAAGTCTGTGGGAGCTGGCACAACTGGTTTAACAACAAATTTACTAGTTTATATTAGTGACAAGCAAATTTCACAAATCTACACACAGAGAAAAAGGAGGAAAAAGCCTCACACAAATCTGAATGCCAGTCTCCAAGTACTGGATTTACATATGGGTGAAAAGGATTTTTTTTTAAAGCAAAATTAAAATATTGTCATGATTATTCTTATAGAGATGTTTATATCTTAATTTACTATATGTCTCATGGGCAAGTGGGCCTCATAATGCTTTCACAACACACTGTCATTAACTTATTAATTAGGTAATGTATATCATCACACTTCCAGTGCTATAACACTACAGATCCTGGGCTGGGAGTGCTGGAGGCATAGAAAAAGAGGAAAAGTGAAAATTAGCACTGATAGATAACTGAACAGACACTTATACCACATGTGGGCTGACAGCACTATGCTACTACTAATCGCAAGTCAAGTCTAAAGTTTTAAACTGCTAAAAAGTAGTGCCCATATGAAATGACTCCATTTTTGCACATGATTTGTCCCATTCCTGCAAAGGCGTCCTACTCCCTGACCTGCGGGACAGATTCCTCTAGCATGGGCAGGGCAGTTTATAGATAATGTCAGACAAATTGTGAGACACAGTTTTGATGGGTTGAAAGTAATGCTGAAAAGGGAGAAGGAATAAGAAGGCTGGTGGTTGGTGTTCTGGATGTGGTAGCAAAAAGGAAGTAATTACATATTTTCTTGCTATATCTGGACCAAATGTGGCCTCTAAATTTTTAAAGGCTTGCATTCCATTTTGGAATATCCTTCTAATTAAGACAGAAATAATGCTCTCCTGGTATAAAAGCTGTTTTCCAGCCACATGTCCATGCTTCTCTCAGACACCAAGGGGAGTGCTAGAGCTTTCCAGAGGAAAGACAAAACATTCTCTGCTAAATTTGTGTGTTAAAATGATTATATAATTTTCTCTGAAGCTTGAATAAAGTAAAGAGAAGTGGCCTGAGGTTGATACCTCACATAGGCTGTTTCACTCTGAGTACCTGATGCCTAGCATAATTGTAAGTAGCCAAAAAAGGTCTTGCATAAAGTGATATCCAGCAACCTACATAAAAGGATGCTATTACCAGCTTTACCTCTAATAATCTGAGTGTATCAGTGACAACTGTGTAAAATAACACCACTTATCAGCATTTGCCAGCTTTTATGTCAGTAATTTAATGGTTTCCACATAAACATAGGATATATATTTCTTGTGGAGGATGAAGAAGTGAATCAAACAAATTGCTAAAATTACACTATAAAGACAAGTTGCAGTCCTTATTAATTTTAAATTTTATTAAAATAAAATTAAATTTGAGAAATAAACAAAGAATTAGAGTCACAGTAAGCCTGAGGATTAAAATTTAAAATGCTATTATTCTTTGTCTTTCAGTGAACCTGTCCACAGGACTTGTTGGTAAAGCACTGTTCAAACACTCTAGGCAGATACTGTGTAGAAAGCAGGAAACAGTGAAAGGAAGTGCAAAGGAACAGTGCAAAGGAAGGCACAGGGAAAACTCTCATCCAATTGTTTTTCTTTTCTCCAGAACACTTTGGAGGAAACTATACAACATAAGTATAGGAAGTAAATATTTTCATCTAATCTCTCTTCTAAATTGTGTTAATGAATTTATATCCTAAAGCTGTTAGGAACCACAGTATTTTATAGGAGATGTTTCACACAAGCCAAATTTAGCAGTTGGTCAAAGAGAAGCTACAAGAAACCAAAAGAGAAAAAAGTGGCTGTCAACAGTTCCCCAAAACAACAATTGTTTTGCTTTTAATATTTAATATTATTCTCTTTCTCCTTGATTAATAATATCTGTGGGGTTTTTTTCCCCTTCCTAGGTGTGTTTGCTCTCTTCTACATCAGTAACAAGTTCCGAACGTATCCCTTCACCTTCAAAGACCAACTCATTATTTCTTACAGTGGCCTCCGAGGAGCCAGCAGCTTTTCTCTTGCATTCTTGCTTCCAGTGAATCTTTTTCCCAGAAAAAACCTATTCATCACTGCGACCCTTGTGGTTATATATTTCACTGTGTTCATCCAAGTATGTATATTTCTTGATGGTTAACTTTCATGTACTAGAGGTGACTGAAAGCTTCATAGTGAAAATTGCATTGAATTCACTCTTAGGCTAGGACAAGTTCTTGCATTTTAGGGCCAGATTTAGCAATGTACTGTGTAATTAGCTTTTTTTTAGAGGTTTTAGGTAACACAAAAATTCTGTATTGAAAACATATCAACGTATCTTTTAAAATATTCAGGGGAGAGGGCACTTGGTGTCCGAAATTATTTATGTTCATTCCACATGCATTTCCTGGTGCTTCAAATTTAAGAAGTCTTTTAGCTTTACTTTTCAGTACTTATTCATTCTTTATTAGTAATGTATTGCAAACTGACCAGAAAACAGTATGTCTGTTCTGTGACGGATTTTGAATTTTATACTTTTATCTTTGTCTGTCTTGGAGACCAAATACAAATATTTTTAAATCCTTTGTCAAAGAATATTAAAAAAAATAAAGTGAATAAGTCACACTTTTAACTATAGGTGTTTACTTTAGATATTTGAGTTATTCCACCTTGCTTACTGCTGTACCTGGAAGAACTGAAACTTTTAGAGAACTCTGCATCCCATATTTTGCATTTTCCAATACCAAGGTCTCAGATCCTCTAGGGTGCCAATGGGGCACTATGCACTTGTGATAAGTAAGGTGCTTAGGTTCCACCAGAATGTTTCAGAAAAAACCAACTTGTTTCTATTTCCACTTTTAAAATGGTTTTCTGTAGCAGCGCAGTAAAAAAATGGGAAAAACTGGAAACCGTTTCTAAGTGAAAAACCCTTGGAATGTTTAATTCTGAAAATGTTGATGTAAATGGTTTTAAGACTTCAAGACCTCACAAGATAATTTTTTCTCAAATGAATCCTCTTTTGAAGATGATTGCCAATGAGTCAGTTACTTTACATTATTAGAATATGCCAATAAATAGAATCTCACTTAAAAGACGCCCTTTTAAAAAAGTTTTTGATTTTAAATTCTCTTCTGTAGCTCTCCATACAAATAATGGTTCATTTCTGTGCTAAGACACAGCTTTCCTAACTGATTAAAATTATCCCCTTTTGCTTTCTTTCTATTTTTGCCTAAAAGATAATTAACGATTCAACTCATTATTCCAAATGCAGGGAATCACAATTGGACCATTGGTCAGATATCTGGATGTTAAAAAGACAAACAAAAAGGAATCTATCAATGAAGAAATTCATGTGCGAGTAAGTTTTTGTATCAGTAACCCAAAAAGAAAAGAACAGGTATTCTAAAAGAGCTGGAAAGAGGGAAGCACTTGGAAACTGGCATTTGGTGCATTTGGATGCTCAATGCTTTTAAGAATGTATGGAGGTAACTTAGGCATGATTTTCTAAGATTTTGCATCTCATTTATATTCATATTTAGCATCATATTATACTATCATCCACAAATGTCATGGTGTATTATGTCCCTTATTTATTGGTACTTTTTCCATGGGAGAACAGGAAGAGAAAGGTAATGTTTGCCAAAGCACTTGTCATCCTTCCTAGCCAGATTAGTCAGAAACACTTGTTGCCATCTTTTGACCAGTTCCAGACACTGAAGTCTTAAAAGTCTTTAATCCGGATTTATTGAACTGAGTTGAACCATTGAACTGCAAACTTAGTTTCAATTTATTCTGAGTAGTGATCTTTTATCCTCTCAAACATTTACTTCAGTTCCCAAATTACTGTTATATAAAATAACAGGAAGTTGTCAAATCTGATTTAACATTACAGCAAACCTATGTACGTTTTTTTCATTTCATAATAGGGAATACATTTGAAATAAACAGAAACACTGTGTCTTAAAATGAAACATACAGATGTAAGCTGAAGAGATATTAGCAAAATTAGAACATCTGAACTGATTTTGAATTTAAAGTGAATTTTATTCTTACTATCTGAACCTTTACACTTAACCTTGAAGAGAACTTGCATTTTAAACCACCCCTTATGACATGGTGTCTGTAAGAATTGGCCGTTCTCTGTCTCTATAGTGCTGGACAAGCAAAAAAAAGGACTGAAAGTAATAGAAGGTAGCAGTGCCCAGTCTCATGTCATTCTGCAAAATCCTCAGAGAATTTACCTGTCAAGGGGAAGGTGTTGGTACGTGGCCTTGTGCCTCTCCCAGGAAGGCCACACATGAGGAGGGGAAGCCTGGAGGGGAAACAGAACCAATAATTTATATTTTGGGTTCAGTAGACAAAAAGGACCCAACAATTTTTTGCCTCCATCAAAACACTGTCACTGTAGCCAAGCTGCCACAGTGGCATCTTTGCCTTGATTTTAGAGAAAAGTAAGTGCTTTCAGAATTAACTTATGTGCTCCAATAAAAAAAATAATTTCAAAATCATGTCAATAAGTGCATATTTGCGATAACATTTCATAATGAACACATGGACATTTCATAATGGCCACTTAAAATGTTTCCATGTTTTTTTCTGTAGTTGATGGATCACTTGAAGGCTGGTATTGAAGACATATGTGGACATTGGAGTCATTATCAGCTGAGAGATAAGTAAGTATCTCTTATTGCAGTCTAATATAATAAAATAACCCATCTATCAGGTAAAATATAGTAGGTAAATAGAAGAGGAAATCAAAATGCTGGGGTCATGTGCCATATCTCTTTTTAGAAACAGAACTCCTGAGTAACCATTAACTCTTGAGAGTGCAATGCTCATACATTGCCTGCTAAATTGGGTCTGCACAAGCAGAAAAAATAAGCCTTCAGAAAGAAAAACATAGCATGGGAACTCATGCTACAGACATCAGCCTGTGCATAGCCTTGGTATAAATCTGAGATCCCAGGAACAGCTTCTTTAACTCTGGATTTAGAGCATAAGCTACGCATGGTCTCAGTGCTTTGCTGGCTTTTGCTGTGAGCCTCCACAGCAAAAAGGATCCCTTGCTGGTAGTAATAATAATTAGTGACCTGTCCTTACAGGTCTTTGCTTCCAGTAACATCTAAAATAAGTGTGCTGAAGGGAGTGTTTGAATTTAAACAGCTGGTAGTATAAGCAGAGCTAGTCTTTACTCAGAAATGCAGGAGCCACATTGTGCCTTCCACAAGCAGGATGAGGTGGTTTTGTGAAGCTTTGCAGCTCTTCCAAACTCTGCCCAGAAGAGCTAGATCTCCTGTTCCCTTTACCTTTTCCCTAAGGGAGTCCTGTGGATGTGTTGGCCACCTCTGCAGCATGTGAAGGCAAGTAGGGAAAAGACTGATTTTTCTTTCCCCAAACACCTTACTATGATGTCGTGGGCTAAAAGTTATCCCTAGTTATGCCTAGGCTTCTGTGCTGGAATCCTGTCTGATCTTTCAGCATTGGACTCCAGTAATCCAGTCAAGGGTGTCTGCTGGGACATGTGGCAAGTCCTTCCCTATGGAAACCAGAAATCAGAGGGGGAAGAAGATGACTAGTTTGCATCCAATTCTTGTCCCAATGGGAAGTAATGATATAATGTACTAGGACACACCCAGAATCTAAAATGTCTTCTTGGTTCTAAGTACAGAGATAGCTTTAGGACATCCATCTGCTGGGACCACACCACTGTCTGTGCAGTCAACAAACTGAGCAAATCTCTGTTGGAGCAGTAAATCCATTTAAATAGCTGCATTTACACATGTCTGTGAGTAAATGCCATCCATTCGTTCCATATCTACCTGATAGCTCTGAAAAGAGAACTTTCCCTGAACTAGCCATGAATGTAGTGTTTTGTTTCATGGACAGATTCAAAAAACACACTGTGTCTGAGGACATTTAATAGAAGAAGATTGTATTAAAAAGTATTCCCTAAACTTTTGTATGCAGCTTTAAAATTGTGTACAGAATTAATTACCTAAGCAATGAAAATCCAGGAGGCTTTTTATTACACAGAAAAACATAAAGAGCTGTAATCCCCGTGCAAATATTTGTGTACCTTCCTCTGCTATTAATGAATAAAAAATGGCCTTTGCTAAGGAAAAAAAGATACAAACCCTGTAGTGCTTTTCCCAGCATCGTGGAGCACCTTACCTCACCTTGCTGTGGTAAACTGTTCCTTTGAAAGAAACAGAACTGTTGCTCTGCTGAAGATCTGCTGTTGTTCTGCTAAATGTCTGCTTGAAAGCATGTACCTGTTCCAAGGCACCCACACACATTCACATTCAAATTATGCCACACATTAGCAATATTTTACAATCTGCAGCATGCAAGCACATAGTATTTTGGGGTCCTTTCAATTTCTCTGTTATTCACAATACAAAGAAATGTATTTTCTCTGCTCTAATTGTCAGGATTCAAAATTATCAGCAATGTAATGGGCCCTAACTACTGTAACTGCTGGGCCACTTAGAGCCTCATTGGTGGCTGGCTGAATAGGCCAGGATTACAGTAAGAGCAGCTGCTGCTGTTATGTCCTTCTATAATGCAACATTTGTACAAAAGCATGGAGACTGGCCGTATTCTTTTCTGACAAATGTGGCAGTGTAATATGCAAACATACACGCAGCCCTCTTTTTTGCTCTGATTGCAGCTTGTTTCTTTCTTTTGTCTAGCCGGCTCTGCAATCTCTGTGGACCAGTAGACTATGCCAAATATCCCCCTAAAGGTCTCTGCTCACCAGGCCTTCAGGAGTCCACAGGTGCCTCTAATTTGTATTCAGTTTCCACCACTGAATTGTAGATATATGCATTTGAATGAAGATCAGCTTGTAGTACAGAAATGAAAACATACTTCCTTTTCTACACTTTGACTTTGGTATCTCTTTTGCAGATTTAAGAAGTTTGATAATAAGTATTTGAAGAAAATTTTAATTCGGGAACACCAGCCCAAATCCAGCCTTGTGTCATTGTACAAAAAGATGGAGATAAAACTGGCCATCGAGATGGCTGAGAGCGGCATGAAAATTTCAAAACCATCCACTACTTCTTTTCAGTGAGTACCAACCTCCTGACCCTTTGCAGAGTAGGGACAGGAGGACAGGGACGAAAATGAGGAAGTACCCAAGGTATTCCATGACTTAATGAAATGAAATGTAAGAAAAAAGATGACAGTTATGAAAAGAGAAGGTGCAATTTGGTGTTCCTCATAATTGTGCTTTGCTCAGAGAGCGAAAATTGAAATCACAGACATTTCCTGTTTCTTTTCCATGATGAACAGTCCTGAAGAGGAATCATGAGTCATGTACAGAAGCCACTCTGGTTGCTTTAAACCACAGTAGTGGCTCAAGACAGATGCACTTATCACTTACCTGGCCAGTGGGTTTTGTTAATCCCTGCCAGGTCTCTGCCATCACTGCAGGATGGCTTAGCATACAAGTCCTGACTCTATTGTCTCAATCATGAATTTTTGCTGAGAGCAGATTTCTTTGTAGCATTTGCAATTTTTGCTGCTCCAGTTTGCAACCCCTCAAACCACCTTTCCATATTTTGGTACTTCCAAAACAAACAAATTTGTGCAATTAAACACTGAGAGCAGCCTGCCAAGAATGACTTGAGGATACTTGTGCTGGAAATGCTGGACATAGACTGTCAGTGTACACTCACAACCCAGAAAGACAACCACATCTTGCATCAAAAGTAGCATGGCCAGGAGGCTGGGGGAGGAGATTCTCCCCTGCTACTCTGCCATTGTGGGACCTTACAGTGCTGAGTCCAGCTCTGGGGTCCTCAGTACAGGGAAGACATGGACCTGTTAGAGCTGGTCCAGAGGAGTGCCACAAAGATGATCAGAAGGCTGAAGCACCTCTCCAAGGAGACAGAGAAGGCTCTGGGAACACTTGTTTACAGCTTTTCATTACCTAAAGAAGGCTTACAAGAAACATAGGGATAGACTTTTTAGCAGATTTTTAGTAGTAGGACTAGGAGAAGGTAGGTTCAGACTAGGTACAAGAATTTTTTTATGGTGAGGGTGGTGAAACCCTGGAACAGGTTGCTCTGGGAGGTGGCAGATGCCTCATCCCAGGAAACATTCAAAGTTGGGTGTGATGTGGCTCTGAGCAACCTGACAGAGCTGAGGATGCCCCTTGTTCATTGTTTGGAACCAAATGCAAGGCACTCTATGATTCTATCAAACAGTAACTCAGCATCAGACAGACCAGGGGACAAAACAGGTGGGATCCCCAGAGGGAACTGAGGGAACAACCCTCTAGGAGAAAAGTTGCACAAATCTTCCATCCTGCATGCTATTATTGATATGCATGTATTTACCCTTGCCTTGCAACACACTGTCTGGAGCACAGGTACTGCTGCAGGCACTTGCCTCCCTAACTTCTTTCCTGGATTCTTGCTGCTGTTGCTGCTATCGCCTGCTCTTTCCTGTTGCATCCTTAAACAACTCTCCATTCTGCA
The DNA here is from genome assembly GCA_034509185.1 of Euphonia xanthogaster. Taxonomy (NCBI): domain Eukaryota; kingdom Metazoa; phylum Chordata; class Aves; order Passeriformes; family Fringillidae; genus Euphonia; species Euphonia xanthogaster. Next base: position 85,790,003 of record JAYDZK010000001.1, read on the forward strand.
GCAGCTCCTGGTAGGGTTCAGCATATTACCTTTTTTGAATGATGATCACTCCCAATAACAAAAAATCCAAATATCAACTGGATATTAAATTAAAATCTTGCTTGAAACTCTAGCTTAATCATGTCAAGATCAATCTGCTTTCTTGCACTGATGTCAGCATGCAGTGTAAGACCTAGCCCGTTTCTGTCCAAATTATCCTTTGCTGAATGGATGATATTAAAAAAGACTGCATGTATTTTAGGCTCCTTTCTGTCTGCTGTAATCCCTTAACCATTCTGAGACAAGAGAAAATGTGCAAGGTTGATAGACAATCCACGGCAATCAAGCCACATCCCTCTTCTTTTCCTGAGGGAATGAGAAAACAAGACAAATTGCTCCAGCGTAGTTCAGAAATTTTCTCCTGAGCTGAGAATTTAGATTGAAAAATATTCTTTAATAAACAGCTGATATGATGGACTAATTTTTGCCATCTCTACCCTGGCTATAATTGAATTTTGCTGTGCATCATCCTCTGATGAGAAAGCCTTTTTAAAAATGAAGTGTCAACTTCAGAAAAACAGCCTGTGGCTCAAAACCATTATGATCTTGCAGGCTGTGAGAGTGTTCTAGGAAAATACACGTTTCCCCACCTCTGTTCATTGATAAGTGTCTGCTGTTGAGGACTGCAGGAGACAGGATATTGAGCTAGTTGGTGGATCTTTGGTCTGAGCCAATACAGCTGTCTTTCCCCACAGCAATTAAATGAACCTGTGTAAAAGGTTTCTAAACGTATTTCTAAATTGTCTGATTGCTATCATTGATTCATTGTGTACCTAAAGTCCCTGTCTTCAGTGAAGATACAAAACTCTGCCATGAACAAGAGGAGATTGAAATAACATTCAAATGTATGGCATGTAAATCATTATTAGCAGTGCCAGAGTAGTGAGAAAACTCTTGCTCACACTTCTGATCAATTTTTTCAGCCTTTATGCACACAAGGAGATTTACCTTATAAGAATCAAAGCAGATCTCCAATGCTGTGCATTAGAGAATTGCATTCATGCTGGTGCAATTCCTGCAGGTGGAGTGGGTGCCCAATTTTCCGTGTGGAGTGAGAAAATTTGCCCATGGATTGTGCAACAAAGAATCCACACTGGAATGAAAGCAGAACATTAGGCGATGATATTTTGGAAAATATAAGCCTTATAAATAAGGATGGAAATGGCAAAAGTGGAGTCTAGGAGATATCAAAACTGTGGGTTTATGGCTGTTTTTTTGTAGGAAATAGGACCATTAGAGAGAAAGATGGTTTGGTACTGAGTTTACCTAATGCTGGCTTCATATTGCTGCAATATTGACTTTAAATCAATCTTAGAAAATTGATAGGTAAATCTTAGAATATATCGATACAGTACAGATCAAACCAACTGTTCTGTTGTCGTTTGTGGTGATACAGTTATGAGAAAGTTGTGTCCCAATAATATTATTCATTCACAGGAAAAGTGAAGATTAATGGAGAGTTTACAAAGTTCAAAATTTTAGATATATTATAAAAAAATATTACACAGATTGTGCAAGTATCAATGTATCAAATATCAAGTATCTCCATATCTAAGGAAGAAAGAAATAATGTCATGGCAGTCATTACAGAGAGACAGTTTTCATGGCATATCATAATATAACCTTTTTCTTCACAAATATATATCCTGTGCTGTTCTTTGTTGTAACATGTTGGAAGATTCAATAAGAACAAAGGAATAGTTTCAATAAGGATTACTTTATGGGTTTGGTAACGTACTGTACATGTTTGGGGTGTTTTGAAAGCTCTTTCTTAAGGTACTGCAAAATGTGAAAGCAATCTGTTCCTTATTACCATGTACGTGCATTGTTATCAGTTGGGTAGGGTAATTTCCAATCCCACGAAAAGAATGATGTTTTTTTATTTGTGCTCCAGAACAATATAGATTATCTTCATGCTATTTTTTCTCTTGCTACTCCAGCTCAGCTGAGACTCAAGCAGTTTTATTTACTCTATTTAATTCACTTTAAGAGCAAAATAATAAGATTTGAAACTACTTAAAACTGGATACTTCTGTGCTGGCATGTGGACGTATGGAGCTGGAAAAGTAGAGATTATCAGATTATCTCCCCTGAGGAGTCAAGTTTTTCCCTGTTTAGATGCTTTCCCCTGTTTATTCCCAACTGTAAGGTATAAAGACCCTGTGGACACATTCAGTGAAGCACAAAGCAGGGAGGCAGTTCTTCCCTGTGATGTCAAAGCCACCTGCAGCAACTATTCCAGTTCCATTTGCATTACACAAATGAGCCAAGCCTGTATTTTAGAGACCAATACTTGATGACAGTCCCCAGGGCTTGTGCTTGTGTATATTTTCCCAGGTGTACCTGGGATCTCCCTATTGTCCAAAGGGACATCAGATAGGGGCTGCTGACAGCAAGGAGTCTGGTTTGCCTGCGTGGAGGGCAGCATACATGGGCTGTGCCCCAGTCTGAGACACACCACACCCAGTGGGTAGTAAAGGTGCAGTGCACCCAAGCTTGAAAAATTGGTAGCATCCCCAGATCCTCTCAGTGTGCCTCTGAGAGCTGAAAGCAAGTGAAAAAGGGACCAACCAACCAATGCTCCCACCCCCTCAGCCCAGGAATTGGGTGATGGTGAAGGTCTTTTTTTCCCTAATGGTAAATATCTTTGTTGTTATTGCAGTTGTTGAGAATTGATGAATGTCAATTATACATTTGATGGGAAGGATTTATCAGGGACAAGATAAGATTTCTGGTCAAATCCAGAAAGGCAGCCCTTTTCTGTCACGCTTACTTGCCAGCACCTCAGTGGCAGACTCATGGGTCACTCATGCTTCAGTGAGATCCTTAACCTGCTGCTTGTCCCAATCTTAGCTCTAATACTACACCTTAACCTGTTGCTAATTTCCCCTCTTCATTTCACAGAAAAAAAGACAGGTCTCTGTTTTAGGCTGATAGCAGAATGAAAACACATTCCAAAACCTTGAAATATATCAGGAATTAATTCTTATATTCCAGGGGCTTTGGACAGGAGCCAGGGCACCAGGGATCACTGTCTACTTTATGGTAAGAGGCAGTAAAATATAGATAGAATGCAGGCAGTTCATGTTGGTCCTACAAGCTTTAAAGATGTTCATGGTAGATTATGGAACAAAACATTATAGAACAAAACAATAGTAATATTGTTAAACTAGATGTAACTGCAAATTCCAACCTTTTCCCTATGTTTACATCATAATCACAGTTTAGCTTGAATCCATTGTCCTTTGCCATTAAAAATTTTAAATTGGTTTTAGAGGAAGTGTGAGAGATGCGCGAAACTCTAGCAATACTGTACATAGATCATAATTGAGTTTTTAATTGCACAATTTACAGACAACACTTTAAGGACATCACTTAGCTGAAAAACACCACTTGCAATCACTTTTTTTTTTTTTTTTTTTTTTTTAAAGAGGCAAGAAAGTGAAATGGAGAAAGGAAAAATTCAGAAACAACAAGAGAAACTCAGACTGATTCATCCTGGATGATCACTATCTATTTCCCTTTCTTTTCCTGGGAATTCATCTGAACACTAACTCTCACAGTGATTGACTGATCTAGTGAAACCTGATAACATTTCACAGCAGCCCTCCTCCTCTGTTTTGCTAGTGAAACAGCCAGGCAGCTACAAGCGACTGTGGGCTTGTCAAAGTTTTTTAAAGACACAAAGATGATTATCTTTTAGGTGGTTCTTTAATTTCAAATGGAGAAACAGGTTCAGTAGCAAGGAAACTCTATATGTTCTCCTCACCACAGGGCAGGTCTCTCAGACTTCATAATTAATATACTCCTTTGCTCTTAAGGATTTTCTTCACTTTCTCAAAGGAGTAAAAAACAGTAAGATGGCAAGGCCCAGACTGCTAGACCATGCTGAGGTTTTTGTTCAGACAGAGGAGGGAACTTGCAGTGCTTTCCTGAGCTGGTTATGGCCTAATCTAATTCTTAAATAGGAACTTCCTTCTGGAGGTTTAAGAAAGAAGAGTTTGTGCTGCCAGCTGTATGAGGGCTTAGGGCCCAAATTGACTACCCACTATATGCATAAAACCAATGAAAGAACAAAATTTGACCTTTTTTAATTCATCTTTGGATGATTTGCAGGTGTTGCTGATCACTGAAAGGCTCTACATAGCCTTCTGTTCTAGCACTAAAAATAGTCTGTGCATTTAATGGGATTAGTATTTAATCAGCTCATTAATATCATATTTAATTTCCCCTTTTATTTACAGGAGCGGCAGGAACCAGCGAGCACACAGGCTGTCTCCGGCAGAGGTGGAGGCCATGAGAGATGTCCTGGCACACAACCTGTACCAAGTGCGACAAAGGGTGTGTGAGCCGAGCCGCCGCTGCCGCGCTGTTCGCGGGCCCGCCGCCCTCGTTTGCCCGCCCCGTACCGCGCCCCGGGGCACCTGCGGGGAGGGCAAGGAGGGAAGAACCCCGGGCTTGGGCACTGATCGGGGTGGAATACGGGAAAGCTGGGCTTGCGCCTTTTTCTTTTTTTAATGAGCTTTTCACCCTGACGGCAGCGCGAAAAGCCAGGAAAAAAAATCTGTGACTGAGCTGTAGAGGTCAGGCTTCCCTCGCCGCTCGGCTGTCTGGCCGGGAAGCCGCCTTGCCGGGGCTCCCGGGAGCACCGCCCGGCGCTGGCGGGGCTCCGGCAGCCCAGCGAAACTCCGCTGCGGGGGCGGGCGGGCAAACACCGCGCAGCCCTGCGTGGGAGCGGCATTTACCGCACCGCAGGAGGAAAAAAAAAACAGAGGAAAAAAATTTCCACGTCCTCCGAGCTTCATTTTACACATTGAGCTGTTTTTTTTTCCCCGTAAAAGTGGTGTGATAATACCTCAGCGGGGATTTGTTTTGCAGAAATTTGTAGTGACCCTGATGTAGTGACCCAGGGTATGGTATCTGCTTAATCCAGTCTCGGGCACTGAATAGACAATTGAGAGCTCGCCCACAGCAATGAGTGGGAGAGAATACATTACAGTAACCTTGAAATTATGCCGATAAACAAGGCTAACTCATGTAACACACGTGTACTAGAAAATGCTAGGGCCTGCTCATTTAAATGTGGCATTATTAATATGTTATTCATTCCTAACGTTGTTTGATTTGCCATGGCTAATTATCCTTATGATATTAATTTCTTATCTTACCAGCAACAATTTGCATATATAGTTATCTCTTAGCTTACTGAAATGAGCTCTCTCTCTTCAAAATCAATTACAGTAATGACTATTTGTGCTAGTCATTTCCTATGTAGTATTGAGAATGGTGTGCTTTTGGAAATGAAAGATTGGGTGAAAGTAAGGCCACTTCTAATACTCCTTTTAAGCTCTGAAAAGCTCTTGCTCCCCAGACCAGTTTTACAAGGACCCTTGCGAATGAAACTGAGAAGAGATTCTACTTTTTAAGAGGGATAATAAACTTCAGTAAATTTTCTCTTTAAGGCAGACAATTATTTCCTTCATTTCACTAGATGTATGTGATAAACTAAAAAGCTTGTCTTAATTGGCGCTCGGTTTAAGGGTAATACTAATTTGTAGTTTGTCCAAATATGGAAAGGAAACTCAGCTGTGCATCTCATTCTGGAGATATATTCTTTGTTCCTGAGTGCATCTGAAGCTTGCTCCAGGCTCAATAATATCAGTACCGAAGCTCAGAGCTGAGTTAACCAGTTATCTCTTTCTTGGGACCTGCCTTATATCTGTAGCTCCCAACTACACTTGATGAGATGAAAAAAGAGATGACAAAGACAGGACAAGCCCAGAGATGATAAGCCTTCTTAGGTAGGTATATTTTATATACCTGCACTTTGAGCAGGTAAGAGTCTATCAAAAATGGCATCAAAACACAGCCCTTGAGGCCTGAGACTTACAGCTCTGTTCAGCTTCCTCCCATCTTGCTCTGCAGCAGCGAGATTTGTGCATGGCTGCATTTTGCCGTGTGATACCAAAGCGATCTGTGTTGGGTCGGTGACTGAGCTGAGGCAGATGTCCCCTCGGCCCTGTGATTGATCAGGCTGATTAACATTGCAAATGCACTGAAAATGAGCTGGCCGCATCTTTTGTTTCAGGCACCATCATACAACCGGCACAATCTTCCTACTGAGACAAGTGAGAAACAAGCACAAGAAATCCTCATCCGTCGGGAACATAGCCTGAGGCAAAGTTGCAGGAAGGGAAACAGCTTGCCTTGGGGTAGACCGGTACCTGTTATCCATCTACTGTTTATGTAAAAATGCCTCTGCTTCTCTGTAAATATGGAAAGACACTAGTTTTAATGTGCTCTTCGCTGTAATTAAAATGGATATTTCCCTGGTGTGTTCATGCAGCACTTACAAAGAAAGAGCTTCACTTAGCATGTGAGCAGCAAAGTTTTTGTGTCCCATCTCTATGCATTGGTCAGAAATCAGCTACTCTGGCTGTATGTAGTAAAATAATGTAACTTGCATTGATTTTGCATGTGGAAAGTAAAGTGTAATCAAAAAAAGGCCTGATGCAAAGCCTCTGGCACGTTGATGATTTGGGTTCTCAATCAGTAAGAGATTTGTCTGACTAAAGGGAGGCATTGAACAGCACAGACATTTATAGCTGAGATAATCATGGTTAAGGAAGAGAAATAAGTTTTTGTTGGATGGATTAGTTGTATTCAACTTTTTCACCTGAAATAAGAAAGGTGAACCTTAGAGGAACATGTTTTTCTCTGGTGATGGTAACAACCCTTTGGCTGTCATATCAGACAGACATTCTTACTGGAGCTGATGTTGAGTTCATCCATCCAAACCAAGCATTGATCTTATTCATGCCTACCAAAATTTGGCTGTAACGGTGCAGCATATTGCCCTAACTCTTTATTGTTTCACAAAGTGGGTGCCAAGTGGAGGCAATCACAGGCGATGGACACACTTCTGTCTCCTACACAGGTTAACACCACGGAAATACGCTACCTCTCCTTGCCTCAGGGTCCACGCCAGCCCACTAGAAGAAAAGCCAGGCACGTTACTTTTACAGGTAATGGAAGTGTTTTACTCTGTATCCTACTCCAGTAGCAAAAGAAACTTGGCCAGTTGTTTGGTGGATTTAACAGTACTACATGTACAGTCCCATGGAAGTCTACAGCCTCTTTAAATGAGCTACACCCTTCTCTCCTTTCTGTTTTATCTATGTTGTTTATATGATCATTACTGCAGCAGTTTCCGTTTTGTTCCAGCACCTCCTGCTTTTCTCTTTTTCCCTCTTGAACAAATATTCCTGTGATCCCTGCAGTTCCACCTGGCCAAGCTCAAGAACACAAATTAGCTATTTCCTGCAGCCCCACAGAGCTGTATGCAAAATTATTATGACTTGCTGAACCTGTAGCCCAGCCCAGGTGAGACTGAGGGAGCTCCATGCCCCCAGGTCCTCCATTTACCAAGACTGAGCAGGTATTCCCAACAGGCAGCCCCACACCAAAATTCAGTGCATGTATACACAGAGCCAGACAGAGAGCAGCACAGACATGGCTCAGGGCTCACACAAATGCAAACAGCACCAATGGCCTCATCCTTGTTCCCTCTCTGGCTGATGACACTGATAGACTGTTAGGGGAAAATTATAAATACATACATGCTATCTGAATCTTCAGTAGCTGGCCTGAGATACATGCTCTGCTCAGTAGCTGGCCCTGCACCTTCCATCTGCACATTTGGTGGCACTTGGGCACTAGGGGACACAGCCCCCTAGCAGCTGCTGGTACACAGACCTACACACATGCACGCAGAGACTTGGTCTTACACTCTACCTCATGTATTGTAAGACCCTCCGGTAGCTGGCCTTGGGCAGCCAGTCTTCCCTGGAGCAACTTCCTGAATCCCCTGGTCTCCTCGTGCCTCACACACTGGGACACACATGCAACCCTGTCTCTTTGGTGTCCAGTCCCCATTATGCCTTACAGTAGCCAGCCACAGATCCCATGGTCTCTTCAGCCACTGCTCTGGACCTCCTGCTCCCTCCAGTAGTCAACCTGCAGACCTTCTGCCCTCCTCAGTCTTTGTTCCTGGCTTATGGTTGATCCAATAGGCAGTTCCCAAGCCTCTTATCCTACTTAATGGCTACTCTGGCTTGATGGTTGCCAGCAATTTTGCACTGACAGATGCACCCCAGTCCCTCCATCTGCTGGCACTCAGGCCCCCCCTCCCCCCCACAAGTACACAGTATGGGGAGCTGCTGATAGAGGAATGCAGTCAGAGGCATAGTCAAAGGAAAAAGCAATATAGACTGCGTTGTTCAAGCGCAGGACATTACTGGGCATATGTACTGACTGGCCCTTTTTATCCTCTTTTTCCTGTATTTTCCTGCACTTGTTTCTCCCTGGATTTCTCAAGTCTCTTCCTTCCACTGGCTTTGGTTCCTGCTCTGAACACTCCATTCAAAGTCCTGTAAGGGCATCCACACATGATGACAGCAAAACGGAAACCCGTAGGATCTACTCGGAGAGGAAAATAAATGTTACCCAAGGTGATTTTTTTTGTCCTGTTTATCAGAACATCATCACAGGAGATATGTGTCTTTCTGAAAGAGTAAAAGTGTTGCACAGAGCAGTCTCAGATCCAAAAGCAGTGGAGACACTTTGGAGGGGCCAAATGCTGCTATAGGAGGTAGGCATATTATTTTAGTGGGAAGAGAGCTAAATCCTGAAGCAGTGAATGCAAGTGCTTTTTTTTTTCTATTAGATAGGCCTGAATTTAAGCCCTGTCTTGTAATGTCTCCAAATAAGTAAACTTTTTGGTCCAGCCTCTGGCCTCACCTTAGGGACATTGTGTAGCATTAACACCACTTTAAGTGTCTTCAGCAGGAAAAAGCCACACTCAAGTCCTCTCATAAACTGTTGAGATGAGATGAATTGCACTTGGAAACTAAGAAGAGAAGTACTCAGTATGTAGGGAATTAGAGTGACAACCTCATATATGCACACATGCATTTTCAGAGATAAATGTCATCTCTTCTTTCTATGTCTGGAAGATCTTCTGGAAAAAACATCTTCCAGCAAGCTTGATTTAGGTTTTATATGTTAACATGTGCAGAAATTTTAGTAAATACAGTTCAGAAATAACCTCAAATAGATCCTTAAGTCACTTATCAGCTCTTTCTGCTACTCATATACATGAATTGGCCAGAGAGGTTGTCGTTTCCCAGACAAATTATGGGCTCCCCATCCCTGAAGGTGTTCATGAGCAAGTGGATGGGGCTGACCAGCCTGGTCTAGTGGAAGGTTCCCTGTTCATGGAAGGGGGGCAGAAGTAAGGGATCTTAAAGGTCCCTTCCAACCCTAACCAGTCTATGATTTTATGAATTATTTATTTGGCAGTGATGCTCCCAAAGAGCTGAGTAGAAGCCCTGGAAATCTGAGAAATCCTATCCTGCTTGGGGTGTAGTATGTCCACGTGTCCTATGAGCAGCAGTGCTTTACTGTGCCACCAGTGAAATAAATGTTAGCTTAAAATAATTTAATAGTTATGGATCTGCAATAATTTCTTAAATTTTGAAACTGTGACCATAGTCAATACATGTGTACTTTAATTGTGGCAGGATTTGGACTAATTTTACTGTTCATAGACCTTTGTCTTTATATCCCAGATGCTCCTAGCTTAGATTGTTAGGAGTTGTTTCTTACATTAACTACTTTCCTACTGTGTAGTTAGACTCCAAGTGGCTTTAGGAAAGTGAAAAAGCATATTTTATAAACTCAGCAGGATGAGAATGGCACGTATTGGCCTCTTGCAGGCAAATTTTTACAACGTACTTGTGGCAAAGCAAGCTGGTAGGAGCAGATCTGACACACCCAAAGTAATCAAAGCACCCCTGGTTTCAGATGAAACTGTTCTCTTCCCACTTGTTAGTCACAAGTCACTGGCAAACTTGATTTTTGATGGACCAGAATTTTATCCTTTATCACATTTTTGTTTTGTGCTGTAGGTTTAAAAATGCTTTTAAACCATGGTACTAGGTACACCTGTGAAATTTTAGGAAAATCTCAATTACATAAAGGAACACTTGCATTTCACTCTTGCCCTTCACTCTTGCAGTGAAGGCATTGGGCAGGTCTGTGAGACACCTCACAAAGGTAGGTGAATGTGCTCATATTCTGGAGTTTCAGAGCGGAGATGAGGTAAAGAAAATCTGTTTAATATCAGGTTTGAGATGAAAATTAAAAATTAGGGCTATTTTTAGTTCTTGACTGCTTCCTTATTCTCTAGTAACTATTTAAAATGCTTCAGTTCCAAGGTATTGTGTTGAATACCCTTTATCTCTCCTTTCCAATACCATGGCATTTCTCTCTTCTCTTCTTAAAAAAAATGAATTATTTGTCTGTTTATCTTTAGATCAGCATAGGAGTGGCTCTGATGCTGCGTTGCCATTAACATCGAGGTCCCAGCCCCGACCACGGCCACCGGAAGAAAAGCAGCGCCAGGAGCTGATTCCAATGGCACACCTGGGCAGACGAGCTGCTCCATCCAACCTGCCAGCTCGCAGAGGAAGTTCACTCAGGCCTCATCGTTTCACCAATCCAGGCCCAATGCCAAAGGCTCACTTCACTGTCAGAGAAGTGGAGGAGTATGAATCAGAAGAAGAGACAGAAACAATGGCACCAGCCAGGCCATTCGTTATATGAGGAGCAGAGATCATCAGTGTTTGCATCTCTAGGGCCCCTGGTGCACTGCTTCAAAAGAAATAACAAAGCTTTTATATGAACCAAACTATGATTTTCCTCTGGGGACCAGTGTGCTTGCTCTCATATTACTTTCAAGAGTTGTATTAAGGTACTTAGTGGCTCAGAGAAGACTCAAATTCCTATGCGCTGATATCAAGCTTTCTTTCCAACAAAACACTGCAGGAAAGAGAAGAACATGATATTTGTAAGGGTTTGGACATGGATTTAAACAGCAGTAGTTGAGTGCATGAAGTGCTGTGGGTGGAAGCTGACACTGCCTTTGTTTCACACTATGGTCTGCATCCAGAAATATCTAAAGGCTTCTCTGATATGTGAATTCACAGATTGATTACCTCACCTTGCATAGAGCTTTTGATTTCAGATCAGAATCAGCTGCATTCCGGGAAAGAGTTAAAAACAGAAAGGCATTTTTTAGGGCATGTAAATGTCACTGAAGATGCCTAAGCAAGACCTTAAGTCAAAAGGATTTTCAGTGAACATTTTAAGCACTTGGGAACCTCTTGGTAACTCAGGTTTTGGCTCTGCAAAAGTGTGTAAAGTCATCTACTGTGATGATCCATGGCTCCAGGATACTTAATTTCAATATGTAGGCTCCTATCACTCACCTACAGTTGTTTTGGATGAATAAAGGAGGCATCCTTGTATGTACAAATCCAGAGGAGTTTTCAGCCAGGAGTGCCATCAGAATTTTATTTGTAAGCATGGAATGGCATGAACATACACAGTATTTTTGTGATTCAGCAAGCGGGAGGCTTCCTTGTAAAGCATCTAACTTCTCCATTCCCCACTCCCACCTTGTGTGCCTAAATGCATGCACCATTTTCCACACTACAGCTGGACCAGCAATGCAGACAGGAAGCAAGACACTGGGATTAAAGGTAGAGGGAGCCTAATCCTGTAGCCTGCTGTGTAGCAG
>JAYDZK010000001.1:85801782-85813458 GCA_034509185.1 Euphonia xanthogaster
GCAGGAAAGAAAGGCCCTGTGTTTGCCTCCCATATGTTGTACAGGGAAGATTTTCTCTAAAAGAAAGCAGAAATAACCAGAGGGATGTGCACTACAGCACTTGAACTCCCAGCCTTTCTATGGAGCTCCCTTCCAAGTGGTTCTAGGTGCCCATGCTCCACTCTCAATGGTGGGTCTCCCTAGCAGGAGGACAAGCAAGAAGTATGGTCTTTAGTAATTTTAGTCAAGTCCCAGACAGCTAGTTTCTCTGAAAAAGTTCCTTTCTGTAAAATAGAAGCAGCGTTGCCACTGTCTTCTGCGTCTCGGCACTGTAGCTGAGCTGATTTTATCCAAAGGGATGAATCCAGAAGTCCATAAACCCACCCTTACAGCTGCACTGTAAGGGTCAAACCTGTGGTTGAGAAATGTACCAAGTTCAGTCACGTTTTTGTCAAGTTTCCTCCTGTCTCCTCCACTCGGACCTTGCTTAGCTGCCCAACTCAAGGTCTGTAAATGCTACTCTAAGAGTCAGAGATAGCAGTGCTACTTGCACGTTTCTCTTTTTTATATTGTCTGTATTGCTTGTATGTCCTGGTCCATAAAACATAACTTTTTCTTCATAAACATTACTTATTTCTGTAAGTTATGATTTCACATTTCTTACAAAGGCTTTCTGATTCAGGACAGGTAGAATCTAAACTAACAAACTTGAAAAGCGCTGCCAAAGGAAAAAAAGCCCTACGAGCTCTTTCCCCCATTTTCTCGTGTTTGCAGCTTTTAGGCTTAGCAGGTTATAATGAATCATCTGTTCTGAAACTGTACAAAGCTTTATGAAACTTGAGTTTTGTTTGTATTTCCTTATTGTGCCAGAGAAATTATATGACTTCCTTTTATGAAAACAGTGGTACATTATAAGAACAGGGTAGGATTTTTCTTCTGTACCGATACTGAATTAGCAATGAAATACTGTTCTGTTCCTGAAAATCAACAAATAAACCCAGCTCCACCAAAGGAGGAAGTGCTCCACAGAGTTTTTAAACAAAAGTCTTGCACCAGATCTCAGTCCTACAGCAAGTTATATTGACATATCATAAATCTAGATTAAAACATGATATTAAGGGAAAGAGTTATTATACAAACTCAGGTCTTAAATTGCACTGTGAGCCACACAGTTGCCACATGATATTTAATTGAGGGCAAAATTAGTACCCATGTGATGTGGTCTTAGGCCACAGAGGTGCATGGAGTAGGGCAACAGAGGTGTGAAACCTGCTTCTGCATCACAGAGTTGTGGGGGATTAGGATCTCCAAAACCGGCTGGTGGGGAACAGGAATGGCTGGCAATCCTTGGCGATAGAGAGAATGTGGAAATCTGAAAGAAAGATGAGGAAAGGATAGTGTCTCATCTTCCAAGGGAGGATCACGAGAGACAGCTTTAGTGGAGGAATTACTGTGAGCTGCAAATTCAGCATTTCATCTTTAAGAAGATTTAATCAACGAATTGTCTGGGGGAACTGGACAGGGACAAACTCTGTGAGACAAGGATTAATGGGATGTCAGGAATGGCGTGGGAAGGGACTAGGCATGCATCACAAAAAAGAGGAGTCTGTGCATTTTGGCCAGCGTATGTTTGACAGATATGCTCAAAATTGACTCCTAAATTCCTTAAATATTGTACAGGTTGTGGAGCATTGTATAATTACCCATCAGAAGTAGGGAGCAAAACATTCAGTTTCTAATTATGGGCTTATATTAGGACTATAGAAAAATAATAAAATACTAAGAGAATTAGTGCATAGATGGAGTCAAATCTCCCTCCTTTGCTTCATTCCTAGTCTTCTTGTTGGTGAAATCAGTGACCCAGAACTTCAGAGAGTGTAAAGCTGTAGAGAAGCTAGAAGTTAGTAGAGTGCTCTCAGATTTTGCAGTCTAGCTCCTCAACTTGTAAAGTCTATTTTTAGTTTTCATTCCTAGCAATTAGTAAATAGCACTGGAAGAAAATTTCCTTCTGTGCCATTAGTTGCTGTTAATGGCTTTGCTGGCCATCAGCCAAGAAGCAATGCTGCAGATGCCAATATAAAATATGTTCCAAAATATAATGTTGCACATTTTATTTTTTTTTTTCCATAGTTATTTCTTGCGGACAAAACAGTTCTCCTGAAAGAAGCACATTACGTGTATTTTAAATAGCAATAACTACAGAAATATCTTATTACAAGTAACTTGATCCATGTCTATAGGCTTTCACGCCTCACCATAAAGAAAGCTGAAATGGTTTAGGGCATGAATTTAAATCCGGTGTGTGGGCATTCTTAGGCTCTTGAACCTGGGTCACAGCCAGGAACCTTGTGCTGATAATTTACAAAGGTGAATTAATTCAAGACCTCTTTCTTTTATTTATTTTTTTTAAGGCTGGTAGAGTGCTATTTACTCAGGAATTTAAATTCCACACTTATTTAAGGTAAACTGGCACAGGAAACCCCTGCCCAGAAGGTGAAGAATATTATTCAAAATCCAGAGAGGAAATAAGAGCTCAGAAAATTAAGACTGTTTCCTTGGCAGGACAGGTGAGTTTCAGAAAGGAATAATAATTAATAGCCTTTCCCTTTCACAGCAGAAAAAACAGGAGATAATGTGGTAATGTGGTGGTTTAAGCCCAGCTTGCAACTCAACCCCATGCAGCCACTCCTTCACTCCCCCGTGCTGGGATGGGGGAGAGAAGTGGAGGAAAACTTTGTGGGTTGAGATAAAGGCAGTTTAGTGAGTAAAGCAAAAGTCACACACACACAAGCAAAAGAAAACAAGAAATTCATTCACCACTTCCAATGGACAGGCAGGGGCTCAGACATCTCCAGGAAAACCAGGCTCCCACACACATAACAGTGACTTGTGAAGGCAAATGCCATCACTCTGACTGTCCTCCCCTTCCTTCCTCTTTCCCCAGCTTTGTTGCTGAGCATGGCACCACATAGTGTGGGACGTCCCTTTGGTCACCTGGTCAGCTCTCTTGGCACCCCCAGCCTGTTCCTTGGTGGGGTGGGTGAGAGGCAGAACAGGTCTGTATTCTGTGTACGCAGAACTCTGTGTAAGCACAGCTCAGCAGTAACAAAAACGTCCTGTTATCAACACTGTTTCCAGCACAAATCAAAAATACAGGCCCATATGAGCTACTATGAAGAAAATTAACTCTATCCCAGCCTAAATGACCTCACACCTAAACAAAACTTGTTAATCAATGAGAAAAATAAGACAAGAACAATCATAATGCAAACATATTTTAGGAGCAAAAGCAACAATGTTCAAACAGAATATTGCAGAAAAAGTGAGGGATTTATTGAGGTCAGTGACTCGTTGTGAGGAGCTGGCACTACTTTCATGTTTATTTCACAGTGTAATTAACTGTTAGATCTTGTTGCTCTTGCTGCTGCTATTGCTTTTCAATTAATATCCCTGGCAAGTAAGAATGTGTAGTAAAACAAGAAGCTCTCCCTTAGAGAACTCAGCAAGAAGGATGCAGCAGCAAGTGGAGTGCCAGCAATCAGGACAAGACAGCAGCTTGTGCAGGGAGCATCCACGTCATGATGGATGTTACATCCAAGTTAGCAGGGTGCACTGGAAGAAGGCATTGCTGTGGTCTCTCTTCAAGGGACAGCGGTGCCCACCCCTGAGCAGTCAGGGCTGCTGCCATCTGTACAGCACCCACAGGGAAAACTGCTGCTTACAGGATGATGCCAGCAAGCAGGATAGGGAAGGATGCTGTGGAAGACCCAAAAGAGTTTCTGAGTTACACCAGGAGAGGACACTGGCAAAGGATGCAGAACCAGGGGCTGGGGGAGGCAACTCCCCTTGCAGCACAGCTCAAAACCCCAGTGCATGGAGCAGGCATGTATCTATTGAAGCCAGAGAGAAGAAGCTCCAGCAGAAGGAAAATAGCAAATGTCCTGGTGGGAGTTCTGGGTGGACTGATTTAGTGCTCTGTGTGTGCCAAGGAAGTACACTGGCTTAAATGACAAGAGTTCAGATGTGCTCAGAGCAGCAAAGGGAAGCTATATGAGATTTGGGAAAGTAGGTCAGAATTTAAGACTGGAGAGGCTTATGATGATCATGTTTAATGTGAGAAGGATAAAATTCATATTTATGAGAGAGGTAGTCAAAGAAAGAGGACCAGTGATATCTGTAGGGGAAACCATCAAATGGCTGTGGATGCAAAACACAACTTATAAGTAACAGAAGATGAAACAATTGTGAAATGTTCCTTATTTTATTGCTGGTGTGTCAGTTTTGAGAACTAACACTTTCAACGTTTTTTTCTGCAGCCCAAAAATTTACATCCCAAAACCTCACATTTTATTGTCATATATGAGTGGAAACTATTTAAAAGCCTGAGGGTGACTGGGAAATAGCAACAAATATTTGTAGGCTTCCTTTTTCATATGTAATCTTTTTAAAATTTTCTATTTACATATGTGCATAAAACACAAACACTGAGAATGGAAAAGCAGATTACCTTATCTCTATATTTTGTTTTCTTTTTAGGTAGGACAATTATATTTACTGTTTATCCAAACTCACTGTACTTAAGAACCTTAAAATTAAAGATATTAGGTTTATGAGTAATATTCAGAACTATGAAACCATTAAAATGACTGGAAGTATATTGAGCTAAGTTGCCTAGTTAATTTTATTTTGAGACTCTGTCTCAGTGTTAATCACAATTCTTTCCTTCTTTGGTTTCACAGGTGTTAAATTTCAAAAGCTAATATTGATTATTGTTTATTTCTAGTCCACCCATCCTTATGGAAAATTTTGACTACCTTTCAATCATAAGAAAAGTGACATGGACTGAAGAAAACAATGTCAAGTTCTGATTTTCCGAGTTTTCTTTGGCAGGGCAGATTGCAGCCACACCAGCAGTGTACAGGAGTAGACATCCAAACTGAACATCATACCTCACTTATTTTTCAACCATCCTTGTGGGAGAAACATAGAAAAAAAGAAGGATCTGTCAAGAATAGCCACAGTGAGCTATGGGCACAGGTATTAGTCACCTGCAACATCCCTTTTACATGTGCAACAGGTCAGATTATCAGACATCTGCTCAATGTTTCTTGTCAGTAACCTATTCTGCTAAATATAAAATTATCATAAAAGATGCTTGAAGTTAAACTGCTGGCACCTGTGCCAGGTATTAATTTAGAGTCATTATTTGGTACTAAGCCTAGGACCATTTGCTCCTTGCTCTAATGAATCATCAGCAGTGATAAGGGGTGAAAATAAAAAAAAAAAAAAATTAAAAAAAGAGACTTTGGTTCCTTGACTCCAAGGCTATCTTTACTTCCCTTTGGTTTTCAGATGACTGAAACCTACAGAATGGAACAAAAGAACAGGCTGAAGCTTTTCATTCATCTCACACCACAAAAAAGGAAACAATTCACACAGAAATTGTTTGTGCACTGCTTCAAGCCAGACATGAGGACAGGACATGAGGACATGCTTCAAGCCAGACATTGCTGCTTACAAACACCCAATGTCCTAAAACATGTCATAAAATTTTGCCATACTTAAGAATCATGTACAAAATATAAGTAATGTAAAAAAGTAATTTCCCACTCATTTTTCTCTTGTACATTCACTGTTCTTCCTTTCAAAAAACTATGTATGTTCTGCATGTTTTGCTTAGTTCCAAAATCTGGTGACAGGGTAGGAAGTGAACATACTATGGCAAACAGACTTTTTTCTTGGAAAATGGAATAGAAACTCTTGGAATCTGCTCCCCTTCCCTTTCCTCTGACAAGGATGGGAAGCTGGAGATGTTTGGCACAGGTGTTAGAACTAGGACAAATCTCTTAGGGCTAAAGACACTCAGGGCTAAGGTATTTACAGATGCCACAAGCCATCTTAGCCCACACTTGGTAGAAGAACCACAGAAGCTCTTTGCTCCCTGGATCAGCAGCCAGAGCTTAGAGAGGCCCCTTTGGGCAGCTGGACAGAACCCCTGGGGCTGAAATTGATGGGGATCTGCTCGAGGCAGTCAAAGGCATTTAGGGCATAAATAGATTGAACACGTGGCTGGCTACCTTGGTCACTACCTGATAGAGTTCTGCCTCCACTGACTCCAGTGATTGCTTAGACACCTTAGTGGTGAACATATGAATGCAGCTTACTGTGCCTGAATTAGTATTCCACTGACCTGATCCTTTTGGCACTCATGAAAGAAAGGCGTACTTTCAAAGAAAGGAATTATGACTGCTTGATCTTTGAGACAAATTTTCATTTCCTCCTCAATAAATTAAGCTAATTCTCTATGTACACATAGAGCACATATGCACAGATATAGATATACATATATATATGTAGATATATATGTATAGATATACATATAGATATATCTTTAACAGTGTCTCACTGTGAAACTCCCATATTCTCTTAATTTCTAAAAGTCTCTCTGCAAGTGTGTTTGGCTCTGTCAGCCGTAATGCCTTTAGTGATAGAAAATTGCAAGGTTCACATTACTGCAGCTTCAGATGGACCCTTTGGCTTGAACGCCACTTAATGATAAATATTCCAAAATCATTCGTCACCATTTTCATAAGTATGCAGACAGATTCAAATGGAAGTGATGTCTGCTGACAAAAGTCTTAGCAATTTAAAGGAGCTTTTTTCTTATTTTTCCATAGCGTAGAAATGCCTGATACTGATTTACCAAGAGCTGCAGAGCAGATAGAACAGCTGGTGCCAGGATCAGATTTACATGTCTTGTTCCTGGGTAATGTAAAGAAGGATAGCTGTAGTGACCAAGCACAAAGCTTCATATAAACAAGTTTCCATGAATTAGGTTAAGTTTCAAAGCTCAAATGAGCTCATTTTATTATTATTGTTGTTGTTATTGGTGGGGTTTTGTTTTAGTTTGTTTTGATTTTGTTGGGCTTTAGCCTTCCACTATGTGCAAATTTTCCTAGAGTAATTTTTCTCTCTCTAAAATAATGGATAAACTAAACTTCTGCTAGATGACAGCATTAATTATGCTTTATCTGCTGGAAGAGGAACACTTTCACCAAAGAGGAAAGGAGCTGCAGTGACCTCTGTTGATGGAATTAAGCAATGTGTTTAAAGAGCCAAGAAGGAAAGGTGACACATTCAAATCCTCTGCTGAAAATCAATAGAACAAAAAGCAACTGTGCTAAGAAGAAACAACATTCAGGCTGAATATGAAAAAGATTGACATGCACAATTAACACCCACTGAAGTCAGAAACCCTATCAAAGTAGTCGCCTTTTTAAAATTATTTTTAGAAAATTTGTTCAGTGGTTTTTTGTTTTTGTGTGGGATTAAAAACCACTGGCAGAAAGACAGAGGGCGTAACACAGAAGGGAGATGTGGGGTTTTTGCAGTTCTATAGTGCATTCCAGGAGTTTATATCACCAAAAGAAAACATTGTGCCTCTATGTATTACGTGATCTTAATTTAGTGACCAGTTCCCCATGCCAGACTGACACAAGGTATTCTTGAAGTTTTGAGGCAAAGAAGCTTCCCAGTTGGCAGTCTGCCTGCGGCAGAAAGAAATATCTAGGAACTGTCATGCCTTTATGACCAAGTATTTGGAACGTGTCTTTATGGGCTAGGAAAATAATTAAACACGTAAATACCCACAAAGATCTGGACTTTAATGCTTAACTTCAAGGTTTGGAGGAGTCTCATTAGAGCCAAACATGTAAGGACTCATCCCATATGAATAAAGTTATTGAAATCAATGAGAAAGCTTCCATTAAGAGCTAAGTAGTCTGTGGAAATAGGAGTAGTATGTCTTTAATTTTTTCAGACTTGGGCCTTTGCTAAGGACTACTCAGTATTAAACAGAGGCATAATTGAGGGGCAGGGCTTGGTGCTCTTGAAGTTATTTTATGTTTCCAAACTTCCCAGTAAACAATTGGTGTCCACACTGTTTGTCTTTTCCAGGAGCCACAGGGATAGAAATTAGTATCGGTTTCCTTCAGTGCCAGGTGTTATGGTAGGTCTGACCATCATCACCAAGATGGAATTCTCCCCAGGTATTCTGAATTCAGGTATTATACTGAATTCAGGTATTTCAGTTCAATAATGCCTCCACCAAAGCCTGAGAAGCTTTTGGGGTTTTTTTTAGTATACTTTACCGAACCACTGCTGTGCCTAAAACATCCTTCTCACAAGAGACAAATGGATATTGCTAATAACTTTTTACTAGTATCCCCTATGGTATTCTTGTCCAGGATTTGTAGCAATGCAAGTGTAAGGAGGGAAAAATACCAAGTTCATTCTGGTTTTTATAAAAAATACTAGAAAATCTATATAATGAAATATCTTATTTTGATATAGATAAATATAACCCCCAAAATGATAGATCAGTGCACTATGATAGGATATCATTAACTAGATATTGTGTACTTAGTCTGTCAGTCTAAGAATATCAAGATACAAAAAGTGTAAAGAATCAAAACCTATCCCAGTTTGCATTTGTTATAGTGGTCATAAATATTATGGTGTCTTTATACAAATTTCAGAGTAAAGCCAAATATTTATAGCTGCCTCTTTAAGAGCTACATGCTGCCAGGCATTAAGGAAGTATTGATGTGTCTTCTATATATAATTAATTATCCTGGTGAAGACCTTAATTGACTGCTGGGAAATTATATCTGGATATTGTCTCTGCATGAGTCTGACAAATTTTTGTTCACAGTGGTCAGGATATGAGGTATACTTGGGTGGTAGGTTAGATCAAAGATTTATTTTCCTCAAAATATTATCATCCTACACAGACCTCTACATGTTAAAGGACACCAAATTCCCACTCAACATGCTAAATATAAACCAAGAAAAGACTATTCCTGGAAGAGTTTACATATTAAGTAAATAAATTCCATGTTAGAATAGCACATAGAACCATTCCATATAAAGAATGATTTTTTTCTGCTAATTGTTATCCTACCTTGTGGTATGAGATTTTTTAATGTTGCTTGACATAATTATAAAAGGAACTTTTGTAATATTGTACATAGCTACAACTTTTGCACTGAGGCTGAAATCACCTGTGTTCTGACATCTAAGCTAACACTGAGCTCCATTTCCACCTGTATTAGTTTTGTGACCTCAGATATCATTTTAGGAAGCAGGTTATGGCTTGAAAGGGATCAAAATATCTTATTGCTGCTTTCAACTGTGCATTATTACCCAGCATTCAGGATTTATAATTTAGTTCTTTTCCATTTTAATTTTATAGTGCATTTATGAACAAGTCTCTGAGCTGTTATTTATGTACCGGTTTTTAGAGGTCATCTCTCTTGGCTTATCTTATAGAAGAGAAAGGAAAAAGTCAGCAGTCATCTTTTTTTATATCTGCAAAAGTATCTTTTTCATACAATTATAACTGTTTGACAGGAATTTGCTCAAAGTTAATGAATATCTTTGGATAGAGATTAAAAATGGAAAATTACATCTTCAGAGATGTACTTTTCTTTAAATTACTAGTATGTGAAAACTGTTTTGGAACTTTAATTGCTGCTACAGGCTTACTACAAAATAAACTTTGCAATAAACCCTGGCTGATCCTTATCTATAACCAAAAAACCTCCACACTGGCAATAGCATTATGTAGGGTGAAATCATATTTGGATTTGGATTTTTTCTTGCAACTGAGTTCAAAAAAGCAGGATTTTCTCTTCAAAAAGCCCCAAACTTCTCCTCTCTGTATGTAGAGATTATCTGGATCCTGCAGTAATTGCTGGTTTGGTCAATTGCTTGATTTTCTGCAGTGAGCAGACTTGCATACTTTCTGGTTTTGGCCTTACACAGAAGCATTTGGGTATGATTTCTCAGGGTAAACTGGACAGTTCAAACCCAGAATTTGAGTGACCTTCTGAGTTGGAAGCCAACTTCTCTGCCCAGTGCCAGCTCTGAATCATAACAATTATGTCTGTTTCCAAAAACTGCAGCTGAACCTGCCATTCTTTTGACCCTTGTGATTTTGGCAATTTGTATCTCTCTGTTCATCCTATTTTAGTGTGATACAGGTGAGAGAATCCTGAGTCTCAAACCCAGGAGAGAAGGCTTCATCCAATTCTCACAGAGGGGCAATCCCTACAGAGGTGATAGGTAAAATCCCTTATCATCACAGAATCACAGAATGGTTGAGATGGGACCTCATCCATGACTCCCATCTAGTGAGTAGTAAATTGGAAAATACCTGGAGAATGCACACACCTACAAGTTTCTTAGCAAGGGTCAAAACTCATATTCCATCCCAGCACTGTAAGAAAAACTTCAGGAAAAGAGGTACCTGCAATGATCCATGAAGGAGGAGGCATCCTGCCTAGGCCAGCCTGCGACATATTGATAGTAGCTGTGGGCAAATGTGGGATTTGAATCCAGCACATTCGGCTTCAGGTGTGTCCCCAGCTTATCAAGGTGAGGTGTTTTTTGTGCTCAGCTCTATAAGGCAGCATCTGCAGGCAGTGATTGATGGGTCTGGGAAGCAACAAGCAGGTCTTTTTGAAGTACCTGCTGCTTTCCAGGAGCCCTAAATAGATCCCAAGGTGCTATTGCTACAGGACAGATGAGGGCACCCTAAAAATAAAATTATGATTACATTTTTGAGGAGTTTAAGGGAGTCAAAGAGATTTTTGTCTTTTTTAGACCAGCATCTGAACACATTTTATGTGATGCTAGGGCTGAACTCGAGAGCAGTTGTTAAAAAACACGCTGATACTTTTTAGTCTAGTTCTGTACCAAGATACTTGCATGGGCTCTAAAAAAGCAGCATCTAGAATCAGAGCAGCTGTATCATCATCTTTATCATGAGCTCCATGCCCATGTTCATGTAAGAAGCCCATCTGTTTTACCTTAAGAATGCATCTGCTCACAAGTGTGTGGTACTGAGCCAGTCTGGGAATCCTGCTGGACTGCATGCAGGATCAAAAATTTGTTAGCTCTTCACTACTGGAGTTCATACGGCTTTGAGTTTCAAGATATTTGACTTCTGCAGTAGAAAACACAGGTCAGATTCCTCTTTCCCCTCTCTAAGGTTTTTCTGTTAAACAACTCCTCTGGTTTATTTCAAACACTGTGGGATGGTGTTTGCTGCCGTTACAGGACTGGCACCAACATGCTGGTCTAGCTGAGATGAGAGCCAAATGCCAACTTCACCACAGGACAAGCAGATGTTAAATGCACAGGACAGATACACAGCCTCTGCTCCTCTCCTCAGAACTGGCATTTCCCAAGGCACCTGCAAATGGAAAAGGGGATTTACTTATTTCTATGTATCAAGGAGTGATAAACCTTGTTGCAAATTATGTTAGAAATTTTGCTAATTCTATATTTTGGCAGGGTGTTCCTTCCTCAGAAGGTATAGATGGAGTGTCAGGCAGGAGGAGTTAAAAAAATACTGGTAGTTAATGACTATGAATATAACAGCTCCTCCTTTTTTTCCATTATGCAATGTTCCAGGAGAGACTGTTGCATAAGAAAGTAATCAGAGGCAGGTTAAATTACAAGGAAATGGATACAACCTCCTCAATAAAGTAATGCTATCCTAACATGGCTTCTGTGAGCAGATTTGTTTGTTGTTGGCATTGGACACACTTTATCATTCCTCTGCACTTTTCGGCTAGGGTGCTTAGGATGGTTTTCTTCAGGGTGCAGGGTTTGTTTTTTTGGTTTTGGTTT
>JAYDZK010000001.1:85837880-85851418 GCA_034509185.1 Euphonia xanthogaster
TTTTTTTTCCTTTTCCTTTTCTTTTTTTTTTTGTTGCAACAATGAATTAGCAGGCTGAAAGGAGCAAACATTGAAACTACTGTAAATTTAGTAGGTCAAGGAAACTTGAGGATTGAACCCAGTGGCCTAGTTTATTGCAGTCCTGACAGAAACTGTACTGTTTATACAGTGAGACTTTTATTCTTCAGAAGTACAGAATGTTGCAGGTTAATAGCCATGAAGTGCTTTTCCCTTCCCCTTTTTGACCAAGGCAACCACTCAGGTCACAGAATTGGAAGCCAGAATTAATGTATGTGGGTAAAAAATGTAAAATAAAACACATCTAAGCTTTGGCTTTGATCATTGTGACAGTAAAAATTTAGTTTGTGAAGAAATTATTATAATAATGTATATAAAATCTTGCATAAAGACATTGATTTTATATTAAATTTTAACACTATATCCCCACACAATTTTCAAATGGAGTAGACTTCAGCATTTTTTTCTCATATAAATAAATACTCTAAAGAGATACCTGATTCCAAGTGAGCAGTGATTAGGTGTGGGATATTACGTATCTGAAGAGTAACAAATCGTGTGCAGGTCTATTCCTTGTCGCATTGAAACGACTCCTCAGTTGCTTGACACTAATTGAATGAATGCAAGATGTGACTGAAAATAAGTGTTGTCCCTTTAAATTCTAGTGGGTAAGCATGGTAGGCGTTTTAAGTTACAGCTTGCAAGGATTCTGATTTATCTGGTGGCAGATTCTTATCAGACATCCATTTACAGTGTCTCCATTACCTCAGGTTCCAAAAACAAGCTGTGCCCAGAGCGTGATTCCCTGCTCCCCATGCTGCAGGGCTTTTCTAAATTACTATAATCATGAAAACGATTTATTTTAAGAAGGTAATAAACAGTACTGCATGTTTTGTTGTGCCTTTGATGCAGACCTGATAGTCCTAATGCTTCAGGGCACTAAGCTGCTGCTTTGGGACCCTAAAATGCCTGTGGGCCTAGAAATGGCTGTTTTCCAGCCCACCCACTGCCTTCTTGCTCTTTTGCATTTGCTGCCCCTGCACTTGCCAGCTCCACTGAGCGCCATCGGCTGGAGTAGCCAGGCTGCACCAGACTGGTTACACTTGTGCAGATAATCAGTGTACACACAGGAGAGCTGTCACAACCCAGGCATAACCTGACATCTTTGTAGCTGTGGCAGGGCAGTGAAGAGCTGGTTTGCCACTGAGTATGAGGCTTTTGGCAGGTCAAAGCGTTAAGTGGATTTGAGAAGATTTGTGCATGTATTTTTGTGGTTGATCAGCAGAACAGTGTACAGACTGAGGAACCTGGGAGTGTTTGGAGGCTTCTGGGCTTGAGTGCATGTCCTGACCAAGTTACTGCTTCTTCTCAGGACAAAATCCATGTGTGTGCCAGGTCCTCTCCCACTTTCTTGCTCAGGCACATGATGTGGGATCTGTTGTAAGTCCCCTGTCTGGGCAACTGTAAGATCAGAACAAGAAGGAAAGCTGTGAAAAGCATCAGTTTGTCAGTACTGGCACCTCTGTTATCCTAACCATGTGCTCAAACTAGAAATGTTACCTTAACTACTGGGTATTTCAGGGAGAAAGGTTGCATGCTTATGAAATCTACATTATATCTTCCACAGTGGACCCTGTGTAGTCAGGATGAGCTCTGCTTCCCAGGCAGCATGCTACCTGTGGACCACATAGGATATTTCTGTTCAGGACTCTGGTGAAATCAGCTGACAGTGAGGAGAGGGCTGACAATTATATCAGTAATAAATATAGATGAGGGTCTTGTATAGTCTTAGTGAGGCTTTCATCCTTCTTAGACTTGGACTTTGCTTAGGGATGGAGCTAGTCTTTGCATGTCAAAGGGCATTTTATTTTGGGCTGATGAGATCCTTCTCCATCACCAAGTATAGCGGGGCAAAAGCGCAGGGTGAAGGGCAGGGTAGGTGCACTGTTCTGCCTGTAGTTGTAAGCCACTATCTGCCCCATCAGACTGCATCTGTCCCTATATCACATCCTCTTCCTTGGGTTTTCTTCACTTTGATGTATATTCAAGGTCTCTGCTTGGAAGAGGTCATCAGAGTACGCTGTGTCCTCTCCCAGTGTCCACATGTCCTCCCAGATTTGTCCTTCAGAATTATTGTTGCCCAGCCACTTTGGGGATGTAGAAGTGTTTCCCACGTAAGAGAATGAAACTTCTGGAGAAAACTAACTTTAATCGATTCGTTCAGAGTCTGTCAGTGACTACAACCTGAGCTGCTGCTACAGACTCCCTCTTGCAAAATGCAAAGAAAGTTCACTGTATGTAGGTCCTTTTGAAGTTACTGCTGCTTCTGGGATTCCTCCTGCTTTGCAAAATTTTTTTTAAATCCCTTATTTAGAAGAAAGAACCCAGGCATGTATGTTCATAATGTCAGTGAGGTTTTTCTGAGCTCTGCCCCAGTCTGCCTTTGCATTTCCATTCACATTCAGAGGTGTTTGGTTCAGAGTGGTCAGAGGTGGGGGTTTTGGCTTAGAGGCAGGACATGTTTAGCAGAAGAGTTTCTGCAGTGAAATCTCCACAAGACTTAGGAGATTTCAAGTGAAATTTTCAGAGATGCTAGCAAACCTACCCTCCGCTCCATGAGAGAGAGAAGTGTAGAGATTTCAGCATGAAGAAATATCCCCTATGCTACCAAATACTTATATCTGAAAACCTGGTGTAACTGGAATAAATAACCCTGGACAAGTTGGCTGTATTCAGAATGACATGTAAATGTACATACATCTCTCTTTGTTTAGATTTAGTGTGCTGAAACATTTTAGCACAAACTTTGGTGGGTTTGACTGAGAACCTATACATGGATATATATAATGTTTTTCACTGGGAAATCAGAGTAGGTGTTGTTGCCCTAGACAGTAGAGCCAGGAATGACAGCTGTTTCACAATGTATCTTGCCTTAGATGTCCTCCCTGATAATTATTAGTCAGCTCAGACTGTCTCCCCTACTGAGACACCGCCTTGGAGTTATCCTCCAGCCAGCTCTGCTAACTACCCTTAAACTTGTAAATGTGTCGCTGGGTGGTCCTCAGCCATCCCTGTACTGTGGACAGCCACACTGAGCAAGTGATGTACAACCAGTAATGTCATTCTTTGCTTTTCCCAAGGATTAACAAACTCTGTTTGCTAACATAGAAAATAGACTTGTGGATGCATTTACAGTTAGCCCTTTCTTTTCTCTCATGTACCAGCTGAAATGCCCATTTCATTCATTTGTAGATGCTTTAAATGTGCAGCAGCACCACTGTGATTTCTGGTGGTGTTTTTCTCCTCTTCAGCCCTACATGCAGGCAGACCAGGCCTAAACTGGTGAAGGATGACAAATTGTCTGTAGCCTTGCTGCTTACTTTGCTTGGAAAGAGGAGCTGGCTACTGTCACTGCCGTTGAGGTTGGACAGCTGCTGGTAGGGAAGGAGGGAAGTCCTGCCCTGCCCCAGGATATGCAGTTTCCACCCTGTCCAATGTCCCTCAGCAACAAGAGATGCAGCAACTCCTGTTTTCCAAGGCTGGCCCTGTCTCTCCTCATCTCTGCCCCTTTCAAAACTGTTGGAGTGACCCCTGCACAGATCATGTGCATTTAGTACGTACACTGATGTCTACACAGATGACACTGTGTAGATACACTGATGTCTTCTCAGAAAACTTCCCATTGCAGGAAAAAAAAAATTGTGCCCAAAATTGTAGGTTCCCCAAGCCTATAAATTTCAAATTGGTTAAGGAATAAGCTATGCTTTGCACTTTAAGGAGAATTATGGAAAATGAATAATATTATGTAGATATAAGAGAGGCTAAAAAAAAAAAGCCAATGAAATATGGGATAATATTTGCCTTTCAGGATTACCGCTTGTGCCATGACCATGAATAAATACGTGGAGGAAAATGTTTCTCAGAAATCCTACACAACGATAAAATATTTCATGAAGATGCTGAGCAGTGTCAGTGAGACTTTAATCTTCATCTTCATGGGTGTGTCTACAGTTGGGAAGAACCATGAGTGGAACTGGGCCTTTGTTAGCTTCACCCTCCTCTTCTGTTTAATCTGGAGGGCACTGGGTAAGCAAGTCTCTGCCGATCGGTCAGTATTCTTTGCAAGTGAAATATTTTATCTCTTCTCAAGTAGAAAATGCCAAAAACTAGACAGAGACCCATCAGTTTGTGGAAGGGTTTTTTTGTTAGTAACATGCCCTATATCACAGGGCCAGCTTCCACCTCTCCCTAAAATGGAACCTAAAAATCAGTTTTGCCCTGATCCTACTCACCTAAAGTGAGAGGCAGTCTGCCTGTTAATCACAATACATGTATTTAAGTAAACATTTATTTACAAATAAGCAAATTTTGGTAAAAGGAATTAGCAGTCATTCAGGAATTAAAAAGTTTGTGGGGGATGTTTGTTTGGTTGGTTTTTGTGGGATTTTTTCCTTTGTTTTTTGTTTTGTTTTGTTTTTAATTTATGTTTACTAGCTTTGGGATTTTCAGTCATTGACAAGAGCAGTATCAAACCAGGAAATGCTGTAATTGAAGAGTAAAGAAAAACTCCTGCAAGAAACTGATCCCTCCTGAATTTACAGTACTAGCTCTTTTCCTTTTACCCCGAGAGCTAAGTGCAGGGCAGGCTGGAAGGTCTTAAATCTGCTCCTCTCCCCAGCTTCAGCTCTAATGATTCAATCCCTGCTTGTGTAAAGATGCATCGTGCTCTAATCCAGCTCCCAAGTCTCCTTCCAGAGCAGAAACCTGGACTATTTTCCTACTGCACCTGCAACCCCACAATCAATACTTCATGCTGAAAAGCAGCCAAATGCCCTGATTGCCACCCAGCTCTTGCCCCCCGTGCTTGCTCCCTTCACTTGCCTTTTTTCCTTTACTCTGATCTGCCACATCCCTGGAACCTTTTTCCAAGGTACACCAGAATGCACTGGTGTCTTGTCCCCCCATCCCCAGTCCTGCATCCTTCACGTCTGTGTGAGTAAAATTGAGTGAGCAGGAATTTTCAGGGTTCAAAGCACAGATTGATGGCGGAGACGAACCAGTTTTCAAAATCTCCTCAAATGCAGTGAAAAGGCAATTAGGAGTCTTGGTCTATAATGACACAGACAATTATTGCAGTTTTAAAGGGGTAGTCTAGCAGGTTGCTGTCTTGTGCAGATCTATTAGCTGCTTCAGGTCCTAAATCCAGCAGACTGGAGGTGTTTAGCTCACTAAATATGTTCAAAATTATGTTCCTAAGGCTTTTTAATTTAATATTATGGTATTTAAAGCTGCTAAGTAATGTTTCATTTCTTCAATAATACATATTGAAGAAGCAAATAAAAGGTAAGAAGCAAAGTGTTTTTAAACAAATATTAGCATCATGGGCTAGTTCTGAAGTTCCCTTTTTTTCCCCTCCTCTCTGTATTTCTGTTTTTTTCCCTCAGGTGTTTTTGTTCTGACTCAGATCATTAATGTATTCCGGACAATACCTCTCACTTTCAAGGACCAATTTATTATTGCCTATGGAGGTCTCCGAGGAGCAATTTGTTTTTCACTTGTATTTCTGCTTCCTCCTGCTGTGTTTCCCAGGAAGAAATTGTTCATCACTGCTGTTATCGTGGTGATATTCTTTACCGTTTTCATTCAGGTAGTACCTTTCTTCTCCTGAACTTCTTCTTTCTCAGACATGTTGTAAATAAGTACCTCTAATGGGTAGAAAATGAAATTTTCTAACTTAATTACTGTAAGGAATGTACTTGAAGGTACTTGCCATGGTCACAGTAGAAAAAATGCTATGCATACCACAGGCAGGTAGTAAAAGTACGCCAGATATCAAGCACTTATGCTAACTTGTATGTAGTACTGAGTATTTGAGTCTAGTGAGGTTGGAGTAGAGACAAAAGATAATCTGGGCACAGCTTCAGCACTAATTCCTTTTTCTAGAATGTTTAAATTTGTGTGTTCACCCACAAGTTCAGTGTTGGACATAGTGCACAGTGGGCTAAAGACACTGAGGGCCCAGACAGGTGAACTGGAGTCTGGGTGTTAGGCAGTGGTGCTGCAAACCAGCTGGACAGCCCTGAAAAAGCACCAGGTGTGTGTTAGGACATGAAGAACTTTTCTCTGATGATCACCTGGCCATGGAGGCCTCGTCAAGGGTGAGCAAGTGACTGAAACCTGCAAAATGTAGAGGAGGCCAAGCCCATCAGATAAACATATCAGACTGGTCATCATCCAGAGCAGTGAGAGAGATGTGAGTGGCTATTAATGAAGTTTCAAGTCTGTGGAAAAAAAATATAGAATTTTGTTACTCTGCCTTTTGCATGGAAAACGTTGCTGTGGGAAGCAAGCATCTGTGCTCATGCTTGGGAAAAGGGGCAAGGTAGAGATCAGTTAGTTGGCTTTAGCTGTGAAAACTAATTTTGAAGGACAGAATAATTTAAAATATGGAGATAAATGGTATGTGCTGTGAGATGCAACATGATTTATCAAAGAAAAACCTGGTATCATTCTTTCATAAGGCAGTTTATTTTCTAGAGTAATCTCATTTAACTGGACTATTGTAAAATCTTTGGGAAGGGGGCTACAGAGGAGATTGTTAGTGTAACTACTCATTAAACTGAGGTTTACAGTGACATTAGGATGACTATAAAATGAATTAGGAAGGAGCTCACAGTTCCTCCTTCAAATGGAAATAGAAGCAGATTGTCCTTTGGGTCAGAAAGGATCCCTGGGCATCTCTAGTCCAACCCTGTGCTCAAAGCAAGACAACCTTCAAGTTAGATCACGTTCCTCAGGGCCATGTCAAGCTGAGTTCTGAATATATTGATGGATGGAGATACCCCAGCCTCTCTGAGCACCTGCTCAAGTCTTCAACCTCCCTGGCCAGATAATAGGCTGATGAGATATTATCAAAGGAATTCCTCAAGGATAAGTTAATACTCTTGTTAACTGACCATGGCACAGAGATGTAGGAGTTTTTGTTGCTGATGTTTCTTGATGACAGATTTTGAAAAGTTCTCAGGGTGACAGTGAGATAGAGTCACTTTCTTACTAGGAATTTTTCTTTGATTTGGGAAAAATGGAAAGGGAAAAAGATGCAGGTGTACTAGTTGGTAATTGGATAGATTTTAAGTCAATGATACAGTGGGGACAGAAGAAAGGCAAATGTGATCTTGGGACATAATACCTGAGACAGGTATTTCTATTAGAGCATAGTGGCACATTCTGGAGTTATCAGGGGACTGGTAAGCCTGTCATGGGAAAGGACACCAGGATTCCTTGGCCTTAGCAAGATGAAGGAGAAGAGGGAATATAATTACTGTTTATATGAGGGAGTGAACACTGTTTAAACTAAAAAGACAAATGTTGGCACGAGAACAAAGTGGTACACAGTGACCATGATGCAATTAAGAAGCAGCTTTCTAATTATCAGAACAATAAGATTCAAGATGAGTGTTCCATTATGAGCAATGGGGCAAAGAAACCTAACTACTTTTAAAATAAAGCTTGATTCATTTACGAAAAGAAATGTGACCTGGGTGTCTGGGATAGTAGGGACTGATTTCAACACCACAGGAGATTCATTCCTCTCCCCTGTGCCAGTGTGTCTGTACAAGTAAACAAATTATCTTAATTCTTCCACAAATATTTGTTGAAAACCATTATATCATTCAGGGAATATCCAAAACTTTTTGTTATTTCTCTGAGAATGGTCAGGCAAGGATACATATTCACAAAAAGCCATAGTTTCATGATCTTAGATATCCATAATAGTACTGTTTACATATCTTTGAATACCTATTTTGGATGTAAGTACTAAAAAAGAGTACTTTACATGTTCATTTTGAAATTGGTAATCAGTTTATTAATTCATGTTTTTCTAACACATAACAAAACTGAAAAAAAAAGTTTAAAATTACTATGGATAGGATAGGTGATGTATTCCTGATAGTTTCTGTTAGGTTGACCCTCCTGGAGCTCTCAGTTCTAGGGTGCCCCTTTCTCCCTTCTGTTGCATTAATGGAGTCTGAGCTGACAAGGACTTCATAGCTAATTACAAAACCTGCTAATCAAAAGAATGAATTCACTTTTATAATTATTGTGTTTTATTTTTCTTCACAGGGAATAACAATTCGCCCACTCGTGGAGTTTCTTGATGTCAAAAGGTCAAATAAAAAGCAGCCTGCTGTCAGTGAAGAGATTTATAACAGGGTATGTTGCAGCTTCAGTAGCATAGGTAAACCCTTATATAGATGAAATTCCTAGTCATGTTCAGACAGACAAGCATGCAGCATCAGTATTATGGAGAGGGTGTACTAGATTTCTTTTTGATAGCTGTTATAAGCACAATAATTGTAAAGCTTATATTTAACTTTTGGCGATTACAGAAATGATTGTTACGTATTTTGTTACTTATTTTGGAATCTCTCACTTTTTTAGTTGTTCAGATCTAGAAGTAAATTAACTTTCTGTAGTTTATTTCACACATGAGATTAATGTTATTTTATAATTTGGCTACATCAGGAAACCTTTGGCTTTATTTAATTACATTATACTGCATTACATTTAATCTAATTAAACAAATGAAAACTTGTCTTAAACACACTCTTAAACTTACTAAACTCTTACATCATCAGCCTTTTTATGGATATATGTTTGGTACATGTGTATCTCCAATTGTTGCAGATTATTAGCCATGCATCTTCTTGAACGTATTTCTCCTTGCAGCATACCTGAGGCAAGTGGTTTGAAATTTCAAAAGGGAGGAATAGTAAGGGCCACATTTGGAAAAGAAGCCAATCTAGGCATCTAAAAGTCTATCCTTTTAGAGCTTATCCTTCGGAATTTTCTACCAGGGTTTTTCCCTGAGACTGAGAGACCCCTACGATGGTTCCTGAATTAAAAGCAAACATGCTGCCTCTGGGATCAAGTGAGACCTTAGCTGAGCTGATTCAGTTTTTCCTAATTGATTATAGACTCAAGAAGGGTGTGTTTCTAATATTAGGTGGACAGGATGCTTTAAGGTGATACAAATTCCTGAAACAGGATCTCAGGACGTAATGCTGGCTCTCAGTTCTGTCTGTGCATCCCGAGGGGCTGGTGCTGATGTTGGGAGATTCTGTCTGCAGAGATTCTCTTCTCCACAAAGTCATACTTGCCTCACTGTCAGGCCTGGGGAAGTTCCAGGCATAGCAGAGAGTGGTTAAGGAATTTCAAGTAAGTTAAAATATGGGAAAAACCTTTAGTTTCAGGCAGGAGCTGAGCAAGATTGACATTGAGGAAATTAGCAACTAACTTCTGTCCTATTGTGGCTATGAGCTAAGGAAGATTCAGTGGGAAAGAAACAGATTGTGTCTTTGAGCTTGGTTTGGACTGCTTTTGGTAGGACTGAAGGATTTTCCTGAGTTGTGACTAGATGTTTCTGTTTTAAAGTAAGTTGGAAACTAATAAGGTCTAAGGACAAGGCAAGTGATGTCTATAAGTTTATGTAATGAACCAATGTTTTCCTTTAGTTCTTTGACCACGTGAAGACTGGAATTGAAGATGTGTGTGGACACTGGGGTCACAACTTTTGGAGAGACAAGTAAGAATTGAAACTCTTTGTTATACAGGAGAGGCTGAAACGGCTCCGTAGCAACAAACAAAGGCTGTTGGGCATCAAATTTCATTTTCAGCATTTATTCTTGAAAGCATGTGGTTGTTTTTAGAACATGTGGGTTTCAAAGGGAAAGTAGCAAAACAATGTCTTTTACTAAACCACAAGCAAGTAGAACATAATCTCCAGCTGGGAAGAAAGGCAGCCCTCTGATCCCACGGTGAAGGATGGTACCTTCTGAGGGTGCATGATTCTGACTGTTGCAGAGCATTTCCTGTATGTCTGCTGAGCCTTTTTCCCACCCAGCTGTCCTCCTGCAAGCTGTATTTCTTAGGGCAGTTAAGTGTGATGGGTTAGTTTCCTATTTGACAGTAAACATACAAAAGCTAGTGGATTTCCTCTAGAAAGATCAAGGCAGCAGCTGGCATGAGATACGTGAGCGGTCCTAATGGCAGGCAGCTCCACAGCTCTTGATGGTATTCCTTAAGACTTAGTTAAGAAGATTACCCCTGGCAATATCTGAATAACTAATATTTTTTACTTTATTTGCTGAATCATCATCATCATTAGGTTGGATCTAATTCCTTTTACATTCAAATTCTTTAGACCCAAAGCATGGGCACTGCTCACCACCCTCTAGTGTCTGCTCCAAGAAGAATTTAATTGTTTTATATAAAGAGAGAACAGCACCAGCAGGAATGGCTGAGGAGAGCCCTTTCCAGATGACTTGGGGGTGACACAGTGAGGACGCTTTCCTGATGGCTGCGTGACATGGGCACAACTTTTCTTTACTCAGCCTGGTTCTCCTCCAGTCTGTGTGAGATCTTTAATGAAAAGATTGCAGAGCTAAGGAGAGTCCCACCTCTTCATGACCTTCACACCCAAACTCAAGAACAATTTCAGAATGTTTGGAGGGCAAAATATTTTCTGACAAACAAAATCAACACCAGCTGTAATCAATATTTTTTCACTAAGCATCCAAGAGGGTGCAGTTGCTTCAGAGAAAGGAACAACTTCCAAAGTTTTACAAAAGCAGGCTAAAATTTCAAAGAAAAAGCAGTTGGTGGAAATTTTGGCCTTTTATTTGTTATTACAGTAAATATTTAATGTTCTCTTTTTCTTGATGAAAACAGAGAATTAAAAATAATATTTTCTAATAACAGAATACCTAAAAGTTTAAAGTTGCTTCTAGGGAGACTGCCCATTAACATATTAACCTATCTAACCTATTAAGACTGTCTATCTGAAGTAAAGTTGAAATTGACCCTTTCTTAGGTTACTCGGCATTGGGTTGTTAACATGTACAGACACATTCCCAGACAATAAAGTCCTTAAAAATTTGATTAACTGCAATATATTGGCTTTCCTTAACTATGCACAGTAAAAATTGACTGGTTGGGCTGGTTTGCCTCACGTACAGGTTTAAAAAGTTTGACAATAAATACCTGCGAAGACTTCTAATCCGTGAGAACCAGCCCAAATCCAGCATTGTTTCTTTATACAAGAAGCTAGACATCAAGCATGCCATTGAGATGGCAGAGAGTGGAATGATAAGCAAGGTGCCATCATCGGTGTCTCTCAGGTAAGCAAGCGATGCCAGCATGGCCAAGCAGCTCAGCTGGGTCACACAATTTATTTCTCAGCTGGGGCTGTAGGCTGGATAATCACTTTGACTTAGGATACTTTGTGTCCTACTGTCACAAGAACAGTGAGAGGGTGTGAAACAAGAGCCTTTTGCCTGTAGCTTCAGGTGAAGCGCTGTGTTCTTCCAGCGTGTTTTGTTTTACTGGGCAGCTGCTCACTGGCACATCCATCGGCCGTGTAGAGCGGAGGTGGACTTGAACACGTGCCTGCCTGCCTGCCTGCCGGCTGAGAGCAGCTACAAGGGAGGCCTGAGGGGCATTTTGAATAGTACCTAAATACAGTGGACAAATTACTGTAATTTTTATCACATTTTACATCTTACCACAGATTCAAATGAAATCAGGATTTAATTTCTATATGTTACATTTTCACCTATTACTTGGTTGTTTTGAAATGTTGTTTCCATCTCTAACAAAGGAAATAATTCAAATGTCATTCCTGACCAAAATAAAAACATTCTGTCTTCCCCCATCTCCCCTATTTTCCTTTTTTTTTATTCTGCCACAGCGACTATCATGAAGGAAAGATAAAGCCCCTTTCTCCCACTGAAATGGAAAACATGCGAGAAATATTAACAAAGAATCTCTACCAAATACGACACCGAGTAAGGATGAACTTTTGCCTACATAAATATCCCACTGCTCTTGTAATATACTGATTAGCTTCTTAACACATCTTTGAGCTAGTACATCTGCTCTATCATATAATAACAAATAATGCTCTGTTGTCCTGAATCCATATCCTGTCATATGTACAGTAGCATATTCACATTCCTCTGTGTAAGTACTTACTTGATCTTATACTATTGATAAGGCTTAATGATTTTGTCTTATTACCTCTGATGCAACCACAGTATTAAAGTAGGATCATAAGTGCCAATTCAACCCAACATTGTTCACTTGTATCAGTATATTGGTCACTTCATGATATGGGATTAGATTTCCTATTTGCCTCCAGTTGTAAAATTGTTTGTATTAAGAGCAGAGATGATCTGGAAAAATAGGGAAATAAAAGCAAAAGGACATTTCACATTTGTCCTCCTGTGGCTAAGTAGTTTGAATGCCTGAGCCCTTGGAAAACATTCAAAAACTGAGCAAGCTTCAGCTTGCTGGAGGTAGAAATGACTTCCCTCTAGGGAACTCATCACCTTCAAATATGTGTCCTCTGCTGACATACTGACCAAGCTACTACAGTGTGGGGGTATTAATATACACGGTATTAAGCCAGCTTCTTCCATTTTGTCTTCCATTATAAATATCAGCAGGTTAAAAAAAATGAACCAAAACCAACAAAAAAAACCAGGTGGTTGTGAAGCAGATGAATAAAAACATTCTCAGCATAATTATTGTTCTTGTTCTTATTCATCTGCAATACGATCTTGTTCACAAGGATTTATGATGCTTATTAAAGCAAAAAGCCTGTTTTTCCCTGTTCATATAGTCCAGCACATTTGACATCATGCTTTCCAGGCTGTGATCACTGCTCTTCCATTTCAGACAATGTCCTACAACCGACATAGCCTGGCTGCAGATGCAAGTGAGAAGCAGGCCAAAGAAATTCTGATCCGTCGCCGGCACAGCCTTCGGGAGAGCCTGAGGAAAACGAACAGCCTGTCAAGGGAAAGACCGGTACTTGCAGTTTTGTGGTGTCTTTTTTTTTTTTTTTTGTTTTGTTTTTTTTTTTTTTTTTTTTTTTTTTTTTTTTTTTTTTTTTTTTTTTTTTTTTTTTTTTTTTTTTTTGTGTGTTTTGTTTTGGTGTTTGTTGTTTTTTCATGCAATGGAAGTTTCCATTGCTGCAGGCAGTATTCATTGCTTATCCTTTCACTGATTATCTTGGGGAGGGGTAAAAGCCATGTCTCCTCCACAGCTGTGCTATAGGCTGCTGAGAGCAGCAGCAGCACCCACCTCTCACAAGCTTCCTGCTCTCCAGGGTCAATAAAACTTGTTTCTCCAGTCTCTTTCTACACTTCCTGAACTAAAGCCTCTGCTTCATCCGAAAATCCAAGGTGCACTCTCATTTTTGCCTCCCATAGTGCTAATTTTAGGCACTTTTTGTGCATGGAACTCAAAACTAGACTGGACTTTGACCTTGCTGTGACCTGCAGGGCTCCCCAGCCTGGGCAGGTCCCAGGGATG
Source organism: Euphonia xanthogaster (assembly GCA_034509185.1). Taxonomy (NCBI): domain Eukaryota; kingdom Metazoa; phylum Chordata; class Aves; order Passeriformes; family Fringillidae; genus Euphonia; species Euphonia xanthogaster. Next base: position 85,851,276 of record JAYDZK010000001.1, read on the forward strand.
ATCTGTCCCTGCTGCACTCCTCCCCAGCCTGGGCAGTTCCAGGGATGATCTGTCCCTGCTGCACTCCTCCCCAGCCTGGGCAGTTCCAGGGATGATCTGTCCCTGCTGCAGGGCTCCCCAGCCTGGGCAGTTCCAGGGATGAT
>JAYDZK010000001.1:85851518-85919666 GCA_034509185.1 Euphonia xanthogaster
GGAGAGCCTGAGGAAAACGAACAGCCTGTCAAGGGAAAGACCGGTACTTGCAGTTTTGTGGTTTCTTTTTTTTTTGTTTGTTTGGGTTTTTTTTTGGTTTTTTTTTTTTTTGGTCTTGTTTTTTTTTTTTGTCTGTTTTTTTTTAAATTTTAATTTTGATTGAAAGCAGCTCTTTGTAGCTAACTGTCATGCAGAAAAAGCAACCTTCTGACATGCAGGGAAAAATCCTGAATTTGGAAGACAGCTGCACATGTAATATCACACTTACACCTTGAGTTGCACACATGAGCCCCTTAATTTGTGTGGACACCTTCAGCAAGGCTTCAGTCTCGTAGAATGTGATATGGGAGTGGGATCTGCTACCATAATTTTACCTCAGAGAAGCTGGACAGGCTCTGTACACAATGTAGGTATGAACAGTATTCTCTATTAGTATTTTGATGAAGTGTGGATGATTAAAGGTTAAAAATGACTTTGAGATAGAAAAGCTACTTACAATAAGCTCCAAAATATAGGAGAGGACTTTTGACCACATCAGTCAGAGCAAGCTTTTCATTTGAAAAATATTGCATGCTCTTTAGTGTTCATAAAATGTAGTCAGGCCTTCAGCTTTTGACACTGGTTAGGAAAACTGCTTCCACTTACAAGGATTGCTGTGGCATGATAATATTTGGCTCTCTGAGGCAATCCTGCAGTTGTAAACTTCCAACCATACTGGAATGGAGCACACTAATTAGGCAGGGAAACTGATCCTTTGGGTCATATCAGGTATCAAGGAAATTAGCCATCCTGTGACTATGTATTTTCATGTTACAGGAGTATTTAGTGACTGTTGTCTTCATTGATGAAGTTGTCCTTCAGCAGTCGAGGCTGGAATAATGTCTCCAAAAGGCTGATAATGTCTCATAGGTGATCATTACCAGAGCTACTGTGGTGTTAATTATGACAATAAGACTGTTCCTGAATGATTTTTTTTTCTTCTTAACCACAGTTACATAGGTTATCTTTTTCATACAATTAAATTATTTACTGTGTGGAATAGTGAGAAGACTCAGCAGGACTTTTGGGGCAGAAAAGAAAAAGGATGTCTGATAACTTTTTAAAACACACCAGCTATAATTTTAAGAATAATTATCCTTGGATAAATCCTCCACAGAGGGAAGAGGAGAAAGAGGAAAATAATAAAAATCCAAAGAGGAAAAATCTCTAAGGGAAAATAAATTTCCTTTCAGGTTCCCTTTGGGTCTGCCACAAGTAATGGTATTAGCATAGGAGAGCTGGTAGACTGCAAAGATTTTAAAAATCTTTGTAACAAATGTAAGAAAGGATGTCCTTGAGAAACTTTTGAATTTTTAAAAAAAGCAACTTGTCCTGGAAAGTACCTCTCATGTTCTAAAAGAATGAAGTGTCGTCTGTTCCCAGAGCCTTTAAATCTTAGTCTGGGCAAAACAAGGATTTTATGCCCTGAACTGGTAAATGATCATGCTGGTGCCTAACTTCCTCATCAACTTCAGTGTGACTAGTCAACTGTATAAAGTCATTTATATGTATAAAGTGCTTGTAGGATCAGAATGCAGATTAGTTCTTGAGTCCAAGCTACAGTCTTAAACAGATTTTTGCAGCTGACTAATAAAAAGTTTAAAACAAGTTTTAAGCTGCATGAAGTGTCATGCTTGTGGCATTTGCCTTCCTTAGGAAAGCCTGTGCAGGCAAGGTTGAGGTTAGAGACCATACATTTATTAACTCTGATCTCAGAGGGCATTTCACTAGGTTTTCATTTGATTAAATTGCTTGAGATTATTCAGTCTTTACCTTAGCTAGCACAGCCTTCAGCCAGCAATCAGCACTGAGCGTGTAGTAAAAGATCACATATTAGCTAATTCAAAACTACTCTCCAGCCCTTAAGCTACAGAAACCTGTTCAAGCCTCAGTTGTGTATCTTAACATGCATTATGCAGCTACACTAGGCTGCAGTGACTTAAAATGTTTTGGTTTTCTTTGCATGCAGGCTGCAGCAAATACAAAAAGATTCCTTTCACTTCCTAAAAACACTAAACTCCCAGAGAAACTACGAGTGAGAAATAAAACATCTTCCAGAGGTAATGCAATTTTATGCTTTTCTCTTGCTGTGTTGCAGTCATTTTGCTTACGTAGAAGGAAGGTTTTTCCAGGGATAATATAGAAAAATAAGCAAAGTAGAGCATTTAAAACAGTGTGTCCTAAAGCAGAAATGTGAGTGCAGAGAAATGCCCTGGACAGCAGGGTCTTGTGGGGAATTCTCACTTCCTATCCCATACTGGCATAGTCCTCCCAGCACATTTCCTCACGTCAGCAGGCAGCTGCCTGCTGCACTTCTGCACCAGGAACACTGCCATGGCTCATTCTTCTCATCTTTATTCCATAATCCAGATATCCCTCCTGGATTATGAGCCTATTTGGTTCTTTTCTCTCTGGGGTCAGGGTAGTGGACACTGCTCTAAGAAGCAAACCAGAGTGGGTAATGAGGACACTAGATCTAGTTTATTGTTCTCATGAAGAACTCAAAATGCTGTGGTCTACAAGGTTTACAACCAAATTGTTAACTTTTTTCCTCTGCCTAAACTCACAAATGTTTTATAGTGTAGTTCTTGAGTTCTAACAAAAAAAAAAAATTAAAAAATCTGTTGGAGTGCAATATTTGGTGTGAAAACTTTGCCCAGTTCTATATATTGCTTTTGATACTGGTTTCCATGCTTATATCATACTCAGGAGCATTTTCTTTCATGACTAGCTGTCATAAGGATCTCTTGCTGGGAAGAAGAAACCTGTGCCCTGTGCAGAGTTTCTAAAATTTCCTGATCTCCACCCCAATTCGTTTTCCACTATTCCAAATTAATTTAACAATAGACTATGCTTTTGTCTGTTAATAATGATATCGTTGCTCTCCTGAGTGTAGGATGCCTTTTATTCTGTAGTTAGTCTGCAGAGGTCACCTACTGTCACCTAGAATTAAAGAGAAAATATGCCTCCAGATTATTAAATTGTCAAAAAATATATTATTTGACATATTCAGAAGGGAAAAAGCCTGAAAACACAGTCTGATGAAGACCTGCCTTGATATATAATTATCTGGGTGAATGGACAATTACATGGTGATATATTTTGTTGACCCCTTCCTCACCTTTTTAAAAGAAATAACATGAAGGCTACTAATCTAATTCGTTCATATGACAGTTGCACAGTTGTTTACTTTGATGTATTTAAAACATCATATCTGATTTAAGTCTAAGAACAAATCTGAGGCATTCATAAACTATTGTTAAAATTATTATCAAATGACTCAAGTGTGCAAGTTTTGATGAAGATGTTAATTCTTTTTAAAGAAGTCTGCTGGGGGAAAAATATATGCACATGTGCGCATCCAGACTATCTCCAGCTTGGTTTACCTGGCAATGATCATTTAAAGGCATTCCCTAAGCAATGATACCACCTTTCCTTAGAGCATATTTCTACCCTGCTCTGTGTGGAAGAGCCTGCAGCACCTGCAACCTATAAGATTTGCCCTGTTGATTCTGTTTCATGTCTTACATTCAGCCTTATTAAGGATGGGATATTTCCACCCATCTGTACATTGACCTTGAGAGATCCTTTGCCTGGTAAGAGTATCGATGCTCCTTTTCCAAAGTCAAGTTTCTAGAGCCCCTGTACATGTTGTTCTCTAGAAATGCCTCTCAGTTTAGACTTCATGAGATGTGGGGCTGATAAATCTCATTTTGGTATCCTACTTGGATGTAAGCAGGGACTAGACCCTAAGCTCAGAAAGATGCAGTTTTTTCTGTCCAGAGAATTGGAAATTTTCCAGAACTGGGGAAATGCTGCTTCAATCAAGGGACCGCTTGGCAATCAAGGAGCAGCTGAGTGAGGCCTTTCTAAAAATCACACTTTGGATGGTAGGGATGCTTTTAAGTCAAATTTATCCCCTTTTGGCAGATTTAAGAAGCTGTTACTGGGTCTAATCAGAAAGCACTGAATATAGAAAAATATGGGGAAACTTTGTTCTATGACTGCAAGGGCTCTGTGTGCTGTTACTCAAATATTCCTGAAACTGTTATATTCTACACCTAAAACTATACTTTTGTTTTCAATTAACAGTGGGTGACAGCAGTGACTCTGAGCTGGATGCTGCAACCACAGTGCTCAATCTAAGGCCCAGAGCAGGGAAAATCTTGAGAGACCAGAGACTGAGACAACAGAGGCCACTACCTGAGTTTAGGATGGAATGGAAGAATGAAGCTGACGGGAGCCAGGACGGACGAGGAGAGCAGCAGGACCCAAGCACCTTGCCTCAGCCATCTGTTGGGTTCAGGCAGCCACTGCTGACGAGACCAAGATTTGGCACTTTGAGCAGGGAAGATTTGACTGGAGACCATGAGTCAGCAAGACCTATGCCACCACCACGGTTAGTTAGGCAGGCATCGCAAGGGGACAGGCAGAGAAATAAGCCTGAGAACCAGCTGTACTGAACATAGCCAAAGGAGAACTATTGATAATAAACCATGGACATACTGAATCAGGATTCTAAATGATCTGATCAGACTCTTGGATCCCTTAAAATAACAAAACAAGCCTCCATCTGGGTCTAACCACTTCCATTTGAGTTAAGTCAACTCCATTAACTAAGTGAAAGGAATACTGCAGCAATTGCAGCGTTAAAGATACAAAAAATAATATATCTCTTTTACAAATAACTTATGGCAATGCTTTAATTTAATTATATTATTTCCACTGTTAAAATAGTATGGAAATGTGCCTTATCACATCATCTCTCATGGAACCAAGTCATGAAGGTTAAATACCCAGTTTTCCATTGTTAAAAGTCCAGTGTTGAATAGATTCTTAAAAATACCCCTAAATTTGTGTATCATTTCAGACTTTATTTATAATCAATACTTGTTTTAACCAGAGCATCAACATGAATACCACTGAAAATTGCACAATGCACCTATCATATAGACTTCTAAAGAAGAATAAATATATTCCTGAAGCCTAGTTTGCTCGAAGACCTCTGATGCAGAAAAAGAGGAAGAAGAGAAGAAACAAGCTGTAGGGGAATTGCAAATAAGGCTTATAAAAAGGACTTGCAACAAAGACCTGAATAGCTTGAATTTTTACTTTCTGAATTTTTGGCAATATGTTACCTTCGAAAGGTACTAAGGATCTCCAAAGAAAAACTGAATTACCTTGGCTTTCACTTATGTCAGCAAGAACTGAGAGCTCTTAGCAGGACATAAGAAGGCCTAAAACCAGAAAACTTCAAATGGATAAATAATGTTTTGAATCAAAATTGCTAAAATTGCTTTTTTGCACCTTAGTTACTTGGTTGCAATGTAATGCAAACACAGCAGTAGAATAGTTGCAGAGCACTGCACGTAGACAAAGCGAGCAGTCTCCTGTTTGAGTCAGGGACCACTGAGAATCCAGAAAGCTCATGCTTGTGACCCTGGTTAATTTGTTTTACTTTTTGTTTCCTCATCTGTAAGAGGGGAAAGATAATCTTTTCTTTGTCTGAGCTATGCACTCCAAGGAACAAAAATGTTCCATCTAATTTGTTTTTACAGAAAAGTAGCACAGTGGGGCCCTGGAATCAGCTGAAGTCCCTGTGCACCTTAATAACGTGGACTTCTTGATCCTAGAATCAATGGCTGCCATTTGAGGGTGTATGGGAAGCATTAAAATAAATGATACTTAACTGTAGCTCTCAGGAATTTGCACTTTCTGTCCCACTTAATCTAAGTACTGAGCTTGCTTTAGCACAGATACACATTTCAGTACAATGCAGAAATAATTTTCTTTCTACTTGTTACAAAATTGATAATTTTCATTGAAGAATGTACACTGTGAAATCATAACTTTTCTCTTTCATTAGCACATTTCTAAATCTGTGGGCAATAAGATTTTTTTTTTATTTAAGCTTGTTTTGAAAGAACTATTAAAAATCAGAGTTTCCTTTTAAAACCACAAAGTAGATTTCTTTCAAATGTTCATGGGTGGGGGCTGATAAGTGGGGATGTAAGACTTTCCTTCTTCTAACAGTATTTCCAAAATACTTATTTCATGTATGTATTTGAAATATCAAACCTTCCCAAACTCTCTCCTTAGGTCCTTTAATCTTTTTCCTGTGTTCAAGCTATGGAAAATTCTGCTGTGTGGCCAATGCAAAGTCTAAGCTGCAGAGGAACGGCTCTGTGAACCCTATAATCCTCAGTCAAATGTTCATGGGTATTCTCAACAAATGATTATTGTGGAAATCAATACTTAGCTGTCCTCTAATGATCATCACCTGTTTGAAATAAACTTAGGTTCAAGCAAAACCAGCAAGTTTTGAAAACAAATTTAAATTTGTCTTTCAACAGGAAAGTTCTTTCATCTGTAAAATTGTCAGGGAATGCTATGTCACTGCATTATTTGGATCATGTTTGAATAAGAAAAAAGCCTCGAGTTTTGATTTCAGTTTTGAGACAACATCCTCCTTACAGATCAGATTGTTTAAATTAGCTGTTTTATATCAGGCCGATCCAAAATCTGACCAAATCAATAAATGTGAAATGTTGCACATCAACATTTAGTTTGCTCTCTGTGGAGTTTTCTTGTTCGTGTGCTGGTAATGGCCACGCACTTGGCTTCTGTCTGGGGACAGCCGCCTTTCATTTTTTTTTGAAAAGTCGTTATTTTTTATGGCACAATTTTAAATAATGAATGCAGGTTTCAGGAACCTTACTGCTGTGCTGGTTGTCCATTAATGCAGGGCACGCTAACATTATTTTGCTTAAAGTGATGCCCCATAGTACAAGCCCATCAATTTGAAGGTCATTTTTATGAAATACAGTCTTAAGCTCTTGGTGCTTCAAAACATGATAGCATGTTTTTACCTTTCCAAAGCACCTGAAATCCACAGAATGCAAGCATCAAGGCACATCTCCAGCATGGTCACATAGTGAAGCCGAATTGCAAATCTTCTGGGACTCTGTGTCCTTGGGAGCATCCCTCTGCCTTCCTCACTTCTGCCCTTCACACCCTTTTCAGGCTCTTTTCCACTACTGATGAACCAGACCCTTGCCATGTCTGGGAACTGATTTCTGGCTACTCTCCTTTTCAGTAGCAATGACAGCATCAGGTGGCACAGGCATTGTTCAGTTGACCCTTATCATTCAACTCTCACTCTGGTTTGGGTCAGAGGTTTGCCTTTGCCTTTTATTTTTTTTTAATTATTATTATTTTTTTTCCTTTCCTGCAAAGGAAAAACAACATGAGCACGTTTTTTGAGCCTGCAGAGGAGACGTCCTTCATGTTGTATCAGAGTTTGTCTGCTGGAGAATGAAATGCCCAAAAAATCTGTCCTCGAGCACCATCTGATGGGGAAAGTCATGTATTGACGGAGGACAACGTTTCTTGCTTTTTCAAGGAAACCGGATCTTCAGCAGTGACTGGGAAACTTGCCAAAGCCACATACAAATATTTAGCTCCCAGATGGACTCCCCAGTACACTCTGCAGTACAGATATTTTAATGCATTTTTGATGAAGAAAGTTCAGTTTTAGGGACAGTGGGAAAATACAGTTCCACTCTGAATTAGGGTTTTAAGGATTTCCCCCTCAGCTCCTGAGAGGCCTATAAATTAAAATAGGATAAGAAAGTAGGTATAACAAGGCCTCGAGGAGATAGACACCCTGTTACCTTTTTTAGGCAGATACTTGGAAAAAAACCCAAGAATAATTTGCTGAAAGAGCTAAAATTTTAAGGGCTGTACTACTTTGTACTAAAATATAATGCAAATTCCACTGAAACCAGTTCAACAAAAGAAAAGCTTGCTTCATTACAATTTAAAAATTAGAGAATATCCTTCTGTACTAAAGCCACATAGAAATCACATGGAAAAACAAAGTTAAAATTTTTGACAAAATAACATGCCTGCTGTTATGAAGGGTATCTTGGGCTCTGTGGAAGCAAACACACTGCACCCTGCACCAGCTTTTTCAAGAGCTGCCAAGTCCACCAATTCCAGACATCAGCTGACACTCCAAGAAATGCTTTAGCTGGTCACCCTTTCCAAAATTGTTCAAGTTCTGTCAACATCCCCCAGCCCCTGAAGAAAAGATGAAAGATTTTGAAACTGGATGCTGGAATGCTTTTTGTACCACAAGAGCTCTGGTCCAATAAAGATATCCTTGTTAATGTGCATAAATATGGCACCCTAATTGCCACAGGTTTTGTTTCAAACAGTAGTTTTTTGCCACAAAAAGGAAAAGAAATTTTAAGTACTTCAGCTTACTTCAACTTTTCTCTCTGAGACCTCCTATTTTTCAAATATTTGACAGAATGGAAGACTGGTTCTTACTGTGCAGCACATCTCAAAAAATAGTTCCTTGGTGCTGAGATTTAAAATAATTAAAACTCTGAATTAATTTCTCTTTGTAAATTAAAACAGAAGTTTTTCAAGAATTCCCTTTAAAATAAGCTGTATATTCTTTCATTTCTAAAACCCGTCTGACCTCCATTCACAACCATTTGATTCTCAAAGTTCAGGCTCCAGTACACTCTTACAAGATTCATGATCAGCTCTGTGAATTAGTCTTCAATATTATAGCAATAACAGCACAGGCAAATCTTGGGTTTTTGAATGCCAAAATGCCAGGGTGTAAAGGATCATTTACCCAAGGGTATCCTGTAACACCCACAACCAGATTGGCACTGGCAGCACCCACACAGGTTCCCAGCAGCAGGAATGTCATGGCACTACAGAGAACCTGAAGTAATGAGCAAGGCAGGTCACAAACAACACTACTCCCATTTTGTTGCTGCATTATCTGCTCAATAATCCACTTGTTCTCAGAAGATGAGAATGGTACTGACCTCTGTGATGCTGCTGCAGTGAGTAAATTCAGAAGAAAGAAAATGACAAGAAATGGAAGTCTGCAGAAGTGATGTATTGGGTTTGCATGGCAAGGTTTTGGTAGCAGGGGGATATAGTGGTGGCTTCTCTGGGAAGCTGCCAGAAGCCTTGCCTTTGTCTGACCAAGCCAATGCCAGCTGGCTCTGAGGCAGACCCACGGCTGGCCAAGGCCAAAACAATCAGTGTCCAATAACATATTAAAAACAAAAAAGAAGAAATTTTGTAGAAGCAGTTGTGGCCAGAGAAGAAAGGAGTGAGAGAAACAGCACTGCAGACACCAAGGTCCGTGCAGGAGGGGAAGAAGTGCTCCAGGCTCTGGAGCAGAGATAGCCCTGCAGGCTGTGCTGAAGACCATGGTGAAGCAGCTGTGCCCCTGCAGCTCAGGGAGGACCACAGGGAGCAGATACCACCTGCAGCCTGTGGAGGACCCCATGTCATAGCGGGTGGATGCCCAAAAGAGGCTGTGAGCCCATGGGAAGCCCACACAGGAGCAGGCTTCTGGCAGGACCTGTGGACCCAGGGAGAGAGGAGCCCACAGTAGAGCAGGTTTGCTGGCAGGACTTGTGACTCCACGGGGAACTCACACTGGAGCAGTCCATTCCTGAATGCCTGCACCCTGTGGTAAAGGGACCCACACTGGAGTGGTTAGTGAGGAACAGTAGCCTGTGGGAAGGACTCACACTGCAGAAGTCCATGCAGGACTATCTCCTGTGGGAGGGACACCACGCAGGAGAAGGGGAAGGACTCTCCTCTCCGAGCAGCATCAGAAACAAGGTGTGATGAAGTGACCATCTCACTCCTCATCTCCCTGCGCTGCAGAAGGGTGGGGGGGTAGAGCCCAGGAAGGAGGGAGGGGTGGCAGGAAGGTGTTTTAAAGATTTATTTCACTTCTCATTATCCTGCTCTGATTTTGATTGGTAATTCAATTATCTCCCCAAGCTGAGTCTCTTTTTCTCATTAAAGTAATCAGTGAGTGATCTCACCCTGTCCTTAACTCACAAGTCTTTTATTTTCCCTCCTCTCCCCTGTCTGGTTCCAGAGGGGAGTGGCTTTGGTGGGTACCTGGTGTCCAGCCAGAGTCAAACCCCCCCAACTGATATGTTTATAAAGGATCTCTTCAAAAGTACACAGCCTACCCCAACAGGGAAAAAAAAATCTTACCTTTGCTTCATCATTTAAAAGCAATATAATCAGTACTTATACACAGCATCTTCAACGTGAGCTGATTAAAATTGTCAAAAAAGTCACTTAACTTACCAAAGGGAAGGGCAAAGATCAAAAAAACCCAAGTAACCAAACCAAAACCCAACCCTTCCTACAGGCCCAAGAAAACCGACCCAAAATAAAGTAACAGCAAGCAAGAGAAAAATCTTAATTTGCAGTGGTTTGCTGGCAGAAACTGTTTTCCTTTAGTCCATATTCAGATCTGGTTTGTTACAGTCTTCCTACAGAAGATCCTACAACTGGATTCAAGAAACAGCTGAGTAATTCAGTAGTTTGCCCACCAGACTGGAGCCAAAATTAGCTGCAACTGCTCCTTCCTCAACTTAAAACAGGGGATCACATCTCTGTATCTGGAGGAATGTCATTGAATCTTCACTCTGAACTTGCATGGTTATGGCAAATAAGAAGCAACACAAGGGATGCAAATGTGGCCTCCAGGCACAAGGAACAGTAGCTTTAAGGACTTAATCTCAAAACTGCAGAGTTCTCCATTTTATTTTATTTTACTTCTTCTTTTTCATTCACTGCCAAGCCACTTATTGGTTGAATCCTTGGTTCCTGTGCCCTTTATGATAAATGTAGACAGATTCAAATGATTTTAACCACAGCTTGAAGAAAAAAAATAAAGCATCCACACTTCACATTGACTTGGAACACTTCTATTTTGTGCTGTAGCTTCAGCAGAGGAAGATGGGAAAAAAAACCACAGTGACATAATGATACATATGGAATGTCACTTAATTTTATTTCTTAAAGTCCTTAAAGAAAAAAAAACAAACATAGTGCAATTCTTCTGTACCTGTACAGAAAAGAACTGTTTCTGTGGCACTTCAGGAATAATTTTGGCCTACAAGCAAAAAACTTCTGTAAAATGTGTTGCAATGAGTCCCCAGAACCACAGGCTTCCACAGATTTCTCAAATGTGAGGCTTCTATAACCTCTATTCAGTAGGATATATATTAGGATAGATGTACACAGAAGTCAGATTAAATCAGTGCAGCAATTTAGAAGGGTAAATGTTATGTCATATAATCAACAGGTATTGGAAAAATTATGAAATCATTCATATATCTTAATTTTTGAAGGTTTTTTCCAACTCTTTTCCTTAACCCCTTGCTAGAGATGCAAAACAGAATGCCCTTACTTACAGAATGGAGGTTTTAGGTAAAGGAAAAAATAAGAAAATTAGAAGATGGAAAAAAACAAAATAGGAAATTTAGAGCAACAAATCTTCCAAGAATGGCAAGAGAAGATAAGAGACTTGAAAATGCCTCAAGCTCCTAAGGAGAAATGAAACACATATTACTGTAATAAAGAACTCTGGGTATATGTACTGAAATCACAGTAGGAATAAGACACTGATTATGTCAATAAATAAAATTAAAACAATTCAGAGTTCCATATATGAATTCCTATGCTGCTGCCACTGGAATCACTGAGGTTTCAGAAAATATTTGAATGCTAGTAGGCAGCAGAAAAGGTAAAGAAGAAAATGAAAATAAAAAATACAAGCACCATCCATGACTGACCTGAAGCAGGAAGAGTGTTTGCACTGATATATTCAATAGATGACCAAATTGCATAAAACCCCCCAACCAAACACTTACATAGCTGACTTTGTACTTCCATCAAGTAATATAATGAAGATCTTAGAGAACATTATCAGAGCAAAATACATTTTTCCATGTTTCATATGAAATACAAACAATAGTGACTGGCAAGTAATGAGCTTGAACAGTAAATAGCACAGGAGTGCTACAACTCTGTACAGCTCTGAGAATAACCTCTCTTCAGTTAAGCCATGCACACAAATGAGGACTAAAATACCAGTAAAACCGTATTTCTCTTGTCACCAAAATGTCACTTATGCCTGAGATGAGACAGGATGCATTTATCCAAATCCTTGAACTACTGCTAGATGCTCACACTTTTACAGTCAGTTGAGAGAATTAAGAAGGAAATTTATTCTTAAAATGAAGGTAGAAAAATTGCACAGGAAATATAAATAAAGAAATTATGACAAAGTTCCTCAGTAGAAGTTATTACTAAACAGAAGCCACCAGTTGATTTCAATAAAACTTAAATTCAGCCTCAATTTCAGCCTGAATGGCCTTGTATTATTCTAAGATTAGGTCTTCTAGTACATGATGTTAGCATATACCCAATTCTGTTACTTGGGAAAGACCAGGAGTCAGCAGGGGTTGCATGATTACTCCAAAGTGCCTAACCATGGTCCAGAGAAAGTTTTCTGGACAAAACAGGCTACACAAAGATCACATAAGCAAACATCCTGTAATAGAAGCTACTGTCACAACAGACAAAAGGAAACAGACCACAAAATAAGAAATTAAGGCCACACATATTACAAATTCTCCTGATTAAATAACAAAAATTCAGCTTAGGTTCACCCTTTTTAAACAATCTTTCAATCTAAACACTGTTTCAAAAATGAGCTACAAGCAGGATTTGTGCATTTCCCGACATTCCTTTTTCCCCTCCAAAAAGGTTAAGAATCCATTTAAAAAATCACAGCCAGCACAATATAGCAAAATCTGCCCCTCTTAGAGATTTCCTGGTGGTACCTGTTGGAATAACATCTGTCTAGACTTAAAATCCCTGCAGCAGAAGTACATATATATACTTGCTTCCACAGGAACATAATGAGCTCTCCCTTAAAGTCACGTAATTACTGTACAAGCCTGGCAGGTGAAGATACATCTGTGCAATCCAAAATTGTGTCTACTGATTTTTTAACTTCACACTTCCATGACTACTGTATTTTTGTTTGTTTGCATTCATTATCACAATAGCAACTAATGCTAGTCCCACAGCTAGACTTGGAGGGCCACAAGGACTGAACTCCTGAGCAATTCCAGAAAGGAGTGGGGCAATAATACGTCCCACTGATGTCACTGACTGTCCAACACCTAGGAGTGTCCCGCTGGCCTCGTTCCCACCGATGGTCAGCTCCAGATCAATGATACAGGTACGGCCGATAGTAGTGGAGAAGGCCAAGAACGTGGAGGACAGAATGACCATCCATATGCTCGGTGCTGACGCATACAGGAGAATCAGCGTGCAGGTGAAAGTGCTGGAGTGCAACAAAAGTCTGTAAGTGTCGTGGCCATAGAGTCTTGTTATTGGTCCGAGCAAACAACCAGCCAGGACTCCAAGCGCACTGCTATAGCTCATTAGGTATCCAGCAAACAAAGGTTTCACCCCAAATCTCTCCTCCAAGGCTAGAGTAAAATTACTATAATACAACAGTATAGCAACAGACATCAGGAGCCGCACTAAAAATACATCCCACAAATTAGAGCACGCAATTCCTTTAATTTTCTTCAGCACTGTTGCCACTTGGATCCATGGAGACTGGAAAAAACTACTGTTTGTCACAGCTCTACTAGTTGCTGATTTCAAGTGATGATCATGATTTGATTTTGCTGAAAAACTGTTTGTTTCTTTGTCTTGGTAATGGTCCCTATTGCTAGTGTTTTCTTCTCGCCAGGGTAACATCCAGACAAGACCTATACAGATGAAGAAATTAGCTGATTTCACTGAATTGCATCAACTTTACATGGAAGATATTAGTGTGATTGTAACAATTTAAAAAAATACTTCAACAATACTTGTCCTTAAAAAATTTGCAAATATTAAGTCTAGCATTATTCATAGTATTGGTTCAATTTTAAATGCAGCGAAAGCAAGAAAGGAGAGCACTGAAATGCCACACTCGCACGATATGAACAAATCTAATGGCTAAAGCTAAAATTCTGATTTCTAGTCTTCATCTCTGGGCACAGGAAAAACTCCCGTTTGTGTCTGACTGTAAAGAGGACATAGGCAGAACAAAGGAGAAGCACCTGGAGGATAACTGTTTCAAAATTCCCACCCTTCCACACAAGTTCAAATTCAAACAGTAGTACTGGCGTACAAAATGATTATGCCACAGATGATAAACACATTGTGCATTCCAAGAATTACAAATGGCTTAAAAGGACAAAATAAGGAATGAAGGTACCCAAGATGCAGAATGTGACACAACTTACCACCATTCAGAAGGAAGATAGAGGCACAGATGAAGGACGTTTGGTAAAAGCCACCTTTGAACTCTGCAAGGTAGCCTCCAACAACAGGTCCCAGAATGAAGCCCACACTTGAGGCTGCATTGAAGCGCCCCATTACTAAAGGGCGATCCCTCTCCGAGACCAGGTCAGACAGCAGGGCTTTAGAGATGGAAAGTGTGTGTTTGAAAATACCTGCAACAAAATAGAAACAAATCAATAAACATTAATATCTCTAGATCCAAAGAAAAGACAGAATCTATCTCAAGTCACAAGAGTCCAAATTTATATGATTTATATTTTTAAAATTCCACTAATCACAAATTCTTCAGTGCTGGAGTAAGGAGCTCTGTGGGGTTTAGATGCCTGGTGGGTTAGGCCTCAACATTTCAAATTATTTTCAGGAAAAAAAAAGAGAATTCTTGATTTGTAGAGACTTTTCCAATACTAAGGTTCAGGTGGTGCTACTGTGTGATGATGCTATGCAGCCATCCATATACCACGATTTCTCCCTTACTAATTCTCAACCTGAGACTACAGGGAATTTAAACTGCAAAATGAAAAATGCCAAGTGTTTACTCACCTACAGGGACTCTCGAGATAGCAAACAGGAACACTGTGGTGGAATTTCCAAGAAGGAAGTAACCCAGTGCACTGAGAAGAATACAAGCAAGCAGGGAATACCGTCTTCCTACTATATCACTCCAGCAGCCCTTTCACAAAGCAGGAAAGAAAGAATAGCTTTTTATAACACTAAGTCATGTGCAGAGATCAATCAGTACTTCTACATTAAACTGAGACTAGACATCAAAGGACTGTCAATGAAAAAGCCTAATAAGCTTATTACACAACATTCTTAAGTGCTCGAAATTTGGAAGTCACAAGGAGAGCTCTGGCCTGCTGGCAGGCTACCTGCCAAAATTATGATTCCATTTAATGTTGTGTATACAGGATTTTTTTAATAAAAAAATCACCCTTTTAAAAAGACAGTCTTGCAATAAATACCACAAAATATTATCAGTAGAAGCCTTCTGAAAATCCTACCATAATCAATCACAAATATTTCCTTGCATCACTCAGGCTGCTATGTATTGAACATCCTAAAAGCAATGATCTTGGCTATGAAGAGTTTGCTATCTGAGCACAGACATTTAAGAAGAAGTCTGCAGAGGGCGAACAGAAAACTTGCATTTATCATGCTTTTAAACCAGCTTGATTTCCAAGAGGAAATAGTTTTTTAAGAAAGCAGACAATGGTCCTGCACTTCCAAGAACATGCCACAAAATTACAACAGGAAATGATCTCACGTGTCCTGCACATCAAACCCTGAAACAGTTCTTTTATGAGACATTCTCATAATCTGTTCTCTTCCAAACTAGAAAACTAGTACCAGGGTAATATTAGGATATGAAATATCAATAGGTAATAGAAAACAAAACCAAACAAATAGCAAAGATGCAACAATTAATTTAGACCATACGGTGAATTACAAGACACTGCTCGTTAAGCAGGGAAAGCAAACTAGATCACAGGCTATGAAAAGCTGACTCGTGAGACTGCCTCCTGGATAGGCTACTGCACTGCAGGAAACTGCCTGACTAGCCCCAACACCAGAGGAGATGACCCTGTGTAACTGTGACCTGCTCAGTAAGGTATCCAAGCCCAAATCTGAATTCTAGCTTTTGTCTAAAACCTGTACTCTGTTTGGGCCTGAAAAACCTGGCAATTCCCCATAAAGAAAACTGCCATTTCTCATGCAAACTGAAAATTGGTTCCTCCAACCAAAATGCTTATATGAACACTTTGAGCATTTTCAAAATGTCAAGAAATGCTATTATTAACCCCACTCTTTTCCTCCCTACAATCCATAGAAATACCAATATGCTCTGGAATGCAGTGTTAGAACTCACCACAAATGTGCTGGTAAATAGCTGCATTACACCATAGAGAGATCCTAAAACAAACAAAATACTAGTGTTAAAAATTCAGCTTTTTTTTTTAAATGAAAACTGCACAAAACTTTAAATTATGAAAAATGGGAAATAATGGGAATAGTTTACTAGAAGAATGGGAAGAGGAAGCAGGACAAACCAAGGGTGGAGTTTAGCATTTAATAAAGGAAATAGTCTCAGGGAATGATAAAATAAAAAAAGAAAAAAGTGCTGAAAAGTTGTAAAACTACGTAAGGTAAGATGATGTTGCTTTGTATGGTGTATTAAACAAAACCAATCTTGGCATTTATAATTGCTTTCTCAGAATCAGGAGAGAATTTCTGTCCTGGAAAGGACTTTCCACTTGGTGCTTCAGTCTACTACAAGGCACCACAGAAGCCCTGAAGAAAATACAGACCCTACTTTCTCATTTTGGAGGCTAGGAGCTTAGTAGCATTTAGTGACAGAAGAGAAGGAGCAAAGAGAAGCAGAGAGAAACATCTGCTAGACTCTTTCTTTTATAAGAATACACCTCAAACCTATTTTTTTCCTCATGTTAAAAATCAAAGCAGACTGTTGAAATAAAAACATATGTCTGACTAGTTTCTGCTTAAAATAATACTTTCAACTCAGTGTAGAAGCAGAATTATTTCATACAAAGTGTTAAATAAGAATGCAAAATAATAAAACTGAATTAACAGCTCCCATGTCTGGGAATAAAGAAAATACTGTACCACTCCAAACCATAAACAATACCATAAAAGGTACTTTAAAGACACAGAACTTACCTAAGTACTAAATACTTTAAGATAAAATTCCAAATCTTCAGAATTTATTTGTAAACACTCGTAAAAGTGAATAATATTTTGCTGAGACAGCTGTAATGATTTTAATCAAACTGGGAACAGTCATGGACATTGGAAAGCTTCAGAGAACCAGCTGCAGAAGCACCATTTGCAAAGTATAAATAACAATAAAACTACAAGCAACACCTCTGGCTCTCTAAATTGCTAAGCTGTGAATTCTTGGATGCTGGAAAGTAGCTGTATAAATGCTACTACAAGACTTCCTTGTTCTTTCCAATTGTGCTCTTTCCCAAGCATGTGCTTTTGGCTACTGTCAGTGCATGAGTTTGGACAGTTCTGGGTCTAACACAGTATGGCTGCCCTTAAAAGCGGAAATTGTCTTTATTTTTTATTATGCTATTAGCAAGGAAGAATTGTGTTCCAATTTCCAATTTGCAGTAAGGCAAAATTCAGGCTTTATCTTACTCTTTCATAGATCAAGTACTGCAACTCACCTATGATTCCAGCAACTGTATGACTTGCTCCTAGAGATTTGATATGAAGATTCATTAAAGGAACCACCATGCTCACCCCAAATAAATCCTGAAAAGAAGGCAGGAAAAGTTTTAGTAACTTTCACAAAGACAACAGCAACCTGGCTTAATAACAATCATCATTAGAAAAATAAATGAAAAAAAAGTAAATTATCTGCATATCAACACAATGTTAAAAGAAAATTTTTCATATTACAAAACACATGAACTGAAAGATAGAGGATTGCCTCACAGAGGAGTTAGACCTATGAAAACCTCAATTCTCTTCCCCCACTCTAGATGCAATCCTTCTGAGGATATATATTTAAACATTAAATATTCCTTTAAATATATTAAATTTGACCTGTTTAACAAGAAAAGTACTTTGTATCAGTGCTTTAAATCCAAAGTGGTCTAATTTCAATCACCTAAACATACTTTATATTGTGCAAAGAATGTATATTTTTAAAAATAGTACTTTCACCCAACTACAATGGGGAAGAAGCTACAATAGATCTAAACCTACTAACAGACTGCCTTTGTGTATAGCTTAAAAATGTGACAAGACAGAAACTTGAAAAAAAATAATAAAGGCAAAGCATAATTGAAAAACATTTTGTAAGAGGAGGGTAAAGGACACTGCCCATCCTGAGAAGTACAAGGATCTCCTGCTTGTTCCTTTTGCTTTATTACTTTTTGTTAAGCCCACCACTTTGACCCAGTAGTTCCTTCAGTACTACTACAATCTGGCACAGCTTCCAGTGTTCCTAGGAGATCTATTGGAGCACAATCACCTTTCATCAATGCTTGAACTCAACTAGACTACCTCAAAGACTGATTAACTGCAACAATGTGTGTCACTAAGTGAATTCTCACAGTCTGTCATTAATTATTTTTTGATGGTTGAAATTGAGGCTTACAAGGTTAGAATCATTAAACACATGAGCATGAACAAACAGAGCACACCACTTACAAACATCTTCAGTAATACAATCTTAGGTGTCATCTGTGAACCTGAAAAAAGGTTCAGTAACCTCATCCAGGTCATCAATGGAGACATTAAGAAGTAGAAGTCTCAGACTACACCCTGGCAGTACTGGCCTGCCACAGGCATGCAGGTAGAGCAAGACCCATCAACCACTATCCTTTGATGGGTAGTTATGTCTTATTCCACCGTGTAATTCCTTCTGTGGAGTGACAGATATGCTGTATTTATTTGTCTGGCTACAGGAATTCTGCATCATCGCATCCTCTAAAAGGGCACTCACTTGGTTGATTTTCTTGTGTGCTCCAGCTCAGTGTCGATAAGCTATTTCGGGGCTGGAGAACCACAGCGTTTAAAAGTCAGTTAAAAGGAGCAAAGTTCCCTGCGATATTTGCTCCAGGACATAAGCCAGCTGGGTCGTTTCTATTGCCCAACCTAAAGTAGGTAAGACAGTTATCTTGACATTTCACAGTGCAAACTCGTACTAATTTTGTATTCATTTTCCAAATCATCGTTTTTAATTTCAAATTAATTAAACGACACTTTCCTGAGGCTCAGGAATCACTACAGAGTTTGAACCTTTTAAAAAGTCTGTTCTTTCAAGAGGGGAATTTTTTTTTTAAGAGAAACATTTTTTAGGTGTTTTTCTTTTTTGGGGGAGGGGGGGGGTAAATTTACAGGAACCACGGGTATTTCAAGAACAGGAAGCAGCTCTCTTATAAGCACCAAGGCAAGACTCAGCTTTTCGAGTTCTACGCTATTCCATGGCATTCACAGGATAAAAACCCGACCTTTGTGTCGAGCTGCGCGGCTGTTTGCAGGGGTAAACCAGCCCAGCCGCTGCACACCTCCAGCGCCTGGCGCTCCCAAGGGGCCGCTGCAGCGACGCACCCCAGCACCCTTGGCCTGCAAAGGAGCCGATCCCCGCTCCCGGGCGCGGCCGCCCGCCGCAGCCCCAGCAGGGCGGGCCCCAGGGCCGCCGCTTACCAGGAATCCCACCGCGTAGAGGCACCGCACGAAGCGGGCGGACGCGGCCGGGCTCGCCGTGGCCGCCCGGCCGCCGCCACCTTCATCCTCCTCCTCCTCCTCCATGCGGGCGGCGGCGCCGGGCCTGCGCAGTGCCCGCGGCGCGGCGGAAACGGAGCGGCGGCGCCGGCGGCGGGGCTGAGTCTCGGTGTCACTGCGTTTGGCGCGGTATCCTAAGTGTGTCCTCTTTCTCGGGCGAAGATGAGGAAGAATAAGGCTCCCTGCCGGCCTCAGGAGCCGTCGGGATCCCTGCCTCCACCCTCCCACACACACCTCTGTAGGACCTTGCCCTTCCTGCCTCTTGCATGTTTGTGCCGGGAAAATTTTGCAACCCGTCCCCTTCGGGCCCTGAGGCTCTGGGGAGGGCAGGAAGAGCCAGGTGGAGCCGAGGGGCTTTGGAAACAAATATGCCATAGGAGCATGGTAATGGATCCCCTGCACGGTTTTTGTGGTGGCTGTAGAAAGATGGCTTTTTGGCCCTGGCACCTCCGATCCTACCGATCCACATGGAAAGCGGCTGTGCCCCAGCGCTGCTGCTGTTCCTCGGCCATCTCTCGGGCTCACCGGTGCCTGTATCAAGTGTTTCTGGCAGCAAAGTGTTTTCCTGCCTCGTTACGTGGCTTATCATGGTGGTACTGAGCCAAGGAGGAAGGGCATCCCTCTTTCTGCTTAGCATGTTCGCTGCTGTGCTGTGTTTTTGTTAAAAGTCGGGGATAGCTGGAATCGTTGACGACTACTTATGTTATAATGCATTTGTATCCAAACCAGTGAAACTTTATAAATCTCTCAGAAGCACTGGTGGAAATGATTGTCGCATACAAAATGTGACCGCCCAACTTTATGTTGGAGCCAGAGGTTCGCTCTTTTATGTAGTTGCTTGGCCAAGGATCAGTAAAACTGCTGCAATTTTAAATTCTTTTAAAAATGCACAAGGGAATGGGAGATGATTTAACTTTTTAAAAATTATCAGTAAGAATAAACTTTTGTAAAATGTTGATTACTCTTACACTTTAAAAGTTAGCATGAGTTATAAAGTTTGAGGAAGATCATTCAATAACTGACTGTAGCATAACTTCAATTCTATCTTCCAGTATTTCCAGAAGAAATAAATATCACAGCGTTGAAGATCTTTTACAGATTTAGGTCACAAAAAAGAAAAGGAGAGCGGAATGTGGTTTTCCCATGGTTATTAAAAATTAAGGTAAAAAAACCCCAAAATACTAAAACTGCAAAGAAAGACATATTTCTATATATGCAGCTTATTTTTAAGATACCAAGGCAAAACTTAATTTAGTATCTGCATGGGGACAAAGATGTTATCCGAGTCCAGACAAGAATAACTCAGTTGTTTAATATCCCAGTGGCTGTGATGTTTTTGTATTGGGTTAACCAATATATCCTATTAATTTATCTCTTTGAGGCCACTTTGAATAACAAATTCTGTCAGTGAGGTTTTTAAAATTCTGGATACAACACTAACGGAGATCAGCTGCACACAATTTCTCTGAAATCGACAAAATGGTGACAAGGTGCTGAAATATTGGCGCATCCTGGGAATTGCCGCTGCATTGTCTGCTCAATATTGCGCTAATTCTATCCTTGGTCATTTTAACTGATAGAAGAAATGGAAAGTGCCTGAAAATTTATTACAAGAAAGTATTAAAGGGGTGGATGATTAAAAGATGTTGCAAGGGTTTAGGTATTTTCCTGGGGTCTAAGGGACATTGACTTCTATGCAAACACTGAGCCCAACTGAAATTTTTAAGGTTTTGTGTTAGTCTCTGCCATAAGTCTCCGAAACCAGTTAGCTCTTCTGTATTTTTCTCAGGTTCTGAAGATCAGAATGATCAAATGTCATGGGGACAGGCAGGAATATTGAATTCCCTGGCAATGAAAACACTTAGGTTTTGTATATAGTTTCAAGATATCTTCATGCACAATGACTTGTAAAGCAGAGAATAACCAAACTTTATGACATCAATGCAAACTGTTTGTGGAAAAAAACCCCAAGCATTTAGAGAACACCTTTAACAGATCTCTTACTGCTTTTTTCTGGTGAACTTAATCATATTGTTAAAGAATTGTGCATCTTACATGTTTACATAATATATAAGAAAAAGGCATTAATATATAGTAATTGACAAATATCTCTGTTACTTTTGAACTGAAGGCAGATGATTTCAGCTGCCTCAAGGTTCCCATTCATGTTCTGTAATTGCAATTACAGAATTTAAGATAAAGTCTCCCAAATAAATAAATCTTAAGGTAAATGTTCTCAAACAAAGCATGAGGAGCTGCACCTCTCTGTTGTGACAGTGATTATGAGATGAACTTGGTAGTCATAGTACTCAGCCAGCAACTGTAAGTTTTTTATTGTTATTGTGTTTCCCTCCCAAAAGAGGCTCATCTTTTGACAAGAAATAGAGGAACCAGAAGTAAAAAAGCAGGAAAGTTTATTACATTTGTATGAGTGTTTCAGTTTGTATACTAATGCAACATTGTGTCTAGGTTTGCTTCCTAATGGAAGATCAATTTTGCATAAATAGAGAGGGTTTTCAAAAAAAAAGAGACAGGCAGAAGGAACATTTCTTCTAGCGTTGGGCTGCCAGAGATCAGATTATCCTGAGCCTTGTTGGGTTATTCTTGCCTCAAATTATGAGTGAGAGGAGAACTAGTCTGTGGAAGAATGTCTGAGATTCAGTTTGCTCATGTGGGAAGGGGTGAGGAATCTTCAGCCCTTTAGTGAAAACATCTACTGTAAATATTTGGTGTCACCTGCCAAGCAAGGGGTTGAGGCATTCTGCAGCTGCCCGTCCTCAGCCAGCTCTGTGGCTATGTGTGCTCCAAGCCCTGACATAGTGAAAGCATTGATGGAAGTCATCTGGAATCTAATAAAATTCTTTTTTAAAAGATTCTCACATTACTTTAATAGTGGAGAAAATTTTAAACCTTATAAATTCTTTAAAACGTTTGTAAAATACTTCTGTGAGACAGGTCTAAGACAACTACACTGATTTATTCCAGTAAATGGAATATATACTTGAATTCCTGCATTACAAATAGGTAAGGTCAAGACCCCCAAATGTGCAATTTGTCATCAAATTTAGTGAATCTAACAATGACTTATTTCATTCTGGTTTACTGCTTCAGATCGTAATGGTAACTTCAACAGTCATTTCAACTTTTCATATACAAATTGAGTGAAGTTGAAAAAGTTACAATCCAGTGGTCTAGAACATTTTAAGAGGTACTTGTAAATGAACTTGAGTTTGGAATCTGCTGTTAATCTTAAAGACTTTTAAAGTGTAATCTGTCTGAAAAGATCTGCAAATTTAAGGGATGTGGAAAGAAACCTTTTAATTGATGCCACCCTCAAAGCTGTAAATGAATCACATTGGTATGTCAGAGAGACTTAGAAAGCATTTATAAAACAGCTTGTTAAAGGAAAGAATTATTTCAGGCATTGGGTCTACTTCTTCCCTTCTGGAGTTTTTCATGGCAGCATAACTAAGGCCACATGGCTTTTTGTGTTTCTTTCAATTAATGTTTCACAGATAAAATAGATTCATCGGGAATGGTTTCGATACTATTGATCCTTCTCTGGAGCAGAAAGTGGCCAGGATGACTCCTGTTGACCTCAGTCTCTTTTCTGGTATATTAGAGTACTCTTACATCACACACATCATTCCCCACTCTCCATGCTGGACCTCCCAGTTGCTCACTGAGTCTATGATTTTATTTATGTAATTATTTATTTTATGGCCAGTGGCTCTGTAGAAGCTGAAAGGGAACAGAAAGACCTAAAGGCTAGTTCCTCAGACTTCCTGAATAAACCTAAAAATATATATATCAGAAAGTGTCTGTGGAGTAAATGGAAGGTGTTACAGCCTCAGAGTGAGATTCATAATAGCATCTTGCTGTGGAAGGACCCATGTAAGGCAGCAACAAGAATGGTAAAGAAGACTCCAGCTTTTAATTTTTGACTATTTATGCGAAACTACTTTCATAGGAAACTTCCTGGAATACCTCCTAGAATTAGGCAACTCATTCATTTCTCTGAAAATTGCACATGTGATGTGTCATGACTTAGAAGTTTTGTGGGAAACATTAATGGCATTGGCCTGGCTTTCCTATAATTGTATGAAAAATTCAGAGCACTCATGATGTTGATGTGATAATGGAAAGCACATTCTTGTACTTCTGATAATTCTGGTTATCTTGCCCAATTTTCAGGGACATGGATTCATCACATCTTGAATCATTGTTATGACACAATTAAAAAAGAAATTATGCTTTGCTGTCTTTTTTACCTATTTTATCTGATGTAGATTTAATACAAGATTAGGGATAGAATGGGATGGGAATGGGATATAGAATGGTATATATGAAACAGAGTGATCCACTCAGTCATACTATTCTTGTCTTCCTTTCTGTGGCTGAATAAATCTGTGATGCTTTGTAGTGTCAAAGTCCTGAACCCAGAGAATGTATAAGGCAGGGTCCAAATGGGATGTACGCCCTGGAGTTTTGTTCATCAGGGTGGTTGCAAGTCTGTTAAGTGTTCCTGCAGGTGGCTAACAGTGGGTCCTGGATACACAGAGATGTGTAAAAGTAATGCCTCATAAAGAAGATTTTTCTTGTTTTTTTATTAGAATTGCTGTTGAAGCTTTTGATCACATATGAGCTGCTTATGTCCCTTTTGTTCTTATTATCTTCTCTGTAAACTTATAGCTTGTGCAGAATGAATGACTTGGTGATACCTGTGTTCAGAATGGCTTGATTTCCTCCTTTTGTGGGGGACTTCAGCACATTTCTACAATCCCTACTCAGGTTTTACATGACCCAGCCATGCACCCTTGCTGCAAGGAAGGTAGATGGTATCCTTGTCCTCATTAGGCAAAGTATTGCCAGCAAGTTGAGGGAGGTCCTCCTTCCTCTCTACTCAGCACTGGTAAAGCCATACTTGGAGTGCTGTGTCCTGTTCTGGGCTTTGCAGTGCAAGAGATACATGAACACTCTGGCGGGAGTCAAGTGAGGGACAGCTGAGGTGGTGAAGAAACTGGAACATCTCTCCTATGAGAAAAAGCTGAGAAAACTGGGACTGTTCTGTCTAGAGAAGAGAAGCTCAGAGGGAGTTTTATACAGATGGAGCCAGGCTCTTTACAGTGATGTCCATTGACAGGACCAGAGACAGTGGGGACAAGTGGGGACCTCTGAAACACCAGAGGATCACTTGGAACACCAGGAAACACTTTTTATTGTGAAGGTGACCAAACACTGGCAGGTGTTTGGTCACACAAGGAGGTTCTGGAGTATCTAGCCTTGCAGATATTCAAAAGCCACCTGGACATGGTCCTGGGCAATCATTTCTAGGTGGTCCTGCTTGAGCAGGGAGGTTAGACTGGATAACCTCTAGGGGTCCCTTCCAACCTCAGTCACTCTGTCATTGTGTGACTTGTGGTCATTTACTGTAGTATTATGAAAAAAGTGGTCATATCTCAAACTAGTTATTCCAGACCCACTCTTGGTCAGTGAACAAACCAAACCAAACCAAACCAATAAACAACCAAAGTAATTGTACTTTTAGGGCACGGTTGTTTGCACATTTAGGTGGTCGTCCAAAACAAGATGGACTGTGCCATAAAAGTGATGTATGACTGTAAAGGAAACCTGAAGTGACCAGCTTAAAGGTGAACTTCAGCCACGCATTTAATGGACAAGGTGTGTGCAGGGTATGCTGTGTAGGTGTCTGGCTGTTTGTCTGTCTGCTGCTCTGCTGAGGAGTGATTTTGTTGGTGCAGTAGGTCACATCTGCCCAGCTGGGGAACATGGACAGGATGAGGATCGGAATCAGTGGGTGAGATACTCCCATTACTGTTCAGAACATAAATGAGCCTTGAGGTCTCAGAAGGACTCAGCTCTGATGCAGTTGCTGAAATTGTTTCTTGGTATATAGCGAGACATGCAGCCAGTTCTAAAAGGCTGTTTTTAGATCATGGGCATATCTGCCAGCACAGATAAGGAGCTGCCTGCCAATTCCAAACATACGCACCCGACACTTACTCAATCACACACAAACATAAACAAGCAAATAAACAACATCTCCTTCCCATAAATATCTTTTTTCCCTCTTCAGACAGAAAATGAAAAAAAAAGAAACAGCCTGCTATTGTTTTTTAATTTTTTTTTTCTTTTCTATTTTTAAATACAAGGAAGGGTTCAGATACTATGTTGAAGCTGGAACTATTATATGCATAAATAAAATATGCAGATTCAGGACTTAGTTTAGCCCTATCTATCTAGTGAATAAACAGAAATAAAATAAAAAAACTTTTGCAGCTTTGTTAAATGAGACTGGAATCCATCTATTATGTGGGTCCTTTAATCTTCACACTACGAGTCAACCAAATCCATGAATGTTTGGCTTAATTAACCAAATTGATTGAATATTAAAGCTGATTTAATTACTTCATTATTATAGTAGGGATAAATTTGGCTAAGTAATTTTGGTTTAAAATGGCAGTATTTCTGCAGAAATTTAGAAGTTTTGAAAGCAGTTGGGGAATGACTGTTTAAGATTCAAAATAACGATTGTTTTGCCTTGATAAGCTTGGCCCTGTTTTCTCTCTCTTGAAACTTTCTCTCTTCTATTGAGGAACCTTCAGAATTTAATTTAATTAAAGAAAAAGGCCCTGGGACTATCTTTGAGTATTCAAGTAGTGGATAACATGAATTTTTAAGCTGACATAACAAGTCTTAACATGGCTTCTGCTTCATTCTTGACATAGACGGGCATAATACTGGTGATGTTAGAGTATTTGGAAGATAACACTGCCAGAGAATGTGCCATAAATATAAAAGAGAATAATTAAATTAGATCCTCTCCGGATGAACATGCTAAACTGAGACCAGAGTGCATGTACAGTATATTAAAAATAAATACTTGCACTGCACAGGCAGTAATTCAGCTGTCATTTGAATTCAGTGAAACTTTTCACGCAAGCAGATTTCAGTGAAGCTACTCACAATAATAAGTTACTTTCATGCAGAAACAGGCTCACAGAGTCACTGACATATTTCTGTCCCAATGACAGGTAGGTGCACCATGACTAGAGCTAGCCATTTGATATTTTTTGGTTTTTTGTTTCATTAATTGTGGTTCAGTGGCTAAGACAGGGGTCTGGAGT
This sequence comes from Euphonia xanthogaster, assembly GCA_034509185.1. Classification (NCBI taxonomy): domain Eukaryota; kingdom Metazoa; phylum Chordata; class Aves; order Passeriformes; family Fringillidae; genus Euphonia; species Euphonia xanthogaster. The sequence continues at coordinate 85,878,182 of JAYDZK010000001.1, forward strand.
TCTCTTTTTTCTTCTGATTTAATGTTGGAAAAGTTCACTGTTGTGATGTTATAAGACATCCCATTATTTATGATGAGCTAAGTGGCTCAGTGTTAAACAGTGCATTAGAATTAATTTTAATAGATATCATGAAGAACAATAAAATTGATGTTGTTTATGCTGTGACTATCTATATCTTTGAATTTCACTGTATGGAATTCTTGAACTTTGGGCCAATGCTTTCTAAGGCTGCCCATACACCTGCAAAATGGGAACTCCAGTTCACTGAGTAGGATTCAGTTGCAGATTAAGGACTTTGCATTCAGACATCTCCATGTGAAATACGGATCTTTGCTGTGGTTAGACTTGATCGAGGTCTGGCTAAAACATTCAGTGGTGCCTCCAGGATGGTCTGACAAGCTAATGGAGCCTGGCTTCAGACGTGGCCTAGATGGCACAGGTGGTGTGAACCTGGCCTGTAGCTGTCACACAGGAAAGGTGTCAGCCTCCTCCAAGTCCCTTGTGGTACCTGCCTGCCCAGCGTAGATGCCTTAGACATCCTGGAGCACCCGACTGTGGGAGATGACAGCAAGGCTACCATATCACTCCTTCCAGACATGATTCAGTGATTCAGTCACCATCATGTAGGGTCCAGTGCCATCCAAGGGGAGAGGGGGCATGTAAGATCCCATGTGGGGCTAGCAGGTATTTCAGCAGGGAGCCAACAGGATACTCTGGAACTGGCTAGAGCTAGCTGTCTGCCCAAGTGACTGAGCGGAGCCCTGTGAATCTAATTTATGTTGTGATGAGCTGCTCTCTGGCTCCACTGAGTGTGATCACTATTGATTATGATGGAAAGACATTTAGCTTATACGAAATTGTCTAAATTTGGGCATGTTAGTGCTGAACTGAATCCTACTTCCTTTTTTTTTTTTTTTTTTTTCAGACACATTAGAATAGAATTGAACAGAACAGAACAGAATAGAATATTTGCTGGAGGGGACCAACAACAATTATCTAATCCACCTGCCTGACCACTTCAGGGCTGACCAAAAGTTGAAGGATTATTCCAAATTGCAAGTAATCATTTTAATTTTATTTTATAGCACATTCTATGTGTTCTTCCTTTTCTTGATTTTTTTTTTGTTTTCTTTAATAATGAACAATAAAACATTGCTTTCCAAAATTAGGTTTCCAAACACCTCTCTTCTGCTGTATCAAAATGAACTGCATCAGTGGCTGTCAGGAAAAGCAAATATGACAAAAAGAGTCTGTTTGAATATTCATTTGCTGCTCTGCATACATCGAAACTCTGAAGTGCAAAAAGGGCACAGAATATTAGATGTGCTTGTGTATGAAATTAGTATAGTATCAGGTTTGAATGAAAAATGATTAATAACATATGTGAATATGATATTGGGCACACTGTGTAGTGGTATAAAACCACTGAGAACACAACACTGGTTCATCTGTGTAGAAATAAAGGGAGTTGGTAGAAACAGCATTTTCCTTGCTGTCCTCAAGCATGCTGATGCACTACCCAAACCAATACTGGCATATTGAAAGTAGGAGTCCCTCTGGAGTCGTAAGCCTATTGCCATAAATTGTTGTGACAAATATTTTCTGGAGTAAACTGGCTTAATTCTTCTCTTGAGCCCAGCACTTCCCAGTATGCAGTATCAATGGAAAATTCTATTCTGGTGATAAATAATTCTAATGAAATTTTATTGGGTAAGGACTGTAGGATCTGGTGCATGTTATCAACTCTACACATTTCTGTAATCCATGAGACATGATTGGGAAGGCCTGCTTGGCATGAAATGAAGTTGTTGAAAAAGCTTTTTTCTTGTACAGTGAGTACTTGTAATTTAAATGTTTTACCTCATCACTTTCCAAAATGGCCAAAGCTTGTTCTTAGGAAAGTGTCTTCTTGTTTTAAAAAGATTAAAGTTTTTTATCAGGTGCTTGAAGGAATTTTTAACTGCATAAATTTTTGATATAGGCTAAAAAGATGCACCTGACTAAATAAAGAATTTAGGTGTTTTTGTGCTTAGTATTGCTAAAGTTATTACTTTAAACATAGGATGTAAATTTTTTAAGGTAACTGTATTTTTATTATATAGAGGCATCTCTTTATTTTGGCTACCGTATTTTAAAATTCTATAAAAAATCCTCAGCCTTCTTTTTATAACATGACTTATAGTAACTTCTTTGCTGGTGTTTCCTTTCCTGCTAGCAGCTAAGGAAACATTCACCACCAGGCCTGAACTTTGGAAGTCCTTGCTACTCCAGCATGCTCTCTAACGCTGCTCACGTAGATGGACAGAGCCATCGAAACTCCATCTCCACTGGTGATGATGCACCAGCTGGAATAATATTTCAAGTCAATCCCTGATTAGTTAGGGGAAGGTCAGCTATTTCTGACTGGCCTCGCCCGGACAGTGAAACAGAGCAAAGCTCTGCCATCAGTGTCCTAAAATAGAAGGTCCTTTTCATCTGTCAGACTTGAGTCAGCCGCATGGAACACAAATTTGGAGACACAAATTGACTCACAGGGCATTGGGAAGAAGTGCACAAGCAGAAAGTCAAGTGAAGAGAAACTTCTTCAGATATGAGCTGTTTTCTCCATACAGTTTTTTAATTACTTTCCCAATAATTTGTTTTAAATTTATTTTACTGCTAACCTTTTAAGTAACTGAGGTGTTTTTTTTGGTGTTTTTTTTTTTTTTCTAATAACTTCAATAATGAAACTGAGCGTGGGGATATTTTTTGGAGGTTTCTTTGCGGCTCTGGGGGTTTTGCTTTTTTTGGTGGCATTTGGAACAGATTATTGGCTTCTTGCTACAGAAATAGGAACTTGTTCAGAAGCACCTGAAGGTGCTGGGGTTAGTATGACCTTTTATTTATAATGAGAATTATATATTTAGAATTCTTGGATGTGTTTATTTTATAAACTTTTGAATATACTAATTTTGTTTATTTTCTAAGAATTTACTTCTGTATAGACTTTTGAATATACTCACTTTGACCTTCTGGAGGTTTACAAGCATGCCTCAAAACCTCTTATAATCACTCTAAAATGAATTTTTATTTTGTGATACTGCTTTTGCAATATGATATTCTTTCAAAAGAAGAATGACTGTTTATAAATGCTGTAGTTGACCTAAATTCAGACAGGTTGTGTGTCATTATGATGGTGGTGTTTTTTACATCAATGTCTAATTGAATTTAATTCTTTCAGCCATTCAAAAATCGTATGATAATGGCTTTCTTTTTCTTTTTTTCCTTGCTCTGTAGGGAGAGAAGGCCACTTTCCATCATGAAGGTTTCTTCTGGAGGTGCTGGTTTAGTGGAAATGTAGGAGATAATAATGGCAGCATGTGGAAGTTTTGGTATAGTAAGTATTTTTTTCCTTTTACTTTATCTACAGTAGTTTGTTCTCATAATTGTTGGGGTTTGGTGTGTTTTTTGTTTTTCCTTCTCTCTTATGAATCATTAGCTTTCATATGGCTTCTTTGGGGATCAGGTTCTTCAGCTACCCTGAAATAAATTCTTGACACACGCTTTTATAGTCTACAGGAAACCCCAGGACAAAATGTTACAAGTTTAGCTATCAGATTACACTGTGATTGTTATGGATGCCCTGTTGACCTGAGTCTGTTCTTAGCTACAAAGTCTTTTACCACTTACAGTTAAACAGTTGGTTTATTTCTGTTAAGTAGGGAAAAAAAAGCTTAGTGGTTAGCCTGGTCCATGAATTTTTGCTTGAGGAGTTTCTCCATCTGTTCTTAGCTGACTACAAGTTGGGTTAAGAAGGGAATGGGCAACTCCGCAGTGAAAATGGTGTAGGACACACCATCTCCAGAAGAGTTTCTTTATTACATTCACAGATGACCTGTTGCTTTCTTTCACTACATCCAGGATTCTAAGATAGATAGAATTACAGGGTCAGATAGTGTTTTACAACCAAAATCTCCCTTTTAGAAGTCAAGCAAAATTTCTTCTCCAGTCTTTGGCACTCCCTCTGAGGTAGGGAGCTCCCTCACCCTATTGTAACATTTCCATAATCCTTGTGAAAAGCAGGTGCCATCATACAAATTTGACTTCAATAGCCCATATTTTGCTAAATATATCACTTTGTCTTGGGTGGAAAATGTAATATTCACTGTAATTAATTTCCTCTTGTTATTTATCTGGAAAATTATGTGACCAGGAATCTGAAACTTAGATGGGGTTTAAGTTATAGTCAACTTTTGTCTTTTTCCAGGAAGAAGTTGATATTTTTAGAAGTATTTAGTACAAAGGGTGAAATTATCCTTTTCTGGAGGATATTCATTCCATAGACTAGACTCTTACTTGTGGATATTGTAAACTCTCTGAAGATGCTTGATATTTTCATTGTTCTTTCACAAAAGAAAATGTAATTGCCTGGATTTTGTTATTTCGTTGGGGTTTTTTTCTGCACATGTAATAATGAGAAGAATATAACTAACCCTCAAATGAGAAAGGTACATATGCAAGCAAAGGCATACATATGCATCACACGTAAATTGCAGTGTGCTTTCAGCAGGGCTTGTTTACTGTCCCAGAGTACAAATCTGTATTGCTCTTTAAGGAATATTCTTGTTTGGATAACAAGGCTTGTATCTCTTACCAAACCAAATTCACTGTAGGCTGTTGCCTAGGAAAGGACCTGAAATCTTGAGCTATGAAGCTCAGTTTTCCCATTTGAAGAACAGACACACAATATTGTTAAGGCAGTAAAATATTAATCTTTAGCTTTCTTTCATTTTTAGCCAACCAGTCACCTTCTAAGAACTGTACACATGCTTACCTGTCTCCATTTCCTCTTCTCCGAGATGAGCACAACTCCACCTCCTATGACTCTGCAATCAGTAAGTATTGTTTGGTGCAAATGAATGAAATGCCCATAGTTTCAAGAAAACAATTTGGATGCTTCAAAATAAAACAGCCTTATTGCTCCACACAGTTTAATTAACAGAATTTTGGTATTTCATACTTCTCATAATTTTACAACATGCATATTTAAGCCACTATTTAACAAAGCACATAAATAATGCTTAGCTAAAAATAATAATAAAAAAAAAACAACAAAAAACCTGGAGACGTTTCCTGTTTAGTGCTTTTTTTCTCCAACATAGTAATTGTCTTCCTTGGGCTGAACGCATTAAACAAGTACTTATTGTCATGTATTTCAATAAAACTGGTTTTGGTTGGAATTTTTTGTTTTGCTTTGGTTTTTTGTTTGTTTGTTTGTTTGTTTTGTTTTTTTTTTTTTGGGGGGAGGGGGTGTTGTTATTGTTAAATAAATAAACATGTATGGAAATCTACTGCATTTTTACTTTATGTGGAAGGAGGAGCAGAGCCTTGATGCTATCTGAGTTTATTTAACTGACTCAGATATACTTCACTGAGGAACTCTTGTACTGTAACAGAGATACATGTAAGTATATATTTATATACATGTGAAAGATAAGCATTAATAGAAAACTTTATGTTTGAATAATGCTTAGAAAGCTCTGTCTTTACAACACTTAGGACTGACTTAAAAATATCAGGAACATTTGGTCATATTAAGAGCTTTACACAAGCATATTTGAAGTAAATAACTTCTGATATCTATTTCACATGACTTTTTAAACAATCTGGGATGTGTGAATGCTACATGTCTCTGAGCTTGCTGACTAAGGGACTTAAGTGATCCCTTCCTGTCCTGAAGCTGTAATTATGCTTTTGCTAACCTTCAAGTGTCTTTAGAATCCAATTTTTATGCTGCAGACATGAAAAAGAAAATAAACTAGAATTAAATTGGTTCTGTTAATCTTTAGAAATTATGAACTATTTGTCCAGGAAGAATTCAGACCTCACCATTCAGAGATCTAATCTGTAACTTCACAGCACATCTAGAACAGTTTATCTTTCCATTTGAAAGTGACAGAGTCATCAGCTCCTAATAGCCTAGACAGAGTTTGTATTCACTGTTCACTCATACATTCACAAAGGTTCCTCAAATTATATTGCATGATTACAAAGAAGTGGACAAACAAAGAAAAAGAAAACGAGAAGGAATATCATCAAAAGTTTAATTAATTTTGGTTCATGTTTGCCAAAAGAACCACTGCTCAAATATAATTTTCCTATCTATATTTCATATTAGGAGATTAAAAGTAGGCAGAACTGTACTATAGATGCTGGCCCAGGTAGAGTATATTCAGAGCCATTCCTGCTATATAAATAGATACAGTTGGATTGCTTTCGAGCTCATTAAAACTGAAAACGGTTTGGGGTTTTTTATGCCTACATTTCATTTTCAGCATCCAAGCTGAGTTATTTATTAAAACAGTTATGATTGCTCAAGAGTCTTTCACAACTTTTTATGAAGAAGCTTATGTCATCATCTCTTGTCTTAATTCAAAACTTGTTTCTCCTTTAGTCTAGTTTGACAATCCTGCTCATGATGTTTGGCAAACAGGTTTTAAAAACCTTGCTTCAACTGCAGTTGCTAAATTAAGAAATGCAAGAAGGTTATCCTCTTCTTCCTGACTCCCAGTGCAGGAAGTTGTTCTCTATAAAGACAGTGGCAAAAGTCCCCAGTTTGGTTCCCTGAAGAACAAGATTTCATTTTTGATTTGTATATCCAGTTGTCTGCATCTAACACTTTGCATCAGCAAAGCATAGAATAAAAGGGCACTACCAAAAGTTTGAAATTATTGTCCCCTTTTTTGATTCTGCTAATGTTTCTTGATAAAATATTACCATTTTCATGGCTCATAGCTTTCTCGACATATTCTCTTTTGGGTATGATAAAAAGCCCAAATCTTCTCCCCACGTTTATCATTGTATTTTTAGTGAGTCAATCAACTTCTATTTTAACAAAATATAATGATATAACAAGAATTTTTCTGTCATCTTCATTTCCTCTTTCATAGAAAAAGAAACAGCTGAATAAAGAGCTTTAAACTTCATTAGAAAAATCAAACATGTATACAACACATTTTCTAAAAATCTCTAACTTTCTGTTCAGAACACTATTAGTTGCTGAACAGGTAGAAGCATGTGACTTTTTTGCAGACTATTTGGCTTAGGAGACTTTTGGATGTTAGAGGAATTTGAATTTAACTTTAGCCCCTTGTGCAGTCACTTGTATGAAGACACAAGTATGGTTTGTTGGAGTGCTGTGTCACCATCCAGCTAGAAGAGCTCAGACAAAGATAAGTTGCCTGAGGAACATGAAATCTCTGATGCTTTTTGAGTGCAGTGTCTGGACCAAGTTCTCTGTTGATATTCTCCTTTGGCTTTAGTAGGAATGTGGCTCAGAGGTTTTCTGTACCAGAATTCAAAACAGGCTCACCTATCCTCTCTTAGTTTATTTACATCTTTTTGTATATTGGGTTTGCGTTTGTGTTATAGTTCCCAAAAATCTCAAAGCACTGAGGATGAGGAATTCTAGTGTTTCAGTCTGCCTTACAAAGCTTTAGACCAAAGGCTGGGTTCATTCTGCTGTACAAACCTAGACTATGATCTCTTGGTGTCAAGGACTACAGCCTTAGATGGAAATGTAAAGAGAGTGTCTTGGTTCAGGGCAAATTTGGGAGAGAACCTCTCTAAAGGGCTTTTCTACGAAGGCAGATTTAATTGGCTTCTTTTTTTAACTTTTTTAAACTTTTTTAAAAGCTCATGGGGTGCTTATATTGGAGGTTTGAATGCATACTTTAATGTATCAGATCATTTAATCATTACTGTTAGATGCATGACCAGCTTCACAGGGCTTCACCAGATAGCACTGCTTTGAAATTGCAGTTTGCTGTATCTTTTAATCATGGTTATAATGTTTCTGTGTGTTCATTGGTTTTGTTAAATAATCTTAACAGAGTGGGGAGGACTTCCCCTAGCTGTAGTGTAAGGTATCATCAAAAGCTGTGTGATCCATCATTTATGGTTAATGTACTTTAAGAAGTCCACAGGCCATTTATCTTAACCTGAAACAGGTTCTAAATGAACTCAGGGGAAGCCTGACTCTAGTGACTTTCTGTGATGGTACAGAGGTTTAGAGTGACAACTTTTATAGTGTGCAGCTCTCAAGTCGACTTAGCATTGTGTTGCTAGCAGACTCATTTTTATGATGATTCATGTATATAAGTGCAGTAAACTACAACCTAGGAATAAAAAAATTAAATCACACAATGCAATAGAAATACCACAGCAGCAACCTGTATATTTTAAAATAGACATATTATTGCATAATCATAAACAGATTAGTTGCCCCATCAGGCTATTCTGAAAACATATTAGTATAGTATTTTTAATATTAATTCACTGATAGCTAGATTTGTGCATAATATTATGTCATTAGGTTACTTAACACTGATGTTCAAGGGCTATCACACTTTCCTAAAGTTCTTTTACTATAGGACAATACTAGACCTGTTTTTGGAAAATGTGTGTCCTGGTTCAGGGCAAATTTGGGAGAGAAGCATCATACAGTCAACCTAGGACAATGTGCAAAGTTCTTACTCATAGAAGTAGTCCCACTGGCCATGGTGAAATTATTCATAAGAAAAAGAAGTGAAAAATCTAGCACTTAGTCACTAATTCATTATTTTTATTTTTGAGGGGATTTTTTCAACTTAATTTGGAAATACACAATAGTGCCCTAGCTGTTGTAAATCACCCCAACACCTTTTGAAGCTGAAGTGGAAGCATTTTAATGGGGCAGCATTGGCATATTAGTTTAATACTCTGATTCATAGCTGTCAGTATTTTTTTTTCTGACTATTGGTATCTTATTTTGTCCAGTACTGGGCACATTGCCAGGATTTGAAGTAATGCCTAAGGGATAATACACAATGTTTATAGAACTGAAGCAAAAATGTGATTCAGCAACTGTTAAATCTAAAATAGTGAGATCAAATTTATTGGCAGGTTTGTTAATGGGTTGAAATTAACCTAAAGTAATCTGGAAAATATCAGCCATGAAATCTGAAATACTTGATGATGATGATGTTAACATCTCCAATGGTAGAAGGGTGTTGCTTTGTGACATTAGCTAAGCTGTTCCTGACTAACTATTATGGAGCTCCACAGGTGTCCGTGACTCCTACACAAGTGTGTGGTGTAGGTGACACAGCTCTGTAACTTTTCAAATGAATTATTGCTTCTCTTTCATATCGTGTATCAGTAACGTCTTAAAATATGAATCTGTAACTTCAGTTTGTGATCAGTGCTGGCTTCTACTATACTAGAAAAGAAGGCTTGTGGTAATTTCCCCCGATTTCTCCAAAAGTTGGCGCTGCGCAAACCCAGATACTTCTAGTTTTCAAATAATGTGAAAGTCTCTGGAGGGACCCAAATTAGGTTCTTTAGAGAGAAAAACAAGTAGCAAGGGAAAACTACAGGTCATGCAATTTTGGAGGAATATAATGTTCCTATACAGGCCAAACAGTGCAGTTGTGTGTACTCCCTGTTTTTCACTAAGTCTTTTTTATTTTTAGGCCTGCCTGTCATTTCCTAGGCAAATGTTGTACTCAACAAAGGGCTGGCTTACCAAGATGAGTTACAAAACCTTCTGTTTAGCACTCTTGCAACACAGAACAATGGTATCTAAGATTTTAAACACTGCAGATATGTATACTTTGCACTCTGCAATAGTGCTTGTACTTTATTTCTTCGGTTGTAGGAAACACTTGTGTTTCCTACATGTGTTTGAGGTGGGTAACTCTAACATATCTGTAAAGTATCAGGAAGAGACAAGGGTACTCCTTGTCATCTGGACCAAAACATGGGCTATCCTATGAAATACCTCAGTGAGACTTGAAATTGTGCAAACTTCTGTTAACACTTTGTATGTATACACTTTGTATGGGTTCACAGAACCATTACTTCTTGAAACAGACTGTTTGGATCATAGTGTCAGCCCTTTTCATGGGATGTAAAGAAGAGTAATTCAAAGCAGCGTCCTCTATTGCATTTTATCTATCATTGCGTCTCTCAACCTCAGAGCAGCAAAGTCTTTGACTTGAAGAGTAATTTCATTCTTAGGAAGATTTAATTTCAACCAGCTCTCTTGTGTTCATCTAGAGATGACAGCTAAGCTAAATGACAGCAGTAGGCCTGAGTTGTTATTTTGAATGACTAGCTCTTTAGAGTCTGATCTTGCCCATCTAGGCAGAGATGATGGGAAATGTGATCTAAGCAAAAACAATCAGATCATAAAATAAGTGAAGCCATCTTTGCAGGAAAATGATGGCTTTTTAATTCTCACAAAAGTAAAAGTCTAAGTGCTCGTAGGGTGTTTCCTCAGACCTGTACCACAAATGACTTTCTGCCTTGCAGGTTAGAGGGGGTAATATTTTGCTTGAAAAGTCACAGATTTGTGAGAAGACTTTGTACCTGTCAACTACACTCTATTTTTTAATTGATGTTTAATGACTGAATTAGCTTAATAAACATGTATTAGGATAATCAGACTTCATCTGTGATTCTTTAGAGTAAATAACTCTTTTGGAGAAATATAATGGAAGTTTCTGTCAGGTGATAGCTAGAGCTAGATGAAACCAGTATTTCCCACATAATGCATAAAATAGTTACCGTGTTGGAGCAGAGAAACAGCTTTTCCCTTGTATAGTTACAGAAAGGTTAAAACAAATTTTCATCAGTTACATTTGTACTTCTTTTGTGCTCTGTTTCTAAGAAGATTTGAGCATCAAATCAAGCTTTTCTCATGAAATCTCACTAAAAACAGACTTCAAAGCTTCCTGTATGAAGAGTGGATAATGAAAATGGATGTGGGTTTTGTAATGCTGGAGAATCTCGTGCCCTCCTCCATTGAGAAAATAGAAACACTGCTCCATGACTTAGATGACTGACCATAATAATATACAAGAAAGCTTTTTCAAGCTTCATTTTGGCCAATGTGTCCTATTATGTAGTATGACTTTGAAGTACCTTGGGCCACCCATGTAAAGGAGTTGGGTGGTTATAGATTGATTTAGTGGTATTAGGCTTTAAACGAGGAAGTAATGTCCCATGGACTTGGAGACTGCAATGAAGCTTATCAAAGTAGCCCCACGAGTAAAATAATATGAAATTGCTTCAGAAACCCAAGACTGAAGGACTTGAGAGATTTACCTTTCTAGGTCTCCTTTCAGTGTCCATTTGCATTAAGTGAATAATTTAACTCTGTGTTTAACTTTAAACAGGTGCCTAAATCCCATAAGAGGTGTAGTACTTAATGCAACACACACATTTAACATCTTTGCTGAGCCATAGCCTTGTTTCTTACCTACTACTCCAATAATTTTTTGTTTATGTGAAGTGGAGACTTGAATATGAACCAAACCACAATTTTAACCCTTCTGCTAGCTATTTTCAGAAACATTCATCCTTTTTATGCCCAAATCTGCTGATCAGTGTGGCGGAAAATTATGTCTCTGAATGTTTGCCTGGATTAAAAAGGGTGTTATTTAAAAAGTGTGGCTAATGTAATGTGGCGAGCGTGATCTAGCTAATGCATTTACAAGGCTGAAGATGTACTTTTTAACTTGTGTTAAGCTGGTCAAGTTAAAAACTGTAGACTTTTGGAATACATTAGTGGGAAACACGAGCTGCTAATGCCTAGTGTGCCTTCAGATTTCAGATGAGAGCAAACCTGAATTATTACTGAATAGCTGTCTCTAAGAAGCTGTATGAATTTGAATCTTTCAGGATATGAACCAGTATAATAGTTGCTTGGTTGTGTTTTTCCATAACAGTAAGTAGGTGCTGTCAGATGATAAGTGGCAGTTTCTTTTGTGATACACTTTTCCTGACTTGCCAGCTGGCTTATATGCTTTCCCTCAGTTGGGTGGAAATGTTTTTCACTGACTGAATTGTCAATGCTTCAAGATTTTCAGATCTGACGATGGAGATCTTTACAACTCATAATTTTACTAATGGGTTGTGTTAATGTACCAATTTTTAAATTCATGGGAGAAATTTATGTCACTCTTGTAGCATTTGTAAAATGATGACTTTGTTAAATGGATGTGCAATTAACCAGCTAAAAACTAATTGTTAGAAAGACTCTTTTGGCCAGAGTATGTCACAAAACTCTCAGCTCATTTATCACCAGCTGCATCCATTAATTCAGCACTGCTTGGCACTGCCTAACAGGCTTCTGAAACATCACATTTTAAATTTAATAAAATACAAAGAGCTTTAGAGCAGAAATAGGCTGGTTTAACACACTTAGCTGTTTTTCAGAAATACAGTTTACGTTTTTTTAGTTTCTCCCTGTTCCTAGCTTAAGTTACTTTCTGCTGAATATGGTTATATATAAGGCGCATTATCCAGCCATAAATTGTAAAGAACTTACAGATTGTTATTGGTGATACAGTCTGGGCACTAGGAGTATCAAGATGTTGCAGCTCTCTGCTTCTTCCACACAATTTTGTTAAAATAATTGTAGTCTGTCAGTCCAATAATTTATCCCAAGGAATCACGGCTATAGCTTTGCTATACCATTTTCTAAAGAGTGTCAGTTTGGTCAGGTTGCTATCTTGCAAGGTATTGCTAAATACTCAGCAGATGGATTTCATTCACAATAACTTACATGCTGTTTTCCATGATCATCAGGTAAGGACTGGTAATCAAACGTATTTTGATCCCCATGATATACAATGTATATGCAAAATAGAAATAGTTTTTCATTTCTTAATAAGGCAAGTGATAAGAGAAGGGGAAAGGAAAACCTTTGTTAACCAACTTGGATAAGTTCTAAAAAGCATTGTATTCTTTTTCTTCTTTCTTTCTTTTCTCTAGTTTATCGAGGTTTCTGGACAGTTCTTATGCTCCTGGGAGTACTCACTGTTGTGGCGGCTAGTTTCCTGATCATCTGTGCAGCTCCTTTTGCCAGTCACATTTTATACAAAGCAGGAGGAGGCTTTTTCATCATTGCTGGTGGGTATACTGTTTGCTCAATTATAGGGTAGAAAGGATGAGTTATTTCTTCCATTTTCCTTAACCAAAATTGTATCAATCATGGTTAAAAGGAACAGAAAGCAAATGCTTCTATCCTTTGGCTTGTGGAGTGCCTGCCTTGGACACAGGTTCTTTGCACAGTTATTTAGTCATGAAGCTATTATAAAAGCTAAGCTTTGGGTTAAGGTTAAAAAATCCCCACATCCAGGACAAATAATGGAATTGCACTGCAATTTCAATCTACTTTTTTTCACAGGAAAAAGAATACATATTTAAGGATGTTGCCTTATAGGATTCTCAAGGGCTTTAGCTAAGGAGAAGGTTTCGTCCTTTTTATCAGTGATGCAAAAGATGATTACAGTGGACTCTGAAGAAGTTGGGAGACAGCACATATATACATGACCAATACAGTAAAATGCTTTGGATGTGATGGGACTAAACAAAGTAGTTGTCATGTATGAGTAAGTAGGAGCTCTAAACCTCTGCAAATGAAAGATAACAAATAACTGAATTCCCTCCTTCCTCATAACCCACACGTACAGTGGAGGATGCACCCTCCCAGGATTCAGCTGATATGGACAGCTCACTGGCACACTGTTTGCTTAACCTTGAGAAGTCTGTGAAGATGTCACACTGGTGTGTAAGATATAGTTATATAGGATGTAAATGATAGTAGGTGCTCCATCTCTGTTCTCCTTGGTTTAAAGGCTGATGAGAGGCAGCCCTGTGATAACATATTGTGTTACAGGGCAGAGCCACCTGTGTCAGGACCACAGGGCCTGGGCTCTCTTTTTGCTTCTCATACTGACCCCCTGACCTTGCTTACCCACTGCACCTCTAAGCTCTTCATATGCAGCTAGTGATCATTTTTCCCTTCTAAAGGACTCTTCAGTGAAGTGTGGGAAGTATTTTAAAATATTTTAGTTGAAGAAAATCCTGCATACTTACATTTTATCTCTTGAGAATTACTCCTCCTCTCTTTCAAAAGACATACAAAAAATATTCATAGGCTGACGCAGATTTTAAGATATTTCAATGTTTTTTGTCACTAATTTGCAGGGCAAGAGCCCATGTGAGCCTTGCTCTTTTTCTGCATTTGTAATGCATGAAAAACCTCAGCTGTCACTAGGAAGTAGAAGCTGTTTGAGAGGAAAAGGGCACTTGAAAGATGTGGAACTGACTGGCAGAGGTGCAAAGCGACGCTTGTGTTCTCCACTCTGGGTCAGTTCATCTGCCCTCATTTAGGTAGGGGAAAGTTAGATCCCCAAGCCTGTGCTAGCTTCCCTTGGCTTCCCTAGGAGGCCTGCAAGAGGCAATAACATTCAATGGCAGTAAAAACGGTAGGTATGTAAGAAGTTCCCCCAGCTGGGGATTCATTTCACACTGAAAGAGGGGCCTAATTGGATCAGATGAATGTGCTATGGAGGAACCCTACACCTCTCTTTGCTTTACTAAGAGAATCTAGAGAGACTATTTCTTTAGGTATGTGAAGTTAAGTGAGCTTTATTATCCCAGTGTGTGACCTTGGGTCTGTGTCTTTGCCACTTTCACCCTTTGTCCCTGTAGAGCAAATGTTCTTCAAGGGAAATCCTGATTTTTTTACTCTCTGTATGTGGCATGTTTCAACTTCAGGACTGTTCTCAATCAGGGCTTTAGAAAAAAGCTATTTTATTTTTACTATTACCATTACTGTTGTTGAAAAGCAAAGGTCTGTAGCAAAATCCTGCTATAATTTGTCAAAAAAGTGGTGGTGGCAGGAAAAAATAGGACCCATTCAGCTTGCTCAAGACAGAGCAAGATAAGATAGAATCTGATGCAGAAGAGGGTGATGTGCTCTACTGTCTCCCTGCTGCCCTGATCCCTTCCTGTGCCTATCTTCTTCTGGATTAGAGAGTTCATTTAACTGCCTGCCAAATCAAAGCAGGGCATGGAAGGGGAGAGAGATGAGAAGCGGGGCATATTTATCACTTCTCATATTTATCACCCTTCATCAGGATGCAGCCTGGGTGTGCATCTACTTAAACACAGACCTAATGGGAAAATGAAAAGATGTAATGTGACTTAGATTAATATGACTTAGCTTTGGTGAAGTTAGAGTTCTTCTAAGACAGAAACCAGCAGGTTGTTTTAAAGAAAAAAAAAAAAAGGAATGATACACATTGTTTTGAAAGAGTCTGGATGATGTCTTACCACAAAAATCAAGTATGTGTTATACTGTAGAGAATAGTCTTCTGAGAAGGAAGTTAGATTGTTCTTTGGAAGTTAGGAAGAAGTTCTTCTTAGGAAGAAGAAAAAGCAATTTTCCTACTTGTCTTAAAAATAAGTTAGATGAAATAATTTTGATCCCTGTTATTGGATGTATCTTTATCCTTCTGCAACCTTAACTTATAAATTAGCAGCAGATAAAAGTTCTCCCTCAACAGAAGAGTGCAGCTTGTAGCATGATCTGCTGAGATATCTTAGGGTTCAGGAAGTAGCTGATGGTATTATTGGGAATGAGATTCTTGCCAACTGTTCAGCCATCTGAAAGCTGTTTTGTATGAACCAACTGCTTAAATTTCTATTGTCAACAGTAAGAAACACTTAGATGGACACCTCACCTGTGCTAAGGTAAATAGATTTTCCTTTTGCAGGGACCCATTCAAGAAGCCTAAACAGAGATCCTGAGTGACACAAATAAATTAATGTTGAAAAGGACCTCTTGTGGCAATCAAGTCTGACATCCCATTTAGAGCAGGGTTGTCTTCAAAGTTAGATGAGGCAGCTCAGAGCCTTATCCAATCAAGTTTTTAAAATCTCCAATAACTGATGTTCCACAGCATCTTTGGGTGCTTGTCCCAGTTTGACCAACTTCATTGTGAGAAATGTTTTCTTTTTCCCTTGTTTTCACCTGATGTTGCCCTTGGTGCAGTTTGTGGCTATTACATCTCATCCTGTCAAGTCTGTAGGTCTCTGAAAATCTATTCCCCCATCTTTTCTATATCTCCATTTAGAAAAATGAAGACTGGATTCTTCTCTAGACTAAAATTCCCCAGTTCATTCAGCCTCTACTTGTTCTCCATTCTCCTAACCATTTTGGTGGTCATCACCTCAGTTTTTCAATACCTCTGTTTCACATGGGGACCCCAAACTGGACATAGCTTACCACATATGATATCACAAGTGTTGAATAAAGGATGATAAGAATATTTTCAAATCTAATGATGGTGTTCTTGCTAATGCAGCTCTGTATGAGGTTAATTTTCATTTTTGTGAGATCTGCTTGAATTCTTGTACACATAAAGGGACCATTATTGTATATTAAGGAAATTGCATATGAGCAGCACCAGATTCTTCTGGGCCCATTTGCCCTTTAAGGCAGCCTTTGCCCTTCAAGGCAGCCTCTCTTGGGATCTTGCCTACCAGTTCTCTGCACAAATTGAAGTGTGTTCTCCTAAGTTCTGGGTCTTACCTTTCATATTCTTCCTAGGATATTAACTTTTGCCATTCCATGGCCATTATAACTACAATTAACACCATCTATCATTTTCCTGACCCATTTTTCCTTAATTGGGAGTAGCAATTTGTAACTGTATTAACCACCTGAGTCCCCAGGTAAAACTACACCTGCAAGACATGTGGGGAAAAGTGAGTATCAGTTCAATGATACCACAGTCAGGGACTTGAGTCCTGCCTTTGCAACCTCATCTCCACGTCTGCAACATCAGAGGATGGTCCAAAAGCAGCTATGGTACTGAAAACTGTAAGAAGCCTTATAGTTGCTTCAAAGGTCATAGGAAAAGAAGGGAAAACTGCCATAAAATGATCTCTTAGAGAGCCCTTCAATAAAGTCCATAATTACCTTGTGCCTCTTTCTGCCTGCTGGTGGTGAAAACTGTCCTCTTGTACTGATGCCAATAAGCAATATACCAGGATGTACTGGTATATTAACCAAGATAGTGCTTTAGTTTGAGGTCCTAGATGAGGACAAAAATCTGTTTTCAGAGATGTGTACCTACTTCCATAACTTTCGCAAGGGATCCTCTGCATGTACTTCAGCAGAGAATGCCAACCATTATTTTTAAATAAAGTCACAATAGGCCAAGGTAGGTGGTAGAATCTGAAATAAGGACAAGAACAGAAAAATGCATTTAATAAAAAAATACACACACACACAGAAGTTTTCCTCAATGAGATAAAGAGTTCTAAACTTCCAGGCATAAGTAAAAAGCTCACATCATTCTTTCCAGCACCTGTTGTCTTCGTGTCTGCATAGTAAAAGATTCATGCCATAAACAGCCTTTCACCATTGACAAGTGAAAGGCATTTCTACGTGGGAAGAATCAGTACTAAAGGCCAGCAAACTGCTTCTTGAATTCAAAGACATTTCTAAAGGTTCTGTATTCTTTCTCCTCTACAATATGCACAAGTATTTGTTTGAAAGAAATTCAAAAGAATGAATGTGAAAGACAGAAAGGAGTGACCTCAGAGAAGTCCGTGTCTTATCACACTGCACAGAGCTGTGTTTCAAACATGTGTGTTTATAAAAAAAATAAGGAAAATGGAAAAAAAGAAAGAAAAAGGAGTAGGAGGGAAGTATTATTTGTCTTAATCTCTTTCAGACATATTTCATGTTCGAGGAATAATTTGCCTCATCATTACAGATTCATGCAACCACTGTTCTAATTTTTATTCACTAAAAGGCAAAGGCAAAAGGATGCCTGCACTCTGTGGAAAAGGTCTAAATGCCAAAAACATAGAAATATATCACAGCACGCACTGTTCTTAAAAATATTTGCTTCAAGAAATTGTGGATTTTTTTTCTCAATCTCAGTAATTTTGTCTTGGAGCTTGCCTTTGAGAGTTCACAACATTCACATTAGATTGTCAGTGCAAGACTGCAAGAGCAGATTTCTCAGGATAAATATACATTCAGTAAGCTGTCTAAGCGCTTAACCCTCGTGAAGTCATAACTCTGTGAAAATTAGACAAAAGGAGTGCTAATGAATGAAATACTGATGGTGGCAACAGGACTTGGTCAGTTTTTACTTAGCCTGATTCTATTGTTCAAGATATTTATTGAACATGCTAAGTAATACACCTATTAATTAGTCTCCATTAGCAGGTGATGAGAACCCTTAAGTACTCCTTTAGTGCCTTAATTAACTTAGAGGGTTTACATGCTCTTCCTTTCTTTTTCTTCTCTTTTAAGGAAGGACATTTATCTCTGCTTGACATACATTTCTTCTGAAAATTTCCATACCTGACAATTTGCCACTCACAGGTGTAACAGCTTGCTGTGAAATCGCACCCAATGGATGATAGATCCCCTGAAGTTGTTTTGCCACTGGCACCCCTGGCTTGCTATTTCGCACCTACGTGGTGTTGATTCTAGTTTAACAACCTAGGTGTTGCTTCAGAGTGCCTGAAAAGCAAGGGGTGCCCATTTCTAGATTAAAGCACCTTTGATGCAGTTTTGTTTTAATGACAGATGTTTTTGACTAACTGCTCTACATAACTTTGCTTCTACCCAGGATGCCAGAGGGCTTTCCAGATGTGCAAGGCCTGGTTATACTTATCTGCTGCTCTAGTAAGGGAATATACATCACTACTTTTTGTAATTATTATTGTTTTGGACTAAGTTTTCCCCAATGTAAAGATTAAATAGAGGACTAGTTTGAAAATGCATAGGCACAGCCAGTTGAAGAGGTAAATTCCAATGTCCTTGTGGATTTTGCCAGATTATTAATGTACCATTCCTATAGTGCTATAATATTTTTGTTCAAATTTTGAAACCTTGAACAAAATCCAGATATCTAATAACTCCATTTATGAATGTGTCTGTGAATCTTTCTACTTTTTTAATCAAAAGTTACTAGCTCTGATTTGTTCTAATTTCCTGTGTTACCCACATTACCTGTTATCATTAGATGTTCTGTTACAGGAATCTTCTGCTCAATTTGAATTATATTTGAGGAGTTTTCAATTTAATTTCTTATTCCTCTTGTCTGGCCCTAAGGTGATTCTTCTCTCTGATTGTTTCAGTGGTTTTATGTTTAATACAAGCACAGTACTAAATTCCATCAAAATTAAGTTTTACTTAGGTAAAATACTTTCAAAATTGAATTTATGTCTCTTAGAGTTGAGTGTTGGGTTTTTTCAAACTTTGTTAGGAATTTGAACCTTAGCAAAAAACGTAATCCTGGAAGTGTATTTCATAGACATGAAATGTGTCTGCCTCCTTCTTTATTTAGTTTTTCTACTATTATTTCAGCCTCCTAGAAATTGCAGATCCTTTGGGAATGTTTTGATTATGCCTCAGCCCTTTTTTGTTGGTCTTCAAAAGATAATGTTTATAAGGATTGAGCCATGAGCTCTCACATGTCAGATGTTCAGGATGTCTGTAAAGATACTATATTTTGTCCATAAATCAGTAGCAGGAAGATCACCAGATCACCAGGTTAAGCTGCTCCATCTAACCTGCCTGATTTTGTCTGCATTAAGTGAGGGAGTGAGGACAAGAGCTGCTCCCTGGTGAGTGGGCAGAAAGGGTGGGAAAGGAGGTTGTGAGGCAGCATCTCAGGTTGAGGATGGGGAAAGGTAACCATCAAAGGTTATCAGGACATGTGGAAATGGAAGCAAATCCCTGGCCGTGGGTGCTTCCAAAGTGCACTTGTGGGTTTTGCCACAAATGTTACATTTGTTCCAGGTTGCATTGCAAGTATTTAGCAGGATGGAGAAGAGACCACAAATACCTTTGACTTACAGCCTGTAACCTCAAGTTTGGCAGTGAGTGTTACCAGGATTGTGCACTGAGTTGTGTTTTAGTGAGGCACCTAAACATTCTGGAATAAAAACTTGATGGGGTGGTGTCCCTCAAGTATTTGATTGCTGGAATAGATGGTCCTGCTGCTGCAACTTTGCTGTGACAGCTGGAGCTCAGGGAGCAAATGGTTACAGGCTGAAGCATTCAAAAAATTTAGGCTCGTGCCCTCGGTCCTCCAGCAGATCTTCTTCTGGAGCATCTGTTCTGCAGGCTTGCATTTCTCAAGTGTCCACATTCCTCTAAAGTGAAATGAAATATTAGGAATGCAACTGATACTCTGGAAAGCACTTTCTTCTTATATCTCCTTCTGGTGTATAGTAACAAGGAGATTATCAAAGTTTGTAAGGACATGTACTCCTATTACTATCCTGTATAAACAATTCAAAGGCCTTTCAGAGGAGTGGTTGGGAAAAGACTGTGAATTACGTGGTGGATTAATTTCAGGAAACTGTTGTATCCAATTTGAGGTTATTCCTAATAGCTTGCTTCATAGTTATTATTTAATTATCATTGTTTTTTTTTCCTCTACTAAGAGCTTCTTTTCTAAAGGTGGATGATTTTGAATTTAATATATTTGAATTTTTATGCAAAATATTTGAGTAGAATACTCTGAAATTTTGTGTTCCAAACACAGGCCTTTTCAAAAGAATAAAGAAGCAAATGCAGAGAGGCGAAGATAATAGAAAGATTTCCCACTCCTTTCTATATCTCATCCATAAGACTGATAAAAACAATGCCAGAGTTTGGGAAGCAAGAGTACATTTTTTTTTACCAGATTGTCCCATTCCATTCCCCCTCCTTCTCCCACCTTGACCACTGAATTCAAAACCGTAAATACCTGCATGAATTTTGTCATCAAAGTCTGCCTACCAGTACCAGATCTCACCTTTGTCATAGGAGCATGCCTTTCAGTACAAAACAGGAGCAAGATGGAGGTAGTGCTAGTTAGAGGAAGCCAAAGGCAAAAATTATCCAGTGGTGGCTGACTGTGCCATGCAGACAGGACCTCAAGCATCGATGGCTTTTTAGGTAACACAGTAAATGCACCCAGCATCTGTCTCACAACTGTCTGTTGCTAAAACCTGGTATTTCTTTTCCAGGTGTCTTGTTTTCGCTGGTAGTCGTGATGTATATCATCTGGGTCCAGGCCATGGCTGATCTGGAAAACTACACAAACATGAAAAAGATGGATTGCCCAGACTTTGCTGTTTATGTACGTTATGGCTGGTCATTTATGCTGGCTCCTATAGGAGTATTTTTTGCTTTATTAGCAGGAATGCTGTTCTTGTTGGTAGGGCGTGACATTTATTTACACTCAGACTAGTCAGACGCTGCTGAAGGGAATGCAGCAATACTTGTGAAGCTTTGTGACAAGTGTAAACTGGAACACAATTTTGTACATTATTACTATTATGGCAATCTTAAATGTGCAGGTAGACTTCTGGAAGTTCTTCTATTACTTCTTTAAGGGTAAGGGACACAAAACTCATTATAGGAAGAAACTTTAGTCCCAACGAGTTGTTTTTAATTCTTTAGAAAGTACACATTGTACTATTAGCAGGATTTTTGTAGGTTAACAAACAGAAGAAGACAAAATTTTTCTGCAAGTAAAACATGAACATGCATTGTCTCAAATCACCATTTTATACATTTATCTTTTAGCATTTATACTGTTCTTCTATTTGTAGAGAAAGGCATAAGGTAGAGGAGAAGGCAAACATTCAAACACAGTAATTCAATCTACCTCCTCTCCTGTTTTCCACGACTTGCCTTAGCTTTAATGGCAGCAAACATGTCTGCACTTTATAAAAATAGAGTGCAGTTGTTCATGCAGCATCCATAGGAAGAGGACAACAGAGAAGACAATTGCCATGAATGTGTAAAAGGTTGACTATTACCCATTTCTCTTCTCTGTATGCATTTGAAAGCTGTAAACTTCTGGATTCTGAAATCCATGTGCTGCATGATCCTGTAAGCCAAAATGCCTTCACTATCTGAAGTTATGCCAAAATTGTATTTTGAATTATAGCATTATATTTAAATTAAGTTTTAACCCTTTTATTTTTCAGCGGAACAACTGGCTCCTCTAAAAAATATTTTCATGGTTGTGTAAAATTAATTTTTTATTAAAAAAGGTTTATTATCAAGACAATATTTAGGACATGAAAATGTGTGTCTTGTGCAGCCTTCATTTTTCCACATGTTAAAAATCTGCATTATAAACCAAATCCAACTTGCCTACTAGGCTTGCTAGGGAAAGCAATGAGCCTAGCTAAGACAGCCAGGGAGATGGATTTGGTACTGCTTTGTTGGAGTGGCTGGTTCTGTGTGTGTGTGTGTGCATGCACATCTGTGTGGAAGATGGGGTAAAGATGAGACTGTATGCTTGGTATGGAAAAGATGGGGTTGAATTTTAACAATGGGGAAACTTTGTCTGGCATTGGGCCCAAATAGAAATTAAATCCATCTGAGAGTGTGCTGGTTTTCACTTTGTAACTCAATGCAGAATAGTTTGGGGCTGATGGGGAAAAGTAAAGGCTGCATGTCGGTTTGTTCTTGTTCATAATGCTTAATTCCACAGCTGTTATGAATACTGAAAGCATTGCTAAAAGGCAGGAAAGGAATGCCCACAGAGAAGATGTGGTGAGCCAGATTGGATGTTATTCCATTTTGGGAGGTTTTGTGATTGGAAGCTTTCCAGCCTTTCCTGCTACTTATTTATTTTTCCCTCATCAAGATTAGTGTTATACATTATAGAACAGGAAGACAACAAGAGTAGGAGGTAGGGAAGCTGGGACTGTGAGGTTTAGAATAATTACCAATTCACAAAAATATTTTTATTGGCAAATAACATGGTGTTTTTAATTACTGTGTCAGAGAGTATGATGGGTGAATTTTAACCAGGTATTCATAAGCATATATATATATATATATATATGAACCCCACATAAATGTTAGCCATCCGGAGAACATTAGGGTTACACCATAATGCCGTTGGTTAGTCAGGAAATGCTGAAATTAACCCTGCTCGTTGTGCATATGGTATTATATTCCTGCCCTTAATTACACAATCACATACTGTTTCTCATATAATACATTCTGTTGGTTTTTGCCCTCTTTCTAGTCTAGGACACTCACTGGTAATTGTGAAGGTAAACTCAATAATCAAGAGCTATTGACTAGGTACCCCATCCCAAACCCTGTCTGCTTCTCTGCAGGGGAGAGTCCTTCTCCACAAGAGCTTAAGGGGGCAATATGCTTGAGCCACTTTCTTGCAGCTTTTGGAAGATGGAGTAATTGAGAGGTGCCTCAGAGCTGGACCTCTTCCAGCAAACCCAACCATGTGTGCAGCAGCAACTAATAAACTCGGCAAGGATTGAGGCAAAGGCTCCCGTGGTGCCCTTAATTCAGTCCATGTGCATCTTCGGAACTCTCTCCATTATGCAGCTGAATTAGTTACTCTTTTGTGTGCAAGACATCCTCTCTTGGAGGCAACCCTTTGGGTCAGACTGTGGATATAATGGCTGTGAAGATCCAAGGTGTTTCTGAGGATTCCCTTGGAAGTGTCTGGAAGCCTTTCCAAGGCCAGCAGAAATTTCTTGAGTCCTCATAAATTTTTCACTCAAACTCATATGTTGGCAGCAGTCTGTAGCTCTATCAATTAGCTTTAATTGGATTCCTTCTTAGTGGCAGAACTGAAAGTCAGGTTCCTTCTGAAATGGTGGGGTTTGTGTGCTCTCTCCAAAAAATGTATGTAGGTAAGCACATGATATGTAATAAGTAGTTGCTGCAGACCAAGGAATTGTGTTAAGGGTGGTGGGGAGGCATTTCTGGATGATTATTGCCTAAAAACACCGTTTAACTCTTGTTCTGATTTCATTAAAGAGCTATGTGCAGGGGAATGGGTTTGTAAGAACTTGGGGAAGACAGGCCAGCTGAGGAGACTTGCTTTGTGGCATTCTTCCAGATATGCTTTTGTCTAGAAAATCCTTGGCAGGGATGCAGGGATTTTCATGAGAGCAGAATAAAATATTGTAAAGAGGATTAAATACGCTAATCAAAATATTCTGTGAAATTGGTCGAAGAACTGTGCTCCTCACAAATCCATAGGAGTTTGGAAGTTTGGTTGTTGTTTTTTGTTTTTTTTTCCTTAATAATTTCCTAGCTGGCTTAATAGCCTGTGATCATATTGGAAGAAAAGAGATTTATTTTTTAAGAATTGTGTTTGGAAGAGTGAGGAAGAAGAGTAAATAAGAAGCATTTTCTGATTACTTTCAATCTGTAAATCATCCATTTGTCCAGTGCAAACATGGGAAAGACTATGACTGCCCACAAAGGAGGCAGTGTGAAAATAAGGAGAAGGAGGTGAGAAAGGAGGGAGAAAAAGACAGGTGAGTGTCCCTCTGTTGATGCCATCTGCCAGACCCCTGTGCAGCTGTTGTTGATCCCTGGGGGATGCACCAACACAATGTGGCAAAGGCAGCTGTGGACAAGACCAGTCAGAAAAGGATTTTCCCCATTTATTCTTTTAACTCATTTGGATGGCTGCTGTAGGTTTCACTGGAGCTGACCTTCATGAAATTTGTGCCTGTTTATTGGCATTTACATTAATGAGGTAAAACAGTATTCTCCTCTGAGGAAATGCAAAAAAAAGGCCTGATTTATTTCTCCTCAGGGTGCCTACCTGCTGCTGCTGAGACTGTACTCTGTAGTGTGCTAGTAAACTGCTAAAACAGTTGTGAGTGGTGTCTATAGCCATCTTCATTCCTGCAAAATCCTGGCTGTGAAGCATGTTGTGCTTATTATCTTTTAAGAAGTCATACTGAACATCTTAAATGAGCTATTTACCTTCTGATGCAGCAGCTGGCTCTCCTCTGGCTCTCCTGTTCTTACTTGTCCTTTTGGCAGTGTGATTCCCAGGCAGTGAAGGCTAGATAAAGTATGTTCACATGAAATTCTGCTGTTAACTTACAGTAAGTCTGAACTGATGCAGCTGAAGTTGGGGGAGACACTGAAATTGAAAACAGAAGTCAGTCATCTATAATCAAAAGTGACAGAAGGGATGAAGAATCGCAAGTACTTGCAGCACCACTTTTCCCTTTGTGTCTCTCACTCACATTACCAGTTTAAGACCAAAAGTGGTCTGTCTTTCCAGTCCTTATGTGCCTTATCTACTCAGGAGACATATTTACAATAGTGGTCAGGAGAGCCATTTGACTTGAAGGTAAGAAGGAATGGAGGGCTGGCATCAACTCCTGCATTAGACATCTCCAAACTGCACCTGATTTTCTCCTGTGTCCCAAAGAGCCCAGAAGGGCCTCATGGAATGCTGTAAGGCTCAACATTTTGCTGTGAGGGTAAGAAAAGGGTTTGGAGTACAAATCACCCCATGTAACTTGCTGTAGATCTGTTCCTTATCAGTTCCTAAAATCTGGCAAGAATGCATTTGGTACAAACTAGGGAGGTGGGGGGGATGGTGGTGGGGTGGGGGGGTGGGAGGTGGGGAGCAGCTCTGTGCAGGGAAGGTGCCTTTCACACGGAGAGGCAGCCACTCTGTACTAGGTTAAATCAAGGCAACAGTCTCAGTGGTGTTACTTCACATTTGTCACACTGTTACTCCCCACCTTGTACCCGGGTACCTTAGGCGATGTCATCTGAAATGACCTGGACATGATTCAGGTTTTAAACCAGTTAAGAGAAAGAGCTTAAATTAATGCATCTTTGAGTTGGAAGACGTTTAAACCAGAAAGGAACCCAGAAGGATAATGAAAAACGTTCCCCCCCTCCTCTTCTATACCACATCAGATTGACTAATCCTCTGTTATGTGGCTTTACTTTGAAACAGATCATTCTCGTTGCAACACGTTTAATGCTGCCAGCCACCACATGGTTATTTGGCAGCTATTTAAAGCTCAGATCATATTACTCTGTCGCAGTGCTAGGCACCCATGTTCCAACTGGTATACAACTGATCTAAAGAGAAATCAGCTTCAGGTTTTGTTCTCTGAAATTAAATGTGACGGCATGATCTCTGTGATCCCTTTCCCCCCTTTTTCTCCCTCCTTTTTGTTGTTGTTGTTGTTGTTGTTGTTGTTGTTGTTGTTGTATGCATTATTACTTTTTGGAACAGCATTTTGCTAGCACCACAGGGGAAATTCTGTTAGGTTGTCAGCCTGATATAGTGCATTATCAGACACGTTAGCTTTTCCTCCCTCTTACATTTGCTTAAGAGCTTATAAACCACAGAGAATAAAAAGAGCTAAATAGAATGAAATGACCTGTCAAGGGTAGATATAGTATTTGTGAATGACTTAAAAAAATTCCAGGAGCTTCAAGCACTCCAGTCTCACTGACTGTCTGTGTTATCTTAAAATGTGGCCTCTTTCTTTATTTCTCCAAGTAAAGCTCTTTGATGGGCATTGATCTTTGATGATTCTGCCTTGAAAAGGACTAATTTTGTCTTCCCATGTTCAGTCCAGGGTAAGATTTTGTAGCAGAGAGGATATCTTTATGAGATTTGAAATAGATTTGAAACCTGCTTTTAATATCATAAGACTAATCTTGAGTTTTACAAAACATTGAACAAAGTCAAGAAAAGCTAGTCCCAAGAAGAATTAACCATAAATACACTACATTTAGTAGGGAATTTAGTTATTCTATTAATGTAAAACAGGAGAATTTTCCATGCAAAACAAAGTGACTGATCTCATGCCCAGCTCATTGTGAACTCTGATAGATGTATTAAATTCAGGAGCTGGAGTGATCAGCTTGCATTTGACCTCTCTCAGGAAATATGGGATAGTGCTTTCAAAGAAGCTCCAGTGAGTCTTGATTAGGAAACTGAAGTTTTTTACTCCTATTTTCTGACGTCCTGCCCATTTGTACGTCATCATCCTCTCCCTCTCCTCCCCCCTGCAATTATGAAAAAACCTTTTCAGGGTTTAAATCTTTGCCCTGAACTTTAAATAACAAGTTGCTAGTCAAAGCAATATGTACAGCATATTCCTGCCTGTTCTGGGACTAGTGTTAAGCATCTTGGTTCTTTGGCATGTACAGCACATAATCCAGTACATGAGCACCCTTTCAGCCTTCCCTGAGAAGCAGGCTTTAGGGAGGGAAGTGTTAAGCTTCCCTTGAAGCACCTCAGCCTTCGAGGCACTGGTGTGCTGCTCCATGCACAGAATAGTCCTGCACATGCCTGGTGCTGAGAGGAGCCTGACGAGCTTTGTGAGCTCCTGCAGGACCCACACGTGGGACAGCTTAGAGTGCAGTCTCCAAGACTACACGCCTATGTACGTGTCTATGTAGCAGTGCATGTGGACAACTAGCTTTGAAAAGTTAGTTTAAGTCCTGTACTCTGATGGTGTACAAGACAAAGAGAGGGCCAGAGAGAGGAGGAACAATAACCTGGATTATGCTCTCTGCTTTCCCCACAGAAACAAGGCCCAGTGTACCCGTGCTCTGGTCCTACCAGGACCATAGCTCCAAATGCCTGTTATGTTTTTGAAGTTGCACAATACACCACTAGTTTGTGGGTTTCCCCCATGTTAGTTGTGCCTGGAGAAATGAGACTGGCGGGATTCAGAAGTGAACAGGGTATATGTAAGTTGTAGCTCTTTAGCTGGATTGATATACTAAGATAGAAAAGCTGTGCACAGTTTCATATTTCCTTGGAGGATTTTTCTGGCTACTCTCTGTATCGACAGAGAATGCAATCCATGGGAGGCACTTGCTTCTACTATCTATCAGAAAATAAAAGTTCCAGCCTGATTAAAAAAAAGGCAAACTCTATCACCTTAGTTTTTCTAGCTCTAATGAAAATCAAGGAGTACCTTATTGTGCAAATGATCCTGAATAAATCCTGAATAAATATGTCACAAGGCAGCAACATACACACTTAAAGACAGGATGGTGACAGTTCCATTGTGTGAGACCCTCTTATAAGTCTAACCTGTGATTCACACAGTGAATATTTCAATAACGTTTCTGCAATAAGAAGCATTACTTGTAATTCAGTTCTATGGGAATATTAAGTAATTATATTCCAATTATGAATTGCTGTAAAAAAACATGTCTGACATTTTTGCTCTGCAGAAAGGAACCCAAACAAATTCTATGCCTATTTCAATGGCATTGAAATACTCTTCAGATTGCTCTTGGTAATCTGTGTCCATATCTCCGCTGCTCCAGTGAAATGAGCACATTCATGGAAGACTCTGTATGAATCAGCTATGGGCTCTTTAATTTAACTGAGAACTTCTGCAGTCAGAGGAAGAAAAAATTCACAAACTAGATAGCCCAAAGTAGAAGCCCCACTTAGAAGCTGAGGCCCTACATTTTGGTATCTGAAACTCCTTGCTCAGCCATTTGCTTGGGTTATTTGGTCAGATCCTTATTCCAGCACAAACTGCCTGTTCAGTTGCAGCCTGGATGCCTACATGCAGGAATACCAGTAGATGCAAGAATTGTCTACAAACTTGTCAATAATAGAAAAAGGGCTTTGAGAGAGCAATTTAACATAAAGCATTTGGCCCACACCAGCTTTTCAGTGCACTTGGATCCTGCCGGTGAAGAATGCCAAAGGTGTGGCTTTTAAGTTTGGAAAGAACACTTGTACTGTGTCAGCGTCTGAACTACTCCAGTGTTAAGACAAATGGTTGGCAAAACCAAACTCTCCCCTCATGAGACTGGGATGCCAGCCAATTTCCTACTCCGTGAAAGGGAGAATCTGCGTCCTGTTTGTTGAGATTTGTATTTGTTGTTTACCTAAGAGGGAACATGGGTGACATTCACGTCCCCCCTGCGCAACCTGCTGCAGGACGGGACGCAAACCCCCTCGGCTGGGAGGCGCTTCCTTCTCCCTTGGCCGCTCATAACTGCGGCCTGGGGAAAGACGGTGGCCGGATTTTTGGCGTGGGGATGTGTGGGCCACGGGCCTGCTGCTGTGTGCGCCGTGGGGCCGGCCGGGCCGGGGCGAGCCCTGGGTGGCCAGCGGAGCCGCGGGGTCCCGGGAGCGGAGCGGGAGCGGTGCGGGAGCGGTACGGGAGCGGTGCGGGAGCGGTGCGGGAGCGGTGCGGAAGCCGTGCGGGAGCCGTGCGGGAGCCGTGCGGGAGTGGTCCCGGGAGCGGTGTGGGAGCGGTGCGGGAGCGGTACGGGAGAGGTGCGGAAGAGGTGCGGGAGAGGTGCGGGAGCCGTGCGGAGCGGTCCCGACAGCGTTGCGGGAGCGGTCCCGGGAGCGGTGCAGGAGCGGTGCAGGAGCCGTGCGGAGCGGTGCGGGAGCCGCGCGGAGTGGGGGCTGCAAAGCGTCCGGCGGCCACCGGGGGGCTTCATCTCCCCTCGAAAAGAGCTCTGCCGGGAGCCGCTTCCCGGGAAGGCGGCTTGTTAGCGCTAATGAGAGCCCGGCTGCTCTGCTCCCGCTGCTCAGCGTTTGCTGCTAGCTCACGGGTTAGCCATTTAAAGGTATCTCAGCCTCCCTGTTTATTTTGAGGGTCTCACGTCTGTCAGCCTTCACCGAGTAGCGGCTAATACGCTTAAGCACGTTTTACCCTTCGCGAGAGCCTTAATAACAACCAAGGCCATCAGTGGGTCAGGATGGCCCCAAATGCTGGGCTAAATGCTCCTTCCAGCCTGCCAGGCTCCTGTGGCTGCAGTGCTGCTCTACTTTTTGTGGTAAATGGGTGCTTCAATAATTTCTTGCTTAAATAATTATCCATGAGAATAATGCATATTAACAACTATAATATATTGTTGTTTTTTTTAACAGTTATATTCATTCATAAGATCTCAAAGTGCTTTATAAATGAGGTCAGTGCAATTAACCCTATTGAGCAACTGCTGCGAAGAAATTCCAGATGTGCCCATAAACTGATGCTGTCACTTGGCATCAGCCGGCCAAATGATCCTGTTTCTATCACCTTTAATCCAATCTAGAATCAAAACCAAAACAGCGGAAAGCCTCCATATTAGATAAGGTTTTTGGTCACAGAAGCTGCCATTGCCTTGAAGGGAGGAAGGAAATAGCCTGGAAGAATTTGGAAACTGCCCTGCTGTGCTTAAAGTGGTTGGGGATCACTGAAGAACTGAAATAAGGAGAAGCAGCAGTTGGCAAAAGCTGGAAGAGGTAGCAGTGTGGAGAGCAAAGTTTCTTAAGTAACATGTAGCTTCGAGAGCTGTCACAGTTTTTGAGAGAGACTCCTGCCCTTGCTTGGAGGAAAACGTTCCCAGTGATCTGAAAGAGTGAGGGGGCTAAGGCCCTAGAAGGAGGCCTCCAATTTTAGAAATGTCTCTCCTCACCATAATCCCTCCACTTTTATAACATTTTCTACGTATGATATTATATGAACTGCGTAACTGACAAATCCTTCATTTGCATTGGATTTAAGTGTCTTCCCTCCCATCACTCCTCACTGTTAAAAATACATTACAGAAATTACTATCCTGCCTAGGAAAATGTGTGATGACTCTGGTGTCTGTCGTTTATTTCTAAAACATTTTGGCACTTTTCCTCTTGAGTTGTCTTTTCCCTTCAGCTTCGAGAGGGGGAAAAGGAAAGTGCAGGGTTAGGGCAAGATTTTTCCATTTCCCTGGTTATTGCATGCATGCATTGCAGCCCACATGCCAGGCATGACGGCATCTAAATGCTGGGCAGGAACAGTGAAATCCTCAGGAGGAAAGGAGAATAGAAAGCGCAGAGAAGCCACAGTATGAGCTGCCATCACAATGACCATATCGAATCCGACCAAAGGTACTGGTCCAAGATCTTTTCTTCCTACACTGCCCAATATTTACAGAAAGACTGTCAGCAAACAGCAAGTGGAGCTTGACCTTTCCTTTCATAGGACCTTTCAGCTCCTGCAAAG
Source organism: Euphonia xanthogaster (assembly GCA_034509185.1). Classification (NCBI taxonomy): domain Eukaryota; kingdom Metazoa; phylum Chordata; class Aves; order Passeriformes; family Fringillidae; genus Euphonia; species Euphonia xanthogaster. The sequence continues at coordinate 85,908,803 of JAYDZK010000001.1, forward strand.
AAGAAAAATTCAACCCTGCTTTCACCTCCCTGCTGCATCGGCTAAATTTGGCCTTCTGCATGTAAACAGCCCTCTGGTGTTCTTCACTCCTTTCTCCTTTAGGCCTACAGATGATGCTCCAGTGTCTTGTCTCAGGGGCTGCTCACGTGGGGTGTTTCTGAGCATTAATCATGCTGCAGGCATCCGTTTTCCCTCTGACAAGAGCCTGGCTCAATCTGTAAGGAAAGGAGGGGAATCAATCTGCCTGATTGCCGTAGACCCTTCATTTTGCACTGCTCAGCCCCTTGCCAAGCAGAGCAGCAGGGGAGTCTCCGCTCAGTTGCTCCCAGCAGGTGTCACTATGGAATGGGAAAATGCAATTCCAGGGCTGGGAACGAAGTCTGGCAACAGGTGAAGCATCTTCTGACACTGCCGCCGAGGTAGCACGCCACTGTGTCCCGGAAACTTTCATAATTAGATCTGAAGCAGACGCGCTGCCACCCTCTGCCTTCCCTCCGTTTTTCCCCCTTCATCACAGCAACCATAATAGCAGGTTGGGGGAGATTTTTATTTTTTTAAGGCATTGCTTAGCAATGAATGCAGAGACACCATCTTCATGGATCACTACCCTGTGTAGTAATGCAGCACAATAATGTGTAAAGTTTTCAGAACTGTTGGTAATTACTGATAAGCCCAGTTCAGCTTTCAGTTACATACAAAGCTGAGTTAACAATGGGAGGAAAAAATTAATTAGAGCCCATGTTTGCTAAAGCTAGCTAGTGATTCCATCTGATCACGTTCCTGCTCCTTTTATTCCCTTTGCACAAACATTTGGGTGGTCAGGTTTTTCTAGCACCTAGGTGTGCAGGGGCGGGGGGGCTTTAGTCTGTGCGAATAAAATGTCTAAGGGCATGGCCCCTTCTGGCAAGTGCTTGCCCATGGTCTGCCCTTGTGTTTGCAGCTGGGAAGGTGTTTGGAGGCCTGGGAAGGTAGAAGTTGAATGGTCAGCTCTCCCAAGCAATACTGGGGAATGTATACATCAGCAAAAGCTGATGTGGGAAGAGAGAAAAGAGGAAAAGAATGAGTGGGAGACAGTGGGAAGGACACTCATCTGGAGATATTTCACACGTGTCTTGACCCCAGAGAACCAGAGAACCTTTGTACAGTATTGTCTTCTGCGACAGCAAAAACAGACTATGTGAAGAGGCAGAGGGGAATTCACCATCTCACAGAAAGTTCCTCTCAGGCATGCTCTGAAAAGAGTGGTGATGTAAACATTGGGCGTGGCTTGGATTGCCTCACATGGTGGGAAAACTGAGGTAGACCCAGTTCTTAAGAGTTTTATCCCAGTAGGAAGGCTCAATAGGTGCTATGTAGCAGCTCAAACACTGCATGGGCCCTTTGTCCCTCCCTGGCTCCTCACAGGGCCTCAGACGACTTCTGGTGTTTAAGGGGACTGAGGGTGTCAGAAGATACTTCCAGGGCTCTAAAATCCTTGTTGTCCTTTATGACCAGTTGAACCCCCTCACTATGGTAGGCCTGACTTACTAACATCAAAGCAAGACCAGTCTTGAGAAGGTAATCAGAGCAGATGACCTCCAAATGTCCCTTCCAGCTAAAATAACTCTGTAATTCTATTAATGTGGGGTCATATTTACTTATCCATATCCTTGAACAGAGCACTAATTTTTTCTGCATGCCATTTACCATTTTTTTGCAGAAGAAATGCCTGTTCTTCTGCTCTGCCACTCTCAGAGATCAGGATGAATGTGACATCTGATTTTAAATATTGTGTACATCTTTCCCTCTTCTGCATCCTCAGAGAACCTCAGATACTTCTGCCAGGGAGGACCACGTTTGGTCAAGGATAAACAGAGAAAGGACTTGAGTGTCCTCAGCATCATCTCCTCACATCCCCATTCTCTGAAGTCCTCCCTCAGAGTCAGTGCATCAGTGATTTCTTCAGATTCATCTCCAGTGTGTAGCAACCAGGCCAGGCAATTATGGGTATGGCTTGATGTTTTGCTGTCAATGAGCAGTTTGGTGAGACCTGGAATCTGCTTAGACTCATAGTGTGTTTCTCCTCTTCTGAATAAATGCTTGGCAGATGGATCCATAAAACCCTACACTTAAGTGCACACCTTTTATTGCTGTTGTTCATGCCCTGGTATGCAAAGCTGTGTTTTATGGGGTGTTGGGAAAGGCTCAGATCAAAGCTAATGGGATATACCCATGATACCTTCAACAAGAAGAGGAGTTCAAGAGATAGGAAATATCTATGGAGACAATCAGACTTCACATATCTTTTCCTGTTGGGACACAACCAAAAAAGGGTTCTGGGCAGAGGCCTAGTATCAGTCTCTTCCTTTCCCACTAGCACACTGGACAGCAAGGACCCCTTCTAACTAAGCCTGCAGGGTCTCCCCTTGCCCTCCAGCCCTGGCAGTATGCTTGTACAACAAACTCACAGTATGTGAATGTAAATAAAATCTCCCCTCTCCCTATTTGAGAGACTTTCAGGAAAGAAAATATCCCTATGTTCTAATTTTTGTTTAATCTGAATACAGTTGCTGGATGTAAGCCATTCTAATTAAACTGCAAACTTCTTTTGTAGAGCGCTCAGATGTTGAAGAACTCGATGTCAAGAATTACACAAGTCTGTGTCATTTGTACTCATCTTTAAAAATTCCACTGGCATAGAAGAGCAGCAAAAACCACCACCAAACTCCAAAACAAGGCCCCCAGATCTGTTTGCTCTTGCACTTTGGCTGTCCCTGGGGTCTTCATGGAATTTACAAAACCGGGAGCAGAGCCTGACGCAGGGTGTCAGCTGGCAAATGTGGGTGGTACTTGGTTGTCAGATAAAGATTCATTTAGAAATGCAGCCGAGGAGAAGGAAGCCTCCTTCTGTACGCAGCACAGCCCCTGCAAATCAGGTGTCAAATTTGCTCTCGTGTAGCGAGCAAGTGCTTGGCAAGTTGTTCCTGGTGCGTAGGTTACAGAGGTGGTGCTGCTCTAACACAGATAATTGCGCTGGGTGTCCAGCAGCAGACCCGAGACGCTCTGCTCGCTGTGCGGGGGAGCCTGGGCCATCCGCCAGCCGAGCTGCGTGCACTTGCTCGTGCTCAATTAGCAGGTTCAGGCTGTGTGTGCAATCCTCGCTGACTGCTGTGCCAAGGCACCAGTTGCCCTCAGCAGCTAATCATATAGAGCTGCAAGGCACAGTTAATTAAGTAGGTACAATTTATTCCGTGGTATGTTCCCTACATGGGAAATGGTGTGTGGTTTTCTGCTAGCAATGTAAGTTGCTGCTCCCAGACTTGTCCCTTGGGGTCCTGATGTCAGGTGCTCATTCCTTCTCTCTGCTCTGTGCCAGACTGTGGCCTGCACCCAGGGTTCAGGAGGTCACGACCAACACCAAAAATGTAAAGTCTTCTTTTGAACTAAACTCTTGGGAAGGCTGGACTTTGATTGGTTTTTCTTTGGCTATCTTTGACATTTTTGCCCTCTCAGCTAGGATCCCAAAGGTCTAAATAGTAGTTCTCCACCGTTAGAAAACAGGCTAGCATCGGGATTTCTGTGAAAGCTTCCTGCTGATCACTCACTGTCATCCCCACCAGTGTTTTTTCAGTGCACTGGAACACACAGCAGCCTAATGCAGAGATTCTTGCTTGGCTTTGGTCGTTCACAGAGGCAGAGAGTTATGACTTATATGTCCAGAGGATATATGGGAAACACTTTAAAAATAGAAAGGTTCTTGTTTTATAAGCTTCCAGTGAGTCCCCTTTCAGAGAGAAACATGTTTTCCAGACTGTGCATCATGTTTGAAGGAAGATTCTTTAGAACTGCATTTTTTGTTTGGGGTGAAGAGAGATGCACTGGTGCTTTATAATGACACTAAAAATCATTAATGAAAAAATCAAATCAAAACAACATAGGAGTAATTTATGAATGATTGATAGTCATCAAAGGCCAGTGTTTGAGCAAACTTTTCTTTCTCCTCTGTCTCTGCTTGCTACGGTAAGTGTTTGACAGCATCTGCCATTTGTCTGCGTCAAGGTGAAATATCCATTTTGTTTTGAGGAGGAATCAAGCATTTTACAGTGCATCTTGGTTCAAATTTTGTTCTTAGGTTGCAAAGAAACCTTTACTGCCACACTGTAAATGAGGTGTAAGTCCACTGAAATACACTCAGACTAAACAGAGACCAGAAAGCACTTCTACATGTTTCTTTTAAAAGGAAAGAAAATTAAAAAATCAACTAATAAAGCAAACAACAAAAAAATGGGAAGCAGAGTGAAAGATGAAGGTATTTGAATGATCTTGTAATTATATCTACACCAAGAACCACTCATTCATTAATCTATTCTTGCTTTGCTGACATTGTTGAGCAGGTAGAAACCAAACTTTTTAACCTTCTACATCATATGCTGCTTCTCACCTGCTTTCCAGTTTGGAAATCAAACACTTAGCTCTCCCTCTGCTATGGACATTTGAAAAGCTTCTGTTGTGTTCCCTTCTGTTGAGTTAGCTTCCACTTCAAATGGCAGTGGACAGGCAAGATGGGAAAGGTTAAATGGTTAATTTGTAGAACAGAATTATTACTTTCAGGAGGAAACACAAGACGGTGAATCCCGTGTGCTGGGGATGTCACTTGCAACAACAGGGAAGGCATCCAGATGCTAGGGAGAACTGATGGACATGTGAAGGACTTACTCTGTGCTGCTTATGTACCACTGGCATAGGAATAATTGCCCTGCACACGGCTCTCAGATGTCAGGAAGGCAAAATGTCTGACTGTAACAGTCTATGGTCTGACATAGAACAAAACACAACAAAGCTAGGCGGGAAAAGAGCAAGAATTAGGAGAGCAGAAATAAGATCACACAGTAAGTAGCTGCCTACATGCACAATTAGACGGTTCCAAGCCATTTTAAAGAGGAGTTGTGTGAATAATTGATTTTTCAGTTCACTGGTCAAACTGAAGAAAAAAACCATTCATTTTGGATTGACCTGAAGCATAAAATTTTATTGGTTTTCTTGGAAAAATTAAAAAAAAAAAAAAAAAAAGGTTAGGGAAAATTATTTCAGGCTGAAGTCAAAGTTAATGATTCATTTATTTGGAGGGATTTAAATGCTCAATAAGTGCATCTTAAATTTAGAGAAGTTTAGAAATAACTTTTTTGACAAAAAATTTTTTTTTGAAAATATGTGAAAAATATTGTGAAAATATGAAAATAATTTTTATTTTTTTGAAATCACAGTCCTTTTCAGTCAAAACTATTATCCAAATCAAGCCAATTTCAGAAACAACTTTGACCTGACTTATTTTCCTAGGACCTAACAACATTGCTTCCTCTGTCGTTCAACCTTTCCTTCACAGGACAGTGCATTTGTTGGAACATAGGTTGTAAACAAATTCTGAGGGAAATGATGGCTTGATTTTCAAATGAGGATTTTAAACTTCCTTTTGTTGAACATGAACAACATAATTCTAAATCTGTTTCTCTGTTATGAAGCTAAGATTAGAGAGAAAATATTCAAGTGAAGGAATAATTTAGTTTTTTATTTTTAAGTAGTAAATAAATAATGTTAATAAGGCTTGACAAATGAAGAAATTTTTACTTAAGCATTCCTTAACACTCACTACTGGCAAAATTACCCATCACCAGTCCTGAGGAAAAAAAAAGAATAAAATAGCCTGGGGTGTCAGAGTATTCAGATAAGCATTGCAGGTTTTCCCTGTAGTTCCAAAATCATCATTCCTGTGGCACGCTGGGGGTTACCCAAGGTGCAGAGGGTGGTTTGGGGGTGCTGTGTGGAGCTGAGGGTGAGTGAGATCATTGTCTGGTCACGCTGACTGCCCAGGTGTCAGCTCCCAAGGCTGGATCTCTCTTTCTCACTTCCTAAGGAAAAGCTGGCATACCTCCTGTGGGCTGTGCTTTCAAGCTTGCTCTTCTTCCTGCAACAGTTCAAAGATCAAAGAAGGAGCAGAAGCTGTTTCCCAGGAGCCAAAAGACACCCATCACAGAGACCCTGTGGGAGATGCCTGGCAAAGGATCAGAATTTCATGATCATTTTGTTTGGTAGCCAGTTTCTTCCAGTCCTTTAATATTCATTACAATGAAAATATTTTCCCTCTTATAAATACCATCTACTCTTTATTGGTTGTCTCTCTTAAGTGTGCTTTATTTCTGCACATTTTACTTTATGTATACACTTATTAGTTCCCAAATGAATCACTTCTTCTTACATTAGCTGAGTAACTTTGAGCAAGAAAAGGAAGGAAGCTGTCTAACATGACCACCCTTCTTGCACCCACCTCTCAGAATCACCGACCTGGTATATTTGGTGCCCCGGGCCTCTGTCTGGCTCAGGGGGTGAGAGCTTTGCTCACAGGTACTGCACCAACCTCTCCTCACGTGGGCTCAGCAGAAGAGCACAGGCAGTTATTTATGGCTCTGAAGCCTAAGCAGCTCTCCGAAATGAAGACACCGTGATCTAGTTAGGTTACAGAAAATAATGGGCACTATACATGTCCTTTGATACATTTGCTTTTCTTTTGATTTGTCTGAAAGCCTCTCATTCTCTGTCTTTCTTCTCCCTACAGTCATTTTCCTTTTTTCTCTTCCCATTCCCAGTTCAAACCTGACTTAAAGAGTTTATTAGGGAGAACCAGACCCCAGAACAGCCACTGATCTTAAGGGGATCGGGTTTCTGCCCATATCACTCTGTCCTTTGAATGCTGCTGAATCAATTTATTTTATATCAAAAGTTTATTAGGGACAACCCTTGCTTTTTGTTATGTGTTTCTGTATTTTTTTCCCCAGAAAAAATGGACAGAAGCAGTCACACCAAGATGGATTAATAAAACAATTAATAATTATAAAAATAGTGTCCTCATTGTCATTAATGACCACACTCCGATGTTCCTTTTAAGGCAATAGATCACCCTATTGTGGCTTCTTTGGCTCTCTGTGCAAAAGGGAAAAAAAATCAACCAGCTTATCATGGCATATAAAGAAATTGAAACCTGTTTATTTATGACCGGATAAGAATGAGCTGCCTCATTAATGTGGTATAAAATGGGTATAATTCAGCATTCTGTACAATCCTCCGTGACGTGTTGACAGGTGCTGTCATGCACTATCACTTTTAGGTTATTGCACTCTAATAGACTACAATTATAGCTCATTTAATATGATATGACAGTGGGGAAGCACGTGCAAGGTTACAAGCATTTACACTTACAAAACAAGCTGGTGCCAATGAATACAGCTACAGGTAAATATTGCAGGGTGCAAATCCCCGTTCCACTGTCACAGAGCCCGCATGTCTGTGGCTACAGGTCTTATGCATATAGTTCTCGCAATGAAACATTTGTGCTTCGCTTTTTCTCTTATTTTCCCCACAAATGCCAATATTACTGCTTTCAGTTGTGCCTCCTAATGTTGCTCCAACAGTCGAAACCACAGCAGGGGGTGGAGTAGACTTGAAGAAAAGCTGAAGCTGTAAGTAGCACAAGATTTATAACAGTTGGCAGCCCAACATCTCATCTCGTACAAACAACTCGGTTTCCTTTTGGCGGCCTGCTGTGCCACTAACAAGGCAGGCAACAAAATTCACCCACTGGGTGATGGGGAAAGCCAGCACAAAGCACACACCAGCATCATTTTCATATGGTAGGAGAGCAGCAAAAAAGTTGGGCCCTGTGCATTGATTTCAATCATTAGAGGGGGAAACTGCAGAACTGGATAGAAATGCTGGATAGAAATATTTTAAACTGGTTAAAAACAAAAGTCCCCTCAGGGAACTTAAAGATTTTTCAACAACATTTCCAACCCTGCATTGCAGGGTTTCAACAGGGCAAATTTTGCATTGTGGCCATGTAGGTGGTATTACAAGCCAAAAAGACACCACCAGTCTGTGTTTTTGTCTTAGCCATGTACTGAAGTGAGTGATTTTGCTACTTTCTTGCCTAAAATGTGTTTTAGATATTGTTTTAAATGCTGAGGTCATAGCTATTCTCGCACACTGAGCAACCATATGATATATTCCTTCTGGGAGTGGCCACACACTTAAATTCAAAGGTTTAAATATAAGAACTTAGGCACTGTCTCTGCAATATTTAGCGCAGAAAACCAGCTTCCTGGCCCGTGCAGCCGTGGTGCCTCGACAGCTGGGTCACGCCATCTGGGTCAGGATGCCGCCTCTCGTTTCACGCACCCGCAGAGCCGGAGTAACACTCCTCAGCCGGTTCGTAATGAAACGTCTCCTTTGCATTACAAAGAATGTGCTTGTTCGCTGAAACTCTTTCCCCATCAGCGGCAATCATATGCTTGGCATACCTCCTGGAAGAGCGCACATGCAGCCTCCTCTGCTCCTCTTCTGCGACACGGAAGGCTCAGCCTGGTGAGCCCTTGCCTTCCTCCCTCCCTTCTTGAGCAGCCTCGTGTCTCCTCCAGAATTCATTTTTCCCTGCCATTCCTTACACATTTCCAAATCTCCAGCTCCCACCGTGTTCTCTGTGTGTCTGCTTTGGCTCCTGCTGTGGGCTCGGTGAAGGAGAGGGGAGGTAAATCTCAGGTCAGGTCCATGATGAGGCTACTGCTTCTCTGCCAGCAGTAAATAATTCCCAGCTAGCCCTGTGTGCCTGAGAAAGTGGGCTTTTCTGACCACAGCTACTTTTAAGAGGAGATGTCTATGCACATTTCAGCTTGATCATCCCAGCTGGTTGCTGTGTCCTGTGGACTTGCCCAAAGGGTACAGACTGGAGCCATTGTCTCATACAAACCCTGTTAAACTAACTGTGCCCTTTGGCTCTTCAGGAGATTGCAGTCCTAAAGAAAACATCACAAATAAATCCCTTTCCAAAATTGGTAGCATGTTATTTTACATTTTTTCGTGCTATTTTCTGCCTCCAACCCAAGGGAAATATTGAATTAATTCAGTATACTGGGGTGCTGGAGAGAAAATACAAGAAGCGCTGATATAATCATGCAATACTTGCCATTTAATATTACTGCCAGTTTGATGCAGGACTCTGAAAAATTCCTGTTACTTTTTGGAGAAGAACTTCTTCTGAAGACCAGTGACACAAATTCTATGGCTCTGTCTGACAATCTCCCATTTAATGTCACTGTTGTTTTCAAATTCTCCTGCAGTAAAATGTAAGTTGTGAATATTAAGATAATATTAAGATAAACCAAATAATATATAAATATTTCTGCTGTATTTATTAGTAATGTAGGCTTTTAAAAGAAACTTGATCCCATGTAACAGCTATCAGCCCTTTTGTTTGGGACTAATGTCAAATCTGATAGCATTTTTTTCAGTTATAAAACTACTAAAATATCAAAGCTTGCATTAGTATACCAGTAATGTCACATGGCTAAGGTCTACTAAGAAAGTGTTAGCACTAACTTTGTCTTGACAAAGAAAACTCTGCAGGATAAAAGCTACAAAGAGTAGCATCTGTTATGTTCCAAAAAATATTGATACAAAAAGGAAAAAAAAATCTCCAAACCAAAAAGAAAGCAGACTGGGACTGAAGGGGCACAAAGCAGAAACCTTCACTCCTCAATTTTCTACTATTTTTCTTGTTTGGCATGAAAAGTTGTCTCTGTAAATTGAGGCACAGTAGGACCCAAAACTTCTGCCTTTGACCAGTGTTTGATTAGCAGGAACTGTATTATTCTTTCTGATTTTTTTTTTTTATCTGTACCTGAATAAAGATTTTTTTTCACTGAGTGAGAAGGTTAGGAAAGGGGCTAAGGGTTAAAGCTGCTTGAAATAAAAATCCAAGTGAATTTCTACAATTATCTACTGAGGTCTCCTGAGGGTTGCCACAGATGGCATGTGATCCTCCTGCCTTGGATGGCACCCAGCACCTGTGGATGAGGCTGAGGGATGAAAGGAGCAGTGCCAGGAAGAGCATTGGACATGGAGATTTTCTGCAAACTGGTTGTAAAACAGCACCAGCAGCAGGGCCCCTGTTACAAACTTTGGTGATTATATAACTTCTTTTAATACCTCATGCTTGTAATAAGCACCCTTACCCATTCTCACCCTTACTTTCATAGTCCTGGGAAAGCAATTTATTTAGTGCCCTTTGCTATGTACAGAAATTCAATTGTGGCTGTGTGATTTTAGCCAAGTTTTCAGGAGTGAAACAATGTGTTTCACCCTGCTACTGTAGAGTGATTTCTAACACATTTCATAAATTTCATTATGAAAGAAAACGTCAAGTAGAGAATTCAAAGTCCTCTTTTTAGTGTCTGTCTTCATGAACTGCTCACAGTGGATAATGCCATAACCTCTGCTGGTATAATGGAGCATTATCAAAGGCAGACATTAACAAATCAACAGGGAGAGATAGAGACCTGAAAGGCTTTTTGTTTTGTTTTCAGTTTTGACGAAGGATGATCAGCTCTTTGCAAGTACCTCTAGGTTTTAGACTTTGTACTCAGCTTAATAAAACCATGATGAAGTGGTGAGCATTATCTTTTCCCTCTATTCCTAAGAGCTGTGACCGGTAGTTTTTTTATGAATCAAATATCTGAACCTATGTATGTGTGACAAAAAGAAAGTCTGATACATTAGTGGGACTTTTTGACTACATGCAGAATTCTTCTATCTTGTGCTTACATAACGAAGATTTTGGTGGTAACAAAGTAATGAATAGAGGCATTGCATTTTTCAAATTATAAATTTAAGATTATTGAACAATTTTGAAATCAGATTCTCTGTGAAATCAACGTTTATTCCTTGCCACATTCATCAAAATACTGGGAGTCATATTAAAATTTGTTAGACAGATTTCTTTTTCTGTCTCTTCCTTCCTTCCTTCCTTCCTTCCTTCCTTCCTTCCTTCCTTCCTTCCTTC
>JAYDZK010000001.1:85943364-85975864 GCA_034509185.1 Euphonia xanthogaster
CTGAAGACAGTGAAATTTTCAGTGGGACTGAAAACACATGTTCTTTCAGCCCTAGCTGTATCCTTGTTCCACATAAAAGAGTTTCAGATATTTACCAGGGATACTGAATTTTTACTAGTTTCACTTTATTTCCTGACAATATAAAACAGTGGGGATGCAACATTTGTATAACTGTAATAGGTGACTTTGTTTATTAGGTGGCCTTCTCAGAAGAGTAAATTTAAGCATGAGAAAATTGAAATTCAGCATATATTTGAGTATTACTGGAGATGTATGAACTTGAGCCTTTCTTCTTGCAATGATTTTGTCTCCTTTTCCTCAGGGGATTCAGTGTTTCTGACTGCTGCATCCCTGTCCCTGCACGCTCCTTAAGCAGAAAAAAAGGGAGTGGAAGATGACATTTCTGTTGGGAATATCTGTGCCATGTGGGCATATATCGGCTGCAGGCCTCCTTTTTACAACATCCTTGGAAAAGATTCAGGCACAGGGATTCCTGCAGAGGAATCACGCCAATTGAAAATTGCTTTCTGATAACTTTTTAGAATTTCTGTCATACTAAGGTGAAGCACATAATCTGGTCTTCAGTGTTTTCTACCAACATGGAAATGTGGACAGTGGTAAAGAAAGGAGATAAATGTCTCTCCTGTGTCTTGAGTGAACAGTAAAGGAAATTAACCCATTGCAGCCTATTTATCTGGTGTGTCTCATGCATGTATACAAAGAGGCGTGTTTGCAAGCATGCCTCATCGAGGTATTGCTCTAGATGAGAGTGAGCTTCTTCTCATGCTTGACTAAAAGGTTGGAAAGTTTATCTTGCTCCTGTAGAAAGGTGAGCGCAGTATGTTTGATTCCAGTGTTATCTATAACTTCCGCCATATCCTGACACCACGACATTGATGAAACTGCATTACATCTCCAACCCCCACGCCATTCCTAAAATTTCAAGAGGCACTCTGTTATTCATTTCTCATGCAGTGCAGAGTGTCAAAGTGCCAAGGCATTACCAAAATGTGCAGTGATTCACAGTGTCCTGGGGCAACCTGTGTGATTTGCTCTGTGCATTTATCCCTGGAGCTTCACCATTTGGGAACATTTCAGACTCCACTGCAGCAGGTAGGGAGAGCTTCCTTCTCCAGTGGGGATGCTCCCTTACCTGTCTTGGTCTTTTTCATCTCTCCAATATGACAGGCAGACTTCCTGTGTACTGGCAGCTCTCATGCTGCAGTAATTAGGGATGAGTGAGACAGTCCAAGGGATAAGCCAGATAAAGCAGAGTACTGAGCTGCTCAGATGATGAGATGCCTTTACCTTTGAAAGGCTGGAAGACTACTTTCTGAGGAGAACAGAGACTGCTTAAAACAGCCTTAAGCTGTGTTGGCCCTGATATGAGTGCTCTCTTATCAGTGGCCTTGTACCTCTGTGTTGAAGCAGAGGATGTTGGGGGAAAGCGCTGCAATACAGACAGCATGCACACATATGGGTGGGAATGCACTTGAGTTACCCAGTGCCTTTTTTCTCTTTTCCTTTGTTATAATTTTTTTAAAAATATGTAGATATGTTCAGGAAGAACACTTACAGGCCAACTCAGGGTGCAGTCAGCTCAGGGAGAGAGCTTCCCACACAAGCTATCACATGTGCACATCTGGATCTGTGTTCAGTGAAAAGTGCTGGTGGCCTGAATCTTCTTGGTGGTGCTATATTGCTGTGGTCCTCCTAGCACACACTGCACATTTCTCACAAACCAGGTGCTAAATTTTTACTAATGCCATGTCCTTGCTGCAGAAGTTGAACAGGCAAGTGTTTCAGTTGCAGAAATTCCCCTGCTATGACCCCTCCCTCAGGACCTGAGCAGCTTGCTTTGCTCTTTGAATAGCTGGCAGGTTCACCAGACAAGCCAGTGGCATGCGGCTGTTGCAGGCTGCCTGTTTTTGTTCAATTTTATTTTATATTATTTATGTAGATTTTAAGTATCAATGGGCTGTCCCCAGGTGTACAACATGGACATAGCCAAACCTCAGTTTTGTTTGGAAAGTAGTTTTTAATACCCATCTGGATTGTGGGTGAAGGTGAAAGTTGTCAGGCTGTGAAAAATGGAATTGGTGTTGGCTGACCTGAAATAGGCCGTAAAGTTCTATTCCTCACAAAGGCAAGATATATTATTGCTGTAACGCCATTATTCCGCTCCATCACTTTTAAACCTTGTTCCCATTATCTGCAAGTTAAATATAACCCTATGTAAAAACAGGAAGGACAGCGCTAAGTTGTCCGGCTTAACAGCACACACTTAAAACATAATAGAGCACTTGTTACTGTATTTTATGGAACGGAAACTCCAAATGTAAAGATGTATTAAGGAAATATCTCAAAGTTATTAGGGAAGGATATTTACAATTACAGATTGCTTTATATTATGCTTTTATGAACATCTCAGGAAATGAAATAGCCCTCAGCTGTAGAGAGTGAAGAGGGAGGTAATTTTCCTTAATACGGGTGATAAAATTAATCTGATTGAAATCGCTAGCGATTATTTCGCAGAATACTGAGTGGCAGTACAATCACTTACACTCTTTTATATTTTTTTAGTCAAAGCTCGTGTAGATGAAAGCTAATTACAAAGTAGTGATGTGAAGCGCTAAGGAAATAGTTTGTATAGCATAGAACAGGCACAGCTAATTGGGGTTTGTGATTACACAGATTGTTGTTAGGGAGAATTAACTACCAGCAGTCTCTCCTGCAAAGCTTCTCATCAAGGGAAAGTAAAAATAGACACTGGATCTGTTATTTATCTAATTATGCTATGAATATTTTCACAAGCATGTTACACACTCTCAAATGGTTTGTTGTTCAAAAACTTTCAGTCTCATGTTGCTTCTGATCAAAGTATCAATATGAAGTTTCTGACATTTGATTTTCCCCCCTTAATATTACACACCCATGACAATCCTCCCATGAAATTGTTCCTGGGAACTGAATGGCATGATTTTAGGCATTTACACCTAATGCGGTGGCAGCTGAAATGCATCAAAATGATTATTAGAAAGGTAATTGGACAGAGAAGATTGCAGTGAGTGACCGAGGTGAGAAAAGCCAACACAGGCTTTAAATAGCCCTGAGAAATATTTTTGTAGCTGTTATCATTTGAATTACTGTACAAGCCTATCAAGAATTCTAACCTTGCATGTATGCTAAAAAGCAGGCCTTTGTTTTATACTGCTCTATTCAGAACAGGAAGGAGTGAATGGAGGAGATGTTCCATATGGAGACCCTGATCTTGTAAACTAATCTGCATGGGAGACTCCTTATGCTGCATGGAGCCTCACTGAAATCATTAGGACTCTATGTGGTGCAGTGTGTAATCAGGCTGATAATAGGTGCTCATTGAATTTGTTAAATGTTTTGCTTTGCTTTGTTACTGCCTTTTACTTGTTGACCTGGAGGGGCTTGCTGAGATCGAAAGCTGTCATGTGATGAAATTTCAGAGAAATCCATAAAAGCCAGTACTGAAAGCATCTTAGAGTCCTCATTTCTGGTGGATTATTGGATTAATGGCTATTACTCAATAACAGATTCAGCAAATGTTGGTCATTGACAGAATATCTGCAGGTATTCTGGAGGAAGGCCTCTCAAGATCTTAGTGATTTGTTGTAAAACTCTACATTTACAAGAGTAGTCCTAGCACAAATGTTTGTCAGTCTCCACAGAAGTTCTCAAGGATAGGGAAAGCAATTATAAAATGCTTAGGCAGTAGCATTCAAGGAAATTAGCAAGCATTAATGTCGCTGCTGAAAGGAGCAGCACACCTTCCTGTGAGCATTGCTTCCTGGAATTACTGCCTCTTGGTGGAAGCCTCAGATACTCCTGTCTCTGTGCACATCTTCCTGTACCATCCCTGAAAGAGCTACTTGAATGGCATCCAGCTGCATTCTGCACGGGGGCTCTGTGCTCAGTATTTGTAAGACATCTTAGGAGAAAACTGCAGCAGGGAAGTATTTTCCATCTGCATAATCTTAATTTTCTGTATTATACAGAATGTACAGGATTTCAGACTCAGTTTAGAGGCCTGAAGACGAATAGGTAATTCATAGCAGTTTAATAATTCATACACAAAAAAAAAAAGAAAAGCAGAGAGTCAGAAGGAGCTTTCTGACTTTGGGTGGCCAATTTAAGACGCTTGGGTTTGGATTTGCTTTGTGAAAATTCTGAGTTCCCACAATCTCCTCTCTGAGTTAAAACTGAAATGCCCCAAGTCAGAAGACCATTTTAGCATAAGCTCATGTTTTTATTTTGCTATGCTTTTATTTTATTCTCCTTTTTTCTTCTATTCTTTTTTCTGAAAAATCCTCAGGCAACAGCTTGCTAAACTGTGAGTTGTCCTATAATCCAGTAGTTTCAAAACTTTTTTGAACTAATAGCACTGAAGGCTTCTGTCAGTGCTCCAAAAATTAATCCTATTGTGGAAATGGCCCTGTACCCAGAGGTACTTCCAGCTGGCCGGGTATCATGGTGGGAGACAGATCCCATACCTTACTGTAGGCTGCAGAAATGGGTTATAATCCAGGTTCCTGTGTGTTTAGGACCAGATGAGTTTGGACTGTCCAAACACCAGCCCTCACTGACAAGTGTCACCCTCGCCACAGCCTTACTGACTGTGCTTCTGTGGAACACAGTGGGAAAATCTCAGGACAGGTGATTTATACTACCTTCATATAAATAAATAAATAAAGGAAATTTGAGATGTAACAAAGCTTACTCACCAGCAATACAAAATGCAATATTTAATTTTCACTGAAAACAATCAAAATACCAAAATCATTGTGAAGGGAATGTTGTAAGCTTTTATACATCTTTAACAATTTGAAGGGTATTATACTTTTAAATAAAAAAAGTTGGTAAGGACACTTCCTTACCATCTCCATCTACAGAACCTGAGTAAAATTTTCCCAGAGAAGCCTTCTGCCCTGAATAGTCAATTTAAGACAAGTTGGGTCTGATTTTCCAACATGTTGAATTCCTGGACCTTCTACTGACTTTACACTGAGATGCCCAAAATCAAAGCAGTAAATACAGCATTAAATGATTGTAGTAATGCTGGTTCCCCAGCCCTCACATTTCCTCATCCCTTTTGAGGAGCAGAACTGCTGTCCTAGTGGAGATCCCTTGAGAGGAAGATTGGATACTCACTCTTTGTAAGTGGCACCCTCCCTTAAAATCCTTTTGAATTCCTTACCTGGGTCCTGTGTGGAGGGAAGAAGTGCAAGGTGTGTGTCACATCCTAAGCAGACCACATCACAGATAGTGCTGCTGGGGACTATAGCCTACAGCTCCCAACCCTAAAAAGCCCTAAATTGCAGACATTGGAAAGAGACAGCTTGCCCTCTCCTGAGTCAGTGTACCTGTAGCTTCTGCCTCAACCCTCGGAGATGTGGTCCCTTTCTGATGGGGCCCATGTAGCGAGTTTTAGTTAAAATTAATTTGAGTTTAATTAAATCCAACTTATCATGGAGAAGGAACTCAAACACAAGCACCCAACAGATGAAGCGTCATGTGAATCACCCAATGCTAAGGCAGAAACCCAGCAGGGCCTTGCAGCTGTTTCTTCTTTTCCTCTTCCTGTGGTACTGCCAGTGCTCCTCTGAGCTCCAGGTGTTATTTCCCAGACATGCTAGATGCCTGTAATGTAAGGAAAAGGCATTTTACAGTCTTCTGCAATGGGGATAGGAATAGGAAGAGAAGGAGATATACAGAAAAGGAAACCTTATTCACCAGTTGGTTTAATTTACATTTGGAAAAGTATCAAGAGCAGAGTTATAGCAGACAAAACTGCTCATGGTAGGCATAATATGAGGCTCCCATTTTTCATGTGAGTACGCAGAGGACATTCTGGATCAGAAAAATTGTTCACCTTCTTAAGTAAAGCATTTATAAAATTCTAAAATTCTAGCTTCATATGAGCACGGCAGAAACTCTGCAGTAGGTTGTAGGACTACTTGTCCACGGGGAAAATTTTTTAGTCCACAGATTGTTTTATGCCTTGAAGCATATAAATTTAGATCCTTTCCTAAAAGTCTTAGAATATTTTTTGTTTGTGTTTCTTCTCTTTACCACAATAATTGTGGATACTTTGGTTATTGCCTACAGAAGTTTGATATGTGCAGCATAAAAATACTGTATCACACACTTATATGTAAGAATTTGCTATTCATTTTACCTGGAAAATTCATGCAGACATAATTTAAAATTATATATTTTTTTCATATTCTTAAGAGTCTGATACTAGCAACACGCTGCATTCAGTACACATTACTATTTTACTGCCATTCTGTATAAGCAGAAAATAAAAATTACATGTGTGTATGCAAATGATGGAGGATCTGGATCTGTGCTAAATAATTTTCCTGTGCTACTCTACTTTGTCCACTCAAGTGACTGCCTCTGAAAATTAAATGGCTTTCAATAATAATTCTGTAACCTGAAATGTATGCCTACAGCATAATTAGAATACATAAAAAGTAATCACGTGTCCTCCAGTCATGAAGAATACTCCACAGCTGATCGACGTCCCTGGATCTTTAATGCCCCTGAGATGTAACATTCAGGTGAGAGGTGTAACCATGTCACACTGCTCAGGGACATATCCTTCCTCAAGCACAAAGTTTGGCTTGCTGCTCTCTGCAAGCTGTGCTGTACCATTTTTTGTGCTCCCGTACTTCATGGCACTAACACCCCTGTGCCTTCTGCTTCTCTATCCTGGCAGTCCACCCTCCCTCAGCAGCACCCTGTCTGGGACTAAGTGGGCCTTCCTGTATTTTGGCCACCTAAGAAGTGGTGGTTAAAAGTTCTGTCATCATGAATGGTTCATTTTGTGGAGGCAGATTTTGTTCCAGCCAATCCAAGTCTTTTTGAGGCCTATCTAAAGCTACAATTTACAAGATGACTTTTGAGAAAGGAAACGCCTCATTTCCAGCCCTTGTATCTGGCAGAAAACTGAGCATTCCTACTAGCAAAAGCCACAGCCTCATTAAAATACTACACTGTGCCTGTATCAGGGTATTCTCATAATACTTATACCTTGGGCTCCAATCCGTCCCATCACAGTCACTTCCAGAGCAAGAGCCATAAAAATCCATCTTCCCTCAGCCTGCATTTCAGAAATGCCCCAAATGAAACAACCAAAAGACACAGTTAAAAATAACTTTGACTTTACACATTTAAAGAAGCTCTTTTCTATCAACTAATGGGCCAGAACTCAGGAAATCTAATGAACTGCAATACTGATATTAATTGCCATCATTCCTGTCTTGCAGAGACATATAATTAGGAGAGTGTTTATGGTAGTGACACTGCCAAAGACTCACAGTCCACAAAAGACACATGTGAAGGATAAGGGAAAGAAAAAAAAATCTAATGTCATTCATTTTAACATGACAAACTGAGGCAGAGGACTGAAATACTTTTATTTGAGCCATTGATTTGGAGAGTCAGCTCCCACACCCAGTGATACCCACAGAGCTCAATGTGTGGAACTAAAACTTAAGGGTTGTTTGGTTTGTTTTCACGTGCGCTTAAGGATCAACATTTCTCACTGTTCAATACAGATAGTTGAAGAATGATTTTTCTGTTCTTATTGTTTCAGCTTTGAACGGAGGTAACTGTGAGACCAGCTGAAATATTTTTTAAAGTATATTTGCAGCTCTCTTTCCAATGAAAAAAAGGTCTGCAATGTCGTGTTTTTATAATCCACTTTTGCTCTTTTTTGATTCCTGTGTTGGCTGACCTGTGTCCATACTGAGTTCTCATCTGTCTAGGGTGGTTTAGAGGGACCACCCTGCCCCAAAAGCCACCCATCCCCAGGCAGGGAAGTCCAAGGGTAGGAACATGAATTGTTTCTTCGTGTCCTGCAAGCTTGTTGCAGTTTTACTGTAGCTACTTTGCAGGTAGCAACTGAGCCATTATAAGCGTGATAGAAATTGATGTGTATACTTGGAGGATGACAGACTGTGTCTTAATGTAGACCTTTCAATGATGCAGAACCCTGACTCTATGAACATGTGAAGCTCCAATTTATTTACGCCTTTGGTTTGTTTATAAAAATCCTTATGCATATTCCTTACAGCAGTACTGCTTTTAGTCTACACATATAAATTATCTACTGACTAGCATGCACCCACAGTCACCCACCCCATCAGTGGGATTCACATTAGTGAATGAGAAATACTACAAATTGTGTCCCCCAAAGGTTTGGGTTCACAATGGGCTCAGTCCTGAGGTTTTGCCATGATGCTTCCAATACAATAATATTCAGTGAAGAGAAAGAAAAAGGAAAAAAGCTGTCAGTGCCTTGTGGGAGTTTTTCTTCAATTCTTTGCCTGTGGTGCATTTTGCTTGAACATTGCCGTAGAAAGTTTTATCTACATGTTTATCTAGCTGTCTACACCAGAGGATATATTGACCAGGATATTATTCCCAACCTACATCTAGCTTTGTCCCGGCTCTTAAATCTTCATTGTTACCTAATCCCTTGACAAGCTCTACAGTTTCAGCTCCTGAGCACCTCAGTACTACAGTACACATCAGATTTGCATACAGCTAAATCACCACAGGGAAAATTCCCTTGGTGCACATTTTCTACTTAAACTGGTGATTAAGTGCCTCTATCTACTACAATTTGGAAAGCATCAGCATGTTTCTGAGTCCATATTTTGGCTGGGTGAAGAAGTAATTTAGTTTACATGGGAAATAAAAAAAAAAACCCCAAAACCAACAAACCCTAAAAAAAACCTACAACAAAAAACCCCACCAACTCCCAAAGTGTTTTTGTTTTTTTCCATTTCAAAGTTCCTTGTGCTGATTTTTTTTTCCTCAAATAAAAGAGTGCAAAGCCATATATTTCAATGACAGCAAGACCAATAAAAAAGGATAGACAGGAGGTGGGTGATCCTTCTTTTGGGAAATAATAAGTCCCACACGACAATTAGCAAAAAAAGCAAATATAAGCATTTTTACTGAAAGCTAGACAATGTCTTTCTCTCTTTCTCTCTTTTCTTTTTTTTCCTATAATCTTTTTCTAGTTTTCTTGTCGATAACCAGCACATTTGGTAGGAAATCTGTGTCTTGTTAAAAATATCTTCAGAGAAAAAAATTTCAGCAGCCCAAGAGTAGATGTACACACATATACAGAGATAATAGTATTAGAAACCCACTTATTTAAAATTATGAGCTTCATAGTTAAAAATTGTTGAACTTTCTGAGTGCTAAAACTAAGACTGCACATTTAGTCTTAATTTCATTCTGCTGTGTATTTGTCTAACAGGACAGTCTTGCATTCATGTTCACTCTTTGGCCTTTGTACCCATTTGCTGGAACAAAGTCACAGCAGCTGTGGTAAATCCAGACAGGTGAACATCTTCTTTGTCCTGAGGAAATCAGAGACACTGTTCAGAGCTGCTCCAGCCCCATAGCATGGGCAGTGTGGCTGCGCAAATGTGCACCATCGGGGCTCTGCTTTGGCTGATGGCAGTGGGCAGCTCAGCCAATGTGAGAGTGGCTGTCTTCTGAGATGCAGATATTCATATCTGGCCCAAGGATAAAGACCACCCCGACCCTAACCATGTGGTTTCTGTGCTTTTAGTATCAGAGTTAGTACCAGGCATGGCTCTAGGACCAAAGTCCATATAAATAAATAAACAATCAGGAGGCTGTTTTCTGAGACACTTGTGTCTGTTTGGCTGGATTCTCTTCTCCCTGCCTTGTCCCTACTGTCACTGGAGGCTTCTTTGCTCCAGCCTGTTCCTTGAACAGTACCTGAAAGACTAATAGGGCCATATGCCCCAAAAGTGCTGAGGAACATATTAGCATTGAAGCAGCATGGTTGATCATAGGTCCGATCCCAACCACTTATTTGTAGGAGAGAGGCAGCAGCTGTGAGCCACATGGAGTGATGGGCAGCTTACAGGTGGCTTGCTGCTCTCTGACACAAAGCTGTGACCTGTCTTCCATATATTTGGCACATCTCCAGGGCTCAGCAGAAAAAAACACCAGGATTATGAAACCAAGGAATGATTCAGACTCATTTGTCTCATGCTGACCATCTCTAGGTATGGACAATTTCCAATACAGGGAAGTGGAATTAAACTGACTTCCACTTTCCTCTTTTAGGAATCATAGGATCCAGTATACTAACCTGATCAGCATGATATTTGATATTGATATATAGAAAAAGGTGGTTTGTCTGTAATTTGGATTCAAAAACAATTGCAGATTTTTAAAAAATAAATCAGACTCTACTCAGGAGGTGGCAAGCAGCCTGGGATACTGATTTTTTGTGTGTAGGTATCCATAAAATATTTTTTATATTTCCACCCCTTTTATGCAGCTGTACTTCCTCTTTTTTATCTACCTACCATCCACTTGCCTGGTTTTGGACCTGTTGAGATCAATGAGGTTTTTTAATCAAACAGATTTAAAAAAATGATGATGTCTCACAGCCATTTAAATTATTTAATTTTCAGAAATATTGGTAGCTGAGTAAAAGAGCATCTTTAACCTCCTGTGAGAGTAAGACAGGTAGAGTTCGGTTCATGCATCCCATTTGGCAGCAGCAGCTTGCAGCTGATCAGCAATGATATACTGTCTAACAGCTTTGCTGTGTCTTGTCTGCTGTTGGAGAGACTGTGAGGGAAAACTGGGTTATTCAAGGCAGAGCCTTAAAGAAGTAAAACACACAATCTATAGGAAAATCCATTTCATTAGCCTGACTGGTCTCAGACAGCATCTCGTCCAAGCTTTTGAGATGTCTGTCAGAGGTCAGCCAGGTTATGTTGGACATATCAGCTTCTGGTACATTACTTAATTTCATTATGTCAATTAAGCAGCATGATTGGCTTCATCTTAGATTATGTATTTTAATATGTGTTTTTCAGGAAACACACATCTTTCTTTCCACCAGCTTTAAAGTTCTGCCTTGTTGTGCATGTTTGCAGGGCAAGCCTCCAATACAAGTGTCATGTTATCTTCAACTATTCTGAAAAGTCCTGTATACTATTGTAAAATTTATCTTTAGACAGAGTGCATATTGAAGCTGTAGAAAGAAGTATACCCTAAATACAAATCACTGCTTAGTCTGAGTGGAAATTATTTTCTACATAAAAAAGAGCAAACATTGTGCTTAAAGAATGCAAAACTTCTGAAACACTTAAGGATCTTTTTCATTTTATTCAAATAAACTCTATGCTCACACATTGTTGAACCACTGTATGCATCAGTCAGAAAAAAAAATCTGCTGCATGTTCTCAGTCTCCAGCTTGCTCACACAAAATCAATTTGTCCAGAAGAAGATTATGTCCTGCTTCTCCAAAAAGGCTATTTTCATGCTAGATTTCCATGTCAAATCTGAAACATTTAAGGTATAGGATTCTTTTAAAGATAGAAAAAATGTTTTATATGAGGGAAAACTGTACTTCCTCATGTTCAAAGATGGTACAAAACACATATGCTAGAAAGATGTTTTAAATGCCAAACTGTGCCTACCTGACTCAATTTAAGCTGCAGAAAGGGAGACTGCTGTCATTTTCTGATTGACATGGATTAATCTGAATTTCCTCAGGTATGTTAGCCCATGAGCAGCTGAGCCTTACTCTGGTGGCTGCTGCTGCAGTAATTCCTTACCTCACTCAGGTGTTGCTTTTGTCAGTGGAGACAGTATAGGTGCTGCTCCTGACAGCATTAAACCAGAGTTTCTCCTGTAGTAATTAGCAAAAGAATTACTGTGAATTAAAGCCACCTCATTTGAACACTGAAGGATGTGGATGGGAAAATAGCATAAACCCTGTTTTGACCTCAGCAATGGAAAATTTCAGCCCACACAGAAGCACTGTAATGTACTAGAGTGGGGGTGGCTAAAAAGGAACAATTGAGTTTAATGAAAAACCATAACTCTGACTATTTAGTTGATTTTTCATTATCTGTTTTTCATCAGAGTGAAGTCCATCCCAGACAAGTCAGAGGAGAGCAGCTCTGAGCTTGGGAGGATGCAGAGCAGCAGGTCTGGTTAGAAAGGACTCGTCTTCTCTGCAGTCTAACTCATGGCCACAGGGCACTTGGCTGCTTCAGAGCTTCTGCTTGTGGGGCTGAACCAGTGCTGCATTCTGGACATGGGGCTGTTCCCACGCCTGCTCTGGTGTTTCTGTAAATGAAAACTGGAATTCAAGTAATTTTTAGTCCCCTAATGCCTCTCAGTGTGACCAGTACAGGCCAGGATCCAAAATAATTGTGGTAGAACAGGCATACAAAAAATAAGTCCGCAGTTAATAAAGGGTTATATTTTGCTGGGTTTATATAGGCCTCCACAAAACCTATATAAAATACAAGCTTGCTTTTTGGAGGTGCAGTAGACATGTAAGCTCATAGCTCTGAGACAGGCCTGTGATGCTTGATCCTTATCCGTTTTAAAATGTCCTGTTTGCTGCAGCTAATGATTTGTGGTCAGGTAGAACACATGTTCAAATAACATTTTCTGCTTCTGCTAAAGCACTTACATAATTTCTGGTTTGGCCTTCATTTCTATTTTATATGTTCCAGGCTATTCTCTAACCTGCAGACAGGGCCCAGATTCAGAAGATCACCCATGCACATATTAAGAAATGGTGTGTCTGTCAGGGTATTTATAGTCCTGCTCTAAATGAAGTATTGAGGGTTTTGCCTTGGCTTTACACTCTTACTACATATTTTACAATCTATTGTTGTGTCATATCTCTTGTGAACAAAGAGTATCCTTCTGATAATCTATTGTTAATAGCTATGTATTAATGATAATCAACTAATAGCTGAAATTATAGTTTTTATCTGTAAATATTCATGCATCAGCAAGATAGAAAGTAATTTATTAATTAATATGTGAATGTTTCAAGCAAATGTAAATAATTATACAAGCACACAACACCAAAACATGAGTACTCTGTGGTGCATGCAGGATTTGGATATAACCTGTTTTGTTCACAGACTTAATATTTTAAATAACCAGAATTCTGTGTGTGCATGCCCCCTAATTTTAGCAAATAAGTTGGCGAGGATTTCCTCATATACTCTGTGCTGCTTGGTATCCAGAAAAGAGCAGGAACAACAGATGCTGACTGCTGAATTTTAGTACTATTCACACAGTCGAATACAGAGGCTTCATACAAAGAAATTAATCAAGAACAATACTTTGATAAAAATGAAAACTGTGTTATTTTGTTTTTCAAATGAGAAGAAAACAGGGCATAATGAAAAAAAAAAAACAACAACATTCTACAGAATTGCGTTTTACTATCAGGAAATCTAACCCAGAGTACCCTCCATTATTAGTCACAGCCCAAGTCGCTGCTTCAGAAATAAGTGATTTTTTTTCTGGCTGTGGAATGAAGTATCATGGCTTATTTTGGTGCCCTGCAACCTGGAAGTAACTGTTCCAAGAAATTTGTGGGTGAGGTTGAGTTGACTTCCTTAGGGTTATGTGTATGGGTTTATTACCCTTCTTGAAATTAGCCCTGTTAGGCTGGGATCTTCAAAGACTTTTTGGTTTCCTCCTCAGAATGGAGAGATGATTTTTACAAGAAAGCAATTTCTATCTTAGCTACAGTTCACAAGTAGGCACTTAAATGAGAGCATAATAGTTTGGAAATGAGTCCTATGTTACATAAAGAATTTGGATAAAGTAAGAGGTGTTTTGCATGGAGAAAGTGTGTTTTTCCTGCACTGTTTATTCAGGATTCACAATAAAAACCAGAATTCTCGTCACTTTAAAGTAGAACATGAACATATACTTACCCCATCCATACATAAACAAAAATGAAACCCATATCAGATGACTTGATTAGAAAATTGGAAGTTATAGAAAAGCTAAAGTGAAAATAGTGAGCAATTGTACCACTGCCTTCTGGAAACTTGAAATGAGTGAATTCCTCTGAGAAATTAGGCAATTAAATTATCATGCAGCTAAGTTGTAGTAAAGAAAAAACTCCACTTAAAAAGTACTTGCTTATAACTTATGAAGTAAAATATTGATGTTGCGTGTTATTGAAAACTGCATAACTGAGAAAATAAAGGGTTAAAAAGAACCAGCATCTCCTTTGTTGGAAAAAAAAATCTTTTCTGTTCTACTCAGTAGGGATGTTTGTGTTAGGATTGCATGCAATGAATATGCATAATATTTAGCTTTATTCTTGTCATTGTTTACAGTGTATGTTGCCTCTGTGTTGGCAAACTGTGTTTCCCACTTGGGACAAAGCACAATGGATAGCACAGAAAGAAGGGAGTCACTCTGGGTTTGCCATTACGTTTCGATTGGGAATTCCCATGACCCAGTCCTTTTTTTTTTTTTTTTGTTTTTTGCGTTGAAGACTCGAAAGTATTTTGAGTCTTCTACCAGGCAGCAGATTCAAATAAACCCAGTAGAGAACTTGAAGGAAATCCTTGGTTCCTCTTGCACCAAGCTCAAATTGCTAGCTGAGTCTAGGGAAATTTATGGGGATTGAAAGGGAATTTACCTTGGAGCCTTACACATCTACCTGTGTATCTGCATGTGTACAGATAGCGGGAGCTCAGGAAATCTCCAAATATTTGCTGGTTCACACACACCAAGACAGCTCTGCTGTGACTCAACCCTCATGAGGCTATAGCTGGAGAGAGCAAGGTTTTCTTCTTGCTCCAAACACCTATAATCCAGTAGGGTGCAAAATACATCCCCATGTGGGCTGGATAATTCATGTGGGAGAAGAGGTGCTTTGGCACAGTGAAGACTTCCAAGTCACCTCTCAGACTGCTGCAACCTCACTGCAACCTTGCAGGTTGGGTTATACCTTCACAGGGGCAGCGCAACACCATCCATTGTGCCACTTGTTTCAGAACAATGGCTTTAAAAACCACACAGAGAGAGCCAAACTGTGCCCCAGAAAACTCCTACAATCTAACCAGATAAAATCAACAGGGCTGGGATTGACAACAAAACAGTTTACTCCAAAGTCCCATTACTGGCCTGTGCAAAGGCAGATAGACCTTACAGAGACAGAGTGGCCAAGGCAATCCTGCCCACTTGGTTACAGTATGCAAACACAATGGCCATGTTTCCAGCACAGTGCAGCAGAAACATTTTATTGTGCTTACACTATTTAAGTAGCAATATTTTGCCTTGTACTCAAAAAAAAGCTGGGGAATTTACAGCCAGGTATTTCTAAGATGGTTATGTAAAAACTGTGATTGAAAGTCTCTTAGTTTTGATTTTAAAAATGCCTTTTCTAAAAAAGCTTTTTCAAAGCTTTCAGAAAAGGCAAATTTAGGTTACTGCCTGAGAGAGAGGCGCAGTCTGAAGAGATGCGCCTTTCTTCCAATGGGATTGTGCTGCAGGATACTGGTGTTCCTTGCAGCTCGCTTATGCACTTACACACTCACAGCTCCCACAAGCTGGACGTCTGCAACCAAAAGCAAGGAATGAATTCACAATTCCCATTAAACAATGACATGACTTTAATAGATAAGGTTTACTTCTTAAGAAATTCTCCAGATCTCCTACTGGAAGATGACCTTGGAAAAGCATACGAATACATTATAAAAAGGGGCTGAATTTGTCTCCCCTTTCCTCGCAGAATTCACTGGAAAAAAGCAAACTGCTGTAATGAGGGCTCTAAACTACCATTGCTCAAATCTGACTTTAAAATTTGGTTTATTTAGAACATAGAAATACACATGGAATTTAATCAGCATCTCAAGTCACATTATGTACTCTCTGCTCGACAGGAACTGAGCACATAAATTAGCTGAACTGGGAGCTAGTCCCAGATCCATCCCTGCTTGACTACAACACCTCTTGCTAGGAACTTCCAGCAGGGGAAGCTCTTAGCACATCAGTATCTTCATACTTTAGGCGAGAGCAAAGTTTAGTCAAGACAGAGCTGGGGAAAGGGAGGGGGAGAGAACACAGGAGGAGGAGGAGGAGGAGGAGGAGGAGGAGGAGGGGGGCAAAGGAATAAAAAATCAATAGTTTCATACACAGTAGTATCCGAAAACCAGAGAAAAAAAAAATTATCAGGTGCCCTTGTTGCACCACAGAAGTTTGAATCACATATAGAAATGGTGTGTGAGCAGGGAGACTGAGAGTATTTTTGTATGAAACTTTGTGGCTTACAATACTCCTTCTGTGAGGGAATGGCGTCCAGTTTGGGACTGACAGGCAGGCTACAATCTTTGTGCCAGCACACTAATCCCTTGTCTGTGGGTTACTGAAAACCTTCTTGCATTTTTGTTTCCAGTTCACCTTGCTGAAAAAAAACCCAATTCCACATATGATAAATCCAGTGTCTGCAGAAAGGCAGTCACCTAATTGCACAGTGAAGCAGAAGAAAGCCTTGCAAATGGTATACAATTTTCAAAGTGTTCCAAGCCTTAGGCAAAAGCCTTTCAACTATGTCTAAAACTGAATGATAAAATATGTTGTACAAATTATCTGTGAACAGGAAACATGTGGTAGTGGCAGGGGACTGAAATGTAACACTTGTAAAGAAATGGGAACTGCCAGTCATTTATACCCTTTTACTTTTCTCTCAGTCACAAGTTCCATGATATTTTTTTTTCACCATCAGTTGATGTTCAAGTTTATAATAAGACATTTATCAGATCTCACTAGGCCAATTACAGCTTTGTAGCAAAAACAACAAGAAATAATACCCCATATGAAACTAAAGGTTTGAGTTTTGTCCCTTTCTTCATACTTTTATAGAATTTCTGTTTTATCATTGCAAGGATGTGTGCGGATGGAATTCTGAAAGAGTTTCAGTACTGCAGAAATGCCTGGGATGCTAGTTTTCTGCATGCTAGACTAAAGTAATCAAAAGTTGAGAAAACTTTCTAAAGTCTTGTCTATAAAGCAGTATTAAAAAATAAAGAGAGTGAAAGGATGAAAAGGGAAAAGCACAATTACTCTTCAGCAGGAATAAAAAAACCCCACACTGAAACACCTATTCTGAAAGCTCATTTCTGCTTCCTTGCTCCTAAAGTTCCTGCAATAATGGTGTATCTCATACCTTCTGTTTTTTAAAGATGTAATCTTTATCACCAATACCAACTACTGTGCACTGTAGTCCTCATTGATGGAATTTTTTATAGATTACCTCCAGGAGAACACTTCAAGGGTGAGGGGTGACAAAACAAAAACTTTTACATTTTCCTTCATCTTACACCACAAAAAACAAACAGTATTGCCAAGCCTCAAGAAATTTTTTGGCATAAGTTAAATATGAGATTTATATGTAGTGCTTAAAAATGCCACCTGCAAGCGGCTAGATAAAAAAGACAAAACCACAAAACAACAACTGAATTTTTATCCATTATATTGTTTTAGATAACCAGATATGTTTATGTCTTAGCTCTTAAAAATATTAGAAATACACAGAAATATACATAAATACATAGAAAAGTGTGTGAAAGCCCATTGACAAAGGAAAATTCTTAACTGACTTGCTGAAAGACACTCTAACCCTCATTTAAGACTGTATTACTTCTGTGTACTGCTGTCCTAATTAGACCACATTAGGTGTCCTTGGTTTACTGCAGGGCCAGAGCCATTCATGCCCATTGTGATGACATGGCTGGTGTAATTTGGTGAACTGGTGAACATGCAACATTAGTGTCTGTCAAATTGATTTCCTGCTGATATTTCCCGTTACGTATATGACACGGGCAACTACTTGAGAAAATAATTAAAATTTTGTTCGTATCTGAGAGAAAAAGTCTTTCAAGACCTGCTAAGAGAAACTTCCAGAGGCAAAAGAATTGAAGGTTTTGCAGTGCTCTGAGAGACTAATGAAGAGGTTGTGTGATTTGAAGGTTAGCTCATTGGGTTGGGACTCATTAACATAACTAGGCAAACAATAAGGTGGGGTTTTTTTGATTCAGTGATCAAACCCGAGCATCGGGGAAAGTCTCAAGCAGATCTGTAAAAACAGTTTTGTAGTTAAAACAAAAACAAAGCAAAAATTTAAATAAAGAAGTGCTTTACTTCAAGATGTCTTTAAAAAAAAAATTGGATTCTTTTTCTTGGAAAACTGGAAGTTGAATATTTTAAGTAGAGAAGGCTGAAGATTTTATTCGGAACTACTTAATCACTTTTCAAAGAGCTATTTCTTTTAAATGTAGCACAATTAAATCTTTGCAATCCATTTCCATATCCTCCTGTCCTATTTTCTGGCCATGAACATTTCCTGCTGAGAATTTGAAACTAGATTTACTCCCTGTAGCTGTGCCTCTATGGCAAACCAGTAAAAGCTCCTCAGCATTGGTCTCAAGTCCAGTGTGGGATCTGTTGGAGATCACAGTGGCTGCTTCCTATAGTGCATGTCTGGAGTCACTTTGCATGAAAACCAGGAAAGCATGAAGCAATGATTGAGTCTGTTTGACTTTTGCATTGAAGTAGACCCAGACAGATCTGGGAAGCATTCCTGGCTTCCCCACTATCATCATAAGTTTTGAAATATTGGGATTTTTGTTTAGCAGCTTTATTATTAAGCTAAAAAGTCCCAGTTGCTGAGTTTTGAAATAAATGTCTGGTTCTATTATCCAATAGCTACATGATTTCTGGTCAGTATCTGTATTTCTGGGCTTAATTTTGCCTATGTGTACAGTGGGAACAATAATAGCTGCTTCCTTTGAACAGAGCTTTGAAAGCTTTAGGAAAAAATGTGCCATATAACTGTATTTGACTGTTCCAAATCATCTGTGCTTTTTTTCTTTCTCCTGTTAGTTCCCATTTAATTCTAGCTTTTTTACAAGAACAGAGTAAAATTTCTGCTTTTGAAAACTTTCTATCTCTTCCATTCCATAGACCTAAGTTCCTAAATTTATGGACAAAAATAAAAACCCAGTGAAAACTAGCAGATAAAAAAAATATCACTTTTAGCTCAGGAAATGGGTAAACAGTTGAGTCCTGCAATCTATAATCATATTTGGACCTCTGTAGTGATGCTCACCCTGTTCTGGCACTCTTCCCTCTGCCCCTGATACTGTCTGCTCCTTTTCTTTGTAAGGGTTCAGCGAGGGCGTATTGACCCACTACATCAGAGACTGGGACATCATGTAGATGTCCTCAACCAAATTTCATTCCCAACTACTCAAATGGGTCACCTCTTTCCATCCGAGGAAGTCCATTCCTGTTATTTCCAGTGTAAGCCAATCAGCCAAAGAGGCAGAATTCCCAGAAGATGCTGGGATTTCACCTCCTGTTGGTGCTCTTCTGGAGTGCTAGGCCTCTGAAAGCATGCTCCAGGCATCCTTTAAACAATCCATATGCATGGTGATGCTCTTCTGCTCCAGTTGCTCAGTGAACTCACTGGCCTCCCCTTGCATTTCCAAAAATACTTGTCCATCGTTCCTTGCAGGAGCTGCTGTGCATTTGCTGCATTGAACTGCACCTTCCTCTGCCAACAATGAGCCCAGAGTCCAACTTTAACCCTACACTGAAACCCCAGGAACTGAAATACAAATTTGTCCTCCTTTTGGAATAATACTGTCCATTTCTGGGAGACATGGTATTGGATTTGTGGATTCTTAACTCTGACCTGGTATGGATGTTCTTATATTCCTTACATCAAATTTCTATGTCTTTGGTGGGTTCTCTGAGGAATGGAAACAGAGAAGGCAGAACATGTTCACTTGGTAGATTTTATATCTAACTTTATCCCTAAACACACATGAACACATGAAACAACAGGTTCACAAGTCATGTTCTTTCTTTGCAGGCCATCTTCACTTTAAAACTATCATCTCTTAGTGATCCTAACAAATACCCTCAAAGTAATGATATCTTCAGGTAGCAGACTGCCTTCTTTCTACTGAGGAATGTGACTGCTTTTAAGGGGAAAGTTGTCTTTCTGTCATAGAGGTGTAAGCAGTAGAAAAAATGAATATACTGTGCCTTTCCAAGTGATTTTTTAGAGTAACCTTTAAGGCCAACAGTATCTTGCTTGGCTTCTGTTTACCTGTAAAGAAATGTGTAGTGTCCCTCTTTCTACCATCTCTACCAACTCCATTAAAATGTTTCTAGTACCCTGGATATTTCTTTTTAATTCTTTGGAGGTTTCTGTTTTCTGTATAACATAATAATAATGATTGTAATTAGTCTGGTTTTGTTGGCTTTGTTTGGTTTGTTTGTCTGTTTGTTTGTTTGTTTTTAGTCAGAACTCTCAAAAGGAGCACTCTCAAAACTGTGGCACACGGACCAGTTCTGGTCTACAAATCACTCTTCAGTAATTGTAATGGGCCAAAGAACTGTATGATGCTGTCTCTTGACCTAATTCCAGATAGCAAATGTCACTAAAAACACTCTGAAAACTCTAAATACTTGCTTAATATCACAATTGCTGCAGTTGCGGTGAGATGCTATGTGATCACAGACGGGAAGATAACTGGTTCAAGGGTCGACCTCTCTAATAAGATGTGTCATTGCTATGATAAATCCCTGTGTGTTGTGTCATGTGTCTAGTGAAGTGAAAAATATTATGAATCTATTTTCAGGTGTGAGGAATTTCCTTGGTACTGGTGAAGATGGAATAATGCAAAGTTGCCGCAGACAAAAAGATAGCTGCTTTAAGAGGGGTTCTCTGAACAGACAGATCAATTCTGTCTCACCCAGACTCTACTGAAGGAAGATGGAGTAAAGCATCTGAGCCACTAGAAGGGCATGTCACTATAAAACAAAGACTTTTTGTAAGGATGAGCCATTGCTCTAATTTGTCACCTTGTTGAAGCAAAAAGGAGTCCCATGGACACCTGCGGGATCTAGGCTGGGCAGCTGTTGTGTATTTCAGGTTATCCTAATAATGGATAGCCTACACTGCCATTAGGTAATTTATCAACAGAACACTCCTCTTTTGCAAGCTGACAAATTGTCACGCTGCCTGTGTGCCACACATTCCCAAAATTTTGGCCCAAACTCCCTCATCAACCTGTTCAAATGTTTTTGTTGCTTTAAAGGTGAAAAATACTCTTCAAAAACTCGACCAAAATCACTTAACAGCTGAATTAATGGGCCAAAGCCTTGTTAATTCACTGACTCAGAGGGGAGCTAAATTCAGACCCACTGAGGCAAATGTCTCATGTTGTGGTTATTATTTACTTTTCCTGGGTGCTCCTTGCAGTGCCTGGAATATCCTGCACTAACTTTTAGCATCCTCTGTTTGCTGGTTCATATATTGTAGCATTAAAATGGTCTGACTCCAAGCTCAATAGGAGCCTGAAGCATTCCAGGCCTTTGAGAGGATAGGGGAACTAAGAAATTGGAAAGAGTGTTGCTGCATAACCAGGAATTCCCACACGAATAAGATTAACTAATGTTTTCCCCAATTTCTACCAAGTGGCTTTGATAAATGACTAAATACATAATGTCATTTGATTCAAGCTAAATTCTGTGCTGTTTTTCAAATCCCAGTGTGAAAGAATGCTGCTCCTGAGAATGCTACATGGCACAAAGTGCCAACATGTTTTTACAATAATGATAATTTACATTTTTATTAAGAATTTACTTTTGAAGTATCCCAAAATGCTTCATAAAAACCATACATGGGGTCCTGCAGATTTGATAGCAATGGGAGCAAGGCAGAGGAAGGAGGGAAAACTTTGCAAATAAGCTTCATCAATCCCTATTTAATGTAAAGTATATGTGGTTTTTAATGCGTACATAGGCATAATGAGTTCTCAGTTCTTTAATTATCAAATTTAGAAGAACCCAGTGGAAGAGAGCAAACTAAACCCAACCTATTAGGAAATCATGCTTTGACATCAGGATCTTGTTGTTTAAAAGGGATATATATTCACGCTTGGAATGGAGACGTACCGGGTAATTTTTATCCAAAGATTCCTGACAGGAACAGCAAAATTCTTAATCCTTTTGCTTTACAATGTTGCATTGAAGGGGAAGTAAAACAGGTGTAAGGCAATGTTTTTAGCCTTGGATGAAACACTGGAGAACAGACATATGATTAGCTGCTCCTGTTTTAAGGCTTGACCTCCATCTTCTTGCTGAACCCACAGCGGGTGGATATAAACAACAGATATTCATGCTACCTTTGGACTTTGGCTGAAAAAAAGCCCATTTCTGTACATTTTGCATCATTCCTCCTATTCTCCATGAGCACCCCAGAGTGTGTCCATGCTGTTCTGCTCTTTATTCACCATGTGTGTGACCAGGGTGGCTGCCCCATGGTCTCTGCTCATATAAATGACCTGGGTGACCTTCTCTCCTGCACACAGATCCCTTCCATAGAATTCTGCCAATATGTTTTCCTCTTTATTCAGACAAAATCTCACTGAAGTCACAACTTACATGAGAACCAAATGCAAACTGGTAGCAAGACAATAATTTCTTATGAAACAAAGTTTTCAGAATCCTGGAGGGGATGGAGACCAGTGTAGCACCAGCTTGTGGCTTCTATCAGCCAGCTCTATTCCAAGGCCAAGACAGTGCTGGTCTATAAGTAGGGTTCAACTAACTTGACCTAGACCTGCTCCCACTGCTGGGCCCTTTACAGCTCTGACAGCAAAATCTGCCAGGGATTTCTGAGGGGCAAAAAATTGCCTGTGTTTTAAATACAGGTTGTGCAGTGTGGAGGATTAGCAAGCCTGCTGTGCTCTGCCCTGTCAGTGGCTGCATGCAGTCTCCTGTGAGTGATCCTCCTATTTGCATTGATCTTCTGACTGAGCCTAACTGGGGTTGTTTCAATAGAAATGCTTTCCCTCATTTCTGCTGAAAGGGTTTATCAGTTCTCTTCTGAGTAAATCACCCCTCATGAAGTCTTAAAAATATAATTTAAAGTTAAAGCCTAGAATCATGTTTCTGTCTCCATCTTCTGCAAAGAAGCTGTCAATTAGAGACACCAGGTGGGAGCAAAGATCACTGAAAGCAAAACTGAATCAAAACATGGATTTTTCTGCCTGCTGAGGAGTAAGAGAATTTTTGCTATCCTTCAGTTGGCACAACTGATTTAGTGTGAGGGACAAACTATTGCACTCCTAAAGAGTGGGAAAGCTTATGTATTATATTCCCAAACAACACTATCCCAGAAAATCAAAGTGAAGTTTTGAGGGAAACAAGGAGTACCAACAATTTTCCAGTTTGCTGAATGGAATGGTTTAATGCACGTTGGCGGCTGCCAGAATTCTCTGGTTCTATCCCCCAAAAATGATGTGACTTGTACTGTAAACTGGCAGATCCAGTTCATCTCCTGGGATCTTTATTTTCATTTTCAGGCTTCTGTTTAGCAGCACCACTGGTTAAAGTAAGACACCCTCAGTTTTGGTACCTGTCACAGCTTCCTCTGGGACAGTATAAATTTGCAGCTGTGCTGAAGGAATGTCTAAAACACACCCATCCACACACAAGCAAAACACAACACAATGTATTTGTCTCAGGTTTCCAAGCTGATAAGGATATAACCACAAATGACCCAGAACAGTGAGCCTTAGTAATACCTCTGTAAATAGTTCCAAAATCTCTTCTCAATTCATCCATCCTAAAAGGGAGAAGTCTGTTCTGATCAAATCTATCTTCTTCCCTGTTTCTACTCTTTTTCTCAAGTCTGTTGATTAAGGCTAGGTAAAAATCCAGTGTGCTCAAACCTAATTTACCTGAATTACTTCAGAAGAAATTCCAATCCCTTTTTTATAGGCTGTAGCTTTTGGAAAACGAAGTAAACTATTTTGGTCTAGATAGAGCCTTGCTCATTGCTCAGCCACTGTTACCTTAACTCCTTGTAATTTTCTGTTTTACAGCTTCCTCTGCAAATGCAGGAAGACTCATGTAATTTGCATAAAGTGAAATAAATTCATGTTATTCAGATACATGCAAGATTTGTTTAATATTTATATAAAATAATGCAAATGTTTCGTAGATTGTGCCAATATGTTTACTACAAAGTTAAAGATTCTTTTCCTGGGAAGATTACTGGTAGAGCTGTGCTAAGGCTTAAAAGACATGAACAAAGGTTCGTCTGTAGAAGAGAGTAGAATAGGATAGGCAGACAGCCAGATAGACAGCCAGACAGACAGCCAGCCAGACTGACTAAACTAAGCTATCGAAGGGATATAGATAAAGCAGTATCACTAACAAGTAGTGAAGGCAGAGCTCTAATTTTTTAGGATTTGTATTATTAGACTTAATCAGGTCTCGAAGAGGAAAACAAGTCATCAGGATACAAAATTCTGAATCAGGCAACAAGTCAGCAGGACTAACAGATATCAGTTACAGAGAAGAAAGTGATGACTCACTTAAACCTTGAAGGAGAGAGCTGTTCTGGTACCCTTTTTGGAAAGTGTTCACCACTGAGGAAGAATGAAATTTAGGAGGCCTTTCTTATGCTGAGATAGAGACAGGAATAACTACACTGGTCATGATGCACTGTTGTCAGAGACAGAAAAACCCTAAATATGATGTAGTCAGTGGGGTCCAGGAGCAAAATGGGAATTTCACTTTCCTGTGAATAATAAAGAGTTCGTTAATCAGTTACACACAAAATAACATTTAATATCTAAATAGTTCTACTTGCTATATTGGGATGAATCATGTGAGTGGTGTAACCCATGGGGCATGTCATGAATTTTTCCACTAATTCATGAACTGACCACTAGGAAGTAAGTTTCTTGCACAGATTCAAGCATACAGGTTTTAAAATGTAGTTTATGAGTGAACCTTAAAGGAAACAACTTTCTAACTTTAGATTAAAAAAAAAAAAAAGTCAAAACCCCATAGAAAAACACAGAGGGGAAAAAAGGACCCAACAAAGAAACCCAGTTACCCACTGGATTTCCCCTTCCATTCCTTTCTTTACTGGAAAAAATCCGAAAGTTCTATGGGGCACATGAAGATTGATGATATAACCCCAGAAAAGCTATGACTACACTTGCAGCTCTTTTCTAAGCAAAATGGAGTGGCCTGCCACGACATACATTATTTAGTATGGATGAAATGTTCTGGACATTACTTAGACTGATCTAACGTTCATCCAGAGTCACAATGTTGGAGAAGTAGTAATCATGAGCATTGGTGCATGGAGAACTCGTTTATCAGTACAGAACCACAAAAGAAAGAGCCCATTTGAATCTTATTTTCAAGTGTGCTTTGAAGCGCTAAGGTTAACAAATCCTTTAGTCACATACTGTACAGCCCTAATCGAAGCTCTTTCTACTTGGTCCTGCAGAGTATGTCTTTTTGAATGAGCCCCCTACAGAAATAAAAAGGACAGTGTAACTCTGAAACTGCACTTCTCTTTGAAACTGCTCTACCTGCTTTTGTGACGAGCAGTCCTATGACAACCACAAATGACACAGATAATTTTCTTGGTTGTTCAACATGTGTATTTGATAGGTCTTTCCATATAGATAGTGTCACCCTTTTCCTTGATAGTATATGTCCTTTGCTTAGCCACCAAGAGCAGACTTATTTTAAAAAATAGTACAGAAGCACATTGACAGAAACAGCAGGGAAGGCATAGACCTACCTGAAATGATTTTCTGTTACTCAAACTAACTTTTACCTCAAACCAAATCCAAACCTCAAAAGATCTGTCAAATTAATTTTTTTAAACAATGTTCAATTTAATCTTTTTAAGAAGCTTCGTTTCATCCAGAACAAAGACAGTATTGCAAGAAGTCTGTAATAAAACTTTACTATTTAAATTCCCTCCTCTGTTCCTTGGGATCAAGAGGCCTGACTAACATCTGAAAATTTGGGATTGAAGTCACAGAAAAACTCTTATTCTTGCTCCAGACTTCATTCCACTTTTAGCACAAAGAAGCTGTTTGACATCACTGATTTATTTGCTTCCTCTATTCTGTAACTGAGGATATTTAGCAAAGTAAATATCTTAGAGGGGAAAAAAAAGAAAAAAAAGAAGAGTCTTAATTGTGCTTTGCAAAAATTTTACATTTATTTGAAATTAACTGGCTGAGCATGACAGCTGTCCTTGCCTGGCACTATGTTGCGTATCTTGTACCTAAAGATGACCTCACCCTAGTTTTATATTGAATAAAATTTTACTTGATTAGTTATCCAGATACAACCCCATGGTCTCCCCTTCCTTTTCTTTCATTCCTTTCTCCTATCTTACTACTTCCTCTCTCTTTTTTAGTTCTATACTATTTTTCTTCCTTTTAAGGATATTCTGTCATGATTTCATGTTATTCATGTTATTCGCCACTGAAGAAATAGGTATGTTTGAATTAATTTTATACCTAGCCATCAGGTAGGTCAGGTGAAAAGGACACAGAATTTAGTGGGAAGCACTCAGGAGTGCAATTCTGACATGATGAGTGCACATGGCTGTGTTCAGGAGCTTTTGGTCAGACTGTTCTTGTGAGTGAGAAAATGTGCCAACCAAGCTAACAGCCTCTACAGAAACACTCAAGTTGAGAGCTGACTCATGTACTGATTTTGAGATCATGGCTGTGTTACCTGGGGAATCAAAAAACCCACTTCCATTATTGTTTTGCAAATCTCATTCTTCAGAGTTTAATGGAAAATTGGTTGTATGAGCTTTTTCACCCTGAAATGGTGTCACTTTACAAGTGGTTATATAATTAATGTTAATTGTGAGTGTTTGGGCTGTGCTAGAAAACATAAAAATTTATATAGATGGTAAGTATCATCAAGTACTTTTGGAAAGATTTGTTCTCCCTGGGGTTGTCTTTGGCAATTAATTTCTTGGGGCACATTTTCAAAAAGCACCTTTTAGTACAGCTTTCTCAAAGAAAAAACTGAATCTAAGCTTCAGAGCTGATAAATCCTCTAGAGAAACCTATACCAAAAAGGAGCTTTATGTTTCTAGAAGAGGAAAAGAGTGTGTCTAGCTATATTCTGGACAGGACCATAATGCCAGCATCTCTAAACAAACAAATGTAAAAAGAAAGACTTTGTTAATTTTAATTCCACTTTCTTTTCAAGGCACAATATCCTCTGACAAAAAGAGAGTATCACCAACCTGCATTTCAGGGTTGATAAACCATATTAACACCTAAAGCTGGAAGAGATCATTTAGTCTTCTCTCTTATGTATTTCACTCCATTAAGTTTCACAGAAATGAACTGCTCCTTCACTGAAGCCACTGAAATAGTGTCTCCAGAAGAGAACAGCTGATAACAGGATACTCACCGTGTCCAGAGCCCTGCCATGTCAGATGATAAAATGCATTATGCTTGTGTATTCCTACCAAAACTGGGGACAAACCAGTCTCTTCATCACTAAATGCTGTTCTCTCCACGTGAGCTAAGTAAAATTTTCTACAGCAAATTTGCTTTAGTTCATACAGTTGAAGGTGTCCAGGGAACAATTTAGTTCCCTCTAAAGGAGGCATCTACCAGCACTTGTCAGCTCAGCTACACCCTGGCCTTCCTGAGCTGTCTGGATTGGCATAGGTCATAGAGGAAATTAGTAGCTTACATGTAGGCATATATTTAAAATCCAAAACTCCATAACAATCTGAAGAAAGTTTCCTGGGAATTCCATATTCTGTGCTGCAAAGAGAAAGAAACTCAGCTAATACACATTTTTAGAGAAATACTTTCCTCACACTGAGGATAGCAACCCCAGCAAGCATAAAGATAGGAATATGTCTGGTCAATTGACAGTTCCTTCAAAGCATTTGGGGATAACTATTTGTGCCTACCAGCAGGAGATTTCATTGTAGCTTGTGTCATAAGGTGAAGTCAAATATCTCCTCATGACAATGCAAAGTTTCCCAGTCTTCTGTATAAAAAGGGAATGAAGAAAGAGCATCACAGGTGTCTGTTGACAGGTGCCAAAGGTGAGAAGAGTGAAAACACAGACTTGTTATCAGAAAACTCTGGCAGTTTTTCTTGTGGAAACATTATTCAACACAAGCATTTTGAAAGATTTAATTTGAAAGTTGCCAGGCAATGGCTGCTCTACTTGTATCTACTGAGCCATTCCACTGTTTACCTTCTCCAGTAGGATGCTGAGTCTTATTTCAAGGCTGAAGCTAATATCATCTTCTCACTAATATATCTTTTAATATCTCTATTAGTTAGACTGAAAGACCCTCACCAGCCCCAATATTGTTTATGCTTTTTTTAAACAGTGTTCAATTCTTTCTTATCAGCCTTTTTGACAAATTGAGTACGTTGAGCTGCTTGACTTCTCATTGTAAGAAATATTTTTTTCAGCTCTTATCTGTGTGAGAGAATCAATCTTTTTTTTTCTTATACTTGTTATTTTTTATTCAGTTTTCATTTTTTTTCTATAATCATTTTTTAAAACCTTTTTAAATAAAAAATTGCAATAAGCGTATAAGTGACATTTTTCAGTATCTGGGTATTGGCAGTTGGGTTTTGCTAGCATTTACATTTTTTTATTTACTATATTTACCTGTACATGTGATAAGGCACTAAGAAATAGTACATGATGAATTGCTGCCATGGCTTTCACATCTGTGTTTTCATTGTGTATGAAAGCACACATATCCTGTGAGCTATTCCCCTCTCTGGGAAGCTCATTTTGTCACTGTGCACTACTGCACTCTATGTGTGGAGTCTCCAGTAGTTCTGTGTGAAATAAAATATAGTAGGTCTTTGCTTTCTACTAAAGAATAATTTTTATGTTTATTTTACAGGACTTGAAATTACAAATAAAAGTCAGTGAGTAGACCACAATGTATATTTAAAAATCTACTAAGGTTTGTGTTTTCAGTATCAACAGCCAAGATCCTGGAGTTGTTTCAAATGATTGAGGTGAGTAGGAAAGAAATCCAAGCTGGGACTGTTTTTGTAAATATTTTGTAGACATTTTAAAATATGTATTTCCTGTCATAGAAGACCCATAATATTTGTGTTTCCCCAAATAAAATATTGAATATCTCCCACACCTACTATCTTTTATTTCATCGTTTCTCAGATATACAAATAATTGGATATTTTAAACATTTGGGAAGCTTTAGAGATGTGTTGCTCTCAACATTTATATATGAATTTAATAAACTCAGTGAATTAGGAAAATCTGCCTTTTAAGGTGTCTAAAATAAATAGGTAGATCTATTTTCAAAAGGCTTTTTGTCATGATAAAACATTACTGGCCTGGGTCAGGATGTTCTGTAGAATAACTAGGTGGTTATTTCCCTGTAATTTCACATGTAGGTAGTAAGTATGTAAGGGATAACCAAATAAAAATTAAAGAAAAGCATTGAGGACAATTGAGCAATAATTCAGCCATGAAGTTATTAACTGACTAAATGATAAAAGCAGAAAGCAACTAACAGTCACACTCTTTCACACTTCAAACAGCTAAAAGCTCTTCTGTGTAGAGAATAGGCTACTGGCAGAGGGGTGGAACACAGGAAACTCCCCCTGCACAGAACAGGACTGAATGCAACAGTATACTGTGCAGTCAGAAAAATAGAATATTGCTGAGCTCATGCAAATAAAATCAAGACTACATACAGCTTCACTGTGTAAAGCAATCACAAGGGATAGATTTAAAAAAAATAAATTCTGGCTTCTACTCAACAGAAATTGATTCAGAAACCTGTCTCAGTGCAATAAACATAAGTCTTGTCTCCAGTTTCTCAGTAATTAACTAGTCAAAAGTAAAACAATTTTTATGGCAGAAATTTTTGGAGGTTTTGAAAGAAAAATTATTCCGGAGTTTTGAGACTAGTGGCATAATGTGCCATCTGAGGTTGAACATTTGATGGGACCTGGTG
Organism: Euphonia xanthogaster; assembly: GCA_034509185.1. NCBI lineage: Eukaryota > Metazoa > Chordata > Aves > Passeriformes > Fringillidae > Euphonia > Euphonia xanthogaster. The sequence goes on from JAYDZK010000001.1 coordinate 85,973,088, forward strand.
AGATCAAAGGACTGGAAAGAAAAACTACATTGAATACATAGGAATGAGCTCCAATTACAAGCTGGACAGTCCCTAAACTTAACACAGCTTAAGCACAGCTGGAGATGGCATTGCTGCTCCTTACTTTAGGAGAAACACCAACAGGATGTTTTGAACCAGAGACAGAGGCTCTTGAGGTTCAACCCTGTAGGCCTGACAACATGCTGTGTGTCAGGATGAAGCCTATGGAAGTGTCTCAAAGTGAGAAATTAATTAACCAATGTCATGCTGCTGCTGGCGTGGGCTTCTGGTCTCAACCTGCTTCTTGTCTGAAAACCTCAACCTGCAGCTGCCTATGTCTGGTTCCTTAATTTCTATCCAAAACAGTCATCCTCTACAATTATATCCTTTCATTAGGAATGAGCTAGAAGTTATAAAACCTGAGCCCTTGGAAACTAGTTTCTGGACTGAATAAATTCTTGATATGTCTTTCAGTCTATTCTGGCATCTATAAGTGCCCAAAACCCAAGAGTGCAGTCACACATTCTGTTTTGGCTAGTGCAATTGCTGTGGAAAATGGCAGCTCCAAACTCACAGCCTCCCTTCATTTAGATTCTCATTCCCTGACACTGTAGAAAGCGAAGTCCAATATAAAACCGGCTAACCCAGCCATTTTCATTATCACCATGTGGAAAATAGAGGAAATGCCTGGCCCAAAGAGAAGACGATTAGAGAACCAGAAAAGACCATCTTGGCCTAAGTGAGGTCAAGTTAAATAGAGCACAATACTACAGCCTGATTACTCATCTGCTTCCTTTAAAAAACGAGGAATTATGCAAGCTCCTTTGTACAAACATCAAGGATGAAATCAACTTCAACCACATAGCAAGAACTAGCAACTGGCTTGAGTGACAGTGCAGGATTTGTGCTGTCCAAGACTAAAAAGGGCCAAAAGCAAACACTGGTCTCATCTTATTCTTTTCCCATGTATAGTAAGGGAAGCTTCCTCTCCTGTCTAAAGGAATTTCAGAGGGAGAATTTTGAAGTGTTTCCTTCTTACTACTTGAGTTCTTGGTGGTGCCGGTGAAATTATGTGGATCATTAAGGCTTGTCTTGTTGAACTTGACTTTGCCATAAATATGTTGGCTGAAGTGTTACATTTATACTTTGATGTTCAGACCCTTTTGTTTATTGGAATCCATTCAATCATTCATGGGGATTTTTGTATCAATCTCCATTGCAGCTGGAAACAGGTCAGGCTAATTCCATGTTGTTTTTTGGGGTAATAATATATATCTCAATATGGTAATTAATAATGTCACCGGGCCCAAAGGATCTCAGTGTTTCTGTTGCCCTGCTGCTCTTCATAAGCAGAAAGACCAACATACTCACCAAAATTTAAGGTTGTTTTAAAGAAAAAGTAATTTAACAATGTTTCTAATAGAGATTTAAACAGAGAGGAACTCAAACTAAAACTGGTGTAGCTGAAAATGATAAATAACATAATGCTAAGTATTGAAATTTTGTTGTTTTTTTTTTTTTTCAGAAAAGCAATTATTTTTGGATCCTGGCTGACATAAGACCACTTGATTAAATTAATTCCATAAAGTACAGGGAATTTACATAGTTGGAATCTTGCACATTGAACTCAGTATTGTGTAATCTTGAAATGTTAACTTTTTCAAGCCATGTAGTCACTCTGTATGGAAGAGTAGGTGATATTTCTGCTCCAGTAACCTTCTCAAGTCTCAGCAAATAAACTCGGCAGGGGTTAACCTGCGGGATGTCCATAACTGAGCAGAATTTCTTCTCATCTGTAGTGATAAAAAAAATCAGCAGAATTTTCTTCTTTTCATATGTAAGAGAGAGCGAGAAGTCTTCCAAAAATGCATAAGGACAGAGAGCTGGAGTGCAATACACTTTGTCATAATTTGTCCTCCTGGATGAATATAGTGCTGAATGAATACAGTGCTGAGTGACTGGTTGATATTTTAAGATCCAATTCTTTCTTTTTTTAAATATTTTTTTTTATTAGAAGACATTGTAAATGGTCTTCCTTGGCACACAGCCCTTGATTTCTATCTGCTTAGGAACTCTGGATCAGAGAAAAATTTCCTTTTAATGAAGACTTTAAGGACACTTGCCTTGTAAGAGGCCTAACACTAATCTCTGTTCTAAAGTTCTCTTATAAGCACATTTTGATTTCTTTTATTTTGCTAAAGTTTGTCTCAGCTTAAAGCTTCTGAGATTTCTGTCTAGGTTAAAATGATAGGTGACATGTATGTCTGTTTACACATACAGTCATGGAAAACTTGCACTGCTTTTGAAGAAACTCATAATTCTCAGCCTTGGCACTGAATATAGAACTCCAATCTAGAGTGCTGATGAGAATGTGCCTTTCTAAGTAGCCATCCTTACCCCAGTTATCTGTAATCAGGCCTACTATGAAGCTTTGCCTTTGCTATTCTATTAGATTATCATTCTATTTACTGCTTGTGATACAGTGTGCTTTCCAGACTGGGAAAGCACACTGTATCACAAGTGTGATCATTTGCTGCAAATACAGTCACAACATAATTCCTACTCTCCAAATCTGCTTGGTTAGACTTAAACTATTACCTACTGGCACTGCAAAAAGAATAGATTGAGTAGCATATTCACAAGTTTCTTCCTTCTCTGTAATTTCTATTTGCTAATCTCCAAAGTCTCATAAGTGGTTATGAGCCAGAAAATTTACTCCCAGTGTGGATTATTTGCTACTTAGCACTTTTCACTAGCTTTTTTTTTTTTTTTCAGTC
>JAYDZK010000001.1:85975964-86037331 GCA_034509185.1 Euphonia xanthogaster
TCACTTTTCACTAGCTTTTTTTTTTTTTTTAAGTCTATGAACAAGAGCAGAGAAACTATGGCATCTGCTTATGACGAGTCATACATTTCAATTTTCTGAAGAAATTGGTTTATGAACCAGTGTTTTTGTAGGTCAAAAGAGCTTTGTCCAACTATTTGTTGAATAGATGAGTAACGAATATATTTGCAGAATTCAGTACTGCCTCTGGAATGATTTGTAAGAAAAATAAAACAAAATAAACTGGCTAAATTCACAATGAATATTATTTGCAATGAATAATTCAACCACTACTAATTATTTAGCACCTGTAGAGGAAAAAGAGAGAAATAGATATGCTAATATGATGTTGCCTCTTTTCTGCCTAACTATCAGATATTGATGTAGAGAAGGGCAAATGTCTGTCACACTGCACACTTACTGGCAGATGTGTTACAGCAAGGGAAGAGGACTTGATTTGCCAAAATGATTCCATCTACGTTTCTATCTAGGCATTCATACAGAAAGACTCACATATTATTTCTATATATTTAATAAGTGTGTTGCATGTGAACTTTTTAGCATTGCTCAACAACTCTGAAATGTGTGTGGTGACTGTGGACATGCCGGACACACACACACACACACACATATATATATATATGTGTGTATATATATATATATATATAGATACAAACCACCTCAAATTGCACAGATGCAGAACACAAATCCTTGTTTGCTTGGGCCACCTGTGTTGCAGGTATCCAATATGTGTTTCCATGTAGAACTATTACATTTGCTTTATTTTAACTATTGGGCTTTTTTGGACAATTAGAAGAGAATATGAAAGGCAAAAATCTCAATGACCTTGTGAAATCATAAGTCATGTTTTTAACATTGCCTATATACAATACTTGTGTCATTAAGGGGCAGCACATGCACTTATTCTACCTTATACACCTTAGTCTGTTCTGTGATATAATGCTGGATTTTGTAGAATGAGGTAAGGTGTCAATGGCTTATTTGAAAATTGCTAACTGTGTTGTGATAGACAATCAGTTGACCACATGCTGTTCCCATTACAGTTGGCATACGTATGGATTGTTCCCTGATGTTTCTCAACATTTGCATTCACACAGAATTCTGCCATGCATTTTCCTTAAAGCAGAACCGAAAAAGCAGTACGGTTTCTTCTCTTCTATTAAGAAAAAAATTATTATTTGATCATATTACTCTAAAATAAGAGTTCTGCCGTTGGCACCTTGTTTTAAGAAGTTCCAAAGAGAAAGAGAGAGACACTTATGTTTTATACAGCGAGACTTGACCATTTGCATTGCAATGAATACATAATCTACATTGTAAGGAGGAGTACAGCCTTCTGTTTGCTCCGAACAGCCCAGGAATTCATGTGCTGTGAGTACCTCAGGTAGACTGACATATTGGGCTTTTGTGCCTTTTATTCTAAGGAGCTGGGAGCTGCAGTACAGTAGTAGGATGAACTAGGATATGATTTTCTAAACTAGATTAGAAGATTCATTTAAGTGGCAATGCTTAGCTGAGAAAATTTCTTTTATTTTTCCTAACTGGATCAGGAGATTTTGGAAATGGATGTGTGAAATTGAGAAATGGATTTTAAGGTGTGGGGAATCTGGATGTTATTAGGACTTATCTGAAGAAGTATAGAGATGGATTATCAATTTCCAGGGAGTTCTACAGGACTGTATTCTCACAGGTCCAGTACCAGCAAAATTAGGTGCAATCTACAGCTGATAAAACCTGATCTTTTGTCACATAACTTTCAGTGTGTTTGCTTTTTTTTCCTGAGATTTGAATCATGGAGGAGAAAACGTGACCCATGTTCTCTGTGAACACAAGTAATTCTGCGATCCTGTGGTGATTTCTGCTCATCCTTAGTAACTTCAGAATTTCTCTAAATTAAAAAGTATGGCTGTGATTCCAAAGGGAAAACATAGTACCTGATGACTGCTGAAAAGAATAGCATGCCAGTTGTGTCCCTACTATGTTTTTTCAGATAGCAACTCCTAGGAAAATAGTATTGAGGAATGCTCATCCAGTTTGACCCACAGGACAGGAAGTTCTGGAACGTTACATTTTTGAAACTAAGCTATCCATGAGTGCTATGTTTCAGTTCCATTGTGCCAGTAACCTTCATGCATGGAGGAGGTTCGGGCCTTGAATGTTTAATTTTGATTTTTTTTCCTTATTCTGTTGCAAATATTTTAATATACGTGGTTGGTTTAATATAAGTGGTTGGTTTTTGTTTCATGACAGAGTTGAACTTTCTCAGATGCAGGATGAGTCTTGAGAAAGGAAGTTCTTACAGTATTGCTACACTAATTGAGACAAGGACAATCTCGGGGCTATTTCTCTTTGGAATTGTCTGTAAATGCAGCAACAATTAAAATTATGAAAACAGACTGAAAAGGATATGCATTTTCTTATGCTGAGTGCTTTGCTTGCTCCTCCAGGTGACCTAGCAAAGACAGGGATAAAGAAGTGCTTAAAAGAAACTTGGACATAAAATAGATTTACAAGGACCTCTCCCTTTTCTGTTTTTATTTTTCTCAGATATATCATATCTGTGGACCATCAGGGAAGCTTTCCCACTACTTCAGATTTCAAAGCTACAGGTGGTCTGCAAGCATGGCACTTCAAAGAGTGTTTTGATTAAATGAAACAATGTTTTTATAATATGGATCCCAGATCTTTGAACTTTTTTCAGATCAATTCAGCCAACAAAGATTCAATTAGGTGAGATCAGAAGACCTGCTTCCATCCTCTGTTTTCATCTGTTGTTCAGCCCTATCTTTTCAAAGAGCTTTAATACAAAACCAGGGCCAATCATTTATTTTAATGAGGACCACAATCATAATGATGGTGGTGGTGACGATGGTCCTTGTACTAATAGTAATAAAACACATTTACAGCTGGCAGTACTGTTTGCTTAAAAAAAAACCTCCAGTAAAAACCCAAAACCGACAAAAAACCAAACCCGACCCGTATAGCCTCAGTAGTATTTTAACTGAATTAGCACATGTTGGCACAAGCTGGGTCTGTATCCGCTACTGAAGCGTATTTAACTGTATGTATCTTGTGGGTTTTTTCCTTTTTTTTTTTTTTCCCTTCAGTGAAAGAAAAACTGATCCTAACAGTTTTAAACTTGTTAATTCAAACCATATGTCATAAAGCCAGTCTCCATATGGTGCAACACCACCTTGTATTTACAGGGTGCTGCTTTTCCAAACATTATTCTAAAAGCTTTATTTGCCCCAAATGTAATAGGTGGTACTGGGCTCCTGAATAGAGCTTTTAAAATACCTCAAGTGTCTAAATCGCATGCTGATATAGCAAAAACACTCTGATTATTAAAAGCTAATTACAGCCTATTTTATTGGCAAAAAGGTGCTAATCAAGTCCTTGACTGAGAGTGTATGCTTAAGAGAAGAAAAGCATGCTGTCAATCCTCTGTTTCCACACATGGCAACAAAAGATAGGTGTAGAAAAAAATCCATCACCTAGTAGAGAGACTTTTACAATTTGATCTTACGCGATTGATTGTCCAAAACTATGCCAGGTTTAGATTTAGAGAGGGGAGGTAGCCTCTGCTCCTTCTGTCCCAAAGAAAGAAAATAAAAGAAAAAGTCTTTATTTCTGAAGCAAAATTGCAATGGAAAGACTGAAGAAGGTTAAAGAGACTTCTGAGTTTAACCTTTTTTTCGAATCTATCTGCCTCTGAAAGAAATTGATGTCAAAATATTGTTGAATGTCTATACTCACTAAAGAAAAAGCTGAAGAATTGCACAGGGAGCTTTTTTGGGGTCTTTGAGGTCTGTAACACTTTAGTCTGTTTACTTGATTTCACCATTCTTTCTCAGGCACTAGAAATTACTTCCCTTCTTACCCACCCATCTTAGCTCCAACCCACTCTCTACACTGCAAATCCTTACTGAATGGGCAGCTGGCATGGATGTGCATTCCTCCTTCAGCTTTTTTGGTGGAACAAGGTGAACCTTAAGCAAGCTTACCTGATAGACAATCTTAAAATGGAGCTTCAGGCAAATGACATATGATAATCTACACTTAATTGCTTGATGTATGTAGGAAAGAGCTGCTATGTTGAAGCACGTCATCCATATCTTGTTCTAGGTTTTTTCTTTGCATCCAGTGACAAAAAAAAAAAAATTCTGCATTACTGAGTCTGAGAAATGGTTACAAATTCCTTTTCTTTCCACCTTGCTCAGTAGGTGCTCATTCCAGCCCCTGTATAAGCTGTAAAGATTTACATTGGAAAACATTGCAGAGTCTGCACATGTATCAGTCAGAAAGGAACCCTGCAGCCAGAGTGAGGATGGTAGATTGAAACCATTATCACCCATCATTTCTCACATGTGTAAGCCTGCTTCACAGTCAGTCTCTCTTGGCTTGCTCTTCTCTTTGTGTGCTGTATGGTTAAAGGGAGACTTTCTTGCTCCTGCTAGGAAGGTTCTTGGCTGTGTGATTTTAAAGGCTATACAAGTATATAATTTTCTGAAGAAGGGCCCACAAACCACAAACAAGCCTTAAACTATTGACACATGTGAAATCAAATTCTCTGATCATTTATACCACAGTAACTAAATCTATCATAGTGAATCTAGAACAGCTCCAAACCATTCTATGAGTCTGTGATTGGCATCAAGGGAGCTACTTCTGGCTTCTCACTGGTGAAGCTGGAGACAGAATTTGACCATAGAAACATTATTATTTACCTCATTAATCACCAAGGAAACTTGCTAGCGGAACAATCCTACTGGTTTTCATTATTTCATTTATAATCTTATTAGAAACAGAATTCTAAATTGCATGCAGAGAATTCAGCAGGAACACAACAGGCAGCATTTAGCAAGCAGTCCAACCTGTTTTCAGTCTAATAAGTTAATAGCAACATTCTTGCAGAAGCTCATGAGAATAAAAGCAAAATACAATAGCATTCTGAAATGAAAAAGAGAAAGAGAAGCACATAAATGAATGAAATCGTTTCATACATAATGCCACTGGTTAAAAAAAAATCTTATTGCTTTCAACAGTCTCCCACTTAGATGAAGCTAGCAACCAATTAACCTTCAGAGCACACAATGCTTTCTTAATACAATAGTTGTGAATGGATCAGTTTAAGAAAGATGCATTTTCTATCATTTGAATACATGTTGAAGAGAATGGACTCAAATAAAGAAACCAAGCTCAAGATATAAACAAAATAAAAATGTTAACATATGCCTACTTGTTCAAAAGAAAGTGACGAGCCTACCCTATGATGTAGTGCCACTGTTACTTAAAGATGACCTCTAACCAAGACCAAGAAATAGGAAAATGCTATGATTTATGATGGTAGATTAGCTAGGAGATTATTTCAGTCAGGGAAGGTGTCCTTTCTGGTAAGAGCTCAGTCAAATTTCTCCTTGTGCATCTTTTATGTAATTTTTGTTAGTTTTGTTAACAGTGAAATTTAGAGGTTTGATGCTTAAGCCACTATTAATAGAGAGCAAATAAAAAAAGTAATAACCTACAAACTGGTTGGATTTTTTAAAAATGACTGCCTCGGACTATTGCAGGTCTTTCATATTTTCTTTTCTAGTCCTCCACTATATTCAAGAACCTATTGTGCCTACTAAACTACCAGGAACATATCTCAATTCTAAAGCCTGATGGTTTTTCATTGGATATTTTAAAGGAAGTGTTTTGTTTGTTTTTTTAATATCCTTAGACTTTACACCATATCAGTTCTCTGCATGATACTTAGTTCTTCTGTGTGACCTTTTGTCCTTTAGAGTAGGTGGTAAAAGTGCCCAATCCAGGCAAAAAGGATCCTGGATTTCAGACCACAGAAGTGCAATATGAGATGGCTGTGGTGACTTGCTGTCTCTGCCACACGCTTCCTTTCTGCAGTTCAGCAAGTCATTTGATTTTTCAGGGGCACCCTGGCTGCTCACTTATGGACCAGGAACACCAATAAATCCTTTATTACACTCTTTGCTTATCTTCTCTATAAGTTGAATGTGTTGCAGGATAATAGGAGAGTGGCTGGACCTGCAGAGTGTCTATTGCAATGGAGGCTTTAGCTGGAGCCTGTAGAAGCAACTGGAATGCAAACAGTAGCTGCTGCTATAGAAATAATAATAAATAGGGGGGTAAGAGGAAGGATTATTGGCATGACTTACACATGGACTTTTTATCCTTAGCTGTTACATGTCCCATGTGCCTTTCACTTTACCACAGCATGATATTTCCTGAGCTCTATATCCTTCAAAAATGGTTTTACTTTGAGTATCTGATTGCTAGTGTTCCAAAAAAACCCTCATCTTGCCTAATAATTGCTATGAGGCCATTTTCCTCTTCTCCCATTCAAGTAACCAAGCTTATAGGTCTGTGGGGGAAAAAGAGATTCATTTGTATTCCTTGTAATAGCTGTTTAGGACTCTGGAAAGTTTAATGATATACTACACTCTTAACTGTTGTATTCGCCATTGTGGCTGAATAAATTATATCCTTTATGAAAAAAAATAACTTTGATGTTTTACAGGGCAGTTATGACAACTAGGGGGAGATAGTTTTGTCTCTCAATTTGGCAAATGAGAAACTGGAGACAAGGAAGTCGATGGGCAGGTTCTTGATGGATTTGGGTAGCATAACTACAGTTTCCTTAATAAGCAGAACTGACCAGATTTCCTGGAACAGTTCTCTGTGTAACACATCAGTCCAGAGTGCTGAATGCCCTTAGCAGTTAGCTCTCCCTGCCCAAGCTGCCTCATTCTTCCTTGGAAGCTGAGTCCCTGGCAGGGACAGAATGTGGACAGTGTCCTCTGTCCTGTGCCTGGCACAGCTGGCTCACAGAAACTGCTTTCTGCAGGCTCATGGGGCTCCCCAGCAGCCTGGGCTTTCATCTCTGTGACACACACAGGGACTCCAGGGCTTGAGATGTGGCTTCCTTGGACAATTCAGCTCTTGCTGGAGAGGTGATAAACTATCTCATAATAAGCTGAGTCATTTAGGTTATATTAGGTTAACTGACCGTCAGCACTTATTTTATAACATAAATTACTTATATTGAATTGACCCAGAAGTTTTAGCATCTGATAAATAATTAATAATAGCACAGAAATTAAATGGGAGGTTGCAGACCACTTTTCTTTATTTCACAATTTCAACTGCTGCCTCTGCTTTTTTTAATATAAATCCTGTGAAGTTGCAGTTATGGTTATTAATGATAGGGATAATAAAAAATTAATCATATCTTTACAGCTTTAAATAAGAAATTGTGTCTCATTAAAGTATATAACAAACGTAAATGCAATATTACTTGTAAGGCTTTTCTTCTCTCTTTTATTTCTTCTTTAATTTTAATTATATTTGTCTTTTAGGAATTTAAAATTTCATTATGTATAAATGAATACACTTGCATACCCTTGTGTCAGCTAAGGCTTTAGCTTAAGAGGTGATTGTCCTGATGTGCAATTTGTTAAAAAAAGTGAGAGGAACAGATTGATGTGGTAAACGCTACAATGACCTGTACAGCTGCATTCTGCTTTACCAATACAGAAATGACTCTACATAGTCCATCAAGCTAAACTATGGTTTTCTGTAAGGATAAACAAGACATTTGTTTATTCATTTTTAAAATAACATGATTTTTAAATAATCAAGATAAAAAGGTCACATATTTATTAATATGTAGCACACTTCTCATTACTTTGGTAATATTATGCAACTGTTGCCTTTCTGCTGCCAGTTCTTTGCATTCCCTTAATGTGCTCCTCTATCCTTTTATGTGTCAAATGTTACTATGCTTTTTTGTTTTATTCAAGCTGAATATATTAACCTCTGCAAGACTTACTAGAAGGCAATACTTTCCCCCCAGAAGCTGAAAGAAGAATTGGAAAGGAAAAAACCCAAAACTCAACACTACAAATTTACATGGCCTCATCAGCAGCTTCTTTTTAAACTGACTTTCTAAGTAGTAAATTTTACATTGGAATCCTTATATTTATTAACTTTAAAATGCTTAAAGGCCTAGAAGAAGTTTGTGTTTGAGTTGTTATTATTCATTCAGCTTCTCTCTCTAGAGACTACGACATCTTTGACAAGGGACATACATGCAAACACAGCATTTCCTTTAGGAACAAGAACATTCCCTGACAACATCTTGAGTAACCTTAATAAGCAAATGATTATGATATTTTACTGTTAGCTTTTTTTCCAGAAGAGATGTTTATATTTCAGTGAGTCAAACATCTTAGCATTTGGCATCTCTGGTTTACATTATTCTAAATCCAAAGGAAAGGGCTCACACATGGATGGGACAGTTGGAAAGAGCTGATGTTCATGTTTCTGGAGTTATGTGCACAGATGCACAGGGATGTACGTATGTTTTATGGATGCTTTTAGACACAGTGATGTTAATGGATTTGTAGAAAAAATGTTGAAGATGAAGCATATCATTCAGGTAGAATAATTCAGTACTCTGATTCGGGTGTAAATCATTGGAGTGATGAATTGCATCACTTTTCATTAAAAAAAATGTGAGATAAGACAACAGCAGTTGGGTTTGCTGTGATTCAGCTGCAAAATGTTAAAAATATTTCTTAATCAACCATCTTAAAAGACACAGGCTTTGTAAACAGTTGGTAATGATACAAATTAAGGAGACTAATAACCTAATTCACACTGGAGCTGATGTTGTCACAGACATATTAATATTTTCTGGACTCATGGTGAATACTGACAAGGTCACAGAAAGACAATATCTTTGTCACAGAAAGACAATATATTTCCTCAGTTCTGGAAGGGTTATTGACTATATTAGTAATATTTTGGGACTATTTTAAGGGGCAATTGAACAACTCTTTAATGTATCTCTCCTCTCCTGATCTTTGCCATCTTGTTTAAATATTTAGTGTTACTACATTTTGACTATCAGATACTAAACTGGAATAGCTGAGAATATATGGTTAAGAGGTGCTCATCTCTTTGGGTTTAGCTGGGAACAATGTGGAAATTTTCTTTAGTTCTTATGTGACTTGCTACAGAATTTAACATCATGATTTCGTACTAGCTGGAAAAGAGTCAAAGCAAGCTGCAAGCAGCGGGAGCCTCTTGGAGTGCATCGAGGATAACCTAGTCCAGAAAATCCTCTGCCAGTGAGAGGAGATGTTTTGCTGGATCTGTTGCTCACCAGCTCAGAGGAGCTTACAGGAGAAGTCCATACTCATGGTAGCCTGAGTTGCAATGATCATGCCCTGATGAAATTTATGATTGAAGGGATAAGGACAGACAAAAGGTAAAGTCAAGCTCTTGAAACTTACAAGAGCAAACTTTCTGTTCTTTAAGGGAGTAGTAGCTGGGAGCCTTCAGGAAACTGTCCTCAGGAATGAAGAAGCAGAAAATAATCATCAGCCATTTAAAGGTATTTTTCTTAGAGCACAAGAGTTCTCACTTCCCATTTGCCACAAATCATGCAAGGAAGAGAGGACATCAGCATGCCTGAGCAAGGTCATCCCGGTCAAACTAAAATAAAAGGGAAATGCATGCACAGTGGAAGAAGGTACACGTCTTGGGAAGAATATAGGGATACTGCTCAGGAGTAGAGGGGTGGGATCAGAAAAGTTGAGGCACAGCTGGAGATAAATTTGTTGAGCTTTGTGATGAATAATAACAAGGGGTTCTTAAGTATCTTAGTCACAAAAGGAGAACAAAAATATTGTACTGCACTGGTAAATGAGACAGGAAATCTGATGACAACTGATATGGAGAAGGCTGACAACTTTTTCCCCAGTTTTCCCTGGCAATTGCTCTTCCCATATCTTTCAAGGGCCCGAATCTCAAGGCAGGGACTAGGGGAATCAAGTCCCGCCCATCATAGGGAAAAATCAGATTTGTGAGAATCTGAGACACCTGACCATGGAACCAATGAGAGGCAGACCAGGGTCCTGAAGGAATTGGCAGAGGTAGTTGCTAAGCTGCTTTCCAAAATGCTTGGAAGGATTTATTAAATGCAAGAGATATTAGGTAAAAGAAATATTTAAAACATTATAATATTCAAAATAATTAGTATTATTTAAAAAGAAAAGTAAATTGGGTCTTAATTATTAATCATAAAGAGATACTATAATTATAAGGAGCAAAACTTTTCAGATTATATCAATATAAAAAGAACTTGAATTAGCCAGCAGGTCCATAATGAATATTTCAAAAGCTAGTGTTCAAAATAAAAATGTTTATGTTTCTATTAAGCACAAATTTCAGAAGTGTAGTAATGGTATAAAGAGAATTGACATTAAAACTACTAAAATGGGTAAATAAAAGAAGTATCTTGATGCATTGTATTTAATTAGAGCTATGAAAATAGATTAAAATGTACATTGAAATTAATAAAATCCAATTTTTAATAGGATTTAAACATGTTATTTTTTTAATTGTTAGAGAAGTGACACTGCAAATTACTTTAAATGAATGATGTCTGAGATATACTAAATCTATGTTATCAAGTTTACTGATCAAGAAATGTTATTTCTAGCTTCTACAAGGCTGTCATGAGTCTGTTGTTTAAGCCATAATGTTTCTTACACCCCTGGCAATTTGCAAAAAACACTAAAGCAGAAAAGCCCCCTCAGACCCTGAGTTTGGTTTAGAATTAAGTACATGTACTTTATCACACATTTTTGAGGGAAACTGAAAAAAAAAAAAGGTAGTTTTTATGAGAGCATAAAATATGCAGGGAAATAGGAATAAAACAAGAGAGTGTTGCTTTGGCTTTCTAAATAATTACTTTATTGAGAAAGATGGCATTTGCAGTGACTGGGAAATTATTAGCTCTGGTGATGACCAGGCACAGAGGGGCTCAATGTTTGCTGCTGCTTTTGCTTGTGGTTGCCTCTGTTCTCTGTATGGAAGGAGGTGGCCTCTAAAGGCTAACCCAGCCTGTCTAGTCCAGGCACATGAATGAGCTCCTCAAAAGCTCCTGGTGTACTTATCAGCTCCTTCAGAAGCCTTTGTGTACTTATCTCTTTCTGTTGCCTGTGAGAGCAACACAGTGCGCTCTATTTAGAAGGACTGATTTCACCAAATGACTAATTTTAAGCACAAACGAGGCAGGTCCATCAGGCTGACAGGTACCAACTTCCACCCTGTTTTCCAAAGCAGCAGTTAATATGTAAGCATTTAATTAGGTTGTCTGGACATTTTGTGACACCTGCAAAATGTGTGTGGATGAAAAGAGAGATATCTGGTGACATTCCCCCTTTTCAGATACTTATATACCTTATACTTGATAAGGTCCCCTCTCAATCTTCTCTTCTCAAGGCTGAACAGGCCCAGTTCCCTCAGCCTTTCCTCATCTAAGAGATGCTTCAGTTCCTTAATAATCATTTTTGTTACTCTCTACCAGACACAGCACTCCAGGTGTGCCTCAGAGGGCTGAGTAGAAGGACAGGATCACCCCCCTCAACCTGCTGGAAATGCTCTTCCTAATGCTTATGTCTTTGTTGAATTTTGGATGGCTCTTCTCTGCCCATCTCTCCAACCTGCTAAGGTCGTCTGAAGGGCTGCACAGCACTCTGGGGTATCGACCCCTCCTCCCAGTGAATTTGCTGAGGAGGCATCTGCACCTTTTTTCAAATCATTGATGAGTAAGTTAAATAATACTGAGTCCAGTGTTCAACCTTGGGGGACAGCACTAGTGACAGGCATCCAACTAGATGCTGTGCCACTGACGACAACCTTCTGGGATGTGCCCTTCAGCCAGTTCTCAATCCACTTCACTGTCCACTCACCCAGCCCACGCTGCCTGAGTTCGCCTATGAGGCTGTTGTGAGAGACAGTGTCAGAAGCTGTGCTGAAGTCAAGGTAGACAACATCCACTGCTCTTCCCTCATCCATTCAGGTAGTTGTTTCATTGCAGAAGGCAATGCCAAGTATGATTTACCTTCAGTGAAGCCATGCTGACTACTCCTGGTCACTTTCTTGCCATCTGTGTGAATAGAAAAGGCCTCTAAAATGAGGCATTCCATCACCTTTCTAGGGATCAAGGAAGTGATGATGAGCCAGTAGTTCCCTGGGTGCTGCTTCTTGCTCTTGTTCATGACTTGGGTGATTTTTGCTTTCTTCCAGTTCTCAGACAACTCTCCTGGTCACCACAACCTTTTAAAGATGATCCTGAGTGACCCCACACTGGTATCCTCCAGCTGTCTCAGCACTCGTGGATGCACCCCATCAGAATCCATGGATCTGTGTCTGTCAAGCTTGCCTAGATGTTCTCCAGTCCAATCCTCCTGGACCAAGGGAAAGTCTTCCCTCCAACATTCCTTTACCCTGGTCTCCTGGGTCAGAGAATCCTGAGGGCTGGACTGGTCATTGAAGACCAATACAAAGAAGGCATTCAGTGCCTCTGACTTTTCTGTGTCCTCTGTTACAAGGGTCTGCCCTTCATTTAGTAACAGGCCCACATTATCCTTTGCTTTTCTTGGGTTATTGGTGCATTTCAAGAAGCTGTCCTTGACAAGAGGTTTTCCTTTTCATCCTTGGCCAGATTTAATTACAGATGGATTTTTTTTCCTTTAGAGTCAAATGAACTAGGGGCTTCAGAATGAAAAAAGCTGTGAGAGTATGCCTACTCCTTACTACTTTCTCATAAGGTACTGATGGTAAATTAGAGGGCATTACTGATGAGCATCAAAAATTGATTAGAGCAAAAGGCTAATTGAGCATTATCAAATTCTGCTAGAAGTAAATCAAGGGCCAATGCTGTTGTCATCTTGAAAATTAAGAGAGGTGGATGTGTCATAGATGTGAGGTGTAAGTGTTTTAGACAATGGAATCATTACTATTAATGCCTGTCATTTATTTGGCATATGTAGTGAAATGTCACTCTCAAGATGAGTGTCCCATTTATTTGGTGACGTACAGAAACAAATGAAAATCTAATTATAGAAGTAAAGACATTTTGGGTTTAGGCCAACTGGAATCCTGAGGGAAAAACCTCACTCAAGTCCTAAAAATTTTACTCATGTGAGTAGTGCTGGAGACCCTGAAGAGGTGATTCATCAACAGAAGGAATTAAGAGAAAAGTATATGTAGAACTGAAATATAATATAGAGCAAAAGATTGAGGGTCATAAGCAAGGGGAAGAAACTGAGAGTAGAGGCCTAAGAGGCTTTTATCAGAAAGAGTCAGCCTCCTCCTTACCTACCATACACTCAAATCCTGAAATGAAATATAACATGTTCTGTGTGTGGGCTACCCTGCGGGTGAATTCCTGTCAGCTGAACAGACTGATCTTTCAAACCATTAGGTCTCTACTGGATTATGAATTCTAGAAACACAGAATAACACGGATGAAAAGGGACCCCTTTGACTCATCTGGTCCAGCACCCTACTCAAAACAGTGATTATTTCAAGGGTAGAGCAGATTGATAGAGGTTTATCCAACTGACTTGTAGATGTAGTGGTGCGTCTTTCTCATTACTCTCCTACAAACAGATTTTTCCTTACACTCAGTGGGAAACTCCCTTCCGTAAGCACGTGTCCTTTGCCTCTGCTCCTTTAGCTGTGCAGCAACAAGGAACATTTGGATCCCTTTTCTCTATTTTAATAATTGGAGATGGTAAGGAAGTGCCTCCAAACTTGTCTCTCCTCCAGATCTGCCAGCTCCCACAGCCTCTCTTATTTCTCAAAAAAAAGTTTGTACAGGATGATCTTTAGAAGTCCCTTCCAATCTGGTCTGTTTTATGATTCCCCATGATATAAGTGCTCCAGCTCCACTGCTGAAGTCACACTGGTATATCCAAGTCTTTTTTTACTCCTTATAAATTGATTTCAGTACAGTCATTTGTATCTACCTAACTCCTTGCCGCAAAAGGCTACGTAGGAAGAAAGCCTCACAAAAGACCACCTGTGAAAGTGAAATGTAGTAATCTTGCATCAAAATTATGCATAACATTCAACAGAGAGATAGGAGCACAAAAGGATAATAATAATGATAATAATAAAAAAAAAAGGCTGGGTCACCTTTATTTCTCATGAATCCTGGAGCCTCTAAGAGAGAATGGTGAAATGTACAAGTAAAGCCTGGTATAGAACTGGTACCTCTAAAAGTAGAAATATATTCCTGACTTTTCTCTTAAAAAATACCCCCAATTGTTCACAGTATCACAGAATCATCAAGGTTGGAAGAAACCTTCAAGATCATCTAGTCCAACCATCAACCAGCACCACCAAAATCACCTTGAAAACCATATCCCATACCACCCCATTCAGATGCCTCTGGAACAGTTCCAGAAATGGTGAATCCACCACCCAACTGGCAACTTATTCCAATGCCTAGCCAGTCTTTCAGTGAAAAAAAAAATCTATTATCTGTCAATTTTTTCTAATATCTGTTCATGTTACTGGGTGCTCACAGATAGAAAAATGAACAAATGAGACTGCAATTGCATACATAAAGAAAATATGTTGGAAGGTGACAATTCCAAGTACTTGAAAGTCAGGAAATACCATTTTCTCTAGTAACATTATCTCAGCCATGCTATGTATTTTATGATATATCTTATATTTTACCACACTTAAAGGTAAGACATATACTTACAAAGAAAAGCAGGAATATAAAAGACTGCACTAAGAAGGTTACCTTTTCCATATCCCAGTTTTTAAAAGCTTAAAAGGCTAACCTTAATGTGTGACTTATTTAAGTTTTTGTCCTTAATATCCATTGAAAAAAAATAAAAAGAAGGTAGAAGACAAAGTCATTTCCGAAGTCTCAAGCATTTCTGTTGAAGATACAGACAGCAACTGCCTTTCTGTAAGTATACAGATTTCGTAATTCTGTTTAAAAAAGTAATTTTCAGAAAATAAAAGTTTTAAGAAACAAAATCCCTACCAGGTGAAAAAGATATACCTAATTTTATTCCAGCATATAAATTATATTGATAAATACTAAAATCCTTGCCATTGTATTGATATTGAAAACAATTTGCAGTGGTGGAGAAAATTCAGAGAGATTTGATGTAGCACAAGTATTCTGTGAGTATCTTAAAAAAATTAAGCAGAACAAACTAATTCACTAAAAATTTCATTTAGATTGACAGACCACAACCTAATTCATGAATAGAATAGGCAGAGATGTAATTAGGAAGGAGGTAAAAGTTAGTAGCCTAACAGAGTCAAGGTGACTTTGTATAAAAAAGGTCATGTCAAAAAATCTAGTACTAATTGTCTGATGAGGTTTCAATCTTGTTTGACCAGCATCATTGAATTTTTGAAATAGACCTCTAAAATGTTTTTGTATATTCACCATAAAAAGTAAAATCATTAAACACTTAGCAAGTGAGGGAGGCATCAAAAAAAGTTATTATAGACAGAGAATAAATAATTTGGTAATCCAAATCCTGAAAAGAGCTGCAAGAGGATTTTTCTGGATCTGAGACATGCTCAGTATCTTTACTAGTTATCTGGAAATAAATAAAAGGCTCTTGCTGGTGAAGTTGGCGGATAATCTCAGCTTCTGTGGCATGTTGAATAACAAAGAGAAATTCTAGCAAGAGATATTATTATATATTCAGGCTCACTTACACAGAATTAATGCTTTTCAGTTGAATGAAAGGTGGTCCATTTGGGAAAACTGAAAGGTAGTTCACATTTTCAGGATGAGGGAGTCTTTTCAAAAAAAAGGGGGAAAAAAACCAACCCTCAGACCAAACCCCACCATAAATGAGTGCATTGAAGAAGGACATGCTTTGCAAGGTGAAGAACCCGCTAATTATGAACTCTTAGAAGACTAACATAGCCTTAAGAAGTGAAAGCAGAGGAATCTAGTGCAATTTCTCCTGACTCCAGCACATAGTTTCCACTTCAGAAATAGGTGAAAAGGAAACAACAACGATTGACAGTTTAGAAAATCTAGTATACGAAGGTTGCCTTAAGAAGCTTACTAGAAAGGTGGCTTGGCCTATACATTCAATGTTCAGGTATTTAACCATAAAATGTATAGACTTAGATGGGTAAGGAACATTCTTATGCCTTGCAGATTTTATTTTTGTTGTTGTTGTAAGTATACACTTGCAATTTGTGTATTGGACTTCTGTTCTTGTCTGACAAGCCAGTACTTTCTACCATGTGCTGTTGAAGCTTGAGTACAGAATGACAAATAAAGGTTTAAAGGATGAAATCACTCGCATACAGGGAGAACGATTAGATTTGTTTTGAGTTTTTTCTTTTTCTTTCTCAATTTTTCTAGTTTTATGCTTTCACTACTCATCACACTACCTAAGAAACGTTTGTATAAGAACAAGGGCTGTTAGTGGATTTTACTGAGTGACTGATATCCTTACTTTTCTTTGGAACAGGTTGAACAGGTTTTATTGAATGTATTGTCCTTGGATTTGGTTGTGGTGTTTTTTTTTGTTTTTGTTTGTGTTTTTGTTTGGGTTTGGTTAGGTTTGTGTGTTTGTTTGGGGGTTTTTCTTTTTGTTTGGTTGTGGTTTGGTTTTTGTTTTTGTGTCATTGTTGTGTATTAGCAATCATCAGTTAGAAGAGAGTTCTACGTGTTTTTGTTCATGAGAATTCATCTAATGTCTGGAATGGGACAGTATTTAGTGAAATACAAAATTTTTGTCAACCTCGACAAAAAATTTTGTCAACCTCAACTCCTGAGTTCAAATGTGTTCTTGAAATCCAGGTGACAAGTCTATTAGGATTGAACAGTAGAATATGGAAGAAATCAATTTAAAATGTACATTTGAATATTTTTCAATATCACAGATTTGTACAAATTTACAGCTACTACAGTTGGGAGTCCTTTTTATTTTTTCCATTGTTCAAATTTTCTGTTTAAATTTTTTGCTTTAAAATGGTTTAGCCATCTCAGGAGACACACTTTAATTCAAAGAAAACTATGAAAGTGACTGAACAGTATTAGGAATGGAATGAAAGGAAGTAAGTATTAAGGGGTGAAGGAGGTGTTATTGATGTGGAAAATGAAATGGAGACCCTTTTCCTAAGACTTCTTAAAAGAACTGTCCTTACAGTGCCTTCCTGCCATTTCTCCCTTTCCCCAAAGATTTTGTAGGTAAAACCTCATACTGTAGGTGTTTTTCTACCCATGAAATATTCATCAGCTCTGAAGTCTTCACTTAAAGGAAAGAGCCAATAAAAGAAAAAGACTTTGGATATTCTTATAGGAAGAAATTTAGTGCTAACTTCAAAAATTAGGTGCGTTTGAGAAAGAATGCTATGTTACAGCCTTTAATATATTAGCTGTCTCCATATAAATCTGTAGCTAATGATGTAATGTGTAACATGAAAATCATATTGGATTTATATTCAGTTCCATTAGGATATGACCTTTTCTCATTTGGAGCAACATGGGTACTATTTTTTTTTAACCTGAAATGGGCCAGTCAAGGGAATTGTGAATTGTAAGGGACAACGACTGATGGCAACTTTGAAATAATTTGTCAGGGAATTGTTGAATTTAATCCATTTGAAATTGACTAAAATTTTGCATAAAAAAATCTTGTGTGATACCTTTGCCTACTGATGAAACATGGAGCCAGATAGGTTGAAATCTACCAAATGTCTTTGTTTCATCTTCATTGTTGTTAAAATCATAACCATAAATCCTCCAAATAAAACAATTATCATATTTATAAAACATGTTTATTTAATTGAAACTGCTTTTCTTTTATAGTATCTCTAATAGATGATGAAAAATAAAGCCCAATATTTTATTTTAACTCATATTGGGCTATCCAGTGCAAGCCTTGCTGTCCAAAAAAGAACACACAAGCCATGAAAATTTTCTCCCTTTTTGATGCTTTTCAGGACTACCAATGAACAAAAACATTCCTTCACAAAATTGTGCTGAATACGTCTTATTTCCTTGGATGTCAGTTTCAAGAGTGGCATCAGATTTAGAAATGAATCCATGAAGGCTATCTTCATTTGTCATAGATTCACAGAATATTCTGAGTTGGAAGGGGCCCACAAGGATCACAGGGTCCAAGGCAATGGCCCATATGGCAATTAAAGCCATGACCTTGCCATTACTAACCCTGTGCTCTCACCAGCTCATCTCACCTCCTCCAAGAGCTTCCTTTCTCTAATGGACAGAATGTTTGTAGGGAAAATTGTTGTGGCCCAAGTCAAGTCAGGTGGTCAAGGCATGGGTGGTTGATTAAGAAGCAGAAGTACAGGGCCTATATGCAGGTGATCATCCCTCACAGGTAAAACTATGAAAGATCCTTCCAAGTTTGGAGGAGGACAGGACTAGAGATTCCTTATCTGAAGAACAGTGAGTAAAGGGAAGCAGAGCCCTGCAACAGTATCTAAATGGGCTACTTCAGAGCTTCTTAGGTTTTAACCTGGAGAAGATGATATATGAGTTGGATACATGAAGATAGCTTTCAGGGAAAACAAGGTCACATTTCCCACTGGATTGTCTAGGATTGCTTCCACATAAATTCTTTCGCTGAGCTCTTTTGAGAAAATTAGCTAACCTAGTACAGATTATCAAATTCATTTTGTTAAGACCCTTTATGAAACAGTACATATATTTGCATAAACTAAAATTGAAAGAGAATCATGAAAGTGACCACTGTAAAATCTAATCACAGTACAAATGTATGACAATTGAAAAAAGAGAAAAGCTCAGTTAAAACAAAAGCAACAACAACAAAAAAGAATAAAAATTTAAATCTCATACTAGTTTTGAAACCACCTCTGTTTACTTTTGAAATCACAGTTTTGTTGTCAAACACTGAATTGATGCCAAGGGGTCAGGCTGAGCCACCTGTTCAATGATGCATTTTTGCAGAACAACCAGAAAATCATCTCACACAGATGAATGAAGTGTATGAGGTGTTTGAAAGGCAGTTCCCCTGGAGCACCTCAATGACATTTGTAAATCACTCTGTCATCACTTTGGTCATCAGATTTAAGGTTCCTTTATGCTGTTTGTGATGAATATTAAAAATATCTACATGAAAACAAAAAAAATCTAATTTCTTCATTAATGTGCTATGATCCTTAGGTAATCTGTGAGATGTTTTCAATCTGTTTTAAGCTTGCCCTTTCCATACTGTTGAATACCTGAGAAAAAGGGCTTGCCTGGAGGTAAATAATACTGAATTTAGTCAGAATATAAAATTACATGAGTAGGTGAGAGCAACAACAAGATAATGTTTTGCTAAAATGTGTGTGACTGCTGTATGTAACCTGCTTGCAAATTCCATTTTGGTCTACCATTAAGGCAGGACCCTTTTGTTTACCAAATGTTGGTCAGTTTAGGTAGGAGAAATCTTCAGGTTAGCATGACTTTCCCATTCTTCTTGATAAATCTAGAGAAAGCCTCAAAGACATACTTTCAGTAGACAGCTGCCTTCAAAGCATTTCAGTTCAGTGAAGGGAATGCCACATACTCCTCTGTTAAACTAGAAGCCTTGATTTTCAATATTTCATTTTTGAAAGGTGTTTTAATCTATCTTTGTATGAAAGATTGAAACAAAAACCGCTTTGACTTGACTCAGACATTTGATTCAGTTTTAAATATTAATTATGGATACAGTTATCTAGCTTTAGTAAATGGTAATTTTTCATTAACTGAGGAAATTTTGAGAGAATAGGCTGAAGCTTTCCCATTTCTTTCAGACTGTTTAGAAGTAATTGAGACATCCTTGCTATCTTGTCTATAAAGCTAGCCACAAAACAGTAGGCATTATCATGACTTCTGCTGAGTTGTAGGAGACAGGAAATTCATTAATCAGAGCCTGGCGCCTTCTAGGACTTTCAATTGTCTTTGAAAAGCAGGAAAAAACCAACCCGTTAATTTGTTTTGCTAAAATCACACTATTTAT
Source organism: Euphonia xanthogaster (assembly GCA_034509185.1). Taxonomy (NCBI): domain Eukaryota; kingdom Metazoa; phylum Chordata; class Aves; order Passeriformes; family Fringillidae; genus Euphonia; species Euphonia xanthogaster. The sequence goes on from JAYDZK010000001.1 coordinate 85,995,839, forward strand.
GACACTGCTCTTCTCTTCCCCAGTTCCTCACCTCCTCACTGGGGACAGTGTCTTGGACTCTGCCCATGCCACCACCTCATGGCTGGGATTTGGCAGCTCTCTGTGGAGGGTAAGCAGCACCTACTGCAGACAGCCCTCAGCCCATTGTAGTGGAGTCTGGACCTTTTCTGTCCTGGGACACAGGTTAACCCCTCTAAGGAGGCAGGAAGATGTGCTTGGGGGTAAAGGGTGGTCCCAGCCTGGCAATTAGGAACAGAGAGAATTAGGGTACATATAAACCATTAGGCTGCCTGAGCACAGGCAAGGTTTTGGCTTGGAGCTGAAGGTTTTGAACACCACCGGAAAGGTTCTCAGCCAAATATTTCTGCCATGTATGATCTGAGTAAGTTTTAGTCTCATGAAAAATCTGAGTTTTTTGTGTAAAGAATTTTCCATCATTTTCCAGATGAAGAATAACACAGTAAGACCCAAGTAAGAACATAAATGTCTGCCATTTGCAAATCCTTCTAAAGTGACATAAGATGCCTTAGATGGAAATTATTGGAAATACTACAAAAAAAGTAAATTTAGAGTAGTGAAAATTACTGTGGTGGGAAAACAACAGGATTAAAAAAGAAAATTAAAAAAACTAGAACAAAACAATCAAATCTTCTTTTATTCATGTAATGCTCCTTGAAAGAAAAATAACCCGTATTTTATACTAGATCAAATAAAATTATGCTTTCACTGTATGTCTCTGTAACTACATATCTTGGTAGATACAGGAAAATGAAGTCTGTTACTAAAATATACCCCCCCCAAAAAAAAAAAACAAAACCAAACCTAAAAACCCAAAACAACCCAAACCCCACCAGTGGACCTTTTTTCTCCCTTTTCGTGTGTTCTTCTATATTTTGTCAAGGTAAATTGTCCTCTAAATTCACTTTGCACACAGGATGTGCTCTTCTTCAGAAAAACAGCATTTGCGTGTAGTGGATGATAAGGCAGAGCACATGCAGCTATTTCATATAAAAAAAGAAATCATGATTGTATAGCACCACGATAGGCTGAGTACAGAAAGGGTTAGTATGTGTCATTAAAAGAATGAACAAGCTTTTGATTTTAATTGTAATTGTAATCCTCTCCACTGAAGCCTCAAATGCTTCGTTTGAAAACTAGTGGAGATGTGAGTTTTCACTGCAGCCACTTTACGTTTGTGATACATTAAAAGGTGTAATCCAACTGAAATGCAAATCATTGTTCTTGAAAACAAATTACAAATGAAGATAACAGGGCAGCATACTAGCACTTAGAGCATCCGAGAGCCCATCTGAGGTGGTTTTCTTTCAGATCCAAATTGCAGCAGCCCTGTTATCACAGGTAATAGGGTGCTGCTAAGGCAGGTTGATTACAAGGCTATGGTAAACAATCCTTTTAAATGCAGTGCCTCAATAGACTTGCACATACAACATTAATCAAGTGAATTCAAATAGAGCCACAAAGGGAAGTGGTGGGGCAGCCCCTGTTGCTTTAGCTCACAGAGTAAGTGGCCATAGTTCAGTGCTCCCTTGCCACAGAGGTGTTTTCCATCCCTCTGTAATCAGCACGAACTTGTAGGAAATTTTAATTGTTAGCCCTGTGGAAATCAAGAATATGACCCCTCTTGAAAATTGTGCTCTTTTATGCTTCAAGGTATAGAAATTTTGCTTTGCTTGGGCAGTGGCCTCCCTGGGAGAGGTTTATGTATTTACTCAGCCTGTCAGGGTGGGATGAAGCACAGGATGGATTGGCAGGGCAGGTTCTGCCTGATGCTGCAGCCCCACTCCTGGACCACCATGAAGTGCTAATCTAGGGAGAGGGAAATCATCTCCCTGCTGCAGCCCTTCTCCCATAACAAATTCACCTTTCCAAATAAACACCCACCCAGCCAGCCCAATCACATTAGCAGAAGACATTTCTTGGGGCTTTTTTTTTATATTACTGGTCTCCTTTTGAAAACCATCATAATTCAGTTTATTACACCTCTCAACCTTTTTCGAAGGTTCCTGCATTTATAGCATGTGCTGCCAAGAAATCTCCTCCATAATTGGAGATTTCATTAAAAAAACTGCTGTAATGGGGTGAAGAGAATAAGCATCTCTTGGAAGAATGTTGATGTGACAAGGGAAAGCAGGTAGGTTACAGAAAGAGCAAAGTGCAATAAATAGATTCTATTTAAAAAATAAATACAGTCATTTAAGTTTTCCTGAAGATGACTTTAAATAATTCAACAAATGATAATAACAATATTCTTTAAATGATAGCTAAACAATACCTTACAGAGTAACTCACATCAATTTTGTGAGGAGCTACCTATATAAAACATGGCCATATTCAGCAATTCCATTTATTTTGGAAAAAAAATTAACTCAATACTTTAATTAATCCATCTCTAACTCTAAAATAAGGAATATCTTCTGTCATATCATTAAATAAAAAGAAAGTATATAAATGTAGGGATTCCATAGAAGAGAACATAAAAAATATTTTAAATGTTTAATACTTATAAAAAATTTGAAACCTAACTGCTAGGACAACACAAAGTGTTACTAATGGGGTTTGGGGACATTCACATACAGGTTTCTGGTTAAAATTCAGGTTAAAATTCAATCCCAATTAAATGATTTAAAATGTTTCCTCAGTGTAGGATGACAAATGAGCTATTGGCCTTCAGATCTATTCCCAGGAAATGTCTGTATCATTAAAAAATCAGGGACATATTAGGAACATTTCTGGAAATTCGTACAACGGGGTGGCAATGGATAATTCTTTGCACTATTTCCAGAATTTGGTCCTCTGACAGAGGATATTTCCAGCACTCAGAGAAAGAGAGACTATATAATAAACACTCTGGAGTAGAACAGAAGACACGTTCTATTCGACTATACTGCACCCAATTGCTTTTTCCCACTTTGCTTGTCTTTACATATTTGCAATGTTTTTCATGGACCAGGCCAGTTTCACTATAATACTGCACACAGGTTTATATGAGCCTGCAGAGTGCAGATTTGCATGGGATTACAACTGCAGTGCAAATACCATATACAAATTTGTGCATCACATAGTAAATTGTTATGGAAACCCATCAGCATGAACAGATTAACAGACCTTTACATAAAAATCTTCCCTATTCCCTATACAGGTACACTATGGACATCAGTATAGCCATTCCTCCTGGGCTGCTTTGCCAGTGTATGTGATCACCATGACTTAGAGGGAAGAGCTCTAGGAATATGAAGGTAATTCACATTACTTAGTTCTTGGATTTAATTCAACCTGCTATAAGAGGGTGACAAGTTCTTCTTTTTTTGGATGATGATTCTCAGGAGGAATATAACAGGCATATTAATCCTCCTGCATTAACTCAGAGTGTATTTTTTTAAGATACTAATCTAAACATTTTTAGCTTAAACATTTTTAGCTTAAACATTTTTCAGTACTCAACCCAGCCTCAATATGACTTGAGATCTAAACTGAAGAGCTCTAGGGGCACAAATGGTATTTATCACTTTGAAACTAAATAGTAATCCAACAGCACAAAACCTGAAATTTTTCCTTCAAACATTATAGGGACTGGTTTGTGAGATCAAGTATTGAGTTCCTTCCCACTTGGAATTTCCATTCTAATGAGATGGCATTGTATTAATATGTGAAAGACTGTGCTTGCAGAAATATAAACTTCTGACCACATCTCAGAGGAGCCAGATGTGTCTGAGAGGTAGAGGAGAAAGGGTTGTAACCAAATACTTCTGACTTGAGAGGAAAGATTGCACAAACAAGCACTTGTCCCCAAGACCTTGGACACATATTCTGAGAGGAGGAACATTATTATTCTTTTCCAGGGCCAAGTAAGGAATGGTATTTTTCCACTATGCAACACCAGAGAATTTGTTACTATAAAAGTGATACAGAGCAAGGAATCTGATCATGTCCACATCCTTTTCACTTCTTGTGCTTCTTGGATGGCCTGATGTCTCCTCTTGAAGCCGCTGCCTGTTTTCTTGATTTTGCCATGGAGGAGTGTTACATGTCAAATATTTACTAGCCATCTGGATTTAGTCTCCAGTGTCCAAAGAAGCCCATGCTGTAATAAACTGCAGATGTACTTCTAAGCTCTTAACGGCAATAATAAAAATAGAGATTTCATCATTCATTTTAAGCACAGCCTTTAAGGAGTTTCTGTATTAATATGGCCTATCATAAAATGATTAAATTTCATTAGACAATAATAGAGATAGAAGGGATAGAAATATCACAAATCTAGTTCTCTTAAAATTGCACACTTTCCCTTCCACTGTTAGAAAAAATAAATCAGATTACTTGAAAATTTCCTAAGACTGTAAAAAATTTGAAATGTTTTATAAAGGTCTACAAGAATACAAAATGCAGAGAATTGTACACAAAGAATGAGGGGCATGCATCTGCCTTTGAGCTCAGCTCTACTATACAAAGCCAGCTCACAATACAGGCTTGCAACAAATTGGGCAATCCAAGATGCCAAACTCAAAAACTGTATGAAACACAGGGATCATTTGTACACATGGAGCTGAAAAATACTGCTGTTGTTTTCACTCGGAGATTATAATCATATCCCTGGACTGCAGGATAAGGCTGCTTTCTTGGTTCATGAGCATTAAGAAACAACTCTCCCATTGTTAACCTTCCTGAGGAGAGGCTGCAAATGCAGGGTCCTACAGGAAACAAAGATGTGGAAATCATTTAGTGCAACCCTACACTTAGACAGGTGCCACTCTTAGTCTTTTTAATTGATCTAATTTGTTACTTATACCTGTAAAATCACACTGTTATCATCTCTGAACAAGCAATGGAAACCAGAATTTGTCACTGACTAAAGATAGCAGACCAAGTCCTGAAATGGGCTGGTCATATAGACTTACTGGCTTAATTACACAACAGTACATTAGATTGAAATGAGATACTTAGAAAAATCCAAATTACATGCAGGCCTCTTGTTTCTTTATCCCACATTGACACAAAATACAGTTCAAATGCAACTGCTAGAAGAGTAAGTTATAGTCTTCTGAGAGAGACAGAGCCAGACACAGATGCAGGCCTGACTCAGTCAAAGATTTTTGCAGTAAAATTAATTTATAGTGATCTAAAAGTCTATGCTGATAGCATGATGCTCACATCCCAAAGCTGCTGCAATGTCATGACAGGAACAGGAGTATCCTGAAGATGACAGGAACAGGAGTATTCTGAAGGTGACAGGAACAGGAGTATTCTGAAGATGAAGAGCTGGGAGCCTTCTCAGAAGGATAAATTCAGTTATTTAGGATTGTGTAACATTCATAGGACTTAATTTTCTCTCATTGGAATCACTCAGTTCTAAATAAAGTCCCATATATAATAAAAAAGCTGCTTCAATAACACCCATATAACTCACAACTTAAGTTCCCATTTTTCAAGCAGGTTTCCTAGAGTCCAGCTCACCCTTTAAGGCAATCACTTAGACTTCTTATAGCCAGCTCTTGGAAGTCATAGTGTGGAGAAATCATATTTCTTTAATTTTTCCACCTTCTCCCAAGACCAGAGAGATTCATCTCCTTTTGTTTTTTCATCTACCTGTGACAACGCTAGTGGACAGACACAAGTTCCATGATAGACATTCCTCAGTTTCTGAATGCTGAAACCAAATCTTAAGAAAACGGTAAATAGACTGATAGAATTACAGAATCATTAAGGTTTGAAGAGACCTCCAAGATTGTCAAGTCCAACCTTTGACCAAATACCACCATGCCAACTAAAACATTTCACAAAGCATCATATCTGCTTATTTTTTGAATACTTTCAGGGTGGTGACTCCATCATTTCCTTGGGCAGACTTCTCATCCTTTAACGGTTTTTAATTGAAGAAATTTTTCTCAGTATGCAACCTGAACCTCCCTTGGAACAGCTTCACACTATGTTCTCCTGTCCTGTTGCTGGTTGCCTGGAAGAAGGGAAAAACCTGCACCTCATCACAACCTTTTTCAGGTGGCTGTAGAGAGTGATAAGGTCTTCCCTGAGCTGCCTTTTCTCCAGGCTAAAGGTCTCCTCTGAGCCACCTTTTCTCCAGCCACCTTTTCTCCCCCTCAGCCATAGGGCTAATGTTACAGACCCTTCCCCAGCTCTGTTGTCCTTCCCTGGACACGCTCCAGCACCTCAGTGTGAGGTGAATCGAGGGGCCCAAGTATTGACACAGCACTTGAGGTGTGGCCTCACAAGGGCTGAGTACAGAGGGCAATCAGCGCCCTGCTCCTGCTGGCCACACTATTGCTGATACAGGCCAGGATGCCACTGGCCTCCTTGGCTCGTGTTCAGCCACTAATGACCAGACCCCCAGATTCTTTTGTGATGAGCAGCTTCCCAGCCACTCTGCCCCAGACTATAGCACATCACAGGGTTATTCTGACCCAAGGGCAGGACCTTGTTGAACCTCATACAACTGGCCTCAGCCCATCTATCCAGTGTATCCAGATCCCTCTGCAGAGCCTTCCCACCCTTCAGCAGATCAAAGCTCCTGCCCAGCTTGGTGTCACCTGTGAACTGCCTGAGAGTGCATTTGATTCTCTTGCCCAGATCATTGATAAACAGGACTGGCCCCAAATCTGGGTCCTCAGGAGCATCACTTTTGACTGGCCACCAGTTGGATCATTGGCCATCATTCACCACTGCTGTCTGGCCCCAGTGATTCATCCACTTTTTACCCAGTAAACCCAGTACACCTGTCCAAGCAGTGAACAGCCAATTTCTCCTGGAGAATGCTGTGGGAAACAGTGTCAAAGACTTTACTACAGTTTACATAGACTGTATCCACAGCCTTTCCCTCATCCACTAGGCAAGTCACCTGGTCCTAAAAGGAGATCAAGTTGGTTAAGCAGGATGTCCCTTTCATAAACCCGTGCTGGCTGAGCCTGATCCCTAGGCTGTCCTGCATGTGCTATGTGATAGTACTCAAGATTATCTGTTCCATAACCTTCCCTGGAACCGAGGTAAGATTCTCCTTCCAGCTGCTGTTGTAGATGGGGGTCACATGGATACCTTCCAGTACTGTGGGATCTCCCGGGTTAATCAGGACTGAGGACAAGTGAAAGGGAGTGGTTTGATGAGCTCTTCCACCAGCTCCCTCAATATCCTCCATTAGATCCCATCTGGCCCCATAAACCTGTGAATGTCTAGGTGGCACAGCAGGCCACTAACTACTTTCTCTTGGATTGCAGGGAGTCTGGCCTGCTCCCTATCCCTCTCTACCAGCTTGGGGGCTGAGTACCCTGAGTATAACTGATCTTTTTGTCAAAGACTGAGACAAAGAAGGCCTTTCCTCATCATTGGTGGCAATGTTCCCATCTGCATCCAAAAAAGGATGGAGACTATTCTTGCCTTTTTTTTTTTCTTATTATTAATGTATTTGTGGAAATATTTTTTTAATCTTTTGCAATGGTGGTTGCAGATTGAGTTCTAGTTGGGCTTTTGTCTTTTCAATTTTATTTCTACAGAGAATGCAGAGTTCAATTTCCCTTTTGATCCTAAAGCTGCTTTCAAATATCTTTATCTGTGAGTAATTGTTCAGCTGTCCTAACCTTTGATATAATGTTATTGTTTGAGCCACAAGCCTCCCAGACATTAGTGATGCTACCCCAATGCTGTCATGTTTGCAGTATGGAGAAATGTCAAGCCTCAGCTCTGCTGGGCACGTGACTCCCAGTGGTAGCAAAGATATCAAAGTAGCAAAGATGCGGAGTTAGTCCATGCCTGGCACCAGCCTCATACAGAAAAGGGACATGATGGCCTGAGCTTCTCCTACAATGCAGCTTACAGAAGAAGAATGTCCTTGTCACAGCCAGCCATGCTGCGCCTTCTCGAGCAGAGCAGAAGCTCAGAGCACAAGTCAGTCTCTGTAATGTTATTTATCTCATGACTTTAAAAGCACTACAGTTAATTAAGATTATTTCCTTCTACCCTAAACTGTGAAACCTCTGAGATATTGAAAGAACACAGGTATTGATGGCGAGAAGACATTAATGCAATTTGCAAGGACAACACAGGCAGTATTACTCTCTTATCTCCTTTCTCAAAGTAATGTGCATTTTTCTCAAATCTGTGTTCTGACGGTCATGATGGAATGTAGCCTTCAGGTTTTGACAGACATGATTATAAATTTCATAATTTTGGAATCAGACAAAAAAGGATGGTGCTTCACATTTCACCTGATATGCTTTTTTCCTAAATAAACTCTCAAATTGAACCAGTGTGAAAGGATTTTTGAATAGGGTATGCTTGAAGATGCTAGTTCAGATAGAACAGGGACTTGAGTTTAAAAGAATTTAAGTAAATGGTGGATTCTCTTATTTGGAAACAGTCTTAATTCAGTTTACTCTAGTTCATGAAGTTTTGTCATGTTAAAGATCCCTTAAAATTTTGAAACACAGTTTCCTGTGGAATTGATGTAGTTTAAGAATTCACTTTAGAAATCAATTCAGATTAACTTTTTTCAAATCTTAAAAAAAAAAATTGCCAGTCATGATAGGCGTTCACGAGTGGATCAGATATGAAACCTTGCAATATTTGTTTAAGGGATATGATATGTGTAGTTTTGATTTTTATTTAGGTATATGGAAAATATTTAAAGCTCTTCAGTCATGAATGCAGCTTTTGAACCAAAATAAAGTGTTTTCAAATTATTATTTGAAAATCCTGCCTCCTAATCTGCATGGCAAATTCAGTATGGGAGACTTTGTGGAGTATAAGAAGAAATTGACACATTTTTGTCTTAGGAGTAGAATAGAAATCAATTACATGAAAATTAAATTTTAGCTCCCCATGCTACATTAATTTTAAGTTTTATAACTGAACTCATCTTATTGGGACAATACTGTTGGCAGCTGTATTTAATTTAGTAATTTCATCTTTTTTAATAGTTGAGCTTGCAGAAAAAATCTCTTGGATATTGATTAGAACTGCTAAGAGCAAAACTTTTCAAGGAATTAGAGAGGATTGGACTTAAAATATTTCCAAGGGAAAGTGACCAAGCATCTGTCTTGCAGAGAAAAAATAATATAATGACATTTATTCATAAGAGTGAAATAAATATTTTTATCAGGCAGCCAGTGGTTGTTATAACATGCTTTTTTAATCCACAATTGTACTCTGCCAGACATATGCAGCATAAAATAGCGAGCAACAGATGACTCAGCTTCTAAAATAGTTGTCAGAGCACAGATTTGGAAGTTCAGACAGCAAAAAGTAAACTAGAGGAATGATAGCTACCAGAGAGTTGAACATTTCTACAGGTGCCAATAGACCTTGCAAGCTGAATTTTGGTATTCAATTTTGATTTTAACATATATGCATCTCAGTTTCATAAGTTTAAATGTTTTTACACTGCTGAAGTATGCAGAGAAATTACAGAATCACAAGATTTTATTAGTTTTAACAGAGAAGCAACAGTTGGTTTAATGTAGACTGTTTAGTTCTACTGTTCCCTTTTCTAGTGTAACAGTAATAATAAAACCTGAAATATAAGTCTCAGGGTTTTATTTGCTTGAAGTAGAAGAATGGGCAAGGCTTTTTCAGCATATAGCAGCTCCATAAGTAAGAGTTGTCTCAATCTTTTCTTGCTTTAAGATCTCATTGTGAAAAGTGAGGTGGAAATTATTGTTGCCTGGCATTGCACTTCTGACTCCACAGCTACATTTTATGAGGCTTGTGTGCAATTAGCCAGTTCGTTATTTTATCCTAATTTTATAATAAATCACTTCACTCTTTTTCTCTCATCCATCATCAACTTATCTGCCCGCAAGTTAAAATGGTACCAATTATTAATCAAGGCCAGAGGCACCCGTTCCTGCATAGGAGCACCATGTTTCAACTGTCAGGTGGCATCCATCCCAGCCTCTCTTTGTCAGCAATAAAGAAAATGAAATTGGACTAATATGAATCTCATTTCTGCCCTGATTAAAGGCCTACATTTTCCCTAGGCATTGCCTGACCAGGTCCTGACTTGTGAGATATTCAATGTTCTTGTAATGTCATTCGGACACAGCGTGCCTGTCTCCTTAGGTCATTGTTCTTCAGATTCACTTGTTTTACATGGAATATAGGCTAGAAAATCTAGACTTCCTTTGGGGTGTTAATTAAGAGAAGCATCCAAAATTAATCAGCAAATTCACTAGGGCGAAGGGGAGCTGTCTGAAGGCCTGGATATAAAATGCACTTCGAGTACAGGGAAATGAGCCTTCGGCTATTGACAAAGAAAAAACAAGTGCACAGACGGCAATCTGACATAAAAATTCATATACGTATACAATTTTACATTCATTTTCCTTGTCAGCTTGTCACCTTTAATTATAAAGGTTGATTTGCTATTTGGCAGATCTGGAAATTGTAAACGCTTGGCCATTTGAATATCATCATATGGTCAATGTCTTCAGAAAAGAATGACACAGGACATACCAGGAAAGGAACATTGTAAAAAACAAACTGGACTTCTCTGATCCTCACCTGGAAGGATTTTGCAAGTCTTCAGGATAACTTTAAATTTAGCTATAAAAACACACAAGTTATGACCATCCACACTCAAACCATTGTATTAACAAGTTGCTAGTCCCCACCCCTTTTTTTACTTAGAGTAGTTTCTAATCTTAATTTCTTTAGTTCTTTTATCACTCAGTCCATTCCAGTGGTAGTGTTTGGTGTGAAGGATTTGCATAGACCTTCAGGCTACTAATGACCTTTACGTGGAAACAGCAAATTCTGGTTTGCCCAGTGAAGAAAAGATGAAAAAAGATAAATGCTAAGCCCATATCATGCAGATACTTCAGAGAGAAGCTTTTTATAAAGTTAAGAATTTCAAGATGTTTGCTTGTTTTCAGTAAAAAATAATTTAAAAGTGAGTTTTTGTAACTGAAAATAAGACTTTTTATTTATACCTTGAAGGAAGCCCATGAGCTCAGGTTTCAGAGGGTGCCTGTTTTAAGTTCTTTTTGTAGTTCCATCTTTCTTATTTACCAGTTGTCTCTGGTTTTGTGCAGTCTTTCACAAGCTACCATCTTTTTAATATTACAGGATGTCACAGCCACATTGCTCAGAGTTTCAGGTATCACTATTACTCTTCCTGAATTCCCACAGACCTATTAAAAATACAAAAATAGGCCTTAAAATACTACAGATCTGTGCAGCAGCACACATCACGGAACTTTAGCTTTCAAAATCTGTTCTGATAGAGAAAATGTTACTTGAACCACCTATTGACTCCTGATAAACTTAAAATGCAGGCAGGTAAATTGAAGAATCCAGACAAAGTAGATTTTTTACTGATTTTTGAAGCCTTCCCTGATGTTATGGAACAGTAAACATGCAGTGTAGAGCTCCATATACTGAAACCTGGCACTGTGATGTTTACTTCAAGTAACTGCTGCACAAGAAATAGAATATTCTGAACTGGACTGATACTATGCACTGCATCAGATACTAGTTTAATATTCTCATTCCCTACTTTTTTAATTCAATACCTTTATCCCTAAGTGGATGTAATAAGTTAGTCTTATACCACTGACTTTTCAACTACTGTTTTTTTTGAGAGTTTTTTACTATGGATAAAGGAAGATTACCAAGGGTACTGAACCCACCTAAAGACCTTTTTTCCTTACTTGTTTTTACATGGTAACAAAAGGGAACTAATTATTGGTCACCTATACTGTCAGGGGAAATTGTGAAAATATATAGGAGAACGGTCCTCATGCCAAGGGTTGCCAGCAGTTCTCTTTGTGATTTTGAAATATGATGAAGTCAGGTCAAAACTTGCAAGATTAAGTATTGTTATTTATACCTTTATATCTAGAGGAAAGCAGTCAGTGCACTGCAGAGTACTTGCCACTCTTTTTGTTTAAAATTATTGCCAGCCTTGATAAAATCAATGATCCCATGACATGAAACCTGATACCAGCTTAGGAGGTTCATGTTGTCTACCATCTCAGACAAGGTGGGACACAATCACAGCTCTGTGATCTGCTATTCCTTTTCTCCAGCTAATTTTATTTTATAACTATAAACATTACCTTTGATCTTCCTTTCCTTCATCTCTGCTTTTGAGAAAAGGTTCCAACCAGGCAACCAGAAAATCAGTAGATTTTCCAGCACTAGGTGAGCATGATCATGGCCTTGGTGTGTTGTTTATACTCACTAAACCTAAATGCAAAATGAACAAAAAAATAGGAGTAGAAATAAACCCTTTACAGATATTCCAACAAGAATTTAAGAACTAAGTACTAATCAGAAAGTAAATCTCTTTACAAATTTTAGGTTTCCTCTAAATAAACCAAAATTATTATGGGAATACTATTTTATATTATACCTACAAAGATTCTATGGAATCACACAAAGATGGTGTGGCCCTCTATTTTCCAAAACACTTTTATCCCATCAGTGAGCAAAAGTAATTAGAACCACTGAAGATCTGAATGCCAGTAAAACTTGCAGAGACATACTTAATTAACCAATAATTAATGCATAGTAAATTAAATTTTTTAGTAACTTAAGCCATTTCCCTAGCTATTTTTCCCTTACCTTTTTTTCAGGACTTCACAGGGTAATTTTGTTACATTTTCACATTACCAAATTCCCAAAGCTCTACAGAAGAGCTCTGTTCTGCAAGGACTGCAGTTACTTGTAGCCTCCCTGCAGTTGAGTGCCTGAAAGCAAGTGCCAGGCTAGCAAGGGATACCTGCCATCTGCACACTGTGATGGTGGGTGGGCTCCAATCACAGGGGACAGACATTATTCTTTCATTACCTGCCTTCATATTTAAAAATTTTAATACCGTGAGGCTGACGCATTTATTGTTCAGACTTCCTGCTAAAGAAAAGTGAAGCCAGACAATATTTGCATCTCTCAGGATCTGTTTACTGAGTATCATTTACTTGGAAACAGAGCATTAGCTTTCTTCTTGCTTTAATGGCAACTGTTTGCTGGATTATTAAATTAATATTAATCAATAGGAATTGATTTTGTGCACTACTTAAAGTGTGGTTAATATCAGAGTTTATCTGCACCACTTGGAGTCGGAATGTCAAAACTTGAAGTGAATGAAGTTTCATTCTTGTACCATGGTCTCTTCCTAAATGAGAGAAACTGCATATATCCTTCTGCACTGGGAAGTCTTTGATGCTGCAGGGAGCCTTGCCAGTTAATCCTGTAGACTCATGAGTGGAGGTCAAGAGAGAAAGGACATTTCCCGCTTGAAAACTAAAGTTTTAGGACTATATCTTCACACATCAGTAGGGAAAACCTGATCAGTGACAATGGCAAAACCTTCCACGTTTGGGATCCAGGTGTGCTCTCAGCAGAAGTAGTTTGGGGCCATATCAAGAGGATGCATGTACACTCCACATGTCAGGTGCTCCTCTGGTGGAGAGCTGTTCCATAGCATACAAGGTACAATGTAGCATCTTGGCTAATGAGGAAGAGAGCACGGAATATTTAGTGTTGCCTCCCTGCAGCCCAAAATGCAGGGGGCCAATGCCAAACCAGGCCCTGACATATTTGCAGTATTGTCCCCAAACTCTTGGTGTAACAGACAATTAAATATGGGCCTTTCTCAGCTGAAGACATCTAGCAGAACAATTGCCTCAGAGCTGTTTTGGCTGAAGAAGTGTACCCTCTTTACTTTAGAGTACATTAAGCACATAAGAAGTTTTGGTCTGGTCTGCTCTCAGATCAGTTATGAGGTGAGTTGGTCTTGGATAGACGGCCACCAGCCACTCTATCACTACTCTCCTCAGCAGGATGGGCAGGGGGAAAATAAAATGAAAAAAAAAAACCTGTGGGTCAGATCAAGGCACTCTAATAAAGAAAAAGCAAAGGCTGCGCACAGAGCCAAAGGAAAATGTGTTGCTTCCCATCAGCAGGCAATTCCCCCCCACCTCTCACAAAATAGGGCTTCAGCATGCATAGCATTTGCCCGGGAAGACAAATGTAATAACAAATGCCCACTCCCAACTCCCCCTACTCTTCCTACCCCCTCTTAGCTTATACTGCTGACATCCTATGGAATGAACTCTCCCTGTGGTCACTTTGGGTCTGCTCTCTGGGCTGTGTCCCTTCCCAAGACTTTGTCCACCCCGGTCTACTGGCAATGTGGGAATGTTGGAGAGACAGCCCTGATACTGTGGAGCACCAGTCAGGAGTGGACAAAACATAGGTGTGTTACCAACACCTTTCTAGCTATCCATGCAAAGCTCAGCACTATGGAAGCTACTGTGGAGAAAATTAATTCCATCTCAGCCAGATCCAATACACCCTGTAAATTTTTTGGGGGGAATCTTGACTGAAATAATAGGTTAAGCCCTAGATTATGTTGATATCCTGTTGAGATTATCAATAAGGGGCTTAACTTGGCTTTGGCTCCAGTCCAGTCTGTATGCTTTCAGTTAGCTTTCTGCAGCAAGCAAGAAAGAGCCATGGAAGGATGGTGGGTAGGGGGTGGGTGGGAAGAGATCCAGAGTGCACCTTGTCTTATGAAGCATAGATTTGGGAAAGGACTGTGGAAGCAGACCCTGGATCCACAATAAAGTGCATACACATATATAATCCTCTTCATCCTTTTAAAGAAAATATATGTATAAACCCAGTTATTTTTCATCATTCATTTTAAATGCAATTTATTTAATTTTAAAATTGAGGCTTCATCCAATTTTCTGAAAACACCGTTGACTTTGTTAGGACTTTGGTTTGAACCCTGATTTTCTTCTCTTTGTTCTGTTTTCAGCATATGGAAATTGTCTGGCATCAAAATAATGAGTAACTGAGAAACTGTGGAATAGCATGTTACACTATGCAGAGCAGTTAGATAAAATACCCGCCAATCCTACTTCATATTTCAAAGATATGCAGAATTATATGGTTTTTTAAGGTAATACTTCTATCACAGTGAGACTTGGCTTCTAAATTTTACTCTTAAATAATTAATAAATAAACCAAAGATGACTGCATGGAGGAGCACAGCTCTGATTTACCCACGCTTTATTGTGATTGTTTTCATCACACAAACTAGTTGCCCATACTGAGTTACAGATGTGAGACTTTGGGATTATGGAAGCATCAAACTATGTCAGACCCTCCCAGCTATTGGAAAATTTTAAAGCCATCACATTGACATTAGGAAGTATTAAAGAGGAATCAACAAGTAAGTAACTATTACAGGAATCAACAAAAAGCAATCAAACAAAATACTCTACAAAACAAAAATAAAAATAAAACCAAAACAAAAATCAAACAAAAAAACCTAATCAAACCACCAAAATCCTGTAGGTGCTGAACTACAATTCAACACAGTTAATACCAGTCCTCACGCAGTTAGAAAACTGCTTCTGTCTGTTACAAGGAATAATTGCATATCCTGGTTTAAATTGCTTGAAAGAAAACTAAAAAAGAGCAGAGGACAGAATAATATCATTTGCCTAAGGATTTGGGGAAGGTGTAGTTCAGACACTGACAGGAGGCT
This sequence comes from Euphonia xanthogaster, assembly GCA_034509185.1. Classification (NCBI taxonomy): domain Eukaryota; kingdom Metazoa; phylum Chordata; class Aves; order Passeriformes; family Fringillidae; genus Euphonia; species Euphonia xanthogaster. The sequence goes on from JAYDZK010000001.1 coordinate 86,011,359, forward strand.
GTGGATACATCTTCACCCCAGGGGTAAAGACAGCCAAGACAACTGCCAGTGAAGTTGCTTGGCTCTACAAGCAGGATATCTAAGTTTGAGGAGCACCAGTGCTGAGCTAATAATCACTGATGATTTATGAACTCCTTGACAGGGCTTATCAGCTTGTCACAGGGCTATGATAACTCACTGAGACTGTCTCCAGAGGGTTTGTGGTTTTGTGCTGCATGGACTGAGCAAAGGTCCTCACTGCTCCTCACTGGGAAATCTCTCTTGAGATGCCACTCTTAAGTGGCAGAATATTGCTAATTTCAGTAGTTTACTTTTACCTACTCAAGAATAATCCCTGGTAAATTTAGCATGCCTGCAGCCTTCAATATATAGTATTATATATTTTCTATAGTGTTTTTCCAAAGGAGATAATCTGAAAATGCTGGGCTTACTGAAGTGTCTGCAGCATGCTGCAGGAGGGTTTTCAGTCTAACTCCTTACTCTGGAGTAGAGGGAGCTGCAGGACTTTCTTTCAAGAAAGTTAGTGGCTGCATACTACACTGTGGAGGATGTTGCACAGGGGTCAGAAAGTCACTTAAATTCCAAGAATTTCTACCTCCTGTGTTCATCTAGCTAGAAGGCACTTCTAGACTGCATCACACTCACAGTTTGGTTCATAGTCCTTGGGTTTCCTCATGTTACTGTGCTCTGTTTGGTTGCACAGTGTTGTTTGGTTCCTGCAAACGAGATACTCTCAGGGTGGATTTCAGAGAAAAGTAAATGAGGCTGTCCACTTCAGAGGTGCACTTGGTGTGGTACATTCCCTAATGCAGACATAAGCATTTGGATGTTGAGGAGGTTGCTTTGAGCCATGTGTGAAATGAAGATGCTCAGACCTGGAGATCACACTAAACCTGGACTGAAGTGAAAACTTGCAACCACAGGATGCAGGGCTTCAGCACTGACTGCTGTGATCTACTGATTTACTCTTATCATACTGAATTATTTGCTAATGTAGACGCAGCATTAATCCTTCTTTTCTAATCACATACAAAGTTCACTGCACACTGAAATGCAGACAAAAGTGCTTCTTTGTGTAATGTTAAAAAACCTGATTGCATGTTTAGGATCAGTAGGGTTTCCACCTTGTATTTCAGGGTGTTGTGATTTTCCCCGAGCAAGACGTTATTTAAAAAAAAAAAATCCAAAGTGTCTGAAAAATCTAGAAGTTCATGCAATTCCAGAGACACCTCCTGAAAAATAAAGATGGAGACCTACTTTTACTCACCAATAATACATTGATTTTTTTTTGGTGGAAAAAAAAGATTGACCTTTTTTATTGCATTCATTATTATCTGAAGCCTTTTTTCCAATTTGAGCTCATGGAAAGTCTCCGTAATTCGGGTGACGAATCTAAAGCTGCTTTTGCATATTTCCATACAGACTTTCGAAGTAACACACACACTGCCTTTTCCTGAACAAGACAGACTTTCATATTTCCTATTTTTTTTTAAATATGCTTATTGTTCAGTAAATTGTGAAATAAAGAGGTATTTAGGAAAACAACAATCCCATCTGTACTCCTGGGAAACAGCTCACATTAAATATTACCGCACCCACCTTTCCAGCAAAACCTGGCAAAGGGGTGAGAAAATGACAGTTTATTGATATTTTATTTCACATAAGTGTTTCATACCTTTTGACCCTGATGACATAAGAAGGGACCTGGTCTCACAGCACACAGAATTTTGATCCAAACTGTCCAAAACAAAAGATATTATGAGCTGCAAGAAGATAAGGTTATTTTAGACCACCCCATTGATTTTTCAAATTGGGTGAGATTAAAGCACTTGCACATTTTTCAGATAATGGGATTTATCATGTAAATCATTGGGTGATCCAAATAAACATGACAGTGGTAAAACAACATCTGTATCTGAGAACTTAGTTGTAGCCAGGATTCCATTACACATGTGAAGATTTCAGTTTCTATCTCTGTAATGCCAAAAGTTACATTTATAAGCTACCAGGTAAAACTGGTAAAAATAGAAATTCCTGTGTTTCTACCTCAGGAAAATACTCTATTTTTTTCAGGTAGAATTTCCTTTTTTGCTCTTTGTCCACAGAGAAATTTTGTCAGGATAAACAGAGCAATATTACTGCCTGTCCCTAAGCTTATGAGCTGTTTCCTAAGTGACAGATGGGAAAAGCAAATCTGAAGTAGTTAATGTGCATTTCTGTTAAGCAACAAAACCAGAACAAATATTTAATTAGTTACTTTCTTAAATATTCTACTATATGAAGAAAATGTGTACATGTACACTTCAATATACATGTATATAAAAGAGTAGAACTCTGAAACTTTCCTTTCCTTTAATGCCAAGAAAAGCAGCCTTCCTGTAACACTGCCTGCTTTCAAATTTTGCTTCTTTTCCAGTCTAAACAATATTTTGAAAATGTTCGCTTGTACAAATTAACACCATCAAGATTTTTTTTTAAAACCAAGGTCTAATTTTAATGATAATATTTCACCTATAAAAAGTGAGGATAACAAGTTTGTATTCATACAAAAGTGTTAATTAATGAAAGACAAACCTTTGCCAGTTATTGACACATTCCTCTGTAATCCTGTTATGTGGAACATTCTAATGAAGTCATAGTTTATTACTAATGATCTAGCTTTGTTTAAAAAAAAAAACCTGTGAGGGGGAGGGGGGGGTTGAAATAATTTATTTGCTTTGGTGTATTTTTTATCACAGCAGGTAAGAATGCTGCATTTTGACTGCCACATTGTATGCAGGATGAGGGGGTATGACCTCAGAAGCAGCAATGGAGAACTTGCTCTTTCACACTTCAGCACACACTGCTGTGAACCAGCACTTTGGTCATATTATCCCTGCACCACAAAGCTGTCCGCTAATTATCTCTGAATACGAATTTTATTGGACCTTAATTTTCAGTAATGGGGCCTGATAGTTTGAGAAGAAAGACAAAAGAAGGGTCCCTTTGTTTTTCCCTCACAATAACCTTCTAGTGCTGGAGCTATGGCAGAACTCATTAAACTTGAACAATGAGTTGAAATATGACCGTGTTATTTTTGTCCCTGCCCCCAAACCAGGCTGGTCCTGTCTGCCAGCCTGTCCATCTGTCTAACGATATGGGAAGAGACGTCGATTCTGTGGTGGACACTGTTAAAACACATCCCAAACTCCCACCCAATCACCGGGAACATGAATCTCAGCAGAAATTAGATTCTTTTGTACATGCTTGGCAAGATCTCATGGCGAGTTCAGCAGCAATTCGGATGCTGTAGAGAGGAGACTTGAAAATCCTGATTAAGCCAGGTTAGACTAAAGCTGATTTGTGTTTGAGGTGCCCTGAGGAAATAGATTCACACTAGCTAGAAATAGTGTTATTCATCTAAACTGTGAGTTAAAAGAAACTAACACTAAAACAAAAATAGTGTGTGCAGTTAATTTGCGAAAGACTTTAGGGTTCTGCTCAGCTGAGAGATGGTAGAAGTTTTTGTACTGTCTTCAAAACTTGGCCATCACAAGGCATCTTCCACTAAGCAGCAGAGCTCTTAAAATTTATTGCCTTTGAATTCAGGGTTTTTGCTCTAGTTCTTCGGTCTCTGCTGAACACAGGGCTGGCAGTTGTGCTGTAGTTCATAAAGTAACATAGCTCAGGATAGACATGAATGCAGCTAAAAATCAATGGATTATTCAAAACATAAATAACCTATTTTACTGAATTGGAGTTATTTGTTTTCATGTAAAAAATTCCCTTTCTTCCAGGATTGTCTTATTAAGTCATTGTAATTGCCATTTGGATTGCTCACAAGCACTTCTCTCCCTCCTGAACAGTGCTTATTGTCTATGAGAACCATCAATGTGTTTTTGGAAGATATCTTCCTCTTAAGCCTTTAGGTATCTCCTCTGTCCAAAATACTGCATCAGATGTATTTCATACAATTCTGAGAGTGACATATTTGTGGGAAATTTACATTAAAAATGAGCAATCAACACCTGTTCTATCCAAACAAACCTTACCACTATCCACTTTAGGATTCTCTTGTGCACCTGAAAAGTTGTACATAGCCTAGTTTTTAATTTTCTCTTAATTTTTGTATAACATGCTACAACAACAAAATGGAATATTACAAGTTATATTGTTATTTTCCTTTATATTCAGCCTAAATTTTCTTTCTGCTAGGTGCTATTCAATTATTCCTAAGTTAAGGTCATCAATATAAACCCCAGCTTGTATGTACAAACTGATTAAAGAATAAATTTCTAAACAAAACAATATTAAGGCAGCCCCCTCCCCCATCTCTGTGCCCTCACAGAGAATTGACACACATTTAGAGGCACATAAACTCATGTCTAGCTAGGATTGGGAGCCTGCTGAAAAAATTGCCATTTTGCAGAGTGGAGAAAGAGGAGATTGTTTCAGAGGTATTATAAATACATATATATTTATACTTATATATGTCTACGCACAGAAATTCATATCCACATGCATGCCTATACACATATGTACTTATATGAAGACTGCAAAGCAAAAACTCATTTCATTTTGACTTAACCTATTCCATGAATTTTATTTTAACATTCCATATCAAAACAAATAATCTATTCTGGTAATAGTATTGCTCTTTTTATTATCCTGAGTATTTAAAGGCTGAAATAATTAGTAGCTCTACACTAACTCAATTTACAAAACTGAACATCTGGTTAACACAATGTGACTGTAAAGATTTTGATTTTCAGTGTATGAAAAGATGCTTATTCTGCAAGCTTTGTGTACTAGAATAGTCTGCATTTGATTGTAAAGTAAATCAAAATAAAATCAGAAAGGGGAAAATATTTATTAACAGGCAGTAATTGAGTGCCCTTCAATGATATAATTTTCACTTACTTTTTACATCATATAAAAGTCTGATTCTTCTGTCATTTTCACATTTGTCAGTCAGTAGTAATTACACTGAGATCAGCAGAGAGACCAGTATTGAAACTGGCATAAGAAAACAAACATTGGGAATATACAACTTCTAAGTATAGCATTTGGTTAAACTTCTTAGCTGCTTTTTGAAGAATTTTGAAGATATTTATTAATCATGCATTTTATTTCACTAATCTTAAAATCTCTCCGTGGTCTAATGCCAGATTAATTGAGGTAGTTGTACTTCTATTAATTTTATCTTTCTTTTAATTTTGACACCGTAAGTGAGCCATATGGAAAAATGTCAGTCTGATATTTGAGAAAGAGCGAACTAAAAAATAGCCTTGATCTGTGATAAAAGTGCACTGAAAAAAAAAATCCAAATAACACAAATCATATTTATCATGCCTCCATTAAAAGATTTTATTTGTGCTGCATTTCTCATCTAAATAAAGCAGTGAGAGTAGAGTTTGTGCACACCTCTGCTCTTCGCTGGGTGTGTGGCCCCGTTTGCCTGCTGGTAACACCCGGCAGGAGCCGTGCCCCTGACAGCTTACACCAGCAGTGGTTACAGGAACTGGCTCTGGTCTTCCAGTGGGAATCCCTGGATGCCACTGGGAGAGAGTGAGACAGCAGTGGAAGGTACTGTATGTCCAAATAAATGTATAGTGGGTACCATATGTTCCTTTCCAACAACCGCTACATTGCTGCATTAAAGTTCAAATTCCAAGCATTCAAGGATGTAAACATATTAAACAATGCATCTATTTGTGCAAAAGCATTCTTTATGAGGGACATCCATGTGCTTTTAATCAGTTTCATGCTGAATGAAAGAAAACTGTAAACTATGCATTAAAAGAAGGTTTAGAGAAAGTTATTTTTCCCCTATCTTCTGCATCCTAATTCAATGCTTCCCCTTGCTTTCAGTGATAATATAAGTAATCTTCTAGCAACATTCATGAGGAAAGTTTGATGTGGATTTACACCAGTGGAGCTACATTACAATGGGTAGATTTAAGGTATTACAAAATGAGTTTTTGGATTTGTTACAGAGGTATGAAACCCCTAAGACACAGGCAGATAGGACTTCCAACATATGGCAACCACTCTTATTATAAAACAAAACAGTGTTAAGTCAAAGTACCTGATTACAATTCACTAGTGCTATGTAGCTCTGATAGCAGGCTTATATTTAATGCCATAGAAACAATATAATTTATTTTTCTGTCTTCCCTTATCCCTTCGTTATTGGGTTTGTAGGCTTTGAAACCTTAAGCAAAAGGACAAAATATAAATTATAGAAAACATCAAAGTATAGTGAAATCAAATGACATTCCTTACAATCCTGACAGAGGCAGCTAACACATTTCTTATGTGCAGTTTGGTCGAACTGCTATCACTGCAGAGCTTTAGTGTTTATAATTAGTAATCTTTTGGGAGCTACGGTAGCACACTTATAATGTCAAAAATATTTAATTGAATGCAATAGTTAACTTGGCCGTGCAAAAATTCATTTGATAATGAGTTAATCTGGCCAAGATTTTACCCTGTTATCAAAGGGATCATTAGGAAAAAAACATAGCTATATAATTTTACTACATGCTACTTCTTCAGCTAAGTCTGTTTATAGATTTCTCTTAAATTGCCTACTTTGAGATGTAGATTCTGGAGGCAGAGCATCTAACACTGCACCTACTCAAATCTACACATTCAGTACTAAATACAATTTTTTTGTGAACATTTTATCATCTAAAGCATGTAAACTGAGAAATGTGTGACTATGATGGACACGTCAAAAGGAAAATCACTAAGCCCCGTAGCCTAATAAACAAAATTCCGTTTGGGAAATGAATTGACTGACAAGCAGTTCCTAACAAATAAATGCACATTAGATTCAGATGCATACCGGAGTATCAAATAACTAGATAATTTATCACCAGTCAAATTTAAAACCACGTTTTCTTGTCTTGGTCCATGGTTCCCATGCACTGCTATCTTATTAACAAGACTTTAATTCTCATACTGACACACAAGAGTGTTGTACTCTAATGAACTGTCTGCTCCTTGCTGAAATCTGGTGGTAATGTAGGATGTTAGTTACAATAATGATAATCTTTAGTATTTTTAGCCTGTCAGAATCTGCACAGCCAACAACAACCAGTCTTTTACTAAAACTCTACCTCATCAAACTAACTTAATTAGCAATTCAACTCCTTATTTTTGTTTTGGATTCCCCTCTGGCTACTAATTAAAGCTTAATCGAAACTGCTGAACTGAGGTTGTAAAGAATTCATTAATATTAAAATTAGCCCCAACAATTTTTTTGGGCTGGTGCAATTTGTATTTGTTACTGTCAGGGTTTGAAATTCAGCTGAATTGTTAAGAAAGCTGCACCAGAAATTTGCTGTATATTCATATTATAAGCAGGACAAATACGATGAATTCCAATAGTTGAACAAGTGATTCATGTTTTGACCATGCACAGTTCACATTACTTGTGTCACTGTTTAACACCAACAGACAAAATATATTTTCAGATCATTTTTCCAAAGTCATCCGCATTTCTTTATCCTCCTAAGTGCTTTCATATTTTGGATAAAAGGGAATAAAAGGCTCTGAAAAAAAGGGAAAAGATTGATTTTATGTATTATCTTGACAAGATTAATATGTTTGAAAAATGAACAGATTTACCACTTCACTTTGATTTTTCCACTTTTCTTAACATCAAAGATTACTCCAGCTGCAATAATGGTCATTTTGAAAACTAAGAACAACTGAACTATGAGCTTCTGTTAAGGATGTGTTTTTGCTGGTAACATATATCTCATTGAATTATTTTTTAGAAGGGTGTAATACTTTATTTTTTAAATTACAATCTCTGCTCTATAAATTATTTAAATATATTCTTTTCTGAATTCAGTTTATTCTTTGTAATTAGTTTAAATGTATTTTTAATTAAATTGCTTAGCTTAAAATAAGAAATGAATTTATATTTAAATATTACTAAATACTCTCAACAATATGAGTGAAACATACTTGCGTTTGTTTCTGTAAATTTCATAAAAATGTAAATAAGAAAGGCATTCTTTTTATAGCAGATAAAAATGATTTTCATAATTCAAGTTCACTTTTAATTTTAACTTTTATGTTTTAATATTTTTATCGGAACATGTATATTTATTTTACCCTACAGGAAATTTTTTCAAGAATGTTTATAGGAAACAAACTTGTTAGGACTAAAATATACAGCAACTAATACTGTTTAACATATTTTATTAAATATAAACATGAAGATTATTTATATAATGCAAAACTTTACAAAAATATACATGAAAAATTACATATGCATCTAGGTTTCATTTAAATAACATTTATGACAAAACAATCATGCACATATTTAAAAATCAACATATGTCCATTTTTTACTTCCTGACTAAATCAACAATGGCATACAAGGCACACAATTTAAAATCTTGGTGACAATTTCCATGAAGTTATTCAAATACAATTTGACTTCTGACAAGAGGATGTAATTTATAAAACAGAACATGCCTATCAGTGGAACCTAAATTTGCATAATGAGGATACTTTCATTTCTGCAAGCACAGTTTTTGACATCCCAACTTGGAGCGCTGGAAGAATCTGGTGAAAAATGTCAATATACATAAGCAGGAAAATGATTAATAAAATACCCGTAACATTTATCTGATTTGAGTAAACAAAATAAATTTTGCTTGCAAAAACTAATGATTTTGAAAACTATAATAATGTGTTTCTTTAAGGTGTAGAAGTCTAGCACTGCCTTCAGCCGCAATCAGCCTTGAAAACTAAGGGAGGTGTTCTGAGTTTATCATTAGCTGATAAAAACACTGTTCTGACATTAATGTTATGCATTTTTAAATCAGTGTTTTGATTTAATTCTCTCTTGCATTTCATGTAAATATACTGAAATATACTGAAATAGAAGAGAGGAAAGAAATAAAAGCCTTTATCCTTTCTTTAGTTGATAAACTGGAAATTGCTTCTTAACTTGGTCAGCTGGATAAGAGCATTCATCATTCTTGAACTGGAAAAAAAATAGCTCTTTGCCCTCCTCAATTTTATTTTTTTTTTTTGAGTTGTTATTTCAGGTAAGCTTATGATGAGAGCTTAAATTCAAGAAATTCTGGAATAAATTTGCTTTAATTCAGCATCTCTTACCCACCCTACCATAAAGGATAGCATCAGATGACAATCAAAACCAAGTCACCTTTATGTCTCAAAACCAGAACTCAGGCACGCTGAAACAAATTTATTTTAGGTTTGCTTAAGAAAACATGGACTGTCAAGACCCAGCAGTAGAATAACACTGTTAACTTAAAAAAAAAAAATTAAAAAATGATACCAGAAATTTGGCTTTCCTTTATGCACATTACTAATAAGATCATCTAGAATTAAAACTTAACAAGAAGACTTCTATTTCATTAATCTTGCTGCTTGTTTATAGCTTCCTAGTTCCCTAAATTATGAAATTATGCCTGGCTTTCTTTTGTTTCTTCTGAGCTTCACTTTATGGTCTCTCTGATATTTCTATTGAACTGCAAATATTCTGAGGGGAATTGCTTTGAAAACAGCTTTTTCACTTAAAAAAACATAAAACTTGTATATAAAATATATGTACAGACTCTGAGGCAGATAAACATTTTTGCTGGCCTCCACTGCCATAAAATTTAGAACATACAATAAGAACAGAAGAATAAGGAAAAAAAAATGCAAAACAAAGCAAGGAGGCAAATCTCAATGCAAAGTATTCATTTAATTCTAAATCACATTTGTTTATATTCAAATTAAAGAACTAGATCATGGCTTTGAAAACAAATTCATCATCTCATCATGGGCTTTACTTAGGTTGATACTTCTCACACACACAAACCATTTATTAAAGTGAAGGAAGAGCAGGTCACCCTTATTTATTTGAGACATGGCTATAAAACTGGCACTTTTGCAATTAAATAACAATCAACATCTAAAAAATTTTTTTTATTTCAAAACACATTGAAAATGTTGCCTGGTGTAAGCAGAACTGGAACATGACTGTCACTGCCAACTACAGAACCTTGATTTAGAGAAAATAAAAAGAAAAATGATACCATTTCTGTCACATACTTTGAAACTAAAATAATAAAATCATGGAACAAGATCACTGGCAGCATATTGAAGCAAATAGTAATTGCTTCTTAGCTGTTCTCATCATTACAATTTTGAGATAAGTAGGTATTTTATAAACATTTTTAGCTAAGAAACTTCACCTTTAAAATTCTCTTTAAAAATTCCTTTTTCTTATCAGTGTAGATTTGATAGGAAAGAAAGAAGCAGCTTGCTATTCAAACAGCTGAAAGGGGGAAAAAATAGGTTGTTTCAACATTGCTTTTGCATCTTTAATTTCTTTCAATGCTCTGTACATCGTGAATATGTCAGCTGAACAGACATCTCATTTCCAATTGCCAACATTCCAGGTACAATAGGAACAAACACAGCGGCTTGATGCGTGGGAGCATTTGTGGGGCTGGGATGGGAGCTTGCTGCAGCCTGCTGTGATGCCTGCACATCCACACTGAATGGGATTGGCTAAAGCTGAGCTCTTCAATCCTATCCCTCTCTGGGGCAGTATGCTCATCCTGTGTTTATCATACAATCTCCTTGTACAAACAAATGCACTGAATTCTGTAGGTGTTTAGAAATTGCTTTGAAATACTATGAAATACTGTGAAATACTGATTTTTAAAAATTACTATATTGTTCAGACATGAATACTTTTGGTTCTGAATTTTCCCAATATGGAATGATCACAAATGGATCTCTGTGGCAGCAGGTCACCTACAAAAACTAAATCCCACCAGCCTCCCCCTTCCCTGGTTTTTAACTAGGAGCACCCTCACTCCCACAGCTTACTCCACACTCAGAAGTGGAATCAGACATAAATGCATATTGCTTTTAGTGTAATTTCTGCAACAGAAAAAAAAAATTCCAATATGTTGGCATATGTCTCAGAGATATTCACATTTGGGAAGGCTGGGAAAGACCTACAGATTTTTCACTGAAAAAGAAGCTCACAAACATTTTAAAATACTCTCTAGTCACATGGCAGCTGGTAAACTCAGCAGAATAGGAGGGGACAGCCGTATTCCAGAACACAAACCTTCTTCAAAACCAACAGAGAACATAGACCCTGTGCTTGGATGGGAGGGAAATCTGTGTTCCTTCTAATTCCTTACTGACTCTGCCTGTTCTCTTAAAAAAACCACAAATACCAAACTGAGGCAAAACTGGACAGCTGTGGCAAAGAATGTACTTTAGCATTCTTGGGAAATACTCAAAAATTGCTGGTCCAGAAGAGTGGGGGTGGAACTCTTCAAGAAATAGCTAATAGAAACTTGAAGGTGAATCTGAAAAAGTGCTTGTTGCAAAAGGATAGGAGCAAATGAGTGGCAGCAAAAATAAATGGATATTTGGGTTAGCATACCCATATAACTACTATTTTAATAAATGTAGCTGAAAATTAAGATTTTCAGTAACATGGTTTGGATTTTTGCTGCTTTGAGTAATTGTTGCTGCTATTGTTTAAGCATTCATTGAAAGAACAAGGCAAACATTACTGTTTCCAGTTGTGGTATTTGCTATGTTCACAGACCTCTTACTAAATGCTCAAAACACTAAAATAAAACACTTCATAACACTAGTAAGTGATTCTGCTTCAAGCATTCATTGTCCTACCAGATGAAAGGGTTAGCAATGGTAAGTCCCCAATGTTCTAAGTGAACTGAATTACATTTTAAAATTATTTCTGGTTTGAATAGTTTAATAGTTGTCTGTAGTTGTGCCTTGAAATAAACGGCAGCTCCACCCCCTCCTCGAGTCCATGCATGCCGCTGCTTTTTATTAAGACAATCAATGTTTAGTGTAGTATTTGACACTGGAGAGTATTTTCAAAAATGCAGGGATGGAGTCATCTATAAAGCCATTTTCATTGGTGACAGCAATTTTGCTCATGCACTATGCATGTTACAGTATTTTAAACAAAGATAGTCCTCTTGATTTAAATCCCAGATTACCGGAGCCTGTTTGACTGCCTTGAAGAGCAGTTCTGGGTGGTGGGAAGGAAAGCAGTGCAGAGTCGGGAGGAAGAGATTAATGAACCACGCGGATCTGCCTCTCCTGTTCCCTCCCTAGCCCCATCTTCCACAAGTCCCTTTGCAGGAGTCCCTTGCTGCCCCTCGCCAGTCCCTGGCTAGGGAATGACTGATGGATCCCCTCCTCCGCAGGTCCTTCAGGCTGGGGGCGTCTTACCACACTCTTAGAAATATCTCCCACACACATGTGCTCACATTTCAAGGGTATTGGAGCACTACCTCCACTCACACAGGTTTCAGTTTTTAATGTGGAAGCCAAATGCACACATTTTGGAGGTAAATTATGCAGAAAAATACTTTACATTTCTGCTGAGGCAAATGGTTTTTAAGTAGGTCTCATAATTACTTTGGGTGGAGAATGTGCTTTTTCTCTTTGGTCTGCTCACTTGCAGTTCATATGAGGAAGGATTATATTACTATCATTACACAAATACTTAAATGGGTCCATTGATTTGTTTATAAATGAGATATCAATGACAGTTAATTATTCAATAACTGATCATTAATTTTAGGCTAATGATCAGAGACCCCTAGGTCCTTCTAATTTTGCTTGGCTCAAAGGAGTAAATGAAATCTGTTTGTTAAAAACATACAGCAGACTACTAAGCATTCATTTTTATTCTGCTACAGTAAAGTAGTGTTTTAAACAGATTCATGAAATGTTTTAATACTACCCAAGCAAACCTATCAATAGAAGAAAAGTTAAATACACAGTCAAGGGGATTATTATCTAGCTGTCTATATCTTTCATCTAATCTGAGACCTATGCATGTGGTTTTTTGTGGAAAACAATTTTTTGCCCACTTAAATGGCCTGGTTTTAATTAATCTTTCTCTATTTTCCTTGTATTTTAAGCTATCCTAAAGATCAAGGACTGTTCATACCTACTGGGCTACATCAGTACCAGGTGATGTTCAAAAAACATTGATTATATAATTAGAGTATCACCAGTTCTTACATTTTTAATTAAAGTTCATTCTGAGTGTGCTTTCCCATATCTGTGTCATTACCCTAACAATTAATAAGCAACACAATATTTTCTCTCACTTCATCTGCATGGGGTTGAGTTCTAAAATTTCCAAAGAATAAATTTGTGAGGAATTAAGGTTACAAAATAGAGCTAATGTCAAGCTGAAACTCTTTTCATTAACTCAATGTTCACTTCTGCCAAGGTCTGCAGCACATATTTGATTCTGTAACATCAGTGTGCTGAGATCATTCCAACATCATAATAGAGCACATTTAAAACGAGGAATTGAAAGCTTGCAGCGTTAGCCCTGGATTTATTTGCTTTTCTTGGCTAAATGGACAAAAATAGCCTGGGTGGAGATCTGGTTTCCGTTCACTTCAGTGGAGTTCATGCCGTGTTTGGCGAGTGCAAGGAGAAATCAGGGAGGTGGAAGCATGTTGCAAGAAGCTGCACAGTGTCACTTTTGCATGGACCACAGGCTTATTCAGAATGTTTTAGTAATTAAGGTTCCTGTGAAACATAATATGTAAGTCAGTATTCAAGAAATAGTGTGACAGACTATAAACTTCTCTATCGTGTGCAATATGTATTTTGGGAAATGTAGAAAACTTATTTGAGTAACAGAAGGACTGTGATAATTCCCATGTGCAAAGCCAGAGTCGCAGCAAGCCCATAGGAGCTGTACCTTCATGGAGGAAAAGAGACTGAAAAATACAGTCTCATTAACGGGGAGACACTGTTCTAGTAAAAAAATCCCACCGTGGTTCAACATTGCAGCTGTGTCACTTCAGTGTGAGTGTTACTTGTGTGATCACCAGAGGTCAGTGTCACCACAGGCTGCAGCGCAGAGAGGGAGGGAGATGCTGCTTATAAAAGATGAAATCAAGCTTGCCTGATCCCTCCAGAGTTTGCCCGTGCTCTAACACCAAACATAACAAATTCACAAGCCTCTTTCTTCTTTGTTATATGGAGGGTAGATGAGTAGGGGGGGTACTGAGGAGAGAGAAAAGGACAAGGGGGAAAAAAGAATTGGGGACCTGTAAGGAAATGGGAGCAGGAATAAAATAAACTTGGCTGGCTGCTTTGTGACCATAAAAGATATTGCCTTCAGATTCTCAAGCAGACAAGTCCCACCTGTGTTAAGGCATGTACCTAGCAATATAAATTACTGCCAGCTTCAAATGCTGAGAAATTACGAGGCTGGCTCACAGTGTTTAAATAATTTAAAAGTACTGTTTTCTTTTCCTTTGTCCGTAGAGTTGGGCTGGTTTTTTCTTTTTGCCATATTCTTGAGCTTTTCTCCACTAACGTAATACCTGAGAAAGTGTGTATGTGTGTAATTTTAATGACATATGAAATCTTCAGATTGTCTAGTTTGCCTCCAGGGGTTGCAGCTTAAGAAAAATATGACATGAGGAATAAAACCATGGGAGCTAGGAATACTGCTGCCTCAGTTGCTCAGTGTCCTTTGACAAATGCCCCTATAGCAGTTGCTTTTGTGTAAGGGTCAGAGGTGATGGATGAAGGGGTGTGAGCTTTTGTTGCTCCCTCACCTTGGTGTGACATGAGACCCTGACCCTGAAGGTATCAACGGTGCCCTTCTCCACCCTTATGTGCCACGCATTCTGCACACGTGTGGGGCTGAGAGTGGGCATGCAGGACCAAAAAGTGGGCATGCAGCACAGCAAAAGCTGTGCTCGGGAGCAATCATTCAAGAGCAGAAGGCAGAGTAGAAAAACTCACTTATCTCACTTGGGGCACTTTGAGGTGTGCGAACAAGCTTAACAAAAAGTGCTTTCTACTGTTTTGTTCCTACTGGTATTTTTGGAAGTTGATCTCCTACCAGTGCTAAAGCAGGTTGCAGCAATTTTAATACTGGTACAGTGAAATACTGGGGTTAGATGGGGTATTTTGCAGGATTTTTTTTGACAATGGCAGAATATTCCATTAGGAATGGAACTGTGGGTTGCAACCACAGCTTGAGATTTTTTTCTGCTGGAGTATAGTTTCTCTGTTCAGCTTTTGCAGTCCACCAAAGCTCTTGTGTTTGCCATGTCGGGGTTTAAACATCAATGCAGTCACACAGCTCAGAAGCAGTGGTGTAACTGCCATGAAAGAAACAAGTTTGTTTCCAAGGTACCTCTGTACAATGCTGTGTTTTAACATGAATACCTTCTTTTTGTAATTGCATTAATG
Source organism: Euphonia xanthogaster (assembly GCA_034509185.1). Classification (NCBI taxonomy): domain Eukaryota; kingdom Metazoa; phylum Chordata; class Aves; order Passeriformes; family Fringillidae; genus Euphonia; species Euphonia xanthogaster. Next base: position 86,026,617 of record JAYDZK010000001.1, read on the forward strand.
GCCAAATTTGGAAAAGAAACTACTTTGAAATATCAGGTCTGGAGAATAATTTCTCAGGTAACCTGAGATATTTTTTATGATCAAAGAACACAGAAGGCCTCTCACATGGAAGGCATTTACCTTCTACTAGGCAGAACTTCAGTATTTATCCAACCATATCAGCTGCTCTCAATTCACTTCAGGGTAAAGTCCTCTTCAATACTGCTCCAGAAGAATGATACTGCTTATCAAAAGGAATTATCTAGATAATGTCATGACAGATACATGACAAACTTGCTTTCTCTGCACAAGTCTTAGGGCTAAGCAAATACAAATTGAGCCTCTTTCCCAGGGCAAAATGCAAGTTGATTTTTGCACAATCCAACAAAAGAAAAGTAGGACAGCTCTCCACACTGGGCTTGAAAGTTGCACAGGGTAAAAGTCCTAAAGCTGGCAGTCTTTATTGAAGACTCCATATTACTAAAATTTATAAATACCAGATATTTTGGTATATTTGTTCCAATACACTTTCATGTGATGAAGAGTTGGGATTTGAATGATGTTTACTCGGTCTCAGCATAATGTTGTGATCTCTCTCAGCAGCTTCTACAACCTACCATGAAGATGGTCTCTTAGGTTGCAGTGCAAAGGGCTGAACAAGTGTACACTCCTATTTACAATCTCACTATCTGAGATCCATCACCAGGCTAAGCAATCCACGGCAGCAGAATCTGAGCAAATTCACATAGCTACATTAAATTAAAGATATAATTTAAAAATAATAACAGAAAAATAATATAAATATAAGGCAAGAATTGAGTAAATTTGCATATTTTCACCAGTTTTCCTCTAAACATTTCTGAATACTTTACCACACATTTTCTTGTAGTAATCATTCCCCTTTCTTCCCCCCCAAAATATACCTCACCTTTCCAAAATGCAGACATATCTCAGATCAAGGCAAGCCTTGAAAAAATTAAGACACAGCTGGGAAGACACATTTCCTTAAAAATTTAACATAGCAAAAGTTCTTTGACCCCTAAAATCTAGTTCTCTTCTATAATTCTCAGTGCTCTTTAAGACCAGGTTAGTCTGGTCTTAAAGTATTAACTCAGAAACACTTTCCAGCCATATTTAATGGTGGTTAGGGAACAACACACTAATTGTAAAGTAATAGTAATAACAACAATAATAGCCCATGTCATATGGGAGCTGGTAGAGATGAGTACATTTAATAAGTCTGATAGAAAGCATGAAATTTAATTAATGCTCTCTGGCAAACTTCCGAGTTGTGTCAAGACATGGCAGAAGCCCACTTATGGGTTAACCCTGTGAGGCTCCTGAGTCTCAGTAACAGGCAGCTGAAAAACTTTCTGTGCCACTTAAGCTGCTGACCACTCACTCGCACCATTTCTGTACTTTCTGCACCACGCAGGGGTAACAGAAACACCACGACACTGCCGGTGGCAGACGCAATTAAAATTTTTCCCAGAGGATGAGCGTGTGTAAAAAAAGAAATGTGTTGCAAAAATATGCACCTCTCTTTTGCAAGCTTGGGATGCCAACATATGCACCCTGTAATGATCTCTGAATACTGAGGCATGCTTTCAGCTCTTCAGACAGAAAAGCACAGCAGCGAAGGCAGTAGCTAAGCAAGAAAATCTCTTGCTGTATCCACCAGTGTTTATGGGTGTCTGAGCTTGTTTGGGATTTACAAACTGTGGAAGAAGGCAGACAGGATATTCATATTGTTTAGCTGCAGGGACTTAATACTCACATTCAGAACTGCAAATTTCCTTCAGGTTCCATATTTCAGTGAAGCAAAATAGGTTCTGCAAGGAACTGAGCTTAGGCAATCTACTTCTGTCTCTGGCTGAATAAAAAGGATGGGAATGCTTCTAACTGAGATACTTAATTTTCATCCCCTCCTCAAGTCAGACATCTAAGTGAGCTTCCTGAAGCTATTGCTCAGACTGTCTCGGATGTCCCCACCTGCTGAATGCTCAGGCTGATGCCTGTGAGGCCTGCCTGCTAGTGCTGTGAAGGAGGAGATATATCTAAGGAAGAGGTAATGAAACAATCCAGAGGTTTTTGGGGTTCCACATGACATGTGGTGAAGTAGGACATCTGGAGGACTTTAAAATCCCAGGTGGTATACCCACTGTAACAAAGCAGAGGAGAAAATGCTGGGTGAAATTAGGTGATTAACACAGAAAAGAAAAAAACCAACCCTATTTTCACTAGGAAATAGTTTGCAAGATTTTGGTAATGTGTCCAAGGTTAAAAAAGGAGGTTGGCTTCAGGTTTTTTCTTGCTGTTAAGTGAGGCACATCCACAGAGTGCCAAAAAAGGATGCAGAAAAAGACTGGAGACTTCTATGTTACTGAAACCTCAGTTTCATGCAAGTCTGCTAGCTCCTGCTCTGAGACACTTTCATTTCCAGCCCATCTAAACTGCAGAGCTGTGCAGTGCATCCTGAACATCTGCCTCACATCTTGGTCTTCCTCTCCTGGGATAGAGACTGTGGTCACAGGCCTTACCCAGAGGCAGGGCAAGGTGTTTGTAGGGGAACAATGCAACAGGGAAGCAAAGAGCTGAGGCTCTTTCTGCTGGGACCTATTGACAGTAGGAAAAAATTGAAAGGCAGACATAATGATTTGCATGTAATTTTTAAAGGTGAAAACCCACAGTTTTCCTAGTTCCTGCAAGGCTGGGATTTCTCTAGCTACACATTTTGTTATAACCACTGTACAATTAACTGTGACTACAACTCCTGGACAATTTAGTCTGTTCTGTAACTCCACACTTAAATCTGCTGCCTGGTATGACTACTAAAATAAATGTATGTATGTATGTATGCATGCATGCATGCATGCATGCATGTATGTATACTAAAATGCCTGGTATGTATACTAAAAATTGCCAGGTTTCCTAGTCCATAAATTTGATAAGTTTGTTCTGGACATGCAGCTGATATAACTCTGAATTGGAGCTGCAGCAGTGCCTGTAATGCTACATGGAGAGAAGAGTCCTGCATTTATTCACACAAAGCCCTATTACTCCAGCTCTCACAGGAAGGCAGACAAAGCACTTGTAGCTTGGATTCTTCTTGTCTTTTTCTAAGTCCTGTTCTCAGAAGTCTGGGACTGTCATAGGCAGCTAGGGAAAGTACTTGAAAATAGCACAATTTCATAACATTTGAAGCAGTGCTCTTCTACATATTTCAAATTCTAAATTACTAAGGGCTTGTTTTTTACTTCAGAGCAAAATACTGTAATATATGTGGTGTACATTCATATACATGTGAGTACCTTTACTTTTAAAAGATCACCAGGGAGACTTGCTGGCAATTTTCTATAGAGAAGGAAGTGGAAATGGATGTGGACTGCTAATACCAGAATATTACCTACCATCTGGATAGGCTTAACACATGATAAACTGTGAGGTTTGGACATAGATTTGTACTTGAGGAGGTTGCTTAAAAGCCTGTGTACATTGTACTGGCCTGACTCTCATCTTGTGGAGCCTTAGTCTGTTTCTTTTTACAAGGTGAACACAGAATAACAACTGAGAGATATAGAAGCCTCAAATTTGGAATCATAAACTAGAAATGAGTGTGTTTAGAGCTTTTCTGCTCCTTTTTTTTTTTAATCACCTCTTGGTATTCAGTTACAGAGCTCTAGATTCACAGATTATGAAGAGAAAAACTGTATTCAACCATTTTTTACCTCCCATTTAACAAGGACCAAAAGGCTTTTAAACTCCTTGGTTTAGCTCCAAATCCCAGCTTCTCTTGGAGCTACACAATTTATTAAAAATTTCTAGACGTGTTTCAATATTTTTTTCTGATGTGGAATCTATTAAATGTGTTAACACCTTGTTTGGGACTTAATTAACGTCACTGATAGAAAGTGTAACTTGTTACTTCAATTTACAACTACTGTAGGGTTGTTACAGTTATGATGGCCAGAGGGTGTAAAAAAAGCAGATTTCATAAGGTCCAGTAGTATTTTGTATAAGACAGATTGATACAGTTGAGAAAAAATGAGGACATTTAATGCTTTCATACCAAAGAATTCCCCTGTTTTTTTATCAATTATATGACTTAGACATAAAAAATAATACTTCTCCCTGAAAATGCTGCCTGACTTAGGAACCATACAGGCATAATTTGTTGGGGTCAGTTATTGCAAGTGCAAATTATAAAGCACTGCCTTCTGATGGCTTTTCTCTGGCCTGGGAAGAGCAGAATGGGGGACAGAGGTTCTGTGATGTATACAGTGTTAATGTACAGCCACGTACAGCTACAGGAGGATGAGTTTCATGCTCCCTCTTGTCCCCTTCTCTCCCACTGTCCTCTTGCTGGGCTATGCCCCGACACTGTGTTGCTCATACATGAGCTATCAGGAGACTGATTCATCTTACATTGTTTCATCAGTTTACCCTCTTTTTATTTATCACTGCTACAGTTTCCTAACTACCCACAAAATCTGTAGGTGATCACTTTGGCTTCAAATCGTGCAGTTCTGGACAGGTCTCAAAGGGTCATCTGGACCATATCTCTACTAGAGATCACATGAAAGTGAACTTACATAGACCAAACATAACTAATCAATTCTTAAAAACCTTCATTGAGAAACCCTCAGCTTTTCTAGGCATTCTCTTTGTGACAATTAACTGTACTATATTTCAGAAAGTTCTTTCAAACACCTCTTCTAAGTCTTTTCCTCTGAACCAATGCAAATATTTCACAGCATGGCATTAAAAACTGATCCCTGAGGACCTGACTAGGAAAACATAATTTCTGTGAGAATTCCCTGTTTGCAATTTCAAGAAAAACTCATACTTTTAAAGCTATTCAAGATACACCATGTTGAGTTTATTATTGTTTTACTTTGTTAATCAAAATTTTGTGAGGAACCAAGTCAAATGCCTTACAGTACTTGTGTGAACATTATTACCTTTATCAACCAAACACATCCAATATTTGAAAGCTAATGAGCTATCTAAGACAGTTTCTTAATCATGCCTATTCCTTTCCAGCAGAAAACCCCAAACTTAGTCCTTCCCCAGCCAAGCGCTTCCTCTGGCTAATTTGAAATACCCCTTTCTCAGAAAACTGGGAGGGAATGAATCTTGTTTTCTGAAAGGGGAAAAAAAACCAAAGCTGTTGCTTCCTGCTTTCTCCTTACCTCTTCCCGTTGCCTACAAGAAAACAAGCTGGCTAAGTTGTACACGTACATCTAATTAAAGTAAAGCCATTTTGGAAATAATTCCAATTTACGATGAAAAAGTGACGTATTAGCTCGCAAATGATGTGTTTCAAAATTAGAGGTGTGCATAGGTTAAGATTAAGTTGATTGTTAAACATAAAGTATGTCAATTAAAAAAACCAACAACCCCACTAACTACTGTCATTTTCAGAACAAGTGAATGAGAACATCAAGCAATGAATTGAAATTAACTTGTTTCTCAGTAATCACAGTCTATCTAATTTCTTATGTCTTAAACATCTGTTACTTACACATCAAAGGAAGGGTGGTTATATTGAAAGAAGCTGGACAGTGTAGCTAGCTACTGGGGAGCCTTCCTTGCCAAACAGAAAATACCCTACTACATCACGAGGAAAAAGGAACCGGAGTTATTTTTGCCAAGATATATTTTAGCCATATATTCGGTATTTCCACAGAGAATTCCTGCTGAATCATATGTTTGGAATAAGAGGGCAACAAAAATTAAAATGATTATTCATTACAGTTATTTTTATTTTATTAATTTTAAAATCAGTTTCACTATCTTCCTCCCCCATGTTCCTTTACCTGAAATGTGGTTGAAGTGAAGCTTAACTTCAGTGCAGTGTGATTTAATGGGAGGTTTAGCTAGGAAGAGGTAATGAACACCTGTATCAAAAGTAGTGGTTACCATAAAATGATACGTGTGTTAAATATTTACCAGATCGCAGTATTATTTTCTGCTCAAAGTTTACGGAACTACTTAGTGTCCTAGGCTTGATGATGTGATAACCCTTGGTAAATATTGATTTTTAAATGGTGACCACTGTACAAATTTATACTTGCTAATGGAGGTCCACAAAGCAAACAGTACTAATTGAGCAAAAGCAAGGCACTTTTTCAGCTCGTATGTTTGACTTGACATATTGTGCCAGACACGATGCACCGCCCATGTGTCTCCCACCAAAACGAGGGATGCTCACCATAACTCTGGGCAACATGGAGATTTAAAGGTAAAGAATAAAATATCTGGTAATTTTTCCTTGTGTAATGCACACCTTCGTAAAAAGGCACAACTGTTCGCAAAAGACTCATGATTCTACCTTCTCTTAACAGGTGCTTTTGCTGCCTCACACTTCCTTTCACATTTTTAATCTTTTTAATCTTGTGCTTTCAAACTCTTTGGCAAAGCAGAGTCATTGCTATTAGTTCTAATGGCAAAGCTTTTCCTCAAACCACTATTCTATGGATGTATCTTGTCTTTCCTCATTTCAAAGACTCATTCATAAGAGGAACTGAAGGGTCACCCTGACATCACAGGGCTAGGTTTTTTGACTGCAGAAAGTAAGGTGTTGAGACTCACAGAACACAGGTATCAGTGACACAGGCTGAGATCTGAAGGTGTCGTAGTTGAGATGGAGACAATACAAAGCACACACTCCATTTTCAGAAGGCTTCAAACTGTTTTTATTATAGTATGCATGCTTTTTATACATTCTTACAAAACTCATAAGTTTACACTTTACTCATTGGTCATGAAAGACAAACAGCTGCCTTATTGGAATAGGCAGTTGTAGGTTTCTCTTACTTATCCTTCTTTTTTCTTGGTTTCTATGTCAACAACCTTGGTAGAAAATTCTTTCAGGGGTAAACATGAATCCTCTTATCAAACTTCTCCCTGGTTCATAGAAGTCGCTGCAAAACCTCTTCCACATGAAGGGCCTTCATTGCCATTGTACAATGGCTTTGAAGCAATATTGGAGAGACCATCCATACACTTGTACTCTGCCAATCTGCACTTGCACTCAGTTTTTTTATGCAGAGCTCGAAAGAATTAACTGTGCAAGTGATGTAGAGTTACTTACTGGGTGTAAGTGCTCTGCCCATGTTCCAAAAATACTTAACGTACTGCAGGCTGCACACTGCAAGATTCTTCATTTTAAATGCATAGAATTGAAGAGATTGGGAGATTACTGAGAAAAACTGCTTATGTATTGCTGGACCTTAAATTTCACCCATTTACCCTAGACTGAACACCCCAATTAAGCCTGAAGCATATCTTCTGAAAAGAAATCCTGGCTTGAGATGAGTTGAATTTTTTAAAAAAATGGAAAATCCCCAACTTTCTTTAAGAGGACTTTATCAGATGATGCATTGCTCCCCTGGCATTTCAAGCATGGTGAAAGTTGACATGCAAGAAATTTCTTCTGTCACATTGTAGAGACGAAGCAAATCAGTCATAGCCAAATTTGGTATACTGTATAAAAATGAAGAGCATTAATTTAAAAAAAAATATCTGTGTAGGTGTACGGGAAATCTTTATCAAGAGCTTTATGCTTAGAGAGAAAGGTATTTAGTGAATTATTATAGCTAGATAGAGCAAGAAGACCTCAGAAATCAGATTTACCTACCCTGCTAGTATCCACTAGAGAGTAAAGAGCTGTTGAAGCACTAGGAATAAGGCAGTAATGAGCCTCCCAAGCTTGCCTTGTTTTAGTCCATTGCATTTGAAGGAATAAGTAAAACCTAAGTCCACTGAGCTAGTAAGTCAGATACCTTCAGGCCAGAGGTATTTATAGGTTAAACTTATGAATTATATGCTTTTATGAATAAACTCCTGATTTACTTCAACTCTTCACCTTCTTCTGAAGGGGCAGGCTTTTCTAAAATATTTCACGATTTTTGCAATGAATTTTATGCTCCATGTAACAACCTCTACTATAGCTTAGCTTGACAGCTAAAGATCTTTCAGTGTGTTACACTCAGGATTTGACCTCTATTTCAAGCATGGCCTCCACAGGTAAATGGTAGTATTGCTACATGTTCTGTACCCCTCAACCACCTGGGCTCAGTTTGAGTGGAATCTCTTATAGATCTCTCACTTTTAATGGTGCTCCAAGCTTAAGGAAAGAAGTTGTAGCAAATGACCAGTTAGCAACCAAGAACATTGCTGGTTTTTTTGAATGTTTTTGCTGCTATAAATTGCAACCTGTTACATTTCTGCAGCAATAGAGCAATTGTATATTTGCATATAATATATGGGTCACTGGTAGGAGAACATTAACAGGTGCTACCAACAATCTTATTGCTTTCTTAGACCATAATGATGTGTTATCAAAACCTACAGCATTGCCCCCATAGTTATCTTTACTTCAAACACTGAAACTGAAGAAGGAAAAAGACATACTTCTGCCCTTTCTAAAGGGAAAGTCTGAGCAAATTTTGCTTAGCAAAGATACCAGGTCTCACAGTTAGCAAGGGTGAGTAGTGAACAGAACAGAGCCTTCTTAGTTGGATAGCAGTGAGGGGCTCAGCCTTTCTGTACCATGTCTGGGGACCAGCATGTCACAAGCCACACATGCTGTAAAGGCACTTGAGAAGCATCCCAGAAGCCTGGCTGACAGTCTGTGGAGCTTGTGACTGCTGGAAACCATGCACTTCAAACTGTTGTAAACTCAGAGAAAATCTTTGCCACAAAATCATGTGGAGCTCAAGGCTTTCAAAAAACTTACTAATGTATTATTGAAGGCACTTGAGTCTTTACAGCTAAGCTTTCCAGCTTGGCTTTCCCAAGGTTTCAGGACTGATCCCTCCAAGGACCACCGCCTGTCATATCTGGAGGGAGCCAGCCTTGCTGCCTACATGGTTTTGTGAGATCTTGCAACAGCTGAGGAAGACAACTCAGCCTGTGAACTTTAATACACAGCTGAAGTTTAAAAATCTCATGAGAAGTCATATAAAATCAACTGCAGTAGATGCTGCCCTAGAGCCTTACAAACACTGAACTATAACACACAACACACCAACACAAAAACTGTTTCATAACACAAAACCATTGCAATTTCATCTATTAATGGCACAGAAAATCACTAAGGCCAAAAGAGAAGAGAATCTCCAAGTCTGTTTCATCAGCTCCTTGCCAAATTGTGGACTGAAATCGGAGCAAGACCTTTAAATCTGAAGAAAAATCTGGCAGTCCCTACAAAGATCTGGGCTGGACTATGTTGCATGACTTCATCTCTGAATCCAATTTATTTGTACTAAACCTACAGTTACTCTTAGCAGGTTTTAAGCTAAACGTATACATCAGTTGAATATATGAATATATGCAATATTTTTTTGGGGGTATATCCTTAGCTAATAAATGTTACAAACTTTTTTTTGTTGGTCTTATCTTTGTACATTTACTCTGTGTTCTCTATTGCGAGTACCTTACATATTCCTAGCATCCTCTTCTCCTTTTTCTCCACTACAACTTTGATTCTACACAAGTGAGACACATCAATGACTTGTATTTGTTAATATAATTTAATGGTTCTCTAGGCGACTTTATTTATATTCTCTCCTTTTCTAAGTTACTCAGCTACATAGACAAATGTATATATGCATACATATAGCTTTACAGAAATAAGGAAAATATTTTACGTTATTCCAAATCTGTGTACCAATTAAATTAGTCAAAAGGTTTTGTTATCAATGAATAAAATACCCACTCTACTGAAACCACCAGATAAGTGCCATCCTGGACTTCAACTAAAATTACAAACACCTTTATTCCCCATGCACTTTTTTTTGTTTTTCAGTTTGCACTTCTCACTATGTGCAGAAGTCTTAGTACACAGTAATGTTAGATGCACCCAAAATAGAGAACAATGAAATATTTACAAACAGGTGATATGTGTGGGGTTTGTGTTGTTTGGTGGGCTTTTTTCTTGGCTTTTGTTTTTGTTTAAAGAGCAAAACTGAAGTATATTTTGATCTTTTGGCAGGGTTTGGGAATGATTTTAAAATACTCCAGAAATAGGAGGAACAGGCTGAAGAAAAGCTGTCTTTTCCTACCAGTGGCTTGGACAAGGCATTCTGTAGTGTTGTCCTGCTTACGAAAGTGCTTGGATGCTCTGCAGGTCATTTCCCTTGTGACTGAAGGAAGTCTAGAATTTTTGTTTTTGAATAAAAAGCTTCATAGTATGTAAGGACTTCCAAGAACAGTTAGGTAAAACTACATTAAGATTGACATGGATGTGAGAAACCTTTCTTGTATTTGAAAATGCTTCATTCCATATCATCTCCCCTGCCACACTCCAAAAAAAAAAAAGAGAAATAACATGAGAAAAAATTAATCAGTGATTTATGAAAAGAAGGAAAATGCTAAATGTGTTTAGAAATTATAAATTTATACTATTGTTTATATATTAGTTATAATGAGTTTATATATCAGCTTATTGTAGTAAAACTCTGATAAAATATGTGCCTGTAAATGACAAACTTACTTTGTGTGATGGTCTTTGTACTTATGAGACAAAAAATTTTAGAAATAATGATTCATCTAGAGTGTGTGCTTATTTCAAACTCTGAAAATTAAACTCTGAATATGGAGAAATCCAGTCATAGCACACAAGAGAGAAGACACAATGAGATCACCAGAAGTTTTCCAGCTATGTTATGCAACAGCTGTGGGGTATTGCATTGCTCCTTGATCTGTAAAGGTATAGAAAATTATGTAGT
>JAYDZK010000001.1:86037431-86051138 GCA_034509185.1 Euphonia xanthogaster
TTTGTTCATTGGTCTGGAAAACAAAAAAATATGCTGAAGCAAGCTCACAATTACTCTTTCTTTTAGGTCCAAGAAAATGTTATATGAAGAATGCCATTTGGTGTTTTATCTGTAAACTGTTTTTGTTTCATAGACTATATTATGTTGGAAGGGACCCTTCAGGATGACTGAGTTTCAGATAATTCTCTCAAAGATGCAGTTGATGAGAAGTCTCCTTAGCTGATGAGAAATCTACAGTGGTTCAAATACTTGCAACTCTCTGAACTTAGGCAAATTTGCTATTTTGATTATTTATTTTTTGGGACTACTTGTGGGGTCTCCAGTTTTCCTAAAGAATCACATAACTTTGTTCAAATGCCACAATTTTTTTTTCCCATGAGACAGAGATTTCCTAGATTTCTGTTAGAGCTACCCGTATTGTAAGACTATGAATTTTACAGTGAGAAAAAGATATCTTTTCAGTAGCAGCACTAGATACTTCATCCTCTTATATATATATCATAAAATATTTGTGGCCCTTTTATTGCTGTGACAGCCAATGAAGAGTGCTCAGTCATATCATGTTTTTAATTGACTATTTAGATTACTTAAAAAACTCAGATTGTTGGCATGAATTTAAACAATTGGACAGAGAGCAATTGGCAAGCAAGACTGGGCAAGCCCAGATGGACTCTGACCTTATCTTCTTTCTAAAAAGACTGAATTTCCACTTTTTAGGCTTCATATGTACCAGGAGAAAGACTCAAAAACATTATTAGGTTTTTTTAGGTTCTGATAAGTTACATAGCCTACTTTTTTTATCTAATTCTGAAATGTAAAGAAGTCAGAAGTCAGCTAAAGTAACAAGGAAATGAAGTGTGGCGGTTTTGCCATCCCTCATTCTTGTTATTCAACCAGCTCAAATTTTCTGCCTAAAAGCTAATACAGAGTTTTCCTGCACTTGTGTTGTCTGCCCAAATGGCTTCTAACTGGGCGCTGTCAAGAGTACTCGGTCTCCATCTGTGACATGGACGTGTCAGGCAGAGCATGCATAAAAGGACACTGTTTCTAACTGCTCAGAAGGAGCCCAGCAAGCCACCAGGGCTCCGGGCAAGCCCAGCCCGGGTCTCTTGCTGCTAAATTCATTGTGCTGACTGACAGTGCCCTGCAGGTCTCACTATTCAAGGGAAGGGTGAACTTTCTCTACAGGAAAATGAGCTTTTGTTTTCACCTCCAGTTTTCACCTCTGAATTTCAGTGACCATCTCAGATAGTAAAAGTTCTCAGCCCAAGCCGCCCCAAATGTACCTCCTTCTCCAAAAAAAATTTCTCCTTTCTGTTCTGCAGAAGATCTTAGTTTTAATCCAATACTGACCTTGGACTATCTAATGATCTTCATGTGCTACCCAGCTCTGAAATAAGCATCTAATTTTTCATTTAACTATACAAGACTAAATATTTAGTTTAATTATTTGTGGGTGGCCATCCATTCTTAATCAGCTCAGAAAATCAATATTTATTGTATTTGTGGAAAACAATATTTAAGGCTGGAATAGATCAGTAATGAAATAAACCTATATTTTCTCATTACTTCACATTTGTTTGGTTTTAGAGAAAAGTTATGATAACATTTAATCATTGGAAATTGCTGAACTGGAAGTTTTCAAAGTTTCCCTAATTTGAAGTCACAAAAAATTTAATCATGTCCCAAAGCACCCTCTTCATATATTCTGTCCCTGAGTATATATGTTAATGTGCATTAATTATATTCTTTCTGAGCACTGTACATGTTTCTGACATGAGGATTCTACATTACAGTGAAGGATTATTGTACTTTTTAGGCCCACTGCAGCTTCAATCACTTTAATATATTTTATTACAAGTAGCATTTAATTAACAGTACATCTACTGTCCATGTGAAGGATCCAATATTGCACAGGTTTAGGCACATTCTTAATTTTGTGCACTGTGGATAGTCCTATGGAACTGATGGTTTTGTTAAAAGAATAGGATTCTAACCCCCCAAAAAAACACTTAGACTTTCACTGCTGAATGAAGTGGCTGGCACTGCAGAAGCATGAAAGAGGAATGAGAACTGTGGCTGAGAAAAATAAGATATTTTGGGCAGGATCAGATTAATTTCATTTCTGCCTATATTTCATTTTTTAAAAGGAATCAAAATTTGCTGGTACAGGAAGATATTAGTTTTTGTACCCAAAGAGGCCTTTTCATTATGCTGAGGTATCTCTTGCAGGGTAGGTTTAAGGTGTTTGTATAGGACAATAAGCGACTGTGTTGGGATTGGAGCTTTTACCTCCTCTATTGAGAAAAAGAATTTTTCAAATATATACATATTTTTATATAGATATATATTTAATTTTTATTTAATTTTTTTAAAAGAAAAATTGGAGATAGAATCTTTTGGAGAGTCAAGAAAATACAGTATTAATGTTTTGGAGAAAGGGCAGAACAGCTTTAAAAATTTGTCTTGGTCTGGTACCTGTCACATACCTTATGCATGCCTCTTCCCTAAATGGATTTCCTGTAGGTTCCTCAAGGCAGATATAAAGTTAGAAAGAGTTAGAAAAAAAAAACCCTATGCAAAGGAGAGGTTTCAGGCCATTTTCAAAGTCTTGTTAGCTGTTTTGTGCTTGGTTTGTACCTTTGGTCACACTTTGCATTAGAGATGTGACTGCAGGAAAGATGGGAATCTTCCAGCACCGTTCAAGCATGGTTTAGGATGGGGTTGGAAAAAATACAGGATGAACTGATGCTGTGCTAAAATTTTGGTTTTCTGTTGAAGGTATTTATTAACACTAAGAAATAAAAGGTCTATTGCACATGGCAAAGAAGTATCAACATTTAATTATATCGATCTATATATCTTTCTATCCATCTCTTTATAGTTAATCACAAGTTTTAAAATATTTCCTTCAGAAAGAATGCAATTCCTTCAAAATGGTATGAACTGCAAATTATCTGGAAGCTCACACTGTTTGAAAAACGACTGCGTCCCCTTTCTGTGAAACCACTAGGTGGAGATGTAGGTTTACCAAGCTAGGATTGCAATAAGCTTTAAAAAGAACGAGACTGAAACACGCCTTTTAAAAAAAAAAAAAAAAAAAAAAAAAAAAAAAAGAACCAGATTGATAAATTATGTATCTTGTTGGTTACAAATTCCAACACATCTTTGAAGAAGGAAAAATGGGAAAAAACTAAATGCTCAGTTGTAAAATTGTCCAAGCAAATTATTATTTTTTAAGACACAAGTTCTGATGTTTAAGACTGAGAGAATAATCACTTCATGTTATAAATTGTCTGCTACCAATACACACACATTTTCCTTTATTCTTCTACCAGCTGCTAGCTCATGCTATCAGTGGTCAGGAACAAACAAACAAAAACTACCCCTAAATTTTTTAGCCTGCTTTCAAACTTTCAAACCAGTGGATATATGCCAGCATCTGGCAGATTTCGGGACTGTTTGCTGAAGCTGAGGGAATTACTTTTAATTCTAGCACTTTTTCAGCAGCATCCTGATACCCGGTATAAGATGTAAAAAACAATGTATGATATTCTGAGCTGCTTCCTTTAAAATAAGACTTGCTTCCTTCTGTCTTTCTGCCATATATGGTGGAACATTGAAAACGAAAATAAGAAGTTGAATGAAAAGAGTTGTTTATTGGTATTGCTTCCACTTTCCTTCTACATAAGTATACTTATCTATGTGCACTGCAAAGTCTCCCACATCAGACAACTAGAATCTGGCCATTTTACAGTGGAGAAAAAGGATTCAGAATTCATTCTTTTATATTTCTCCTATTATTTGAAAATGCTCATGCAGCTCATGTTAGGTTTTATGATGGGCAGGAAAAACAAGTGCAATCCTTACTTCCACCCCTCAGCATCAAAAAGAAGTTCACTAATGTAGTCTATCCTGCCTTCAGGTTCATGTAAGGGTTCTGGAATATTTTTTTTTTATTACTGTAACTTTCAAAATCCTGTTAGAAAGGATGTAGAAATGAGCTCACCTGCTTTTGAAACATTAGAAATAGAATTGCGTGGCAGATATTAGTTTGGAAAAGGTCAGTATCTTCATAAAAATGACCCCTCCTTTTCTCTAACCTTGGATATGGATCTGCTTTTAGCCAAGTGTCTGAGATTTAATACCGTTTACTACAGGCCCTGTAATTCTGCTAATAGTGTGTGAAAGTCTTAGGTGTAAGTGGGTAAATCATATATCAGTTCTAGCTTTTTTTTCTTTCTGATTTCTGTCAAAGTCTTCTTGATTAGTGAGGAAAAAATTAGGAATGATACTTCAGAAGTAAAAATTGAGAATTGCACTGTTTTAGATTACACTGTCCAGTGATGTTATTAATTCTGTCAGTGCCTGCAATTTCTAGGGCTATTTCTAGGGAGAACAGCAGAAATGGGAGTAACTACTAAATATTTGAACAAATTAGGTCAAAAGAAGAGAGGCACTTCTTTTCCTGCTAGAAAACTCTTTAGACTCCCACCATCTGACAAACTCCCAGAACTGGCGACGCAGGGTCCTGCAGCTGTATTCATCATATTCAAGGGAAAATGCAGGCTGTTAGGAAAATAAACAATGAAGCTCTTCCAGTAGCTAAAACCATAGAAGGGGAACAATTATAGTAAGAAATATAAGAAAAAGGAGCTTCCTTAACAAGCGATATTTTAATTTTGCAGAAAGTGTATCCTTGCATCTTAAAAACAGTATTTCTCATACTCTTACCCTACACTTCCACATTGCAGTGCTTCACAATTAAGGCTGTTAATAATAAAATGGGCATCATCTTTATTTATGTGGACTAAAAAATCTCAGGCTTCTTCAGGAGTACTTCAGATCTTGCATGGTGAAAATAAGATTATTAATTGTTTTATTTTTGAGTATTACCACCAGTCCTAAGAAATAGAGGAAGAAAGATAAATCAGTGCTAAGCAGAAATGCAAAAGGAAACATGGTTGGGGAGATGGCAGAGTTCAGTTTTTGACTTAAAGGACTGTGTGATTTATTAATATTATAAAAATATCTGGCATTTTATAAATACAGGCATCTACACAAGCTACAAGTTCTTGTGTGCAGAAAAGAAGAAAAAAAGGGAGAAAGATCCCTGGGTTGGATAGAAAGGATAAGGTTAAAGCTTCAATTTGCAAAGCACTGCGTTCAGGAAGAATCTTTGTTTTTTAAGAAGCAGAAAGAGTCACTGAGGTGAGAGTATTTCAACTGATGAAGAGCAGCCTGCCTGCCTCCAGGCTAACACTTTAGCTCCATCCCAACTAAAACTTGGGTTTGTTATAATCCAGTTCAGATCCTTACCCCAACCAACCCCCGCTTCCGCCTTCTCAGCCTACAATCTGCCCATCTTTTCATCCTACATTAGCTCTGAATGCCTCCTAATCAGTTACAGATTTATAAGGACTACGAAGAGCCCCTGTATTAAACAGCTTTTTCTCCTCAAATGTTGAATATGAAGTTCTTCTTTCAAAGCATTGCCTACTGTGGTCACACATACACTTACAGAGGTACTTGCCAAAATACCCAGCAGAGAATTAAAGCTTTTCTGACAGTCAGGGAAAAGAAAGATTTTATCTTAATCTGAATGAAAAGAAAAAAAAAGGGAAATAAAAGAAAAAATAGTACTTGGCAGGTGACTCTTTTGCTTCTAGTCTGTAATGTTGCATCTTAACTCTTTATAAGCTACAGTCCAAGTTTTCCTCTAGTCATACCTTTTTTAATGTCCCTTAACAACCAAATTGGAATAAGAAACTGAAAGAGGCAAGAGTTCTCCAGCTTTAAGATTTAGGTTGCAGCACAAAAGCTGGGTACCTGAGTTCCCAGTTTCTGTGTCAATCTCCCCTCACAAACAACCTTCCTATCTTCAGCTCTCTCTTAAAAACTATATGCTGATACTGTTAGACTAAGTTAAAATATCTTCTACCGAGCTGTCCCTGGTTTTAGTGTCTGATAGGTGCAATGCGCACGCTCCAACGCAGAAACATCCTAACTCGCAGCCACTGTAACAAACTGGAGGGCACAGGGAAGGGGGAGGAGGGGGGGGGAGGACCACCCTCTGACGATCACATCAGAGGAAAACAGACGTTCCCCTCACCTTGAAACCCTCTCTACTTTTAGATGAGAATACGTTTGATCAAAACACGATGCCATTCATCTTATGTGGCTGTTTGTCGATCATAGCTCCTGGAATGATAAGCAAACCCTATGGAAAGGCATTTATCTAAATTATCCTGATAAAATGCTATCACTCTGTGGGAAAAGAAAAATGAGGCAGAATGCTAGTTTCTACCCAATTATACTAACCTGGAGGAAAATCAGGATGTGAAGTTGAACTACACTTAACAAAAGTTGGAGCGTGGGTTTCAAAAAAGAAATACTTTCTTTAAATGAACTTTCTCCTTTGTGAGGATTCAGTCTGTTCGAAAACAAAAAGCAAAAAAGACTAAAAATATGAACTGCCTCTCCCATTCAAACAGCAAATACTTAGTGTTTGTGACTTTCCCCTTGACAACTAGATAAGAAGATAAATGCATAGTTTCTCTTAATTAGCCTTTCTTAATTAAAAACACCAGAGGTATTTGTGATCATAATGAACTCTTCTGACAGAATGGTCACTTGTTCTTCTGGATGTCACTCCATGAAAATTAGATTTATTTTTTTAAGGGGTATAAATTCTGTGCTAAGAAAGAAATAAATGATGCCCGCAAAACAGTGTCCCCTCGGTTTTATCTGAATGAGATGGATGTGTATCTTGTGGGTTTTAGAATGGTGTGGGGCAGTATTAGCCATCATTAGCACCCCAGTATGGATCCAATTCACTAATTACTTATGCTGTCTTGGTTCACTGAGATTTAAGTACCAAGTCAATCCCATTATCTGCAGTCTCCCAAGCTTGCCAGAGTCATCCGTCTTTTATGGAAAAAAAAAGCACAAGGGTTATCAATAGGACCCTGAAATACTTGGGATTTTCCCACTTCAGGAGGAGGCAAGATTAGTCCTGACTAAAGTTGCATCTTCTCTAAGCTGCTACTTTGGATGTGATAAAAGTGAACGCTGACAATTATCCATTACTACATAAAGAGCAGGAGAGAGAGAGAAGGAGGCAAGAGCAGTGAGGAGAGAAGTCTGCCACACACGCCTGCATCTGTCCTACGGTCGCAGGCAGCTTTTCATATCACCTCAGAGCTACAAATTACAATTCATCTGTTACAAACACATGATAATATAGTCAGAAATCAGAAATTAAAATATTCCAACGGCCTCAGGCCTCCTCAGAGAGAAAGAGAGAGGGAGAGAGGCTGAGAGGGAGAGGAGGAGGGAGAGGGAGAGTGAGGAGTATGCCGAGCCCCTGCACTGCCTGTGTTGTTTGTGCCCTCCCTTCTCCATCCTACATGTTTAATGTCTGCAGCAGTACCGAGGCCTTGTCTGTTTGGGATGGTTGATTGACATCTGCTCTGCCGAGAGGAAGGAACTGGCAGCTATTGGCAGCACTGTCACGTTCATTTGCACACTTTATGAAGCAGCAGTGTGGCTACTAATACAAAAAGAAATCTTCTAAGCAGCATGACATCTCTTGGAATGGAATATTTGTCTTTACAAATGATTGCACTGCTGCCAGTACTTGACATGGTGCTCGCAAACATGTGTAATTGTTGGAAGTGTAATGATGATTATTTGCATATTTAATGTTCAAACAAGTACTGGAGAAGCAACTTAGACTAAACCTTTTATGGGGAGGATTTAAATATGTTCAGCATCAGCCTGATGAGTCCCAGAAAAGAGTCAGGGGTCTGAGAGGAGAGCTCACGAGCATGGTTGCTGTATGAAAAAGAGTTTAAGAAATCACCCTGGAATGTGACACTTCTATAGGTTTATTTTGAGACAGATTTCATATAAATTCCTCTCCCATTCATTTTAATTGCTCAAAATTATATTTAAACATAATTATACAAAAATTTAGGAATGATCTACTTATCGTGTGTCTGAAATCAGCCAAACGGCAAACTGAGGAAAGTAGATGTGCAAGCAGTTACATGTTTACCAGTAACATCAGCTCACAGAAAGCCTGTGTATGATGGCAATGGCACTCATTTTAAGTCTTTGGTGTAAGTGTGACGAGGGTGCAGGTCATCATAGGGAGGCTTAAAAACCCTTTTTCCTGGGCTGGAAATGCAGCACTGAACATTTGTGCTGGAAATGAGAGCGATGCCCAGCTTGATATGAGGGCTTTCCCCCCTGTAGAAAGTACTTCTGTTTCTGCCTTAGAAAAGAGATTTTTCACTTTCCTGTTCCATATTATTTTCCCTCTTTTTTAAATCTCGTGACACAGAGACCTATTCAGCACACAGGCCTTACACGCACACGTGTGCACGCAGGCATGCACAGCGTGTACGCATGTATGAAGAGGAAAGTGTTTTACAAAAGGGTCTCCAACACAGCAGAAAGAGCACTTTTTAAGGCAGTATGGTTCCACTGGGATGGATGCACATTGGTTTTATCAGTGAAATAATTTCATATGTTACAGATACCTGAATGGCAATTTAGCCCTTCGCCTTAAGAAGAATTTCTTTAACTGAGGACTTCATCTCTCAACTATTTTTCTGACCTTAAAGAGATGTCTTCTCCATTTGAAATGTTTCCTTTTTAAAATATTTACCTTAGCAATTAGCTTTCATCTCCCCACCCTACCCCAACATTCCTTCCTTCCTACCTTTTAATCTCTTTCCCTTCCTTTCTCTTTTTTGTGTGGTCTCAGTACCAAGAGATTCATAATCACCAAATCCTACATTGTTTGAGGGGCAGCACAATAAACTTGACTCAATTATCATGCTGTAAATTGATTTAACAAAAAAAAATCTGATGAATGAATAGAGACTGAATATCTTTGTCTCTGACCCTGTCGTATCATCAGCAATTCTCTGGCAGAACTCCTACATGATTGACAATGCTGCTAATGAACACTGTCTTAGGCCATGTAATGATTTACCTGCCATGAACAAGGTTTGGCAATGCTACCTTTGCATACCCATCAAAAAATTAGTCCTTTAAAAACCACGTATATTGTCTTGAAACACAGAAGTGTCTGGAAATGAATAGAAAAGTGGAGGCATAAGATAAATACATGTCTGATCATTAAGTTAATTAGGATTGTTTTGATGCTTATTTTGTTCCAAAAGCACTCTCCCTCTATTTATTTTAGCCACCTGTTGTCTCATCCTCACAAGAAGCCAATATCATTCTTTATCTGACCAGCTCCTACCTTATTATTTACCTTGGCCAACAACTAATCCAGAGAGTATTCAGCTGACTGCAGTTGAAAGCAATCCTCCCAGCTGAATGTACGTTGGACTTCTGCATTTGCTTTTTAATTTTTACACTCACTCTCAGACCATCTGCTTGCTCTGTCTCCTAAGAAGCTGAAGGTACAGAAGTTTGTACTACATCTAGTACTAGCATGCAGCTCATTGGTCTTCTGACTCCACCTCCAGATCCGAACCAATGCTCCTCACCATACAAAGAAGGAAAATGCTATGGTGTGAAGGACCCCTTTGCTGACCACAGGTGTATATAACACCCAGTAGCCCCTGAGCAGGATTCTGGAAGAAGGGCATTCATTGTTGCTTCGTCAGCAACAAAAAGGGTCTTTTACTTCTTCAGACATTGTGAAACATCCAAAACCATGTTTGCTGATTCATTGAACACTACTCACGGGGTGTGCATCAGTATATACTCCAGGTATACTTCCACCAAATGTAACTTACCTGAAATACAGTCTTGCATTTCTGTAAGAAGCTAATTGCTTGCCTAAAGAAATGAGAGTGAGGGGGCACTGGAGGGTGGCTAGGAAAAGTGATGTTAAAGAGACGAGGGGCTCATGAAAGAAACAGACCACAAAGTTGAATTTAGTTCCTTATGAAATTCTTTGAAGAAGCAAAAGTATTTAAAAAACATATGACAATAATTAGCAGTATTTCTTTGGGGATTTGCTTGTTTGACCTTAGCCTTTTAATCTGTCAAAATATGCTAATAAGCCTGACAGACAGAAAGATAAAATACAGAGACAGATGAACTAACTGAGAAAACATCAGTACAATGCTGAATATACTTGTGGAAAAAGAAAAGAAAAAGAGTGCAATTAAACATTACCTCAAGGCTTTGATGACATGCTCACTATCAGAGAAAAGTTGCCTTCAAATTGGAGGGAGTATATACATGTGATCACTAAGACTGTAGCTGGTATCTCTGTTTGCTTTTGAATAGAGAGGCATTTTTTAAGTTCATTTTCAGTTTCAAATTTAAATCTAACATACTGAAACATCACTTTCTGCACATTGCCCATCACCGGGCATGTAACAATTCAAAACTTTATGGCTTGAGAATCCTAGAGCTGTTGAACACACAGGCAAGAGGTTTCTTTCTCCCTTGAACTCCTCTGAAGAGTCTTGATTTCCAACGGCAAGTTGTGTGGGTTTTTTTTTTTCCTGTATTTTTCTTTTCTTTTTTTTTTTTTTGTTGTTGTTGTTTTTGTTTGTTGGTTTTGTTTTTCTTTTGTGTGAGACCTTTCAGACTATTGCTGTGAAGCAAAGGAGGATGATGGTCCCCAAAATAAAGAGCCACTTTCAAGAATCAATCTATTCTTCATTCAAGGTGAGCTGCACAATAAGGAGTAACTCAACAGGAGTAAATGGCAACACATGGGTCAGTCCTTTTAGGACACAGGAAAAGGAGCTTAAATTTTCCTGATTTTATTTGTCCTTTACAAAGTAAGTGGTTCTGCCTTCTCACTATAAATCAAAGGACTTTGGATGGTACTAAAATAAGGTCATATCATAACAACAGGCATTTAGAGAAGTGTCGTCTTTCCCTACATGTAAGTTTCTCAAGCCCTTCTGCTGAAAAACTTGAAAACTGCCCGATGGTGTTTTGTTTCTCATTGATACCAGCTATCCACAGATCACCAGAGAGCCCTTCTCCAAAATCAGAAACATGTTGTGATGATCTTCAGTAAGGTAGTAATTCCTGCTTCCATTCTTTATAAGCTATAAAGAAGAGGTTAAGAAATTTATCTGGGCTAAGGTTCTCTCCACATCCTGGTGTACTGGGACCTGTTTCCTGATGGTGGAAATAAGAATTATTTTAGAAAAGAACTTAGGCATACTTTCCCTTTCAGATATCCTGTTGCCATGAGCTCTAAACCAAGAAATTAAGCCTAAATCAGGATGTAGACTTCTCTTAGCTGTGTGACTAAGTTGGGCAACTCACTTCCATGAAGTGAGACTGTGAAGGAGTTCTTCAAAATAAAATGTTTGCACATTGTATATCAGTGTATCTTATTTCCTGACAGGACATCTGATACTCAGCTTTTCCATACAGCCAAATGAAACATGACATTTAAAACCCCCTTTTTTTCCCCAATGAGTGAGCTACCCACCCCACTTAAGCTCCCTAAAAATATACAGAAAATGAAACACAGACATGTCTTAGCAGCCAGAAGTGTATCTGAAATTACTGCCTTTGCAAAGCTTTTACACTTAGTCAACTTTATAATCACTTAAAGAGCTCATCCAAGATTGGATTTTTAAAGATGTAGCTAAGGGCTTTCTTCCTCTCTCTGAGCCAGATGCACAATTACAAGCCAAAAATTAAACCCAATTAAAATTTAAAAAGAAGTGAACATGATCTAGCTGAAGGAGATACCTGGGGCCTACTGTTAAGGAACTGAGTGACCTGCCACATCCAGTGTCTGGCAAAGGTGTTCCCACCGGCACCGTGGGATTCAGCGAGCACGCTGATGTGCAGCGCGCACGGGGCCTGGTTACATCACTGCGCTCCTGACTGAGCACCAGGGCTTTGCTCATTGCTCCCCTTTCCCTGCAGAACCTGATGCCTGCTCCTCGAAGCGAAGGCTCTCCTCAGGTGTGGCGGGGTGCGAAGGAGGGCCGCCGCGCCAGCCCGGCTCCCCTGCGGGCAGCGGCAGACGTGTCCCCTCTCTTTGTACTATTCCCAGCAGCCACCTCGATGCCCAACCTCCCGAGACGTACGGGGGAGGAGAGGGGCAGGAAGGCACCTTCAAGGACGAGCGTCCTCCTGGTCGCCATCCCTCCCAGGCCCACCTGCAGCCGCCCCAGCCCTCGGGGCCGGGCAGGGCTGCCCCGCGGTTCCCGGGCCCGCGGCCGAGTCCCGGCTTCGGAGAGGCCGCTGGAGGCGCCGCGGGCCGCGGCAGGGCCGGGGGAGGGGAGCCGGGCCGGGCCGGGGGCTGCGGGGCGGGGTAGCGGCGCCTTTTCTCCCCGGCAGCTCGGAGAGGTGGGCCGGAGCTTTCAGAGGGGCTGACAGATCTGAAGTTTTGGAGGCTGAATGAAAGAAACACTCAGCTAACAAAACAGTGCGCCACAGAAGAAGTTTCATCTGGTCTGGCCAAATCCCTCCTTTCTTTCCATCTTTTCTCTCCTAATAACAGCTGCCCTCTCATTCCCTGTTACTCCGCTGTGAAGAACAAAACCTCCCTCTGACTATCTGTTTTTCTTTTCTTCCCCAGAGTAGGTCTCATTACTGGTGATTAGCAGATGATTAAAACCAATTCAGCTTCCCCCAGTAGATATTTTCTCCCTGTTTGTGACTAACGCGTCAGTCTTCAATGAACGTGCTCCTAAGCTTATTAACGGGCTCAGAGGATTAGCTGCCACCGAGCGCCGCCACTCCGATATTGTGATGCAGCGAGTGACATGGAACCATTTGCTGAGCACAGGCAGGGCCGCTGGGACCAAATATCTAAATCACAATTTTAGTTTTCGTCTGGGGAGGGGGAAGGGGAAGGAAATCCCGACAATAATTACAAAAATCAAACGTTTGGCCAAGTCTGAAAATAGCATTAAACTTAAGGGCAGGAGGACTGCCGTTTTGGAATAACAACCCGTCGCTCCACCCAAAAAATAAAACCCCAAATCGGTCCCAAAAAAAAAAAAAAAAAAAAAAAAGGAGGTTTCCTCACAGGGCGGTTAGCTGATTTGAAGTCCAAAAGGGAGCGTTTTGGTGAGCCACCAGTGCAAAACATGCAGGTCCCTCTCGAGGTTGATATGCAAAGGTGTGGGTATGTATCACATCTCTCTATCTGCTGCCCGTATATTACTATGTAAAACCCCAGAGTATAGCACTCTCAAATCGGAGATTAGAGCAGGATGCAAAATTAGAAGCTTCACTTTATCCCACCCATCCCTTTAAAAACGATCAAGCTTAAATAAAATTTAATAGCTAATAATAAAGGAAAAGAGGTTGAAATTATCTGCAGGTTTGAATTATGCAGTAAATTATCCCAAGAAAAAGAAAAAAAACATCATGAAATAAGTTAAAGTAGGTCAAGAAAAATATTTTTGAATTACATATTTTTTATTATTTTATGCCTTCTATTTGTTCTACTTTTTTAAGAATTGTGGTTTTGATTTGTGGCCACCTTTATAAAATTGAGCCTCTGAATTACACTTCACTAAACAGACATCATTGTAAGTAGCCCAGATAAATAACTGATTTGTACTCACATTCCTTTTAAGGTCACATGAAACTCATAAATTACAAGAAAATCCATTGGAGTTTTAGGAGAAATATCCTGATAAAAAATGCCCCTTCCCTTTAAATATAGAACAGAAAAGAACAAACATTTTTCTAGAAATTTCCCATAAAGTGAAATTATAAAAG